>OY747133.1:57115867-58315867 GCA_963556465.1 Berberis vulgaris
CATGAGTTCAACAGCTTCCGGTCAGACGACCATTGGTAGTAGGTCTACCACCGCCGGCTGACCATCAATTATAATCTTATGCCTAGCATCCGAGCCCAATGGAAATGAACCAACAAGAAAATCTTGCAGGTCAGATTGCCAATTTGACTAATATTTGAGGAGCAAACTTGGGTGGTAGAGCGATTAGAGAGTGAACAACCAAGCCAGAAGACACATTGTCGTTTGCCATCAGACCATGCGCATGGGAGTGAAAGTGGTCATCTGCCATAGGGAAATAATTTCTCTGGAAGCGTTCATTCGAGGTTAGGACCACGAACACATGTGCATTCTAGGTTCGGGCCTCAAACGAGAGTCTTTTCAAGGTTTGGCTCCCAAGCAACTTGCACTCAAGGCTGGAGTTGCAGATGACGCCAGATGTAAGAGGTCAGCGCAGAAGACAAAATTTCGATTGATGTGAGCAATGTAGAGGACTAGATCTGGATCACTACATTAATTTGTCCCAAATACCAAATTCAGAGACTCGTCAAATCGAGAAGAGCTTTGAGACCACTCCCATTGAGACTCCACCTCATTCACATGCAGGTGAGTCACAACCAAACTCAAAATATGAAGAGTCATCTACCGTTGACAACCGAAACCAGAACCACCATGCAGCCGATTAGTAGAATACACCCAGGCCCTTGGGAGCTGATGATGTGGCATGAATAGTTAAGGAGCAGTTGAGGAACTTGCAAGTCATTGAAAATCCAGATCATGCTCTACGCAAAGAAGTGGCCTTTGCAACTTTTACAAATGGCATTAAATGGGATCCTCCACCGTCAAGGTTTACCATACTAGCCTTTACCCTTTTCAAATGAGCTTTTGATCTTGAGATACACTTGAAGCGTTTCCAAAATGTCAAGATTCTGCATAAAAATGATGAACAACTTATGTGCAAATTGTACGCTATGACTTTACAAGGAGTAGCCCAAGATTGGTTCCACGCTTTGACCCTTTAATCGATCACCAACTTTGGAAAGCTCTCCGTTGTTTTCACAAAGGAGTATTCTTCCCATTGAACTATCAAAAAACATGTTGACCACCTCTTCAACGTGAAGAAAAATTCAAATGAATCACTCCAAGACTTCATCAAAAGATTCTAGGTAAAAAGGGCGAGCATAAATGGGTGTGATGTCCAAATTGCATCCTTAGCTTTCAAGAAGGGTCTTGCCACAAATCACCGATTGTATGTCGAATTAACCATGAAACCAGGCAAGACTTTTGTAGAAGTCTTCGCCATGGCAGAATGCTATGCACTGTGGGATGATAAAAAGAATAATGTTAAGGCGTCAGATGCATCCAAGCCAAATAGCCAACCTGTGCAAAAGAATGCAGATCAAAATGAGGATAAAAAGAACAAGGCTTACAAGCTTAGAACACTCTCCCCAACAAGGGACTCCTCACCCTGTATAACATACACAAAGTTTACCGTTCCGATCAAACAAACTCTCAAGTGCAGAATAATATGATGATTGCGACAATCGGCCATTCCACAAAGTGGATTAAAGCTAAAACATCCAAACTTTTTTTAGCCTTTTAGAAGAAGAAAAAGAGATGCAATGTTTATATAAGAAAAACTTGATTGTATTTTAGTTCTTCATTGTATTTTATTTCTTCAACAAGAAACTCCTCATCAGATAGAACATACATAGAGTTCTATGTTTCGATAAATCAAATTCTCCACGAGATAAATAACCAACCTTGGCTAAAGAGACCGCTACCAATGATGAGAAATCCTACACAAAAAGATGCGAAAAATATTTACATATACCTTAATAGATGATATGTTATTTGGCTTCTCAGCAGATAACACACTTTCTTCAGTTGAAATGGTGAAATATGAAAACTTGTTCTATATGTCCTTTAGAAAAAGACATTAAGAAATACAAACTGATGATACATCAAACCGTCCTCAGACAATACTATGCCCATTATTGGCAGGATCCAGAAGGTTAGACCCAAATTGAAACACGCCACTAAGCCCACACGTCACATAGTCAAATCCAGTACTCGTTAAGCCCTGATAAGGCAAGTATCTGGGGGATCGACCCAAGATAAGCAGGCTAGCAATACATTGGTTCCAACTAGGAAACAAATACTAGAGTATAAGTCGGGCAAGGAATCTTCCTTGCATGGAAAACACTCAGAAAGGGAATCTCTCCCACAGATCTAGGAACACAAGTCGTGCACGGAAACTTGCCTACATGGAAGCTCCAAACAAGGAAATGATCTCCAGCAAGATCTCTTTCCCTAAACTACGCTACCAAAAGCCTAGCCGACTCTTTCACTATAAATAAGAGATAAGGTCTATGAACAAAGGTACACTACAAAAACTCAATTTTACATCTTTAAGCCTCTCCTAAGCCTTATCTAACTTGAGCATCGGAATGCCATCAGCCGCTACACGGTGGTTTTTGGCTCACATGTGTTCCTTGTGCAGATTTAGGTCAAGGCACAACAAGAGAGCAAAAATTGACTACATCAGTTTGGGGTCGTCCGTGGGGAACGACAGAGTTCTTCAGAAGAAACAGTAGTACCACCTTTCCTAGATAACCAAAAAGATGGTGACAACAAGATCTCGCAACAGTAGAGATGCTTCTGAACCCTCGAACTCTCGAACCAGCAGAACGCCACCAGCGTGGGAGGAACCCTCTTAGACCCTGCGCCAGTGGTAACCATGGCAGACCCAATGGTGGATCTACTGTCAGCCCAGATGCAACAAATCGCACGAGCGGTGGAGATACTCGATCAACATAATCATCCACTCGCAAGAGGAGACCGTGAGCAACGAAGAGCCTAGTCCCCAGAAGGTTCCAGAGAACAAGTTCAGGAGAGCCGCACTGCCCTTGCAACTTCCAAGTGGACCAGAGGCGAATGACTGGCCAACAGATACCCAACGTTTAGAGCCGACAAACACGTCTCGCAAAACCCCATTCGTCAAGGGGCCATAAATCTAGACGTACTGTTCAACCTCACTGTCCCTCCGTTCATGGATCATATCATGGACAAACTGCTACTGAAGAAGTAAACTCCGCCAAAGCTAGAGTTTTACAATGAGACAGGAGACATGTTTGATCACTTGCGCCACTTACAGCATGTAATGGCACTCAAAGAAGGTTTCGATGCGATAATGTACCGATCATTCCCTACTAGCCTGAAGAAGTCAACGCTAAGCTGGATCCATAGCCTCCCCCGAGGTCTATCGACTCATTTTGGACATTGGCGACGACGTTCCTCACACGCATTGCAGGCAACCAACGAATCAGGAAGGGCTTGCACTATCTTTTGACCCTGAAGCAAAAGAAAAATGATACATTGAGAGAATACGTCACTTGTTTCAACGATGAGTTGACTCTCATCAACGGCTGTAGTAATGATACTGTCGTCACAGCCTTCACCTCGGGTCTTAGGAGAGGCAAGTTTTATGACTAGCTTACTTTGGACCCCCAACCAATATGGCGGATTTGCTGAAGGATGCCCAGAGATATATCATTCTAAACGAGACGCTGACCACCAAGAAGGAGGAGAAATCTGAAAAGAAACCCTCTGTCCCCAGGGACAATAAAAAGGAAAAGAAGAAGGAGGACGATGATAGAAACAAGAGGAGGCGCAATGACACTAAGACCGACTACGACCACACAAGGCAGGACAAGGCCTCCAATTATGTCGGGTCCAAATCTGTCACTCCTCTCAACTCCAGTCTATCCAACATCCTCAATTCCATGAAGAATTGGGAAGAATTGGAATGGCTCCCTAAGCAGCAAGGAGACCCCGCTAGGCGCGACAATAGCAAATATTACACCTTTCATAAATATGTCAGACATGATACCGAGGATTGAAGAAACCTCAGACGAGAAGTCTAGTATTGGATCAGGAAAAACAAGCTCAAGGAGTTCATAGGCTCAGACAGGAGGCAACACCAAGCAAAAAAAAAGGAGGACGTTGTCAATGAGATTAAAAAGGAAGCTCCATGCATCATTTACGTCCTTCATAGGGTCGATCCCGAGGGGGAGCAATCCAACAGGTCCCTTAAGAGGACGCTGACCGAGATGCGGACGTCACCCCAGAACGAGGACCGACCAATGTAGCATGCACAAACTCAAAGCCTGATCCCACCATTGACGTTTACGGATAGGGATCTCCAGGGTGTACATTATCCTCACAATGATGCCCTGGTCATCTCCGTCCTCATTGCGAAGTGGGAGGTGAAAAGGGTTTTAGCTTACTCCCCGCTCAGAGTCAAATTATTTTGTTGCTTTGATTTCATTTTTGTTTTTTGTTTTTCTTTCAGTTTAGAAGAATTGTTCGCAACGAGACGCATTCAAAGAATAAAACAGATTTGATTGATTGCAATGAAAGTTATTACAAAGCTTGCCATCCAACTAGTATAGAAGTTTACACACTACAAGTATCTAAGTCCGGTGCAAATATGCATCTGCTACACGCACGTCGAAATTTCACCCCACTAATCTTTCAGAAGAGAAAGTGGTGAAAACAAAAGAAAACAGACGAGAATATCCCGAAATAGCAGGATCGTTGAGGTCTCACAGTGCTGCCAGATGAGAACGCCTCTAAAATGTGTAATGCCTGGGGTGACATAGAGATACCATCCCAGGAACGAAAGAAAGAATCGTCAGCGCTCTACTTGGCCATAAACTAGCTGCAGAGATCATCTCCCAACAATAGTGACTAATAGGAGTCGTGGGAGCACTTGATGATGGAAGACAGACATGACCCATGAGGGGAAGTTTGTAACTCTCCTTCGCAATGTAAGAAGATATTACAAGATCTCATAGAATCAATTGGATGCTCACCCGGAACATGTGACATCACATAATAGCAGGTCTTATTAAGACTCAATGCTGCAAATGTCATATCATTCGAAGACTCCAGTAACGGAGATCTTCCTTCAGCCTTTGGGAAACCCAAAACATATTATCTGATAAGATACATTTGATCAACTTACTCTGCAATGCTTGAGATTGAACGACTAGCCTATATATAGGCGAGGTGGTTTACGAAGCAGCGTCAGCATGAAATGTCGTATGGGAAATAGGGAAACGATGATTCCAATTGCAATTGCAAAAGTCCACATTCATTGAATTAATGGCCCTGCACGCAACCCCATTAACTGAGGGGGGAGTAACCGATACTGAACCATCTCGCAATATGCGTCGTACACATCACGCTGATCTATAAAGATTTTTTCCACTTGGGCCCTACCAACTAATGGGCCCAAGCTTATGCCCTGCCAGATTCGGCCCAACACATGCAAAGACACAAACGGCGAAGGCCTTGAGCTTCCATGGAATAAGGAACGTGCCTACAAATAATCCAAGGCGTTCGCCCTACTCTTATTTCGCTGTCGTTCATTAAAGTTGGTCAATCTATTTTTTAGTCAGATCAATCGATCTGGCTCAAGAATCAGACCACTAGGCGAATCAAGTAAGTCAGGACACCCAAGTTAGACTTGCATGCCCAAAATCTTATGATGACCAAAGGTTAGTCAGACCCAATTGATTACAATAGCTTTTTGGTTCGCTTTAACACCTAACCCGCCAAAAATGGACGACGATGCGTTAGAAAGTGAGAGCTTAGTAAGCATTTTTAACGCTTGACCGCGATAGCTTGCTAGGGAACATTGTCCGACTATAGAAAATGGCCGCCGAACTTAACCCAAGCTTAGTTAGTTTCAATCTATGACGATAGCTTTTGGTCCACTCTAACGCCAAGTCCATTAAACGGGTACCAATGGCTTAAAGTGGAAGTTTAGTCAGCGCTATGATGCCTAAACGAGACAGCTTGCCAGGGATCAATGTCCAAACATGGACAATAGTGACCAAACCCGACCAAAGCTTAGTCGGTGACGACCGATGACAATGGCTTCTGGTTCGCTTGAAGCCTAGTCCGTCAATAACGGATTCTGATGGCTTAGAAAGTGGGAGTCTAGTCAACGCTCACGATGCCTGATTAAGATGACTTGCTAGGGGTCTCCGCTCTTACGCAGACGATGATCGTCGAACCCGACCATAGCTTAGTCAGTGGCTGCTGATGATGATGGCTTCTGGTATGCTCTAAGCCTAGTTCGTTGCGCACAGATTCCGATGACTTAGAAAGTGGGAGTTGAGTCAGCGCGACGATGCTTGACCGCAATGGCTTGCCAGGGATCGTTGGCCAACTACAGACAATGATCGCCAAACTCTGCCAAAGTTTAATCAGAACAACTGATAACTTCTAGCTCACTCCAATTCCTAGCCCGCCAAAAGCGGACGACCATGGGTTGGAAAGTGGGAGTCTAGTTAGAGCCCTCGACGCCTGATTAAGATGACTTTCCAGGGACCACCGTTCATTCACAAATGATGGTCGCCGAACCCAACCCCCGTTTAGTCAGTTATAGCTGGCAATAACAACCTTTGGTCCAACTAAGCTTATTCCGCCAATAGCAGGTAAATATGAGTCGAAAGCTCGTTCAGAGTTCTGGAAGCTCAACCCGAAGGGCTCGCGAGGACTATCTGACTAGTTCGCTTAAAATAGCAACAATAAATGTTGGTTCATATACATCCAAGCCACAAAACGAATGGTGAATTACACTCCCCAATTTCTAAAAAAATACTGGCCAAAATTGCATGACCTATGGCAGCATAAGCAATCATAATTCTCATTAGCAGATCAATCATACGACTTCCTGACCTAGCGGAACCTCTCATCTGATAACTAATGACGTGATAAGACAAAACAGATACAAGCTAGCAGGGAAAGAAAAAGAAAAATGTGCAAAATGGAATGCTATTCATTTACAAGCCAAAAAGTACAAAGTTCACTCCTCATCAGGAGGAAAGTTAGATACAATAAAGCTGGACTTAGTAGGAACGGAAGCCAGAGACACACCTGTATGTGCTACCTCTCAATCACCCTTGTTAGGGTTGCCTCCACTCCAAATGCTACCACTTCATATTCGGAGAGATCCTAATCAGGATGTTCCTCCTTCATAAGCTGCAACAGCTCTAGCCTTCCATGCATGACTCTGCTGAACTCAAACGTGCCCTGGGCTTTAAGAAGTTTCTCCTCGCGCACCCTTGATTCAGCAAGTTCCCACTCCAGCTGGTCCAACTTGCCCGACAACATGCCAGTCTTGGACTGCTCGACTCCCAGCTTATCATTAACAACACTTAGCTCATTCTGTGCCAGAAGGAGTTGCTCTTCCACGATCAACACACTCTTAGCATTAAAATCAACATCAACTTCCAACTGTTGACATCGGACAATCCATTCAGACTCCTTCTTGGCCGTCTCATCGTTCAGAGCCTAAATTTTGGTCTGCACCCTTATCACAGTTTCCTACGCAAATTGTAAGTCATGATGAACAAGTTTCAGTTTGTTTTCGAACCGATCCCTCGAGCGTTTCCAAGCGAATCCTCTGAGCCTCCGATCTTGTGCGCCATGACTCCATTCCAACATCTGAGTGAGCTTTGAGTTGCTTACTCAACGATTCAATCTCATAGCGAGCATCCCAGTATGACTTTTGCAAGTTTGCAAAGACTCACTCCATGGTATACACTTTCTCACAAGCGGCCTCTACTTCAGTCCCAGTTGTGGCCACTTGATTCAGGTATGACATCCCCAGCATGAAATGCTTCTGCTATTTATCCATTCGCTCTCCCAACATCTCTCCTTCTGGCTTCAGAGCACAGTTCACCAACCAGTCGTTCCACCTGCTAATATGCTTTCTAGAAGCATGAGAAATGTCAACCTCTTGATGCCAAGCTTGGTTGTTCATCTTTGCCACGTCTGGAGTAAACAGACTGATCCGCGCATCTGGATGGAGGTCCTTCGGTACCGAAATCACTCTAGTATCATGTTTCATTGGTTTTACTGCATCAGGGCCCTCATCTATAGCTTTCCCCTTACTCGCAACGATCGACTCTCTTCCATGAGTTGACTCAATATCAATTGACGGGAAAGAAGGAAGCAAGTTATTCCTTGGGCCCATCATCACCTCAATATGAGGATAGGGGCGAGATGGAGGATAGTACGGGCGACGCGAGGAGGACCTTTCGCCATAAGGACGATGGTCAAGTGACTCTTCAGCAGGCCTAGCAGGGCCGCAAACAAAGTCTTTGAATGAAAAGGGACGATCCAGACCCACACCGGATGAAGCTTCCACGCCCGCTTGCAACAGCGCTTTGTTCAAAACCTCTGTACTCAACTTTGTTACATCGTCAAGCCCAACTATTTGCTGATACTCCCTCTCCAAGTCAGGAAGGGAAACAAGAGCCTTTGCCAGATCATGTCTCTCAAACACAACAATCTCTATCCCAGCAGAAAAATCAAGAACCTGTCTGACAAGTTCACGTTCTTTGGACGAATCTAAATGCTCGCGAATGGGCCTAGACACGGCACGAGGCCTCTTCAGACGAACAGGAGAAGGAAACACTCCATTTAACTCTGCCCTCCTTGAAGGGCTCGAAATCTTAATTTTTGGGTACTTCCTCTTCTTCGATGAACATACGCCTTCGGGTTTTGGCTTCAAAGCCCTAAAAATAGTGGGAGCCTCATGCTAGTGAGCCCACTGTCTGATGCGCTTGATATTAGAAGACTTAACGACATCCTTTATCCGCAAACGAGGCATGTCGCAAAATGTGTCCATGAGCCGCTTTATTCTCGGCAGAAAGAGACGAAGTTGGGAATTCCCTACAAAAAGCACAAATGTCAATTTGATATGAATTTAGCACAAACATGATCAGGAATGGAATTGAATTTACTCAGTTGCCTAAAGTCCTGCTCAACCGGAAAACTAGCAAGCTTGAAATACTTCGAGTCCACAGGAGCGGGCTAATGATACATCAAAATAAACCATCATCACTGCCATACACGTGGCAAAAATAGTCCATTACAAGGATCAAGAATCCTAAAACCGTGCTAGCTCATAAAGCCTTGTCAGAAGAAGTCATAACTAAGGCCGAAATCTAGGCCCAAGCGAGTTCTCTCATAAATAAGAGAAATGTTGCATAAGAAAAGAGTCGTGGAGGGATTACGCCTCCACGAACACATCTTCATAAAGAGGAGACCGTTATGAAGAACGTCTACTTCCGTTATGCCTCAAACGCTTAAGTCACGCAGAGAATTAACTGCGACCATTATATAAGGTAAAGGGAACAATCAACAAAGGTATGCAACTTTAACTGAGTTTTGTCCTGATTTACTTCCTTTTCCAACAGAGTTGCTGACTTAAGCATGGAGTGCCTTCGACTACCAAAAATGTGGTCCTTGACAGTCTAACATCCAGGTGCGCTATTTTACTAGCACACAACTTAATACCTTGCTTTGTAATTGTAGTAAAAAATAAGTATTGGGGGATTAGAGAATCTGCCAACTAACACTAAGAATAACTAAGAAACAACTAACATCTTAATTAAGAAAATATTGGGGGATGGGACTTTTCTAATTTAAACTAGGAAAATAACTACGAAAATTATTGTAAAGATAATAAAACTAAAGAGATGACAAATATGAGAAATTAGCTAAGGGTTTATCTCCACACACCAAACATATGCTCATAAATCAATCTTCAATAATCACTTGCTAACTCGTGAAAGACAATGCTCAAGATTAACCGTGACAACACTGCATTAATCTTACTATTTTCCCAAGTTCGTTGAATTAAACTTAGCGTCGCTTTCAAACTATTCTTATCATGCTATCTAATCAAGAATCGCAAGTTAGATAAAAATCTAAGATCATTAAGTTTTGTGGAAAATATGAACACTGACTAGGCAATTACAAGTATGATCAACATTTTGTTCTTACCTAGGTTTTTACTTAACCTTACCAACGTTCCTTGGTATTTACTACTTATGAGTACAAGATTGTAACGATTAGGTGAAACTCTCTTATACTCTAGCCCTAGATCCTAGCATGCTTACTAAGTTGGCCACCTTAACAAACATACACAGATAAGTTCTCTATAAAGAAGTTAAGCAAAACACAATCACTAATAACAAGGAATATTAAATTCAATTAATTCATAAAGCACATGTTCGGAGCTTCGAATCCACCCATAGCTAAAAGAAAATTTAGCTATACATATTAATCATGTTTGAATAACAATACATAATTAACAATCAAACTAAAAATAAGAAAAATGTAAGAAGAAACTCTATTGTTTGATGGTCCGTTGTGGTGCGAGAAAGAGTTGGGTGCGGATAACGCCAAGAAGATAATGAATTATCTCTTCTTCCCGATCTGCTTCGGTGAGAAGAAGCTGCGAGGGAGAATGACGACGGTGGTTGGTGCTTGTGTGGTTGGCGGAAATCAGAGAATCAGGCGAAAGAGAGATGAGGCGAGACTTTGAAGAATCTGATGGGGAGATGGTGGTGGGGTTTTGTGTTTGCGTTGTTAGATGGTGTAAGGGAGATGGCAGGCGAAATAAGGGTTGGATGGAGATAAGTCTTGCGAGTAGGGGTCGACGGTGATACTGTCGTGGACTAGGTTGTTCAGAAACGGTCTGGCGAGATAGAAGATTGATGTTGGTGATGGAGGCAATGTCCGTTGGTGATTGTGGATGGAGGTGAAGGGGATTAAGGTCGAAGGAAAAGGTTTCTTGAATGTTGCGATGAAGAGCGAGGAGTGGTTGGAGGCTTGCGGCTGTGATGAGGGATGCTTGTTGTGGATGGGTGATGATGGTTGACGGCTTGCTGCGGTTGCAAGCGTGATCTCTTGAGAGCAGGTATTGTCCCTTTTATAATTATGTTCTTTAGGTTTCCTTCTTTGTGTAGCTTCCTTTTGCAATAAGTCTTCCTAATTCAAACCAATTTGCATCACTTAACTTCTATTTCGGAAATCTTGTTTTGGAAACTTACATAAACACAAAAATAGTAATTACTACCATAATTCAACAATAAATAGCTAAGACTATATATAGTAATAGTTCAATAAAGTCGCATAATATTGCCAGTGGAAGCAGGAGAACCAGGGAAGAAACGAGTATTGTTAACAGACTTCTTTGTTGTCGATGTTCCATCTGCATACAACATGCTACTCAAAAGGCCTTGGATACACAAAATGGGCGTGGTGTCCTCAACCATGCACCAGTGCTTAAAGTACCATAATGACAATGGCATCAGGATAATAAAAAAAGACCAACCAGCGACCCACGAGTGTCATTACGCCATGATAAGAGCTCCCCACAAATAGCAATTACTGCAACGACCAGAAGAGCCTCCACATCAACCTGGTCAGATAACCACCGACCTCCCAGATGATAATGCAGCTCCAACCAGTCCAAGGGATCGACCAAACATCGGACAACCGAAAAAAGAAATAATCGTGGTATACTTAGACGATGTAGAAGAGAAAACAATTCAGATTCGTACAAAGATTCACCCAAAGCTCGTCAAAAAATTAATCCAACCGCTGAAAAATAATCATGATGTTTTTGCATGGATGATGGAAGATGTAGTGGGAATAGACCCATCTATCATTACTTACAAATTACAAGTTAACCCCGACAAAAAGTCAGTTCGACAAAAAGAAGGCCAGTGGCTTCAGAACGTAATCAAACAATAAACGAAGAAGTGCACCGCTTACTTAATGCAGGGATGATTAGAGAAGCTCACTATCTATACTGGTTAGCCAAACACAGTGTTAGTAACGAAAAAAAGGCAAGTGGATGATTCACTATTTTAGTAGAACACAACTTAATACCCGGCTTTGTGATTGTAGTATAGAATAAGTAGGGATCATTCTAGACCGGGGATTAAACGGCTTGTCAATTAACACTAATAATAACTAAAAGAAAACTAACAACCTAATTAATTAAATAATGGGGGATTGGATTTTCTAAATTAAACTATGAAAATAACTACGGAAATTACTATAAAGATAATAAAACTAAAGGGATGGCAAAGATGAGAAATTAGCTAAGGGTTTATCTCCACACACCAAACATATGCTTATAAATCAATCTCCAATAATCACTTGCTAACTCGTGAGAGACAATGCTCAAGACTAACCATGACCGCACTGCATTAATCTTATTATTTTCCCAAGTTCGTTGAATTAAACTAAGCGTCACTTTCAAACTATTCTTATCATGCTATCTAAACAGGAATCGCAAGTTAAATAACAATCTAAGATCATTAAGTTTTGTTAAAAATATGAACACTTACTAGGCAATTACAAATATGATCAACATCTTGTTCTTGCCTAGGTTTTTACTTCACCTTACCAACGTTCCTTGGTATTTACTACTTGTGAATACAAAATTATAACAATTAGGTGAAACTCTCCTATACTCTAGCCCCAGATCCTAGCATCCTTACTAAGTTGGCCACCTTAACAAACATACAAAGAAAAGTTCTCTATAAAGCAGTTAAGCAAAACACAATCACTAATAGCAAGGAAGATTAAATTCAATTAATTTATAAAGTACATGTTCGGGGCTTCGAATCCACCCCTAACTAAAAGAAGTTTAGCTAGACATATTAATCATGCTCGAATAGCAATACATAATTAAATATCAAACTAAAAATAAGAGAAAGAGTTGAGAGATGAAACAAAACACTGTAGACTGATCTGTGGTGGTACTGAGTAGAGTATTTGGGTGCAAATAGCGGTATGGAGAGAATTTATTTCTCTCCTCCTTCCTCGCGCGATCTGTCTCTTCGTGGTCTGCTTCTTCAGCTCCTGATCTCTTATCTTCCTTGTGCGACTTCTCTGGTGAGAAGAGGTTGAGGGGGGACGACGATGGTCGACTGAGGTGAGATGGTGGTGGGGTTTTGTGTCTGTGTTGGTTACATGGTGTAAGAAGATGGCGGCGAAATAAGGGTTGGACGGAGATGGATCAGGCAAGAGAGGGAGAGGTAGGGCGAGGGATGTTTTGTGTGATTTGTGACGAACAAATGAGATGGATTGCGATCGGGTGCGAGGTGAAAGGTCTGATTGGTGATCGGTGGTTGTGTGGCTATGCTGTTGTGCGAACAGGAAGGAATTGCGGCTGTAACGAGGGTTAGGGCTTGTTGTGGAGGCCGTGGATGGAGGCTATGGATGGGTAGGCGATGGAAGCTGTGGATGGATGTTATTGCTGGATGGATTTCTTCAAAGCAAGGTATCATCCCTTTTATAATTGTTTTCTTTCCTTCTTTGTTTGGTTTCCTTGTTTGTGTGGTTTCCTTGTGCAATTAGTTGCCAATTTGCTTCACTTATTTTCTATTTTAGAATCTTGTAATTGGAAACCTACACAAACACAAAAATAACAATTAATACCATAATTAACAAGTAATAACTAAAAATATATATATAAATATGGTACTAAAAATAGCCTAATTATGCCCCTATCAAATTCCCCCACACTTATCTTTTGCTAGTCCTCAAGCAAATTCAAGAAAGACTCAAATGACTCAATCTATACTTTCCAACATTTGTCTCAGGGATTTTTAACGGATCATGACATGTTCAGATTATTTGTAAACACAAGATTAAATCCACGTCATTCGAAAATTAATACATGTTCATAGCAATGATATAAAAATTCACAATTAAATCAATCTAAGTGATTGTGAAACTCAAGCGCGTGCCAAGAAGAATTAACCCAAAAATCTCACTGGGTGCACTCTTTTCTTTTTTACTGATTGTTTGGTAAAATCACTCTTCTTATTCTAGTTATATGTGAGAGGATTGATGTAAAAAGGAAACAAATAGCTCACATATGATATAACAAGAAAGAAAAGGAATTTTCTGACTTTTTTTTCCAGATATATGATCTCATGGAAGGAATGCTACTACTTGAATGCAAGAACTGGTGACACCATATGCTCATACCTCATTCGAATCTCCACATCATGACATTCCAAGACACACTCAATCAAAAGGTCTTAATTCAGGTTGTAATGGGGCCAGAGGTCAAGGGAAGAGAAAGAACGGATATGAGCAATTATTTTGTATCTACTGAAAAGAATTGAACTATCTGTATGGTACTGTAATACTGAATGGATATAGATAAGTACCTGTATCCCTTTTGTAACTTTTTTTTTTGTACCATTTTTTTTTTGCAACTCTTTCTTCTTGAACTGTCTACCACAAGGGTTTCCCCCCACACTTGTTTTTCAACATACCTTGAACCACAATAAAGTCTCCGTAAATCAAATTATACTCCACTCTTCTTATTAGGTTAGAGATAGAAAATGAGGGTAATGAAACAAAAGACTTAATAACAGGCTCAATGGGGTTAACCTAAAGGAAATATATTATGGATTAGGCTTATTTGGCAATGGTGGAAACTAGGTGCCTTTATCATGTCAAACATGTCATGCAATTCAATATGATGCTTTGAACGAAATTAATACAAGTTCTAGTGTTTAATTCTTAATTTTGAAAGCAATCCAAATAGCAACCAAAGCAAACAAAATTGAGATCATGCAACGAATTATTATTGACAAAAGAAATAAAAGATGACCTAACTAAAAACTCTCAAAATCAAAGGAACAATAGGCTCAAAACTCACATATGGGTTATAATGAGTTAAATTCAACTAAGCATGCTATGAGTACCAATTACTAAGTTGATTACATGTGAATTTGCATATGATAACCATGAATAAGCATTAAACAAATAATAATATTAGATTTTAAATCATGTTTATAAATCACCTTAGAGTCATGCAATTAAAAACCAAATCTCATCATTGTGTTGGAAAATATCCTAAGACTCAAAACAACTATAAATTTTTTTTTTCAAAATAAAACAACATTTTGTTCCCCCCACACTTAAACCTAACAGTGTCCTCAATGTGAATAGATTATAGCACATGTAATGAAAGATTTAAAACGGAAAAACAAACTACTAACAAGCAAAAGAAAAAATAACGAAAAGAAAATAGAGGGATAAAGAAAGCAAATCTGATTGGGTTGCCTCCCAAGAAGTGTTTGTTTTAACGTCGTGCAGTCTGACGGTATCTCCAATTAATCCTCAAAATAAGTGGGAACATGGAGTGATACGTCCTCCACGTCATGCTCCACAAATGACTCATAATAGGGCTTAAGTCGATGCCCATTCACCTTGAACTCATTTCCAGTTGTGACACTTTTCACCTGTATAGTACCATGGGAAAAAACATTAGTAACAATAAAAGGACCAACCCATCTAGAACGTAACTTACCGGAAAAAAGTTTAAGGCGTGACTGAAAAAGCAAGACTTTCTGGCCCACAACAAAAGTCTTTCCACGGATCATGCGATCATGAAAAGCTTTAGTTTTCTCCTTATAAATCCTGGCACTCTCATATGCGTCATTCCAAATCTCTTCAAGCTCGTTCAACTGCAATTTCCTATGAAGGCCAACATCATCAATGTTCATATTGAAAGTCTTAATAGCCCAATGCGCCTTATGTTCTAGCTTAACCGGTAAATGACACGGTTTCCCATATACAATCCGAAAGGGAGACATCCCTATAGGTGTCTTATATGTTGTTCGATATGCCCATAAAGCATCATCAAGTCGCATGCTCCAATCTTTGCTGGTGGGCTTTACTGTCTTTTCAAGTATTCCCTTGATTTCACGATTTGAAACTTCGGCTTGTCCACTTGTTTGGGGATGATAAGGTGTCGAAACCTTATGTGTGACATTGTATTTCTTAAGCAAAGCTTCAATTGTACGGTTGCAAAAATGGGAACTTCCATCATTTATAATCACTCGCGGCATTCCAAATCTTACAAAAATGTTAGAACGAATAAATTCTGCAACAACTTTGGAATCGTCAGTACGGGTGGCTTTTGCTTCCACACACTTTGAAACATAATCCACAGCAAGAAATATATAAATGAAACCATTAGAAGAAGGAAATGGACCCATGAAATCAATACCCCATACATCGAAGATTTCCACACTATATATAGGATGTTGTGGCATTTGATCTCTAGGGCCTAAATTACCTGTTCTTTGACACCAGTCACAAGTCATGCAAAATAATCTGGCATCCTTAAATAAAGTGGGCCAATAAAATCCACATTCTAAAACCTTACGACCTGTTCTTTGAGTTCCAAAGTATCCCCCACAAGCATAGGAATGACAATATGTCAATATTGAATTAAATTCAGAATCGGGTACGCATCTTCTAATCAGTTGATCGATACAATGCTTCCATAGATAGGGATCATCCCATACAAACTGTTTTTCCACTTTCTTGAGCTTATCCTTCTGAACTCAAATTAACGTGTTCAGAATTTGTTTGGATACAAGGTAATTTACAATATCAGCATACCATGGTTCACTTACCTCGACCAAAAATAGTTGCTCGTCAGGAAAAGTCTCAAGAATTGGCTGGGGTTTCTCATTGCGCACCAAACGGCTCATGTGGTCAGTTACCACGTTTTCACTCCCTTTTTTTTAATCCCTGATCTCCACATCAAACTCTTGAAGAAGAAGTATCCACCGTATAAGTCTCGGTTTTGCTTCTTTTTTCGTAAGCAAGTATTTTAAAGCTGCATGATCAGAGAAAATTATAACTTTAGTTCCAATTAAATAAGATCGAAATTTCTCTAAAGCAAATATAACAGCTAAAAGTTCTTTTTCAGTTGTGGAATAATTCAATTGAGCGTCATTCAAGGTTCGGGAGGCATAATAGATGACGTGAAGACGTTTGTCCCTCCGTTGGCCTAAAACTGCTCCTAAGGCATAATCTGATGTGTCACACATAAGCTCAAATGGAAGACTCCAATCCGGTGGTGCAATGATAGGTGTTGATGTCAACAACTCCTTAAGCTTGTCAAACGCTGTCTGACAGTCATTATTGAACTCAAATGGCACATCTTTTTGTAGGAGTCGACATAGTGGTCCAGAAATCTTAGAAAAATCGTCGATAGAATCCTGCATGTCCAAGAAAAGAACGGACCTCTCTCACCGAAGTAGGAGAGGGTAAGTAACGTACAAGATCTATTTTAGCTTTATCAACCTCAATACCCCTACCTCAAATCACATGACCTAAAACAATACCTTGGTTAACCATAAAGTGACATTTTTCCCAATTTAATACAAGGTTAACCTCAATGCATCGCTTCAGAATCAATGCAAGATTATCTAGACAATGGTAAAAAGAATCACCGAAAACACTAAAATCATCCATAAAAACCCCAATGATGTTTTCAATAAAGTCTGAAAATATACTTACCATACATCTCTGGAAGGTAGCCGGGGCATTACACATACCGAATGGCATTCTTCTATATGCAAAAGTGCCAAATGGACATGTAAAGGTTGTATTTTATTGATTCTCTGGAGCGATGACAATCTGATTATATCCTGAATAACCATAAAAAAAACAATAAAAAGCACGACCGACCAACCTTTCAAGCAATTGATCAATAAAGGGAAGAGGAAAATGATCTTTCCTGGTAGTTGCATTCAGCTTTCTATAGTCAATACAAACTCGCCACCCTGTTTGTATTCGCGTGGGAACCAACTCATTTTCCTCGTCCTTTACCACAATTATGCCAGACTTCTTCGGCACTACTTGCACTGGTGAAACCCATTTGCTATCTAAAATAGGGTAAATCTCGCCACAATCAAGGAGTTTAATGATTTCTTTCTTCACAACTTCCATCATAGGGGGGTTTAGGCGGCGCTGAGCTTCTCTAGTGGGTTTTGCATCTTCCTCAAGAAGTATACGGTGCATACACGTGGTAGGGCTAATACCCTTTATGTCTGCCAATGTCCACCCAATTGCAGTCTTGTATTCCCTCAAAACTCGAATAAGTTTTTCCTCCTCTAAATTTGTGAGTGATGATGATACGATGACAGGCAATGTCTCATCATCTCCCAAATACGCGTACTTCAAGTGATCCGGTAACGGTTTAAGCTCAAGTGTAGGTGCCTGAATCACAGAAGGTAAAAGTTTATTAGTAGATGAGGGAATAATAATTGGGGGAGGTAACTCTCGTGGCATTGACTCCAAGGTTGCCACAGTCTCAATGATATCCTCTCTCATGTTATCGGCCGAGATCTTCATATTGCCACAAAAGACTCCATTTCTTTCATATCCGGCGCCAGTAGTAATGGCGATTTCAAGTTCATCCTCGTTCATGACGTCAAGAAATTCCTGGGACAAAATATCTACCACGTTAATAGAAAAACAAGAATGATTATCAACAGAATACCTCATGGCTTCAAAGATGTTGAAGTCAATCACATCACCATCAAATTCCATGGTCAATTTCCCCGCATGCACATAATATTTATTCTTGCAGTTTTCATGAAGGGGCGCCCTAAAATAAGAGGCAAAGGTGTTGACCTGCACATAGAAATCTGCTGGGAATATCAAATGATTAACCTGCACCAACACATCTTCCAACAAACCTCGAGGATATGCATTAAAACGGTCAGCCAATTGAATAACTACACCTTCATTTTTTAGTTCCCCAAGATTCATAGAACGATAAGCAAAATATGGCATAAAATTAATTGAGGCACCTAAGTCTAAAATTGCATTTTCAATTTTAGTATTACTGATAACACAAGGGATAGTGAAACTACCTGGATCCTTACACTTCGGTGGCAATTTCCTTTGAAGAACTGCGGAGACATTCTCAGTTACCTTAACTACCTCCCCGTCTTGAAGTCGTCTCTTTGTTGTGCAAAGCTCTTTCAAAAATTTTGCATACTTCGACACTTGCTTAATAGCATCAAGAAGCGGAATATTGACTTGGACCTTTCGGAAGGTTTCCAAAATTTCCTTATCCTGTTCATCTTTCCTATATTTGGCAAACCTACCTGTAAAATGCACAAAAGGTGGAGCAAGATTAGCAGAAACTGAATTTGGAATGCTCACCTTCTTACCTTGGAGCTTTGGTGTTTCAAGGATGGCTGGATCATCCTTCTGTAACTCAGCTTTCTTATTTCGACTCTGTTCAGGGACTATTGGCTCATTATCAATTTGCCTACCACTCCTCAATGTAATTGCTTTTGCGATTTCAAACCCGCCTTTCGGATTTTGAATGGTAGAACTAGGAAGTTTTCCTTGCTCGCGAATTTGTCCAATAAACTCAGCTATCTGTCCCATTTGTAGTTTCAAATCTGCTATATCCTTTGATTGGTTCTGCTGAGAAATAATCAACGATTCAAAATCTCATCATAATTAAGGGGCATTCCTGAATTGTGCTGAGGTGGTTCTGGTTGCCTTTGGGCGAAACCAAGGGGTGGCCGATTCGAAGTCTGTTGTTGAGGTTGTTCTGAATTTCTCCATCCAAAATTTGGGTGATTTCTCCAACCTTCATTGTAGGTGTTCGAATAAGGATTATTCCTATAGTGATTTTGCCCTTGAAAGCCTATTGCATCGACATTCTCCCAACCGCCATTCTCAATCAGTTGAGGACATTGATCAGATGGATGTCCTGACTTAGTACTCACGCCGCAAACTTGTGCAACTCCTAGCACATTCGGCTTCCCTAGGGCTTGAGTCACAAGTGAGGTAAGATTAGCCATTTGAGCTTCGAAACTAGAATTAGTACTTACCTCATTGACTTGGCGTGAAGGCTCTCCAATTCCTTCATACTGTTGGGCATTTAAAGCTCGGTTTGCAATCAAAGTTTTTGCTGCTGCTGGAGTTTTATCAACCAAAGCTTCTCCTGCCACTGCATCTAACATCTGTCGCTCAAGAGGAAGCAATCCCTCATAAAAGTATTGAATCAGGAGCTCCTCCTTCATCTGATGTTGCGGGCATGATGCTATGAGAGTTTTGAAGCGCTCATAGTAAGCCGGATATGATTCTCCTGGACCTTGCTGTATGCCACTGATTTTCTTCCTCAACAAGATAATTTTGGAAGTTGGGAAGAATATATCTTGAAACACCTTCTTCATGCTCTCCCAAGAATATATTGTTCCGGAAGGTAGTTCATAGAGCCAATCCTTAGCTCTATCAGCCAGAGAAAAGGGGAATGCTCTCAACTTTAGGATGTTTTCATCCACATTTATTGGCGTCATACTGGAGCATACAACTTCAAATTCCTTTAAATGTTTATTTGGATCCTCCATAGAAAGACCATGATTTTTGGAATATGATGTAGGCTGGATTTCAGCTCGAATGACTCAGTCTTTCCCTGCGCGGCTATTGGATACTGAATGCACAAGGGTGCGGCATTGTCCAAGGTGGATGCCGAAAGTTCTTTAATAGATCTATTATCTCCCATGTCAAACTCTTCATATTTAGATTCAAAGCTAGATGTTGTTGGCTCTTTTGTTTCTCTCCTTCGTCTTCTAAATGTTTTCTCAGGTTCTGAATCGTATTCTAATAAGTTTTCTTTAGATCTTCTATTGCGCATGAACTGGTACCTGAGATAAAGAAAGAAGAAAAAAAATCAATAAAAAGAAAATTAAATAAATAAGAACTAATGAAGTAATTAACAATTTTTCTAATCCCCGGCAACGATGCCAAAATTTGATGCGCAATTTTAGTAGCACACAACTTAATACCCTGTTTTGTGATTGTAGTATAGAATAAGTATGAATCGTTATAGACCGGGGATTAGAGGGCTTGTCAATTAACACTAATAATAACTAAAAGACAACTAACAACCAAATTAATTAAATAATGGGGGATTGGATTTTCTAAATTAAACTATGAAAATAACTACGAAAATTACTATAAAGATAATAAAACTAAAGGGATGGCAAAGATGAGAAATTAGCTAAGGGTTTATCTCCACACACCAAACATATGCTTATAAATCAATATTCAATAATCACTTGCTAACTCGTGAGAGACAATGCTCAAGACTAACCGTGACCACACTGCATTAATCTTATTATTTTCCCAAGTTCGTTGAATTAAACTAAACGTCGCTTTCAAACTATTCTTATCATGCTATCTAAACAGGAATCGCAAGTTAAATAACAATCTAAGATCATTAAGTTTTGTGGAAAATATGAACACTGACTAGGAAATTACAAGTATGATCAACATCTTGTTCTAGCCTAGGTTTTTACTTAACCTTACCAACGTTCCTTGGTATTTACTACTTGTGAATACATGATTATAATAATAGGTGAAACTCTCCTATACTCTAGCCCCAGATCCTAGCATGCTTACTAAGTTGGCCACCTTAACAAACATACAAAGAAAAGTTCTCTATAAAGCAGTTAAGCAAAACACAATCACTAATAACAAGGAAGATTAAATTCAATTAATTTATAAAGCACATGTTCGGGGCTTCGAATCCACCCCTAACTAAACGAAGTTTAGCTAGACATATTAATCATGTTCAAATAGAAATACATAATTAAATATCAAACTAAAAATAAGAGAAATAGTTGAAAGATGAAACAAAACACTGTAGACTGATTCGTGGTGGTACTGATTGGAGAATTGGGGTGCAAATAGCGGTTTGGAGAGAATTTATTTCTCATCTCCTTCCTCACGCGATCTATCTCTTCGTTGTCTTCTTCTTCAGCTCCTGATCTCTTATCTTCCTTGTGTGACTTCTCTGGTGAGAAGAGGTTGAGGGGGGACGACGGTGGTCGACTGAGGCGAGATGGTGGTGGGGTTTTGTGTCTTTGTTGGTTAGATGGTGTAAGAATATGGCGGCGAAATAAGGGTTGGACGGAGATGGATCAGGCAAGAGAGGGAGAGGTAAGGCGAGGGTTGTTTTGTGTGATTTGTGACGAACAAAGGAGATGGATTGCAATCGGGTGCGAGGTGAAAGGTCTGATTGGCGATCGGTGGTTGTGTGGCTATGCGGTTGTGCGAACAGGAAGGAATTGCGTCTGTAACGAGGGTTAGGGCTTGTTGTGGAGGTCGTGGATGGAGGCTATGGATGGGTAGGTGATGGAAGCTGTGGATGGATGTTATTGCTGGATGGATTTCTTCAAAGCAAGGTATCATCCCTTTTATAATTGTTTTGTTTCCTTCTTTGCTTGGTTTCCTTGTGCAATTAGTTGCCAATTTGCTTAACTTAGTTTCTATTTTAGAATCTTGTAATTGGAAACCTACACAAACACGAAAATAGCAATTAGTACCATAATTAACAAGTAATAGCTAAAAATATTTATATAAATATGGTACTAAAAATAGCCTAATTATGCCCCTATCAGTGGATTACACCGGTCTGAAAAAGCTTGCCCAAAAACAATTTCTCACTCCCACGAATAGACCAGATAGTGGATGCAACCATCGAATATGAACTTCTGAGCTTTATGGATGAGTACTCTGGGTACAATCAGATACAAATGTACCCTCCCGACCAAGAAAAAACATATTTTATAACAGAAAGAGATACATATTGCCATTGGGTAATGTCATTCTGATTAAAGAACGCGAGAGCCACGTACCAACGCCTGGTTAACAAAATGTTCAAAAATCAAATTGCTAAGACGATGAAAGTTTACATCGATGATATGCTTGTCAAGAGCTCGCGCTGAACAAGCCACATTAGAGATCTCAAACAGACCTTCTACTAGCTGCGGAAGTACAAAATGAAGCTAAATCCGGAGAAGTGCACATACTGAGTAGAATCAAGAAAATTCCTCAGCTACATGGTCAATCAAAGAGGAATTGAAGCTGACCCAAAGCAAATACAGGCAGTTCTCAACATGCAATCGCTGACAAACATAAAGGGCGTACAAAGTCTTAATGGAAGAATAAATTCATCCCCAAATCTTCAGACAAATCTATACCTTTCTTCAAAGTTATGAAAGGAAACAAGACATTCGAGTGGAATGCAGAGTGCGAGACAACTTTTCAAAGCCTAAAAGCATATATGGGGAGCACAAAACTGCTGACAAAACCGAGCACGGGGGAAACACTGTATTTATATTTATCTGTATATGACCATGCGATAAGCTCAATACTAATACGGGAGGAAAAGGGCGTACAAAAACTAGTATATTACATCAGCAAAA
This sequence comes from Berberis vulgaris, assembly GCA_963556465.1. NCBI lineage: Eukaryota > Viridiplantae > Streptophyta > Magnoliopsida > Ranunculales > Berberidaceae > Berberis > Berberis vulgaris. The sequence goes on from OY747133.1 coordinate 57,138,787, forward strand.
CACTTGCAGACGCATAAATCAACTCTCCGGCTTTATAGAAATTGGCACTCGCCCTGATCGTGTCTTCGAGAAAGCTACGTCCATACTTCCAAGCGCATCCAATCATAGTCATGACCGAGCAACCACTTCGGTCGGTGTTGCACAAACCAGAGCTATCCAAAAGAATGGTGAAATGGGCACTAGATCTTGGAAATCTCGAAATTAGCTATGCTCCCAGAACCACAATAAAAGTCCAAGCATTGGCATATTTCATTGTTGTGTTTAGGGGAAGCAGTGATCGACAACCAGAAGGAAACGAGGAAAAACAAATCAAACAAACCACCCATGAATGGATCCTCCGCTGTGACGGAGCATCCAACGAAGCGGAGAGTGGAGCCGGAATGGTCATGTACAAATCGAAAGGCGTCACACTAGAAGAAGGCGATAAAATTCAATTTCAAAACCTCAAACAACAAAGCCGAGTACGAAGCAATGATAGCCGGGCTACAATAAACAAAACACTTGGGAATAAAAGATATCAATGTCTTTACTGATTCTAAATTGGTGGTCAATCAATTGAACAGAGAATTTTGGGTCAAAGATGCTCGAATGAAACCTACCACCAAAAGACTACTGACTTGATAGAAAACTTCCAGATCGCAATCATTCAGTGGTGTGCAAGGGCAGAGAACAAAAGAGCCGACGAATTGGAAAAGGAGGCATCACAAGCTAAAGAGAGTGATAACCCACTCGTCATGATACATGGAAGTTCCATACTTGAGAACCAGGTACAAGAGGCATGCACCACAAACCAAGAAAGCAACTGGACAACTCCAATTCTAGCGTATATATCAAACGGAGAACTCCCAACAAATAAGATAGAGGCCCGAAAACTAAAAAATTGAGTAACACGATACACGACGATCAATAACAGACTCTACAGAAGATCCGCTACCAGTCCGCTACTAAGATGCCTTTCATCTAAAGATGATGACTATGTTTAACAAGAAATCCACGACGGTACATGCAAAAATCACCCAGGAGGGAGAACGCTAGCCCATAAAGCACTGACACTAAGATACTACTGGCCAACGATGCAAGTGGATGCTCATAAACTCGTTCACACATGTGACAATGCCAAAAGTTTTCCCCATACACTGACATGCCAGGCCAGAACCTCATCCCGATAAATGTCCCCTGGTCGTTCGCGCAATGGGGAATGGACATCGTAGGACCACTCCCTATATCCGAAAAAAAGCTTCTCCTCGTGGCAATAGATTACTTCACTAAGTGGGCAGAAGTAGAGCCTCTAGCAAAGATAGGAAAAACCCAAGTCGAAAAGTTTCTTTGGAAAGATATAATATGCAGATTCGGGATCCCAAGGTAAACTGTCTCGGACAACGAAAAATAATTTGGAGGCAGGAAGATGAAGGAGCTGTACGAAAACCTGAACATCCAACAACACTTCTCAGCACCCGCCCATCCATAGGCAAATGGGCAAGCTGAGGTCACCAACAAAACAATCTTGGAGGCGATCAAAAAGAAGCTCCAAGCAGCAAAAGGATTGTGGACATCCGAATTACCTAGCGTCCTTTGGCCATACAAAACAACAAAAAGAACTCCGACAGGAGACCCTCTTCGCCCTCGCTTACGGATCTGAAGCAATAATACCTGTGGAGATTGGAACGTCAATGTTCAGAACTGAAGAATTATGTGCCGAAGATAACATCGAGGCATTGAGAGTCGGGCTGGACCTCCTCGAAGAAAAGCGAGAAGTGGCTTTTATCAAAACGGCAGCCTACCAACAACATATGGCCAATTATTACAATAAGAGGGTAAAGGCCCGTACTTTCAATTGATGTGATTGGCTTCTCCAAAAAGTCCAATCCAACACAAAGGAACCAGGCACGGGCAAGCTAAACCTGAATTTTGAACGGTCGTACAAAGTAATAAAAATCAATAGACCATAGAAAACACGGAGGGTGAAAAGCTACCACAACCGTGGAATGTAGAACACCTGAAAAAATATTACCAATAAAACTCGTCTCATAATCTACCATTTTGAGTTCAAGTGACAAAAGTTTAATCGGGACGAAGAAGTTAGACAAAAAATCTCACTCGCGAAAACACTAAGCACAACTAGAGTATCGAGCAACGGATACATATATGCATTAGGACGAACGAGTCCGCCATAAACACACAACTTTTGGTCTGATCAACCACGAAGCAATAAAGTACCAAGACATATGAGTCGTACTTTTTCTCATCGACTATAATGTACGACATCGTAATCCAAACATAGAATTGGATTTCATAAAAAGAGCTTCTACACCTCTAGTATGTCGAACATTGAAGCCATTCACAAAGTATGTCGAACATTGAAGCCATTCACAAGAATTCGGACGAACGAGTTAGATGTCTACCAGGAATTTCAAAAGCAAGAAAGCTAATAAGCTAGACATAATGGATACAATCCATAAATAAATAAATTCCATTGATCTTCTAAAAAGAAAGGATTACAAAGGTGCCAATAGGGGAGTTTAAGAGGGGGCATCAACATTAGTAGCAACATCACTAGATGGCACAAGCTCAGACAGATGATGAGATAACTGTTCTTCGACAATATAGTTTCCTCTTCATCCTCAAATACTTGCTCAGTATAGCAACGATACTCGGTTAAATCCAAGCCTTGGGTCCCATGGAAATCCAAAAGGTCGTGATCTCATGATAGCCATCAACCACTCTATTCCAATCTGCTGCCTCTGCAGCCTTTAGCTTGTCAATAATAAATGAGAGCTCAGCTTGAGTCGACACTAATTCATTCTCAATGGTCGTAAGTCTAGCGGAAACGCATACTTGGCATCGATAAGCTCATAATTCAACTGAGCAATTCTCGCCATAAAAGTCTTGAGACTGCAGAATATTCTTCAATGGAATGATTGGCCTCGTCACGCTCAGCCACTCGATCAGAAAACTCCTTCTTAGCAACGCTCAAATGGGTTCGCAACCTATTCAGCTCAACTTCGGACTTTTTGATATCAGAGGAAAACTTTTCTCGAATAGCCTCAAACCCCTTCAATGAAGTCTGTGTAGTCTCAACAACCCTCGCATCCTCCATACACTTTGTTATCAACAAATCAAATTGGTAGAGAACATGAGAAAGAACTGAGGCACGCTCTGCTAGCTTCCGCTCGATGAGCGTCACCTGATCGTGGGCAGCCTTATAATCTGGCCCCATCATGGCCGCATAAGTAAGATGGGTCATTCCTTCCATGAGGTGTTGGAAGCCTCCGTCAATATGATGATGTGGCAGGGGCATGGGCATAAGAGTCCTATTAGCCAACCGATAATGAGATTGTGAGCACTGTCCTGCACATCAATTTCAAAAGGCCAACAAGACTTCATGGGCACAACCGAGACAAGATGAGAAGTGGAGGGAGTAGCAGGCGATCCTGAAGTCCCCACGACAGCAGGAGACACGGGGGATTTGAATCCTCGAGCTCAACTAATGACTTGATCTTCTATTGACGAATCATACTTGAAATCATGCAGAGTCTTGGTACTGTTCGGATTCTTAGACAACTCAATTCTGAACTGAAGCATTTTGTTGTCAATGACGCGAGAATCATCGACCGTTAGGTTGGCAGAAAGACAAGCTGTACAAAGAAACTAAGTTCTTCTCACGATCGTCCACAGGACGAGAAACCTCATTATTTCTCTTCTCAAGAGCTTGATTTATCTCCTCATCCTCTCGGGCAACAAATCACTTGCCCCACGACCTCCCTTCCTAGGAAATGTAGGAGGAGAGGGACTCTGATGGTACTATGAACCGAAGTAGCAAGCTTTTTCTTCTTCGAGACACGAAGAAACAACCGGGAGCACCTCCTGCTTGAGCTGATCTATATCAAGTAGGAGCATTAATGTCGTCAAACAAAACCAGACAAACTAATATACTGATTCGCGGCAAAGAACATGGAGAAGTTTGCACTCCAAAGAGGGACCAGCCAACTAACACAGTTCAAAGACCCTACTGACAGATGCAAGCTCAACCGGTATTACTAACTACGAAATTGATGACAATAGATTCAATTAGACCTTGGCATTTGGTGCTGATGTGAGCATGATTGGACAATTTGGCGTTGATGTGAGCATGGTTGGACAATTTGGCATTGATGTGAGCATGATTGAGCAATTCAGCACCGCTCAGTTATCAAATTAGGAAGCACCCCGAGTTCATTAGCTACAATAACATATTCAACGAATGACGAGACGCAACAAACAAGTTAAACCAATAGTAAGACCGGCGGCTTGAAGACAAACTCCAAGACAATGCGGAACAAAGCAACAAGGACGCAATCCTCTAACAACACAAGGATCGACATCAATCAAGCAAAGGTCAGAAGAACAAAACAAACCACTATACAACCTAGCGTAACTTTTTGGATAATAACAACCACTAGGGTTTATCAGAATACCTGAGAGGGCAATATCAATAAAACTACAAGTTCGAGATCCCCATCTTGTACGCGAACAACAAAATCAAGGCATCGAAGCTCGATAATACAAAGCAACCGACATATCAAGCCAAAAAAGATCAGGACACAAGTCAAATATATACAACAAACTTTCGGTCTGATCAACCATGAAGTAAAAGTTGGACGAACGAGCCAACTTACTCATAAAAATTTTGAGTCGATTAATACTTCGAACCAACAAAGTAAATGTTGGACGATCGAGTCAACTTACTCATAAAAACTTCGGGTCGACTAATATGTCGAACCAACGAAGTAAATGTTGGACAAATGAGTTAACTTACTAATATAAACTTTGGGTCGACTAATACGTTGAACTAGCGACTTAAATGTTGAGCGAACGAGTCAACTTACTAAAATAAAAACTTCGGGTCGACTAATACGTCACACCAACGAAGTATAAGTTGGGACGAAATAGTCAACTTACCCATAAAAAATTTGGATCGACTGATACGTCAAACCAACGAAGTAACAATTGGAGAAACGAGCCAAATTGCATGTAAAAAAATTTGGGTCGACTGATACGTTAGACCAATGAAATAAAAATGGGGGCAAAAAAGTCAACTTATACACTTCGAGTCGACTAAAGATGTCGAACCAACAAAGTAAAAGTCTCGGATCAAGAAACTTATTTAGCCCTATACAACGGATCAAGAAATTCGGATATGATTCAAAATGTAGCCGTAAAGGCCCCCTGCCCAATCAAAAAGTCGAAGCAAGAAGCAAAATCTGGAGTTACGCAGTACGACTTACTCCAACAACTATGACAGACCTAAAACGGTATGAGTCAATTCACATGCTACATGCACACACAACCCAAGACAAATTACGACTACTATTGAAAAACATGCAAACAAGAATACCAAAAAGGAATTTTTCATTGATAAAACTATTCTATTACATCCGGGGAAGAAGCTAAAGAAGTGGGAGATAAAACGGAGGCAATCACAACATCATTGGCGACATCATCTGATGGACGAAAGGCAACCTCATCACTAGCAGGAGGGGACGAAACTCTCTTTTTAGAAGGAGAAGAAAGCGACGGTTCTTCAACCACTGAATCACTCAAAGAGCCCGGAACACCTTGTTTACCGTCTTCATTTTCGAAGACTTGATCAACCAAGTGACGGTACTCGAACAAATCAACACCAAGCCCCTTGATAGAGTCGAAAAGCTCGATCCGCCCATCAACGACTCGCTTCCAATCTTCTGCCTTCGCAATGCGAAGCCTGTCCTTGGTGGCAACAAGTTCGTTCTTTGCCGCAATAAGTTGTCAATCGGCGGTGGTAAGCATTGCGGAAGTATCCGCCTTGACCTCATCGAGCACAGCTGTTAATTGCTCCACCCATTTTTTAGCAACATCATGATTAATGGGTTGTTCAACCACAACACGCGCAGCCTCATCATAAGCCACCTTCTCAACAGACAACTTCTTCTCCACATCATGCAAACGCGCACAGACCCCATCCAACTCGGTCCTCAAAGACTCGAGCTCAACTGTGGACTATCCTGTACACCCTTCGCTCCAATCAACGAGGCTCAAGCAGCCATGGCTATTTTCTCTAGTTTCGCCCATCATGTTTTCAACACGTCTATATGATAAAGGACGTGAGAAAATACGAACAACAACACTACCAACTTCCTTTATAGATAAGCCACCTGGTTACCACTAACTTGATAATCCGAGCCCATCACCCCAGCATAAGTAAGATGATTTATCCCACCCCGTCCAGTATGGGCAGTGAAGCTCTTTCCACCGACCGCCTATGACATTCATTTATCAACCTACGCGCACCATCTTGCATGTCAAGTTGAGCAAACTAACAAAACTTTTCGTCTGATTTGATACGGATGTCATTCGGGCTGGGCTTCGTCCAACTAATCCGTGGATGGAGAACGCGAGGATCTGGAAGCACAGAGAACCACCCCCAATAGTTGGCAGAACAGGCGGGATAGCGGTGACAACAGAAAAACCACTCTTGCCTTCCCGATGCAGAGTAGTCGTAGCATGAACGGAACAAGTAGTAGTGGCAACAAGAAAAGAGAAATCCAAATGAGCGGGAGAAGAAACTAAGAATCCAGTCGCGTCACTGACATGAATGGAAGGAGATCGATGAGGAATAACCTCAAAACTCTGACCGCTGTTGACGACCTCTTTAGACTGCCTTACCGCCAGCTAGGGCATCTTCTCATCGAGGGCCCGAGGGTCATCGTTAGACCATTCAACAACGTTCGAAATACCATAGGCGGAAAGAAGCCTCTTTCCATTATCATCCAAAGGGCAAGTAGTCTCCTTCTCACTCCTCTCTAGCACCAACTTCATTGCCTCAACCTCCTCGAGGGATAAGCTATCCTCTTCCACAACCTCTTTACCAGAAGGACTCAGACGAGGTACAGTCCAGGCGGCACCACGAGTAGAAAGTCTTTCTCTTTGGAACTCGGTTGGGATCTACCAACAATCGCTTCGACGAACTAGCGGGCCTCAGAAGCTTCTTCTTCCTTGAAGTCGAGCCAACAACACTGATGCAAATAGGAGCATCGAGATCGGTAACACACCTATATGAACTCACTTCCCAATCAATGCTAGCACCACTAACACCAGTAAGAGCAACGCGAGCAGCAATCTTCTCAGCACGAGATCCAGTAAGCAAAGCCCGCTCCGCCTCGTTCATAGTGTATAAGCTGCTCGCTCCAAGATGTTCTCAGAGAGAAATGCCTCCTCAGGAAACACAGAAAGCTTCAAGAATTTGTCACCGACCTTCCGTTCCTCCGCAATTAATTGTAGATCCTTCTGTTTGTTAGGGACTCAAAACGAGTGCACAATCAGACGACCTCGCAGTTGGAAGTAGCCAGAATTAACAGAAGCATAAAACCAGGACCACAACCAATTTTTGATATCATCATTTAGCTTTCCAAAACAGGCAGGAGAATGGAGGAAGCAAATATCTTTGTTTACCATTAAACCTACCACCGAATGCAGAACTTTAAGGGTCAAAGGAATGCCGGATAGAACGGCCCACGCATAGGAAGAAACCATGACCCTCCAACCATTAAGACCCATTTGGGCAAGAGGAATGCTCAAAAAAATCTAGGTACTCCCAAAACAACTCTGGAACTGGGAATCGAGGGCAAGAAAGGAACATGCACGGATAAAGTGCAATATACTTGGACCTTGGACGACAAGGACTATCGTCCTGTCTGGGGCAGAATAATCTCGAGGTCGAATGGCAGTCAGAACGAATGTTGTCCAACGTCACTTGAGAAGCTTTCTTGGGTGAAAAATAAGCTTCACAAGCAGCAACCACCTCACCACTTAGTTTATCGCCAACAGACATCGTTAAGGAATGGAGTCGCAAGGAAAATGAAGAAAAAGAAATAACCCTAATTTCAAAGATAGCGTAAATAGGGAAACAAACCCATCACGCCCCCTTTTATAGAGTCGAGCAACAAAGGGATTGCTCATGGGACGGCGTGTGGGATATGATGGCTTTGCGAAACCTCAAAAAATGTGCGCCAAAATGAATGGGTGAGCAAGAAATCGAGACATCAACCCACCAAAAGTTGCTAACAACATTAAATACAAGGCAATGATGGAATTGGAAGTACAACCGTCATAAAGTTAGTGGCCACGTCAGCGTACCCAGACATGGGGGATTTGATGCCTCGGGCTCGAGTAACGATTCGATCTTCCACTGACGGGACATACACGAAATCATCCAGAGTCTTGGTACTGTTCAAATTCTTAGACAACTCGATTCCAAACTCAAGCATTTTGTTGTCAATGACGCGAGAATCGTCGACCGTCAGGTTGGCAGAAGTATGCAAGCCGTACGAAGAAAGAGGACTCTTCTCACGATCGTCCAAGTGCATTTGGGGGCCATGAAAATGGTGGTCCTTGGCAGTCTAACATATGTTTTGCAAGTCAAACTTAAAAGAGAACGAGATTTAGACGCATCAGGGGCCATGAAATAGAATTTCTGTCATAACTTGAAATCATCAGGCAGATTGCCGAAATCATAATGATACTTAGTAATAAAATACTAGGAAAGGCCCACATACAACGAAGACTTTTTGCTGTTGTAATTCTGGATTTTTTAGTTTAGGGAGGTATTGAGAGAGATCAAGAATTCTCACTATTTCTTAGATTCGTGGACCAAATTGGATTCAACTTGTTGAACCAAATTGGATATCTATAAATTGGGATGAGAAATTTATTATGTATCAAATCCTAGCTATTTATTTCTCTCTATGTGACTTTCTAGAACCCTTTTAAATGATGTAAGCAGTACCAAGTTCATGATAAAGAACTCTTTTGGTTCATTTTACCAGTTTCGCCCGAGGAGGGGCTCGCATCTGATTACTAGTTGGTGAGGCAATAGTTTACCAAGGCAATGATCAGTAGCTGGTCCGAGAGGATGGTCAACCACATTGGGACTGAGACACGACCCAAACTCCTACGCAGCACACACACAGCGTGCTCGTTTATCTGAGGAGAAGTAAGAAGTTGGAGCACCAGCTTCCTTCACCCTAATGAGAGTGGTGATCACAGTTCTATACCCGTTCGACACCAATTGAGTGGGCGTAATGCTGAGGTACGCCAGGAAATCCCCAATTTCCTTGATGATAGGAAATTGAAACCCGATTGAAACATACCGCAATGAAGACGGATGAAACCTTCTGGAGGGGACAATGGCGTTAGATCGACTCCCAGAGTGAAAAAACACCAGATCCTCAGGAATCCTGTATGTTTTACGGAGGACTTCCAGACTCGACTTAGAAAGCAACCTCTCTTCAAAATACTTGCGGCCCTTAGAAAACAGTTCATCAGAAAACTGATTTAGGCCCGCCATTAGAGATCGTACAAGCTTACGATTACGAAGGTTGAGCAAAGTCAAAAGCACGGTATGCGGTACGACAAAGCAGAGTCTCGAAGATCAAAGGAGTAAAGAAGCCAAACTCTCCAGAGATAAGATCTATATAGAAAACACGACTCCCGCCTTTTTCTCTTTCGAGCAAACGCACGCCCAATTAATAGAACTCACCGCTCGAGGAAACGATTTAGACTCAACCATAATGACTACACAGTTGCTTCATGAAGTGACTTGGTGGACCGATGATCTAGCCCACCAACTTAGAGGAGTAGCTGATGATACATCAAATTGTCCTATGCTTAGCACCGTACTCGTGTCATGATAATCTCGTCAACAGAACAAAGCAGGCCTGATTGCACGCTCAATCCAGCAAGGCTCAGACAACACTAATCCCATTATTGACAGGATCTAGAAGGTCAAACCCAAATTGCAACACGCCACTAAGCCCACACGTCACGCAGTCAAACTCAATACTCGTAAGCCCTAATAAGGCAAGTATCTGGGGGATCGACCCAAGACAGGCAATCAATACATTGGTTCCGACTAGGAAACAAATGCTAGAGTATAAGTCAGGCAATAAAACTTCCTTGCATGGACAACACTCAAGAAGAGAAACCTCTCCCGCAGATCTAGGAGCACAAGTCATGTAGGGAAACTTTCCTACATGGACAACTCCCAACAAGGAAAGGATCTCCAACAAGATCTCTTTCCCTAAACTATGCCACTAAAGGCCTAGCCAAACAAGGACTCTTTCACTATAAGGTCGATGAACACAGGTACGCTATAGAAACCCAATTTACAACTTTAAGCCTCTCCTAAGCCTTATCTAACTTAAGCATTGGAGGCCATCGGCCGCCACACAGTGGTCTTTGGCTCACGTGCATTCCTTTTGCATGACACTATCTGTGAGAGTAGAAATCAACTACATCACAAACATTTATACACACCTCAATAGAGCATGACACTCTCTGTGAGTGGGTAATTCAATGCATATAAGCATCTTACTCAGGACTACTTAAATCCGTTTAAGTTTTGTCAACTTGTCAGCAAACCAGACAGGCAAAATGCCTTAGTAGAGGATCACACCTCAGTAGAGGATGGCACTCTCTATGAGTGGGTAATTCAATGCATAGAAACATCTTATTCAGGACTACTTAAATCTGTTTAAGTTTAATCAAATGGTCAACAGACCACACAAGCAAAATGCCTCAGTAGAGGATGACACTCTCCGTAGGTGGGTAATTTAATGCATAAAAACATCTTACTCAGGACTACTCAGATCCGTTTAAGTTTATTCCAAGTGGTCAACATACTACACAAGCAAAATGTCTCTGTAGAGGATCACACCTCATTAGACAATGGCACTCTTTGTGAATGGACAATTCAACTAATCAATCACTGAGCATAAAATCATCTTACTTAAGACTACTTAAATCCGTTTAAGTTTTGTCAATTCAACATTTCACATAATATGTCCATGCAATTTCCAAGATAAATAGATTTTACTCCATGGTTAACTTCTAAATCCTCAAGTTATGCTTAAGTTCTGACTTAGCATATTAGAAACTCATTAAGGAGGCCAATCAAGCTTTTGTGCCCCCAATTAAAATATTTCTAAGTCAGCAAACTAAAAGCAACGTTGAATGAAATACAACATTACTTCAACATAAAATCGATAAAAATGGCAGTTTCAAATGTAGCAGTTAGCTCAACCCTCATCATAAAAAGCTGATGGCACAACTTCCTCCCAGAAGGTTGACAAAAACTCATGAAATGGGAAATAGAGGCGAGCCAATATGACGATCTACCGGCCGAGGCCAACTATGAAGGCTCAAGCCCTATCAGATTTCATAGCAGAATATGCTCCCTCCTCAACCGGGAAAACAAAGTCAGCCAGTAGGTCATTGTCGGTCTTTCAACTAAGGAAGACTCCTCAACTCATGCTGAAACAAGGATATGTCAGCCCAAAGATATACGTCATTTATGTGTGGATGGGTCATCAAATCACAAGGGTGCTAGAGCGAGACGTTTTATTTACACCCGACAGAACCATGTTAGAGCTAGCCATCACACTTGGTTCCAAAGCCTCCAATAATGAAGCAGAATACGAGGTGTTGTTTGTTGGTCTGCGTCATCTGGTGAATACATGCAAAACATCTAAGGATGATCCTCTACTTAGACAAAGACCAAGAGCCTCAGAAAGTACTTTGTAAAACTCATCGAGTAGATCACCTCGTTTTCTGCAGAAGACTCTACACGCAGATCATTTGTCTTCAAAATTCCCCACAACTAGTAGAAGAAACTTTAGGTCTCGCAGATAACTTCCCCACAACCAAGGAGGCCAATCCAAAAAGTTTTTTTTTAAGAGATATTTCCTATCCAACAGCGATGTTGACCTCAACTCTAGCAAATTTTTTAGAATTCTACTTTGTCTTTAAAAGATCTCTCGGAAGAAGCCTCATCAACAGAGATGGATAAGTTAGCAAGATCAGGGGCATTCTACTACTTTTTTGGTGGGACTCCTCAGTGAAAATATATCTCCTCCGCTTTTAAGTAAGAAGAAAAAAAATAACTAGCTCAAAAACAAAGGAGATGAAAGGCATTTGTGAGAGCCTAAAATAATCCTTAAACCAGCAGGATAAGAAAACCCAAAAATCTGGGTTGTTCCCAAGAAGCCAGCCTAAATCATATACTCTTTTGGGGCCAATGCAACTCGGCAAAACACTCTTTTTTCAGCAGAGGAATAGTGTTCGGTGTCGACCACCATGCTCAGCTGAGCACATGAACATGCAAGAGAGATCTCTCTAAACAGGAAGTTATAACCATCAACGCAACCGTCGACATAAGTTACAACCATCTATGGGAAGTTACAACCGTTGACGAAAGTTACAACCATCTACAAGGAGTTACAACCATCAACAAGAGGTTACAACCATCAATGGGAACTTACAACCATCAATGGCTCCCAACTTTCTATGAGTAGTTGGCTCCCGACCTGCCACGTGTCCCACTCGTTTACGAGCAGTTAGTTCCTGACATGCCACGTGTCTCACTCGTCTACAAGCAGTTGGATCTCGACCTGCCACGTGTCCCACCCATTTACGAGCAGTTGGCTCTCGACCTGCCACGCATCTCACTCGTCTACGAGCAGTTGGCTCCCAACCTGCCATGTGTCCCACTCATCTGCGAGTAGTTGGCTCCTCCTGCCTTTATAAATAGCTAAATACAATTATTTTCGGGTAACTCTTTTTTTTATTCACAATTCTCTATTAAAACAAAGAGAAATAAATATGAAGTCATTGTTCTAACTTTGGCATTGGAGTCCCTGTGGTAAACATCACACAAGTATCAAGAAATAATCTCCATCTTATGTAGATTGCTCCTCATGATCAGTACGTGATCCGGTGAAAATTTGTATCCACATTTACTTTTGTGATGCATGATTAACTTGATAGAAAGGTAGGTGTGGTCATTTCTTATTCAACTTAAGATCCATATCACAATGTAGGGTCTAAATCATATTGTCTATTGAAGTCTAGAATCTAATTGTGCTAACGTGGGCATAAACTTTATTTACTATAATTATTATTATTTTTCTCTCTGGTGAAACTAATAATCAGTAGGCTTGAACCACGAAGAATGAGATTAATCACTACATTTTAGCAACTTAAATAGTGGAATTTGGGGAAAAGGAAATATCGACTTGCAATTTATAGTCACGTACAAGTTACAAGTGTCACAAGTTGCAACTACAATCGTAAGCACTTGTAAGTGATATAAATTGTGCAAACAAACAAGAAAATTCCAATAGCAATTTCTCTGATAGTAAACCATGACATCGTCAAATCAATAAGGGTTTTTACACTTAAAAAGGGAATTGCTAGACTCACTTAATTAGTTTCCTTCCCACACCCTAGTCTAATGTCACCCTACTATTTTTGGTGGTTTTCCTTCTCCCATCTATCAATTTCACCACATCAACACCAATACCAACATACACCCTTTCTATCTCCTGTCACCAACACCAAAGAAGAAGAACAAACTATGTTTCAATATTTTCTTCATCTTCAGTGGAAGATTTTACAAAGTAAGCTTCTTTGAGTGATTTTTCAAGAATACGGACCTAATGTATGAATGAGTATATCAATATGGGTCAAAGAAATATTTGCATTTTGAATAAGATGGGTTTTGAAGATTGAATTAAAAAATTAATTTTTTACCATTGTTGGTCAGGCAAGATCTAGGTAAAAACATTTAATTGACAAATGACTATCGATTTTGAAATTTGAAACCAATGGCACCTATCGAATTTAAAGTTTGAAATCGACAAAATTACATCAATTTTTGTTATTTTGTGTAAATGTGTTGTATCGACAAGTGACTATCAATCTTGAATTTTGATATTGATCACACCTTATCAATTTTTAAGTTGGAAATCACTAACATCTTATCCATTTAAGGAGTTTTCCACCCTTAAGACCCAATTTTGTAAACCCATTAAACGAAAATATACGATCGATTTATCGATAACACTTTATCAATTTATGTTGTTCTTTATTAACAAATTTAGATTCCTCCATTATCTCATCTTCACCAACACCACAACTACCACCACTTTCCCTCCTCTCATCTCCTTCTATTCTATGTCAGTTGACCACGACCATCAATAACCGCTCCATAGACAACAACCTCCACCACCTGCCCCCACCCACCCTAGCATATTGGAAAAGAAGAAAAAGAAGAGAGAGAAACTTGGTTGTATGAGAAGAGAGAGAAACTTGGTGTTCATACAAGAAGAATAAGACAGAGAGAGTGTGTTCATGAGACAACGGGGTTGTATTGTAGGGTGAGAAGAAGTTTCGAAAAAGAAAAAAAAAAGTCACTAAGGTGAGAGAAGGAATTTGGTAGGGTGAGCATAGCAATTTCCCCCTTGAATCACGTCAAATTCTACAGAATTTATGAAAAGCCACAATTAATAACCAAAACATGAATCAGGACCAAGTTGCTCATCCTACAATAAAGATCTCTATTATATTGTGGAAGAAGAAACCAAAACACTAGCATGCATTCTGGCATTTTTTAGTCAGATAAGACTTTTGGGTGAATAACTAACAACTGTCGTTTACAAATTAAAATCAGTAACCCGAACAGAAGACATTACAACAACAAATGATATCCTACATGGATATCGTTCACATTTTACTATTGGTTGATCTTTGAACATGTTTTCGCCTGGAGATACAACCACAGATCTCCCAGTAAGAGTTGGATAGAAAAAACCATAGAGCAGCCAGACCAGGTGGAAAAGGAAGTAGCCTTGGCTACTCACAATACTTGCAAATAGTCTTTTAGATCATCCCAGCAGGTCTACCTTTCCAAGTGGAGCTTATGCAACATCCTTCATGTGCCCTGCAATGAAAATAATAATGTTAGATGCTATGCCCAGCAATGGAGATCATCAATGATCATTTACATATCAACTTTTTTTTCTCACCAAATTTTGACCTCTGTAATTTAGGCGAGCCATAATCATATCCAACCAAGTTGGTTAGGCTACTTATCCTTTCAATTGGAAAGTTTCGGGCTTACAGTCCGACCATAAATACACACAAAAATAGAAGGTAAAAGAAAACTAACCACAAGATCTGTATCACGAATTTCTCCTGTTTTAGTGAAGCTCTTCAATTGGCTCTGCTGGCAGCAGTACTTTTACCAAACTGGATGATCATTGGTTTTCCTTTGAACACATATCCATTCTCCAGATTCTGCAATTAGATATCATTGTTTTGCAACTGGTAAATGTGCTTTATGAATCCATAATGTGAAACAAACTACATTGTCTTATGATTCTTATTGCTTCTTTTGTTTCAGACAAAAAATAATACATAGATACACAGAATCAAAGAGAAAGAGAAATATTATTATCATTACAATGAGAGTTTTCCTAACAACATCTACATTTCTTTTGTGCTCGACTTTCTTCAACACAACCTCTCCACTATAGAGGTTCCCATTATTAGGGTTAACTATTTGATGGATATTAAATAAAATGGAAAAAAAAGTACATTAAAATAAAATAAAAAGTTGGATCAATCATTGTACTACTCGTGCATTAAAACCCTTATGATTTTTTTTCATTTTAGCTGGATGACTCATTGGAAACTCGTGCATTTATTAGTTGTATTTTTTTTAACAAAACCAATTTCAGACGCAACTTCTAACAAATGTAAGGGTTAGAACTTGATGGAGTTCATGCATGACGACACACCAAATGGAAGTTAAAAAACTTTGACTGAGCGTATGATCTAAATGAATGCCTTTCCGAAAAATAAAGTCCATAGTTTCATGCCCAAATCAATCACCATCTTCAGTCTTAGATGTTAAAAGATCTAATAAAAGGGAATAAAGGTCTTGAGTCTCCTGACCACTGTTAAATCTTTGTACATTGACAGGCGAAGAAAATTTAGGAAAAAAAAAGTTGATGGAAGGGAAAGCTCTTTAGCAAGATAAAGATCACAGTTACCAAGAGCTAAATCGTAGATTCATAAACTGTACAGATGATAGAAATGGCAGTACAAATTCTAATGTCTGTAACATACCAAAGCACGGTGAGCAAGATCAACTGATGGAAATGTCACAAACGCTTGACCTCTCATTCTCCCTTCCTGAAAACACAAATGTTTCAGTTACTCATAGAGGCTTAGACTTCAGACCACTAACAAAAGTTAATCACCATGGGGGCTCACTTATGCCCAAATAAAAATATAATGATAATAATACTTTAAAATAAAAGTAAATATATCTACCATAAATCAGCTTTAACGTTTCAAAACAGTTGCTCCACATGGAACTCATTAATATATCTTTCCATTCAAAATTTTAATTCTTATTTTTTTCATTAACAATGTGACTGTTTATTTTTCTCGTTGTTTGCCAACTCAAATGACATTTTGTTAAACATGTTGTCATATGGTTTTGGAGCACTAATGATGTATACTTTAATGGTCATTTACCTTTTAGCCCCACTAGTTTAGGAGAAACCCTAGATAGGTGTCATTTGTTCTTGAAATTCCGTCTAAGACCCACTTTGTATATTGACTACCAGAAAACATTACAATTTTTTAAATGTCTAAAATACCCTCACGTGATGGGTACCAAACAGTAATTGCTAGAATATTGTGGATGCTAAGCGGTAAAAATTTGGCTTCTAAACACAGCTATTAAGTTAATTCTCTTTTTGGTTCTTAGTGTTATCAAAGATATTGCCTATGCAATTGGAGTTGCAAGTCAGTTCATGCAACATCCAAAAAAAACCTAATCTTCAAGCAGTATGACGAATTCTCGGATATGTACGACACACCTCAGATCTCATGATACTTTATGAAGCAAGAGTCCAATCTGAGATTGTTGGATTCACAGAGGCAGATTGGGCAACAGACCCCTCAACCAGAAGATAAACTACTGGTTATGCAACACTAGTGCAAGAAACTTCTTTAGCAAGGGTGGATATGAAGAAGAAAAGACGTTGCAATACAGTAGTGGTGGCTTTGGAAGGGCTGGAGCTGGCTTTGGTAGGGGTGTTGGTGGTGGACCAAGAAGTGGGGGAGGATTCAGTGATGGTGGTGGTGGACGATTTGGAGGTGGTGATGGAGGGGGCTTTGGGGGAGGAATAGGTGTTGGTTCTGGATTTGGTGGTGGTGGAGGGTTTGATGGCGAAGCGGTGGTGAACTTGGTAGTCGATATGGAGGTGGAACTGGGAAAGGATATGGAGGTGGGCTACATTATTTCTGCAAGGTTATGGAGCTGGGGAAGGAATCGAGCCATTATTTATACACTCTCCCCCACCCTCGAACCATCGGTCGTCCCCAACTCATCACCTCCCACGTATAAGTGAAAGTCAAATATCTCGTTTTAATGTACACATAACAACCCACCACCATCACCTAATCTCTTCTCATCTGCTTCTCTCCCAAAATTACAATGGCAATATTTCAATATCTACACCAACAAGAATCAAATTCCAAGTTCTTCCTCATTGTTGTATTTGAGAGCAGTGAAGAATAAAGAAGGCAGGAACAAGGGAGGTGCTTGCCCTCTTTTATCAAATTGCCATTGCATCTGAGTTCAAGAAGATTGTGGAGCAAATTAAGGTTTACTTTCCTCCTTTTCAAAGCCCTCACTCTCAAATCCTCCCATTATCGATGAGTGTTGGTGGTTTGACGAATTGAAGTAGCGGAAAAAGAGGGGACGAGTTTGAAGTTCACCGTCGTCTTTGGCTGGGATTGGGGTAGATGGGTAGGGTGTTGGTTCAATTACATATAGTGGGAGTTTCACAAATTATGAGGTTTTTGTTGCATAGAGAAGAAGAGTAGAAGAGTGGCGATGGGTGTGGTGTCTGCGCAGAAAAGAAGATAGGGAGTCTGGATGTGTACCTTTTGTGCTGATAACTATTTTATTTATGCGGAGATTAATAATCGATTAATTGGCGATTATGCTTAAATGGAGGTTAGACTGCTCTGACCAGGGTAAAATCGGGTGGGTTATGCGAACTTAGATAAATCGGTGAGTCACCAAAAAAATGGACCTATCCAACTCGCCGATTCCTTGCTATTAAAAAAAACCGAACTTGCAGTATGTACGAAGTTGTTTGAAAGAAGGAGAGGGGAAAGAAGAGAAGGGGAGGGGTGGACTGACCTTTTGAGGTTGTCCGGTCATCGTTCGATCATCGCTGTGTATAGAAGAGATTGCAAGATAACTGAGAGAAAAAAAAGACCGCAAGAAAACTGAGAGAATAAGAAATCCAAGTGAGTACTCGTCGTCGTCGACCTTTCAATTTTGATCAATTTTTTATTTTTCAAAAATCTCTCTGATTTTCTGCTTCTCCTTCATGGTTTGTATTGTGCTTGCCAAGATCAGAAGAAAAGAGGGAGAAGATCAGAAGAGAAGAAGATAAGAGATGGGAGGACTAACCTTTTTGGGTTGTTGTCGTCCTCTTGGGTGTGGGTGGTGGTCATCGTTCTGTTGGGTGGTGGTGGTTGACGTTGTTGTTGTTGGTTGCCTGTTTGGGTGGTTGTTGTCGGGGATGAAATTACTGGTACGTATTTTATCAAAAAATTCTTCATTATTGTTTTCCTCATTTCTATCTTCTTGTTTTCAACCGGCTGGTTTATTTCCTTCTGATTTCAATTCAATCTTGATGTAGTGAACTCTGGTAAGAGTGGTTGGTACTGCAATTTTTGCAAATTTCATCAAAGTTACAATAATCGTAGTAAAAAAAAAGTATTTACAATAATCTCATCATGTAATGCAAATTATTTTGACTCATAAATTGGTTTATTTATGAACATTTGAATGTTAGTTTTAGAGTTTACATATTGCTAGTAGAGTGGTGTTGCTATCACTTCTTGTTGCTTGTGCGCTGTGTTAGTTTTAGAGTTTATGAATGCAAAATACTTGTCTTATTAATTTTTATTGTCAAGATATGTTATTTATTATAATTTATTTTAATTCGTATAGTAAACCGATTAATCTGCTTAATCTTAAATCGGTACAGGACCGCGAAGGTTCTGTTTTCTGCATAAACTGCATAGGTTGTAATTCAGGGTGGTGAAGGTGGATTTGCTGAAAAGAAAAGGGTGGTGGTGGCTTTCATCAACAAATAGGAGTTTGAGAAGGAGGATAGTGGTGGTTTGTATACTCTCACTACTTTGTTATCTTCAACTCTATTCAGTTCTTTTAGCCCTCACAGAAGAAAAACCACACCAAACAACCACGTGATTTCACCTCCTTAGATTCCTCTCTATTTTTGCTATTAAAGCAAAGAAATTCACTGATAATACCGTGAAGGAAAATAAGGATGCAATAGAGCTCAATAGTAATACATATTCGTTTTGCAGAAGAAAAAAAAGAGTGTGGTGGCCTTCATTGACTTCAGAATCAGTGTTGACTGTAAGAAATTCACCAAGATGGCTTGGCTTGATCCCAATCAATTTGTTGTAATTCCTCTTAATTTGTTGCACTTTACAAAAGAGGAAGTGGCGGCTTAGGAGGTGGATGCCTTAAAAAATTTTTCAGTATTAACAAAGTTTACAGTTTGGCACCCACAATATTTTAGCAATTACTATTTGGTACCCATCACGTGAGGGCATTTCACACATTTCAAAAATTGTAATATTTTTCGGTAGTCAAATCCATTGACTTAACAGCCAGTACACAAAATGGGTGTATTTTTTTTCCTGCAATTTTTTTTTTCCTTCCCCTGCATCCTTCTCCTCTTGTTTGCTAACAATCTGTTTTTTATGTATCCAATCCCATCAAAATCATTGGATGATGAACATGAGGATTCTTGTTGAACTTGTTTCGATTGAAACCGTTTTAATAAATTGAGGCAATCATTTAGTTACAATTTTTAATCAAATTTTTATGGTCTGTAATATCTAAATAGCTAAATGAATATTTGGGGTGAGGCCGGCAGACTGCAGAACAAAATTTGCTTTAAACTAGGTTCCACAATTGGTAATGCTCAATCACCAATTGACTCTTGTAACAAATAAAAAAGAAATGATCATACAAGAAATAGTTTGGAAAAAAAAAGTATCATACTTGGTTTGCATTAGGTATGGCAAATCCTTCTCCTGGAATGAGAGCTGCCCTCATTGACATGTTCAAGAGAAGGTTAGTTTAAAAGGACATGAGATGAGTAGATGGCTCACATTTGCATGTGGTTAAGGGGACCCTATGCTAACTCACTTTCAAAATGAAAGTTTCATTTTGTAGGTGAAACAATAATCTCTGTAGATAATATCAAGGTAATGATTTGGCTGAAGTGAAGATCTAAAATTTGCTCTTATGCTTTTCAGATTGAAGACAAACTTTGCTAAATTTGTGAATCGTGAATTATGAGACAGAGCCTTGGTTTTGGTTCAAGAAGTGATAGCGTGGTGGGTTGCAATATTAGCAATCTTTCCTTCTATTATGGGTTTCGAGATGTCCAACGAAAGAAACTGATCTCTTCGTGGCTCAGTTTTATCATCGAATTTGAACAACACTAGTGTACGGTAACCTTAAATAATTAAGGTCCTGAAACTCAAGCAACCCAATTAACAACCAAATTCTCAAAAGAAGATCCACTTGAAGGATGAGCTATGGGACACCCACCTCTAAAGAGAAAGGAGAACCTTCATGATCACCAACCCAATATCCAATATTTTGTTACAAAAAATATCGCTGTTACGTTTGTTCCATGTTTAACTGATAGCACAATGAAGTAACCTCAAAATCTCTTTCATAGATAGATGGTTCGGCATCGTCCAACTTCTCAACTACATATTGATAGTCCTCGGCATCACCCAACTCACATGAAACAAACCACATAAATTTATCCATACATTATAAACGGATAGACCCACCCATATGAACTGAGCTTTCTTACTCAACATAACAAAAGCTACATCTCATTTCAAGTCAGTACCCCCATGGGCCAGCTCTACCGAAGACGATAGCTTGTTCCACATAGTGGTCGACATGGAAAAAGATATCCTCAAAGGTCTTTTTCCACCCTAGCTTGGTTGGAAATTTTAAATAGGCAAGTGCAGGTAAGTTGTCAATAGCTAATTTAAAAAAAATTATGCACCAAATGAGAAGCCTTCTACACCCACTTATCACTATCCTCACTTACTGTTATACTAACCCAAAGTAATTCAATTAAATAGCAAACATCTCCACCTCACCCACTTAAATAGTACTCCTATATAGATGAAAGTCCCAAAAGGTGTCATTAATCTGCCTACTCAAATCAGCCAATCAATCCTACTTCCACTCACAAAAAAGTTTGGAAAATTTTCTTTAAAGTGCTCTCTCCCATCCAAACTCTTCCCAAAAATTAACCTTATCTCTTCTACCTATCACCACCTCAACTCCTTGAACAAACTCATCCTTATAATTAGCGTAGATGACAAAAATAAGAAAAACTTAGTCGCTAGAAATCGTAAGGACCGAGTCTTACCAAACAAGGGGTATATGTAAGGATTTAGGTATGGAGAGCAATGCATAATTTAAACCATGGTGCTCAAGACGCCAAATGCCCTAACCGTGCTCAACACTTAGGGCGCTTGTGCCTTGAACCTTGACAAGTCATTCATGATCTTGGAGTTATGAGCACAATTCTTAAAGATTTGTGTTTGGATCATCCAACAAACTCTACTACACGTGAGTTTGTGACACTTGTCACGATGTGAGAGATCTGTAACGGAAATATGACTTTTTACCTCCTTTTTGGATTTTTGGTGTTCCTATAAATACCAAACCCAGAGTGAGGTGAAATAACTTTCTCATACAATTTTCTCTCAGAGCGCCACACACTTCGACTACGCGATCATTTTGTGCCCAACTCCAAACCTTTCTCCTTTTCGTTCACTGGTAAAGGATTACCCTTGCTTCCAAAAGGAGTTTAGGGCACCTGATTACTTCTCAAACCAAAATCCCAAAACCTTATCCACTTCAAATCCACCTCACATTAGGCACCGTGCTTTCCTATTGCCACAAGGCCACTCCAATTTCTCAAGACCTATTATCCACTTCAAATCCACCTCACACAATTAGATGGTGCTCTCTGACTAATGATGTTATATGTACTTTGTTGATGTCTCATAACCGATTCGCATCAAAATAGTCATACTTGGCTTTAATCACCTCCTTTCATATTTGGCTTTAATCACCTGGTCATGTATTCCTTTAACAAATCAATCATACACAATAGCCTTGTTTCACCACTTTTTAGCCTTGAATCTACTATCTCATTAGTCACCATCACTCTATCAAGGATTTGTCTAACTTTAACAAAACTCCTTGGTTCGATTGGGTCCAATAATGGAAGTCAGACGTCTTGAATCTCCAAGACATGACCTTAGCAATAATCTTATACATCCCACCAACCAAACTAATGGCCCTCAATCACACATAAAACTCATTTCTTCCTTCTTAGGAATCAAAGTGATGAAAAATGCATTTAATCTCCAATCCAAAAAGAAATAACTTTGCATATCATCCACCACCACCACATCCCCTTCTAAAAATTCCCAGCATTAAAAAAAACCCATAAGAAAACCATTCCACCCGATGTTTTATCGCTCCCACAAGTTTGGACCGCTTCTCGAATCTCCTCCAAACCAAAATCCCCATCAAGTCTCTCCCTCCTCATCAGAGATGATTGTGAACTCTAGTCCCTCCAAACTCATAGAGATGATTGTGAACTCTAGTCTCTCCCTCCTCATCAGAGAGATGTAATCAAGCTCTCTTTATTATTTTTAAGTGGTCTGGGGAGCCCATATAAACCCCCACACTTGCCTTTAAAAAAAAAAAGTCTTGATACAATTGCTTAATCCCCAGGCACAAAACAATGAACACGTGTCCTTGGACTTTGTTACGAGTTCAAAGTTTCCAATCAGTCACAGAGGGGGGAGTTGAAACTGCCTTGCACTCACGCTAACCTCCAAAACTTGAAGAACAAATTTAGCAGGTATATTGGGTTTGCACAAACGGATCAAGGCTGATTTCACCTTCAAGGACATGTCGTTTAGTACGCCCTGAAACCTGAAGTATTTGAGAAATCCTTTCAAGAATTACATTCATTCTTTGGGTGAAAGAAGACAGTTTTGTTGTTCTTCTACTTGTTTTTTTTTCTTTTTTGTGATTGCTATCTCACCTCCACAACTTCACATCATTTGTATACAAAGTGCACTCAAAGGTAGAGGACTTCCAATTAAGATAGTGACTAAGTTGTGTACCAACACAAAGTAAAAGAGTCATCTTTCGCTGCTCTTCTTTTCTTGACATCTCCAGTAAATATAAGCGGCAGAGAAACAAGAGAATGTACAAGAAATTTTTATAATGATAAAAATGAAGGACTTAAATCAGCAAAGTGAAGTGAGTCTAGTGATTGACCTGCATTAGCTTGACATTTAGACCAGATTGAGCTTCCTCAACATTACCAAAAATTGATCCTGCATTGCAACATATGGAGAGAAACCGAAGCCATTAAAAATGAAATCATAATGCTTTGAACTTGCAATCATTTGAGTATCTAAAGAAACATTAAAACAGGTATTACTGTAACATTAGACGAAAAGAGACAATAATTACAATCCAGCATTTAGCAGCTATTGAGAGCACACCAAATATGAAGTGGAAGTCGTCAGCAACAACGTCTTTTGCCAAATTCTTAATGTACAAGACAGTAGCAGGATCCTCAGCTGTATAGTTCTGCATCAATACAAAAAGATAGTACTTCAAATATATAATGCAAAAGATAATGCTTAAAAAGATAACCCTACATCCCACTCCTTATATCAATGAATCACTATCTGTTTGATGATAAAGATACCAAAGTAAGCAAATAAAGTAAAATAATGGACACGAATGTCACAAACCACTCTTAACACAAAGATTGCACCACCCATAATGATTACAGTACAGAAAGAAGGGAGATGTTAAAGCATTTCTAACCCAGGACGTGCCGTAAACAGAACAAGCAATCACTACAACATAGGCAATGCTATCATTTAGTACGGAGAATCCCTTTTGTGGGCTAAAACTTGTAAAATAGAGAAACATGGGAAACACTGACAAAGCCTGTTACGCGTGACTCCTGAGATGGTGTGACAATGTCAAAGAAAACCCACGGTTCGAGATTATATGCTACTTCCTCGAGTTATGATGAATTAAATTGTCTCCTTTTCTTTATCCTTTTTTGAAAAAGGTAAAACCTAATAGATGGAGAAACAAAAGCCAATAGGAAACTCCACACTAACAATTAAATAAAATAAAAACTATTTAGTATTTTCCTGCGAAGAAAGTGAGGGGGGGTGTAAACCTAACAACCAAGATGCCATAAGAACACCTAGCAACTCTAACCATGCCCTGTGGAGGAGATTACAACTCTCGCCTTGAAGCTAAACCACAACAATTATGTTAAGTTCATATAAGCCAAATCCATCCCAACATGCATATTGGTAAACGGGGAATTCTAATTGGCGAGGAAACCAGCGAGGAAACGCGTGAGGGAGGTGGAACCCTCCATCCCCCTCGAGATGCGCGACTACACACATCTCGAGGGGGATGGAGGGTTCCACCCCCTCCCTCGAGCGTTTCCTCACCAGTTAGACAATCCCTTGGTAAACTGTCATTCTCCCTAAAAGCTCATAGCAGTAGAAGTGGAAGTTGTGGCATGGGACTACAATATCAATGGGTAGTCGTGGGTACAACTACACTATAAACTAAGGTTGGGCCGGTTTGGCTAACCGGCCCGAAAAGCCAAAATCGAAAATCGGACGGATCCTAAAAAAGTTAATTTTCAGAACCAGAACTGGATCGATCCTAAAAAAGAGATTTTTAGAACCGAAATCGGACCGGGTGAGGTCGGTTAACCGACACTTCAGGCCTGGCTGGGTCGGTCTCAATCCTTGAAAGTCAAATTTTTTTAGGCCCAGTTTTTTCGGCCCTAGCCCATTTCAGTCCTGTTTGTTTTTAAGCCCATATTTGTTTGGTTGAATCATTTAGAGATCCATACTTTTACAAAAACTAATTCGGAATGAATATAGGCAAACTTATCATTTAACATATGGTTTTTTCACAAAAATATACTCTTAATCAACAAAACCTAATAAGTAAATTATTTTACCAATACTGTGAACAAATTCAAGAAAACATATTTTCTTCACCTGGTATGAGAATACTTTTTTACCAAAAGTGTATACTACTACAAATAAAAAAAATTGGCAATTAAAAAAATAACACTATCCAAGAATCTATATTCCCTCATTTAGAAGAATCTATACTCAAGGTACTAATATTGTAGTTTCTCCTTTAAAAGATTCTTTCCAAGCAAATATGACAACTTCACATGGTATTTCAAAAATAATAGAAAATAATTATACTAATATTTTACTCAACAAAGTCAGTGATACTATAATTCAACATAATACTACAAACACTTCATATCCACAAATTTCACAATCAAAACCAAATATTTATTTTACTCCATCTACTATAGAGTAAAATACAGTTTCAACCCCTACACATCTTATCGATGTGATCAATAAAAAATTAGTTGGTTTAGATATCAATAATACACTTTCTATATTAAAACAAATCAATACCTTATCACAAGACACACAGGAATTCGAAGAACCTAATTCTCCTACACAATTAGCAAAACTTAGATCCAATCAACATAAAAGAAAAACATTTTTTAACCAACCATTTCCTGTAACTAGAAATTGTATCCCCGTCCTTCACTACCAGATATGCAGTACGAAGAAAAATCTTTACAAACTTCAACCAATTATTCTACTGCATTTATTTATGAATGGGATATAGATGGTCTCACTGCTCAAAATATAATAGATTTAACTCTAGAAATGACTATGTTGGCATATGCTCATCGCAGTGACAACAAAAATGACAATCAAATTGCTCAAATTGTTATCACTGACTTTACTGCTTAAAGGATGGTGGGATAATTATTTCACTTCTTATGAGCAATAGCAAATTTTACAAGCCGTTAAGATCAACAATTTAGGCAATCCAATTAAAACAGAGCAAGGGGTACCCATCCTTGATGTTATTGTCACTCTACTATTTGCCATTCTAAAACACTTCATAGGTAATTCAACTCATTTCCAAGAAAAATCAAAAGAAATCTTAATGAACCTTCGATCCCCAAGACTTGGTGATTTTCGTTGGTATAAAGATATTTTTATTAACAAAGTTATGACTCGGCCAGAAGCTAATCATGCTTTCTGGAAAGAAAAATTCATTTCTAGTCTTCCTTCAACATTCGCTGAAATTGTCAAAACAAGTCTAAGAGCAAAATACAATGGAGACATTCCATATGACAATCTCACCTATGGAGAATTAATTGCTCATATTGAGATGATTGCATTAAATTTATGCAATGATATCAAATTAAGAGCTCAATTAAAAAACAAAATGTGTCCAGTCATAAAGAACTTGGCTCCTTTTGTCAGCAGTATGGGTATGAGCCCATACAGGCTCCTTCCACAAAAAAACGATTAAGACAGAAATTTCAACCCAAGACTCCTACAAACGTCATAGGTCTATATAATCATATCCTACCTATTATGATAAACCTAAACGACATCATACTAAAAAACTTTATCATAATAAACATCAATACCCAGGCCCATCAACAAAACAACCTATCTGTTTCAAATGTGGAAAGCCTGGTCATTATGCAAAAAATTGTAAATTACCTCAGAAAATCAAAGAAATACAAGGCCCAGACAACATAAAACAAATGTTAGAAAAATTATTAATAAATTCCCAATCTTCTGATCACTTCAAATCCAATTATGATGATTCATCAGACGACCCTCAAAACTATCAACTTTATACTTCTTCTGACTCACAAATAGAACCAGAATCTCATGATATCAATCCATGTTTTTGTAACTCAATTAACATGCTATCTAAAAACAAATAAGCAAGTTTATTATTAGACTTTATAAATCATATTGATGATCCTAAACTCAAACATGACTATTTACAACATATTAAAAAATCAATCTCTAAAAAAGAAACTCCAGATAACATTACACCATTTTATAATCACCAAGAAATCCTTAACAAATTTCAAAATATTAGACAACAACCTATTACCATACAAGATTTACAACAAGAAATAAATTCCATGAAAAAAGAAGTACAACAAATTAAAAAAAAATCATTTTCAACTTGCAAATGAAATTTTAGGTCTTCAATATCAACAGATTGATCATACTAATCAATCTTCAGCCTCGCAACCCCCTTTTACAACCAAAACCTCTATTGAAGAACCTCAATTTTTAAACCTAATCAGCCAAATAAATTTTCATAAATGGTATATTAATATAACACTTGTTATTAATAAAAAATACCATCTCAATACTGCTGCATTAGTTGATTCTGATGTGAACCTTAATTGTGTATCAGAGTGCATGATTCTTTCAAAATATTTTGAGAAAACCAAACAACAATTATTTGCGACCAATCGAGCAATCAATTATAAATTGTCCAATACGCATATATGTCATAATAAATTATGTATTAAGCAAGACATTTTACTAGTCAAAAATATGGGCCAGGACATCATTCTTGGTAGTATCTTAGGAGAAAATATAACCTTCTCTTTTTTACTAAAACCTAAAGTTACAGATTTCAATAAATTAAAACAAACAAATTGTTCCCTTAATTTTATTACTAAAAACTTAGACAACTAAATTATCTTAAAGAATAACTTAACTATCATCATATTGAACAACAATTAAAAGACCCCAAAATACAGCATGATATTGGGCAATTCAAAATCAAACTTCATTCAGAACTCTGTTCTAATTTACCAAATGCCTTCTGGCACCGCAAACATCATGGTTAGGTTACCCTATGAACCACATTTTAATGAGAAAATAATTCCTACAAAAGCTCGTCCTATTCAAATGAATGTTGAGCTTATGGAATATTGTAAGCAAAAAATCCAAGATTTAATTTCTAAAAATTTAATTACCCCAAGTAAATATCCTTGGAGTTGTTCTGATTTCTATGTTTGCAAGGCTACTGAATTAGAAAGAGGGTCTCTGAGACTTGTAATTAACTACAAACCCCTCAATGAAGCCTTACAATGGATTAGATATCCTATTCCAAACAAACGTGACCTTATAAAATGTCTACATCAAGCAACCATTTTTTCAAAGTTTGATCTTAAATCTAGATTCTGGCAAGTCCATATTCATCCTCAAGATCGTTATAAAACGGCTTTCAATGTCCCATTTGGCCATTATGAATGGACTGTTATGCCATTCGGTCTTAAAAATGCTCCGGTTGAATTCCAAAATATTATGAACGATATTCTTACTCCTTTTACTCACTTCTTAATCGTGTATATCGATGATATACTTATCTTTTCCAAAATCTTGGATGAACATTGGAAACACCTGTAACAGTTTTATCAACTTATCAAATCTAATGGTTTGGTTTTATCTCCCACAAAAATTGATTTATTTCTAACTAATGTTAGATTTTTAGGTCACAAAATTCATTTTGGAACTATCATACCTATTAATAGGGCAATTGAATTTGCAGAAAAATTTCCAGATGAAATTAAAGACAATAATCAATTACAAAGATTTTTAAGTAGTCTAAACTATGTTTATGAGTTTTACAAAAAAATTACATAATTTGATCAAACCCTTGTATGATAGACTCAAGAAGAACCCTAGTCCACGGTCCTTCACTCATACCCAAATTGTCAGACCAGTTAAAGCCCAAGTTAAGAGTCTTCCTTGCCTTGGGATTTCCAATCCTGATGCATTCAAGATTGTTGAAACTAATGCGTCCGATGTTGGGTATGGGGGTATCCTTAAACAAAAAACTAACAATTCTTCGTCTGTCCAATTAGTTCGTTTCCATTCTAAAATTTGGAATGAAATCCAATCTAAATATTCTACTATCAAAAAAGAAATGCTTTCAATCGTTTTATGCATCATAAAATTTCAAGATGATTTAATCAATAAACCATTTTTTATTACGCATTGATTGCAAACCAGCTAAAGATATTTTGAAAAAAGACGTTAAAAATCTTGTGTCTAAACAGATCTTTGCAAGATGGCAAGGTTTACTGTCCGTTTTTTGTTTTCAAATTGAGCATATAAAAGAAGAGTCCAATTCTCTACCAGACTTCCTCATAAGAGAATATCTGCAAATATGAGTTCTCAAGATTCTTCCTCTAGACCTCCTTCGCCTCAACCCCAATCTAAATATCAATATGAAATGAAGCTTGCTCCATCAAAGTTGTCAGTCTCTCCTACTTTTTATGCTTTAGCTATTACAAATCCTTGCTCTGTATTATCTAAACAAGAAACCCAACCTACCATGAAACCTCTTGGCAAACCTTCTACAAAACCCTCAAATCCCTACATCACAAAACCAAATCTTGAACCAATCATCCTACTCGAACCATATCTATACCCTGGTATAGATGATCCCAATATCACAGCAAAACAATTTTTTTATTCAAGATTTCCATTTGATTAAGCCAATCATCTCAAAACTGAAGAATTTTATGAATACATCTTAGTTGATATTGATTCAATATTAATTACCTATCACAAAGATCCTTCCGACTCAATCAAAATCACTCATTCTATATGTCAAATTCTCAAAATCCTATCTCCTCAAGAATGGAAACAAGCTCTTATTACACTACAAAAAAGGCCTTTAGAGACGTAGGCAAAATTGTCGCTATAAACAACATTTCGTCGCCATATATATTGGGCGACAAAATATTTGTTGCGCAAAGGTTGTCGCTACAAAGTGACGACAACAAAGTTCGTTGCGAAAGGGTATGTCGCGAAATATTGTTTTGCGCAATGCTCATTTCAGCTGAAGAAATGGGTCGGTTCTTCGTGGAAAATATACTGATGCGTTTAACTATTTCATTGCATTAAACTTTGTTGGCATAACTCAATCGTGACGAACCCTTTCGTCGTGCTACACTGTCGGCTTAACTCAATGGTGACGAACCTTTCATCGCGCAAGATTTTCTTTGCACGACAACAATATTCATCACTCTAATATTGTCACACAAGTTTCGTCGATCCAGACACGCATAATCTATTCTTGTGCGACGAAAAATTTTGTCGCTTAAAGTTCTGTTTAATAATTTTGAAATATTTTAATTCAAATATTTATTTTCATTAAATTTGAAATATTTATTAATTGAATCGTCTCGCGCACAGAGGGTTTTTGTTAATTTAGTTAAATACTATTAACTTTACAAATTAATATTGTAAAACCATACTATATCTATTACAAATTAAAATTTTAAAATCAGATTGTATAAAAAAAAACACATCAGTACATTTTCTAAGGATGTGGTGGTTGATGGTTTGTCGACGGTAGAGAGAGGCTCGACAAATTAATCCCCGACTGCTGGAGAGCCCCTAATAACATACTCCACCTAGTTGCCTCCTAGGCTTGTCATTCCCCCTCTCGGGCCCCCTCTCTGCCTCTCGGGTCTGCCTCTCTGCCTCACACGCTTTGGCAACATTTAACTCATTTTGTAATTCCTCCACTTTCGATTGTATGATGAAACGGTTTCGGCTGACTGCTGCGAAGCTGAAGATGAGGTGTTGACCTCACGAACTTTAGCTTTCCCCATCCCCAGAACAATCTTTTCAGGTCTCGGACCTAGCGATTCCAATGTCTCCGTCAAAATATGTAATCCTGCATCGGAATCGTCCATTGTGAGTTGCTCCAATGGCGTTTCCGGGGGATGTTGCGAGGCCACTCGCTCCATGTAGGTATCCCGCCTTTCCACCATTGTTTCCTTAAATAAAAAAATTATTAAAAATTAATAACTTTTAAAACAACAGAAGTGACAACATGCAAAAAATGCAAAGAATAAAACTTACATGCAACTTCACAGCCACCTCATTGCCAGATAGTGCATAAACATCCTTGAACATGTTGATTTCTTGGAATATTGAACCCTCCTACAAAACATTGTTAGAATAATAAACCAACTAATATAAACATTTAATTGAATGACAATGAACCAGAGTAATGTAGAATTTTCTTTTGACGTCGATTCGCTTTGTTTCAGATCTTTTCTATATAATTATTCAATATATATATTAAACATATGCGTTATTACATATATATAAATAAATATATTTATTTAAATTAAATAAAAACGTTAATGCTTACCAAAAATATGGGAGTTAAAAAATGATCGCACAATCACATCCACTCATCAGGCCTATGCTCCAATTCGATTGGGGTTGTGCCTTAGCACTATCCATATCAGGAAACGTTCGGAAGTACTGGTGGAAATCGTGCTTCCAATTCCTGTATCAATCCACGCACGTACCGATGATATATTCATGAATATTTGGATCATTCATGTCAAACTCAAAGTTAACTTGAAATTTTAAATAATATTTATTAGAGAACATTAAGGCCCAAAGAGATAAGTTATACCAAATCATATAAAACTACAAGCATAAACATGCAAAACCTTCAAAATTTTCTGCATTATAAAGATTCTAATTATTAAAGGTTGAGATGAATGGCTAAAACTTACTGTGAGCGCGTCCAACACCTCGGCCTACGTCCCGGGCTTGACCTCACTCCAAGATGAGGATGTCATCGAACAATGGTTGAGAATGTGTCATGCACCAACAAGCTATTAATCTTCGCCGATTGCGAGCGACGATGACTAGGATCCCACACTACAAGAATGTGTGTTAGTGGTTCGTGTGGTCCTTTGGGATTTTAGTTGTCTACAGAGCCCCCTCGTTCTCTTTGCTGCTGTACATTTAAAAAAATTAAAAAATCAATATGCCGAATAGGATGAGGAAAACTTAAGTTTATTACCTCTAGGGAGCTCTCCATCTCCTTGGGGGGGGGGGGGGGGGGGGGGTTGCATCCTCGGTCATGGTTACAGTCTCGAGTGCAATCTCAGGAGCCGTTGATCGACGATTTGTTCGTCTGGCGCTCCATCGAGTGAGAACTTGAGGAATTGATCCAGTCAATGAAGACTGATCAACGACCAAAACATTTGATCCATGTGTTGGTGGAGTACTGATAGAAGCAGCCCCTGTAGCGGGAGCATTAATGGCTGAATGAGCTACGTTGGGTGGGGCAGCAGCGGCCGAACTACTAACAACAACAATTACGGGCCTACGCTTTCTTGATATCAAAGAAGCCATCTGAACCAAAATAATAAAAACAAAACACAACAATTACAATGAGGAACAATGAATGCATTTCAGATAGATGAAATAAAAACAACATATAGATAATACATCAACTTACAAATAACATATAGATAAAAACCACTTCAGTGATTGAAATCACAATGCTTTCAAGAGCTGCAAATTTCCTGGGCTCTATTTTATTGGATTTTCTATCTCAGACAGCCTCGTAAAACATACATTTTAAAGTATGTCCTAATTGAAATTGGCCTAAAGTATGAAACCTGCATAAAATTAATGATAATATACAACAAATAATCCTTTGGAAAACCACATAATGTAATGAAGATTTCATTAAGATTGGTTTCTCTGACTCAGTAAAAAGACAAGGTGTTTTTTCCCATCAAAATCCGTTAAGAAGAAAAGAATTCAACTTGGAGGCACTTAATTAAACATAGACTGTGCACTTTGTTCAGAGTTGATTCTGAAACTAAAAATAATAATTAGAACAATAAAACTAAATGATTTTTTGGTACCTAATGCACAATGAACCAACCCTGAACCAAACAGTAGACAGACTCCGAGACCAGGGTTCTGAAACTCGTTAGTAAGCTTGGTCAAGTCAATTTGACTCAGTTGTGATTTATTACCGAATGCACTCAATCCAAAAAAATTTAACGGAGTCCAGTCAAAATTTCGGTGGAATTTTTTTTTCTTATTCCATAGTAGCTTATGTCAAAAAGAAGTATATTACCATCTAACCTAGATTTTTGCTTGTACAAGTTGATAGATTCTGTTTCATATTGACTTTATCTCTCCCAGCCTCCCACAACTTGTTCACATTGACATAACACCTTCACATGCTCACCACCATACCTCACATGCCCATGTCTTTGATTCTTCAACCACGATAACACCAATTCAAGTATTCTAGAAGAAATACAACTCTTGAGGTTCCATTTCATCTTTGATACTGTGCCATAATTACCCTCAATCATAGTTCAACTTAATATTATTTACTCAAGTGAATGGCAACACCAAGTACACATCTTACAAACCTAAGCTTTATAAGAAGCCAAGAACAATGGATAACCTTATCAGGTTGGTTCTTGAAACTACATCCATGAGACTGGATAAGGAATCAAAGTTGCATGCCATCCGAAACCACAAATACTAAGATTTTATTCACAAACACATAACAATTGTTCATCATTCAACAAATTATATGAAACAACATATAGACAAGTACTCATCTCCATATATGAATATAGAATGTAAGCTGAATAACACAAATACAACTGAATACATAATACATATCTCCATGGTCAAGCAAGGAAAAACTAGCTGACCAGATGAAGTGTTCCACAACATATGAACATAGACCAAATAACTAGTACCTAAACCAATTCCCTAAATGCTAACTAACTCTAACTAGACCGTATAACTAGTACCTAGGTTAGTCACAATTTCGACTCAGTTGTGATTACCATCTCAAAAAGAGTTGTGTACTTGAAATCCCAAGGTCTAAACAATAAATTAGGAGTTTTAATATGATCTCGTAAGCATGAGTTTCTTATGTAATATATAAAAACATGGTTTCAGACCCTAGAAGCCCAATGTTGTGCCAAAAATACATGATATAGATATAGATTTGCCCAATGGTCTGAAAAAATTAAGTGTGAAAACAATTCAATTTCATTTTGTGTCAGCATCTATTGACGCTCATCCCTGCTAATCAAATCTCCCAAACCCGATATACCCACTACCGATTGCATTCCAAGAAACATCATTTCTCTCATCCATTTCATCAAAGACCTGAATAGCATCCTACAAACACCCATTTTAGTCTATAATCAAAGACCCAAATAACATCCTATAAAGACCCATTTCATCAAAGACCCATTTTAGTCTATAATCAAATACCCATTTCATCAAAGACTTGAATAGCATCCTACTAGTCCATAATCAGTAATGAATATTTCAACCATTTTAGTCAAAAAGCGATAACTAGAGAAGAAGAAAACCAAGTTACCCCATTATACATTGTATGCATAAGACAATAATTAGTTAAAAACTTACATTTGAGGTTGAAAAAAACTTACAGTTGAGAGAAAGATCCCGTTTTCCTCAGAGAACTTGAGAGATTAAAATGGCCTTGATGTGTTTGTTGGGCTAGTAATGGAATAACGCAAGCTGAAACTTAATTAAAAGGCTAGGTTTTGCGTGACGAACCCTTCGTCGCCATATATCAGTGATTTCGTCGCTAGTTTCAGGCCAATTTTTTGCCGCCAAAAGCACGCGCCATACTTTTTAAAGGTGATAGTGTTTTGTGCGACGAAATATTCTAATTTCGTCGCGCAAACATCGAATTTGTTTATTTTAGGGGGAAACTTTTATATCATTAATTAATTAATTAATTGAATTTCGACATTCATTTAACAAATTTATGGTAAAAAATTCATAGTACATTAACAAATTTAATTAAATGAACTAACAAAATACAGAATATTATTAAAATCTTGTAAATGACCTAACAAATTATATTCCTTCAAATGTATTTAATCTAAATCAGTAGAGTAATCACTTTCGACTTCTTCAAGTTCATCTGACATGGTTGCCTCAGATTATCCAAAAACTCCATTTTTTGCAGGTGATACTTCAACATCATATTCTTCATCAATCGGAGGAAGTTCGACAAATAACTCAAATGGTTGTTGGATAATGGGAATGCTTGAAGATGAATTCTCTTGATCAACGGTGTCGTCATCACTGTGGTCATCAGAAGCCTTTTCACGAATGTCCCATATACTCCCGTATTGGATCATCTAGACTACTTTCCATCCACCACCGGCTTTTGATCGTCTAGATAAAAAATTTGTTTTGCCATAGTTGCCAAAATAAAAGGATCATGCTCATACCAAAGTGTGTTCGTGTTCACACTTACTAGACGATATTCTCGTTTAATACTCCCGACTTTATGTGGATTTGTATCAAACCAACGACACTTGAATAAAATCATCTGGCAACGGTTTTTGTATAGTAATTGAATTACAAATGTCAGTTTACCGTAGAAATCAACATCGGCGATGTCGTTGACCTCAGGTACTGATACGCCGCTATTTTGAGTGCTCAAATTGTTATCTCGCTCAATAACCAGGAACTTAACACCATTCACATAACAACCCAAAAATGTTTCAGATCGAATAGGACCTCTCGATAGTTTTGATAATTCATCGTCATAAAAAGGCGAATTTACTTCCTTCAATTGTAACATCTATTAAAATATAAAAAGATATATTCACAATATGTTGAATACCAATTATAAAAAAATGCAATATTATCAAATTTTCTTATAGTTATCAACTTACGTGTTTGCGAAACCATTCAGGAAACAATTGACAATGCTTATCGACCCGTAAATGTGCAGGATACCTACGCCTAAGTAGTTCTTCATGCTCCCCCATAAATGACAAGACCTCATCACAATTGTTGAGTATGAACCAATGCGCAACTTCCATGTCGTTATCGCTAAATTGATCATTTATTGGTGGCTCGCCAAACGGTCGTGTGAGTTGCGCAAAAACAGAAACTGTCTCACTCACTTTTCAGTTGAAGGACGTCTCAACATTATCAAGATACATTGCACAATAAGTAAGTGATTCATTTGCAATATATGCATCCACTATGGATCCTTCGGGTCTTACCCTGTTTCGTACGTACCTTTTGTATGTGCCTAGTATTCTGCAAAGTATAAAGGATGTCAGACTCATTGTTATAATAAATGAAGAATAGTTAGAAAAGAGTTACCTTTCTATTGGGTACATTCACCGATAATTGACCGGCCCACCAAACTTTGCCTCGTCCGGTAAATGTATCATCAAGTGAATCATGCAAGTGAAAAATGTCGGAGGAAATATTTGTTCGAATTTACATAAGATGTTCATAATAACATCTTGCAACTGTTCTATATCCAATTTGCGCAGAGACTTTGTGCATAGCTGCTGGAAGAATCTCGATAATTCTGTAATAGAGCCAACAACACCCGATGGCAAAAATCCTCGAATAGCGATTGGAAGAAGACGTTGCAGTAGTACATGATAGTCATGGCTCTTCAATCCCAACATTTTCCCATCACTCATTTTCATACAACGGGCAATATTAGATGCGTACCCATTTGGAAACTTCACAAAAGAAAAAAAAACTTAAATTTTTTTATCTTTACTGGCGGTTTAACTGGAAAATAGGGATGTCCCTTTACCCCTTTGTCACCGACCTTCTTAGTCCATAACCGTTTCTTTATACCCATGTTCATACAATTTTGCCTCGCTTTCACAGTGTCTTTCAATTTTCCTTCGATGCCAAGAATTGTCCCAACCACACTATCACACATTTTTTTCAATATGCATCACATCTAGGTTGTGTCTGATCTTTAATTTCGACCAGTACGGAAGCTCGAAGAATATATTCTTCATCCAGTTCAGATGTGTAGCTGACCTGTGCAAATTAGTATCATGATTATCGGGATGTTTGCCAATCAGACCAAATTCCAAGCTATTCAACTTGGCCAAAATGTCATCCCCCGACCATTCTCTAGGTCTAGTGTCGTTCTCCAATTTTCCATCAAAGTCCACCTTATTTGTTCGCCACTCGTGATCGTGCAGCAACCATCTACGGTGACCCACATAACAAACCTTCCCCGCTTGCCAATCAGACGTTACATCGTCGTTGCATACCGGGCATGCCTTCTAGCCCTGAGTACTCCAACCTGAAATATTTCCATAAGCGGGAAAATCATGTATAGTCCACATCACTGATGCTCTCAATATACACATTGTGTTGGTAGACTTATCAAAGGTACGTACACCATTTTCCCATAAGTCTTTTAACTCATTAACCAACGGCCGCAAGTAAACATCAATGTCCTTTCCGGGATGATCGGGAATTAATAGAGTCATCATTGTAAATTATTTTTTCATACTCATCCAAGGGGGCAAGTTATAAGGAACAACAACGACGGGCCAAGTGCTGTGACTAGAACTCATATTCCCGAACGGATTAAATCCATCAGTTGCAAGCCCCAATCTGACACTGAGCATGTCTTCTGCAAAATCGGGGTACATAGTATCGAATGCTTTCCAAGCCTTTCCGTGTGCAGGATGTCTCAAAAAATCATCATCAACCCTTCCTTGTGCCATCTCATGTGACTTGCAGTGTACGTCGACATGTACAATCGCTGCAATCTGGGCTTCAGTGGAAGATAACGCAAAACCTTTTGTGGAATTTTCTTCTTTTTATTACCAGAATTAGGCTTATATCTTGGCTCATTGCACACAGGGCATGCATCCATCCCTTCAATTTCCTTATAAAATAATGCATAGTTGTATTTGCAAGCATGAATCTTTTGATACCACAAACCGAGATCGTTCAACACTTTCTGCGTGATATGATAATCCTCAGGAAAAACGTTTTCCTTCGGAAGCATCCGCTTCATAATCTCCATTAAATGAGAAAAACACTTATTTGACATATGATGTTTCACTTTGCAATGCATCAACTCCACAATGGCAATAAGTAGGGAGAACTCTGTGCAACCGGGGTATAATGCTTGTTAGGCTTGTTTCAATAGTCTTTCGTAGTTTTCTAACTCTTCACTTTGCAGCATGTTGGGAGGTACGGTATCTCCTACCATATCATCAATGGCATCTTCCATTCATGGACGTTTCATCAATGTGTGGCACAAGTGGCTAGGAATGCGATGAAGTCGAACCAAATTCTCATTGTTCCCCATGATAAATCCACCTCGTATAATTCTGAATCATCCCATACCTCGCCAAATGATATCAAACCGTATTGAATGTCTACCACAAACAATTGTTACAACATTGACACAGATTATTGACATGATTCGTCGTACTAGTGACACGTGTCCTTGCAAACTCAATGAATCCCATTTAAATATTCATCACAGCATTTGTCCTGATTTTGTATCCACTATCTTTCCATTACGCCTGTTTTCAATTTGTAAACAAAACATGAGAATTCAAGTGAGTTAACGACACTTATAATTCGATTAGGTTTCAATGTGGAAAATTTTCGGCAACATCTCAATTACAATTCTTCAAGTGGTCGATGCAGATATTATTAATTAATAAATATCTAGTATGCACTCAAAAAATAGTGTGAGACACTCCCAAAAATCCCCACGATCGCAACCTAATTTCATGAAATTTCAAAAAATAATTTTTTTTAACAATTTCCTCACCGTTCTCCAGTGAAAGAGAGAGACGATTAGAGGTGTGGCCGGCGACGCAGAGATAGGATGAAGCCTAATTAACTGCTGGAGGCTTGGAGTATATAGTTAGAAAAATCAATCGAGCAGAAAAAAAAACGAGAAAAGAAAATAGTGAAAAACGCAGATCTGATTATTTTAATTTGTGGAGAAGATGAACAGGTCAGAGCTTGTGCGACGACACCGTTTGTCGCCCTAGGATGTTTTAGGTGATGAACCTGCTCTCTTTAAGCGACGACACTTTTTCGTGAAGACTTTATGCGACGAAGGCTTCCAGTTCGTCGCGTACGATATATTTAGGCGACAACAAAGTTTGTCGCCTTAGGATGTTCAAGTTGGTCGTTCAAAGTAGCCGACACATAGCCATAGGTATTTTAGGGCGACAAAATATTTGGGTTTAAGCGACGATACTTTGTCGCACATTATTTATGTGACGAAGGCTTCCAGTTTGTCAAGTACGATATATTTAGGCGACGAAAAAGTTTGTACCCCGAGGATGTTCAAGTTGGTCGGTCAAAGTAGTCGACACGTAGCCCTAGGTATTTCAGGGTGACAAAATATTTGGTTTTAAGCGACGACACTTTGTCGCACATTAGTTATGCGACGAAGGCTTCAAGTTCGTTGCGTAAAAGGTTGTTTAAGCGATGAAACAATGTGTCGCGTTAAATAGTTAGTTATTTTTTGTAATAGCGGGACGATAGTAAATTTGTCGTCGCGCCAAGTTAGTTTTGAGCGACAAAACTTACCTCGTCGTGCTACGAGTCGTCGCCAAAGAGGATTTTATTTAGTAGTGTCACTCATAAGAGATTGTCTCACAATTACAATCCTCATTCCTAGTTTTTCCTTTTCTACAAGATATTTGCATCTCAAAATCTTCCATTATTGTTCCAACATACTTGGTGGAATTTCTATGGCCCTGTCCACGACATTCTTCCACCTTCTGTCTTAGAAGGATGGAAAATGTTCAAATCTATGTTCAAAAAACCAAACCCTTCAAATCAACAAGTATCTTCTACATGGTTCTTTGTCAAATTCAACATCCATTCCACATTCTTTTCATTCTGATCAAGCTCCATTGGGTTGCAATATCTTTTTGCTGCAATTGGGCTGACTGCAACCATTTTTAGGGTGAGGCAGTTGAGGCGGCTGAGGCAAGCTGAGGAGATTTGAGGCAAATGTCTCATTTCACCGCATCGCATTGCCACACTTTGTGGCGGAATTTTGTACAAACGCCTTGATAAGTGCCTCAGGTGCGCCTAGGCGATCGCCTTGACTACACTGACTCTAGTGACTAATAACTGCAAACCACTACCACCTAAACCAATTTGTCCTACACTCCACTACCCCTTCCACTGTGATACAAGTTGAGACAGACATAAGCTTTTGCGATATTTAGTAGATGGAGAAGTGGCACCAACGAAAGCTTTGAGAGCTTGAGACACAATTGGAAGCAGATGAACTTGCCCAGAAGCGCCGCAGAGATTTCAAATAATGGCTAGAACAAGTGCATCAGAAGATTAACAATAGGATTAGAGCGTTTCACAACTACAAAATATGGAAGGAAGTTAAACTTGCACATAGGCACACAGAGTTGAATGAGTCATACTCTTTGTCAGAGTCCATCCCACTTTTTTAGGACGTTAAGGGCATTGTAATACGTACTCGGTTTCCGATGTGCGAGCTCTTTGACTTATGCAACTTCTTTCCCATTTTCGAGCAACCAGAGGATGTTCCTATAGCGGTAGACATAGTGAGTGACGAAGATTATGTTTGACACTACCAATTCCCCTCTTTGACACCAAGCCCTACCTTTCTATCTAACACCACCACCTTTCTATCCCACATCACCACATGTTTTTGACACCACCACCTTTTTTGTGATTTGTTTTCCACATAACAACAATTGTCGTTTTTGTTGATGCCCCGCCGCCGTTGTTTTTTCCACCTCGTCGTCGTCCCTTTTTTCCCACACCATCATTGCCACTCGCCTGCCCTTTTTAGTTTTTTTTTCTTTCTCTCTTCCCTTTATTCTCTTATCAACATTAGGCTGCAATAGCAGCAGTGGCGTCGCCGCCGTCGTACCATCGTCATAGTTGCTGCCAGCCACACCGCTCTGTCATTGCGCCTTCCTTTTTTTTTTCCTCCCTCCCACAAAGGCCTCTACGAGGACGAGTTTTCCATTCGCGAGGGCCAATGTGAGGGGAAAAAATTAAGAAGAGGGGAGAAGATGAAGAAATTATGTGAGAAAAATTGGGTACAAAAAACGGTCCAAAAAATGCATGTGAAGATAGGAGAAGAGAAGGTGAGAGAGAGGAGAGAAACCCCTTTATTAGTGATGTCCTTTAGTAGGTCCAAAAAATGGGGGTGTGTCAAATATGGGAACTGGTGGCGTCAAAATAGTCTCTGCCTTTTGATTGGTGACTAAAACACAAACACGTGTGAAAAAGACTACGTGTAAACACATCAATATTGCATATAATATTGCAAATAAAGGCACAAAACTATGTGAGGTTATATGAGAAATATTTTTGTGCTTATACTAATGAGGGTTTCTATGTTTTTGTGTTCGTACATCTGCACTTAAAATAACCAGGGGTCGATGCACTCTACAAACGCGTATATTCATTATTGTTTTTTATTAAAAAAATTACTATATACAAATTAAATTGTAGGGGTGATTTGGCTAAAAATTTTAAGTTGACTAAAAAATATTATCTAATGTCGAGACATTAGTTAGAAAAATTATGCGTCGGTTTTTTCTAGTATTTAAAAAATATAATTTAAGTTTCAATAAAAAAAATATATAGTGCACTATAGTCCATTGTATAATTTTTTTTTCATTTTCAATAGTTATTATAAGCCATGACCCAAATAAAGCTTAACAAATCTCAATTCATGAACGACCCTATTGAATAACACCACCACTTCTACTGATAGACACCACCAAACCTCTACTTTCTGAAGGACACCACCAATAAAAGGAAAAAAAACCAAATCCTAACCCCTCTTCTCCTCTCTCCCCTTCACCACCACCACCCCTCATCCTCTTCTTCCTCCCTTTCACCACCACCACCTCGCTTCCTCCTTTTTTTTTTTTTTTTTTTTTTTCAATTTCAATCACCACCACCACTACGCCACCATCACCTCTCATCCTCCACCTCCTCCCTTCTTATTTTTCTTCTTCAATCACACCACCACCGCCACCTCTCCTCCTCCACCTCCTTCATTCTTCTTCTTATTCTTCTTTTTTTTCTTCATTTTCTTCTTCTTCTTCAATCACACCACCACCGCCACCTCTCTTCCTCCACCTTCTCCTTTCTTTTTCTTTATCTTCTTCGTCAATCATACCGCCACGACACCATCGCCATCTCTCCTCCTCCTCTCCCCCTTCACCACCACCACTTTGCCATCGCTACCTCTCATCCCACCTTCTCCTATTGTTTCTATTTTTCCTCTTTTTTTGCCCTGTTTTTCTCCTTCACCCTCATGGAGGTTCCCTACTCACCGAAACCTTCGCGAGGGCAAAAAAATGTGTCCCTCGCAGAGGTTCTTGTGAGTGGGGAACCCATACCTGCCTCCTCATCCGGGGTGGTGTTTCTCCGGTGAAGAGACAAAAGAAGGTGAAGGTGTCCTTTTTTCCCTCTAATGTGTTTCTTATTCTTTTCCTCCTATCTTATTTTCTTTTTCTTCTTCTTCTTTTCTTCACAACAAAATGTCATAAATTAACAAACACAAATGGGAGTTTTAGAAATACTCATTTGAAATCAATCCACAACAAGCACATTAGAAATTAAATCAATAGAAAAAAATGAGAAAAGGAGGATTACCAACAATATGAATGCGTACAATTGCTGCAAAAAAATGAGGAAGGAAACAATGTAAGTGATATAAAATGGGCCATTCGTAGTGGCCCATGCAAGTAGGAGAACCCAGTCACAACGTCACATGTGAATTCAGTTCCCATACTCGCATGAGCCACTGCGACTGGGGTTCTGCCACATGCATGTGCCGATGCAATTGGCCCATTTCACTTTCAGACTTTGTCGTTGACTTTCGACCAACTTTGATGCTTGATTGAGGCCGATTATCAAGCTTATCAACAAGAAAAACCTAGTACTCTGAGTTATCTCATGAATAAAATTTCAATCACCTAAAAATGTTTTGAAATGAGCAAGTTATGGTCATTTTACTAAAGTCACTCAAATCTATCCGGTAAAGAAAACAGGGTATTGTCCTTGACATTCGACCAAATTTGACGCTCGATTGAGACCGATTTTCAAGCTCATCAAATAAAAAAATGTAGTATTCTGAGTTATCTAATGAATGCAATTTGAATCACCTGAAAATGTTTTGAAATGAGCAAGTTATGGTCATTTTACTACAGTCACTCAAAATTGTCTACTAACGACCAAGTCGCAGTGGACCATGTGAATGCAAGTGTCTCACTCGCATGATCCTATGCGAGTAAAATACTTAAACTCACAGCAGATCATGCGAGTCAGAGACTTTCATTCGCATAATCCGTTGCGACTTGGTCATTGCTGGACAATTTTAAGTGATTGTAGTAAAATGACCATAACTTGCTCATTTCAAAATATTTTCAGGTGATTCAAAATGTTTTCATTAGATTACTCAGAGTACTACATTTTTTGTGTTAGATATGCTTGATAATCGATCTCAATCGAGTGTCAAAATTGGTCGAAAGTCAAGGACAATACCTTTTTTTTTATTGGACAAATTTGAGTGACTTTAGTAAAATTACCATAACTTGCTCATTTCAAAACATTTTTCAGTGATTCAAATTTTTTTTCATTAGATAACTCAGAGTACTACATTTTTTGTATTTTGATGAGCTTGAGAATCTGTCTCAATCGAGTGTCAAAGTTGGTCGAAAATCAGTGACAGAGTCTTAAACTGAAATGGGACAATACCCTGTTTTTATGTTTTGAATGAGTGAGTGCTAGGACTTTTTGGGAAGAGAGGAGAAGAGGGGAGGCCAGTGGTGGTACTGCTCCTTTGTCTGTTGATGTTGTTGATGTACAAAGAAGTGAAGATAAAAAAAAACGGTGGAGGAGAAAATGAACAGTGGTGGTGTCCTTCAAAACATCAAAGGAAAAAAATGAACAATGGTGGTTGTGAGGTGGTGGTAGTGAAGGGGAGGATGAGGAG
Organism: Berberis vulgaris; assembly: GCA_963556465.1. NCBI lineage: Eukaryota > Viridiplantae > Streptophyta > Magnoliopsida > Ranunculales > Berberidaceae > Berberis > Berberis vulgaris. Next base: position 57,182,375 of record OY747133.1, read on the forward strand.
AGGTAGCAGTGGCATGGTGGTAGTGTGATTGAAGAAGAAGAAGAAAAAAAAGGAGGATGAGGAGAGGTAGCGGTAGTGGTAGCGAAATGGTGGTGGTGAATGGGAGGAAGAGGAAGAGGAGAGTTGGCAGTAGTGGACGATGGAGAAAAAAGGGAGAGAGGAGAAGAGGTTAGGTTAGGGTTAGGGTTTTTTTTGTTTATAATAGTAGTGGTGTTCTTCAGTAGATAAAAAGAAAATGGGTAGTGGTGTCCATCAGTAGAAGTGGTGGTATTATTTAATAGGGGCCTTCATGAATGCATGCCCATCGTCAAATTATGTGGGATTTATTAAAAAAAACACCACAATAATGACACACATACGTAATCCACTTTTCAAATTTTCATTATAGATAGATAGATAGAGTAATATTTCTTTGTGCACCAATGCAAGGGCACGTGCCTGGGAGGGTGTTTGGCTCGTGAACCCACTTCTGGGAGAGGCGAAGTGGGGTCAGCCAGAAGAACACTGGCCTTCTCTTTGCTTTGCTGTAGAAGTTCTTTGATAATTTTAAGGGAAAGGAAGGGGAGGTTTTTATTGGGTTCTTCGTCTTCTCACTCCATTCGTGTCGAAGGAGAGATTCCACTTCTTACTTGTTTAAAACAAGAAGTTAGTTTTTAAAGAAAGCAAGGAAGGTAAAGAAGCAAAAGATGGAGTGGCCTGCTTATTTGGATGAGTATGAGAAGCTTGTAATAAGGATGAACACCCCAAGGTCTGTTTTCTCTTCTTCAACCACTATCTCTCTCATTTTCTCCTCTGGGTTCCAAATTTGAAGGTTTGGGTGTTCAAGTTTTGAAGCTTTTTGAACCATTGGGTGTCTAAATTTTGATTTCAAGCTTTTGTTCAATCTTTCGCCGTCTCTCTTAAAACATACTCTGTTCTGGGTTTTCTGGTTCTTCAAATTTTGACCAAATTTCAACAAATTTTTCATCTATTCTCCTCTGATTTCTTCTTATTTTACTTGGGTTTTTTCTTTGGTGTGTTCTGACTTTTCTTCTAATTTGATTTTCTAGAAACTTGTTTTCTCTCAAGTCATTCACTCGACTTTTCAAAGACTTTATGTTGTTTTAACCAAATTTTTTCTTCTATTCTCCCTTCCTCGTTTCCTTTCACATCTTTTTCAACAATTAGATTCTCCAACAGTACATCTGGGATCAATTCCTGATAAGTCTGAGTTGACCCCACTTCTTTCCTTCTCTTCTCAACATAGTCCTGATGAGTTAGAGGCCCATGATTGCCCTTTTCTTCTACTGCAATTGTATCATCACAATGGTCTGGCTTTCGCTTTGACCTTCGCCTTTGATTTGGAGGACCTTCACGATTAGGAACTACTTTCTCCTCCTCCTCGTTGATTGTATTTGGTTCTTCTTCGATTAAAGAGATTTTCCCGGTTGCGACGTTTTATGCTGGAGAGACAATCAAATAAAAGAAAGAAACATCCCAACTTAGTTAGATGAGAATGCAATAAAAGAGAAGTTTTTTTTTTTTTTTTGGTAATTAATTGGAAACGAAGATAGGCGAAAAACAACGCACCACTGAGGTTTTGAAGGACGGAGGAGATACAGAAATGTTTGTTGTAAGCAAAAGAAGGATTCTTTTAAAAATTGTTGCGAGTAGAACCCATGATCTTGTATGCTAATACTCTGCTCTCTTTTACGTAATTCTTTTTCTTCTTCTTCTCCTCTTCTTGGAGCTGAGGTGTTGGAGCCCAAATTTGGGCCTGGGTTCACATGCCAAACACCCTCCCAGGCACGTGCCCAGGAGGATCCGGACAGTCTCCCAGGCTACAAACACGGACTCTCTAGAATATTCATTTACTATCGAATTTGTGATGGATTTATTTCCAACCAAGCTCTACTCTAATACGCTTGAAAGAGTAAAATAAATCACATAAATTTATTTATGATAGAATTTGAGTTTGACTAGTTTAAGTAGACTTAGGTTGGTTAGAATCTTGCGGCTACTTTACTCGGAGGTCTACTCTAATTGAATGGGGCCGGCCTAAGCCTATATGGTCAAATCATCTGCGGTGGTTTGAGAGAGAGAGAGAGAGGAAACAACAAAGCAACAGTCTTACCCAGTCTTTCTGGCAAATTGCAAATTTCACGACCACGATCAAACTGTGAAGTAGAAGAAGGAGAAGCCTCAACTTCTCAAAACCCTTAAACTCCTCAGTTCAAGCTCAATGTATGTTTTTTTTAGTGCCAACACTTGTTAATCATTGTTTGTTATTTGTTTAGTTGATCTATAGTTAGTTGTGCAGTACGTGTTAGTTCATTTTGTTACTAATTCTATGCAGAATGCTTGATAATGCTAATGTGATTTAGCAAATTAATTCTATGCAGAATGCTTGATAATGCTAATGTGATTTAACAAAAATTTGCGCAATTCCCCCCCCCCCCCCCCCCCCCCCCCCCAATTCTAGCTGGTCCGGGAAAGGGGTGAGGTTGCTGCCTGGGGGGCAAATGTACACTTCCCCCCCCCCCCCCCCCCCCCTTAACCACTTTTTGAAAAAAGGTTTTAAAGAAGGGGGCAAAAGTGTATTTTCGCCCCCCAGCAGCAACCAGGCAGCTGGGCCCAGGCCAGCAAGAATTACTCTTTTTTTTACTAATTAGTGAATGTGAATTCTTACTTTATTACCAAGATATGCCATTCACAGTAGGGATGCCAACGGGGCGGATTTGTGCAAATCCATCTCCGCCCCGCTGGGGATTTCGGGTACCTGAAACCGCCCTGCATATCCGTTTATCATTTTTTTTTAAAACCATCCCCACCCCCGGCGGATAGGCGGATATCCGCCCCGCCCCATTTAACCCAAACAACAACAACAACCCAAAAATTTTTCTTCAACATACAATAAATTCATACAAAAAATTAAAAAAAAGCATACAATAAATTGCCAAAAAAAAAAAAAAAATCAATCTACAGAATCTGAGATCAGATCAGATCTGAATCTGATCGATTCTGATCTCAGATCAGATCTAATTTTCTTCAACAGACAAAAAATTACATACAAAAAATACAATCGAAAGATACATACAAAAAAAAAAAAAAATACAATAAATTGCCAAAAAAAAAATAAAAATCGATCAACAGAATCTGAGATGATCTGATCTGAGATCAGAATCAATCAGATCTGAGATCAGAATCGATCAGATCTGAGATCAGATCAGATTTGATCTGAGATCAGAATCAATCAGATCTGAGATCAAGGGGAGAGGAAGGCGGATGAGGTGGGAGCTTCGATCCGAGCTTCGATTTAGACTTGCTGATCAGATCTGAGAGTTCGGAGAATCGGAGTTCGGCCTTTGCTGTGAGAGAGAAGAAGGGAGGGTCGGCCTCCGCCACCCTTCGCGGCCTTCGCTTTTAGAGAGAAGAAGGGAGGTCGCTCGCGGCCTTCGCTGTGAGAGAGAAGAAGGGAGGTTGCTCGATGGGAGGTCGCTGACTCGCTCGAAGGTAGGTCGCTCGGGGCCTTCGCTGTGAGAGAGAAGAAGTTGCTCGAAGTCGCTCGAAGGGAGGAGGTTGCTCGAAGTTGCTCGAAGGGAGGAGGTTGCTCGAAGTCGCTCGAAGGGAGGTCGAGCGCTTCCTCAAGTCTGTTAGGTTTTGAGGGAGAAGAAGGGTCTGTTAGATTTTTTCAAAAACATAAAAGAAGTGAAAGGTGATTGAGAGAGAGAGAGGTGAGATATTGAAGGGTTGAGGGTTTTTTTTTTTGTTTTTTTTTTAAGCGTATAAAGGGATGAGGGTATTTTTGTAATATCAACACTTAAACGGATATCCGCGGGGCGGATATGGCTAAATCCGTATCCGCCCCGAATAGTGAACGGATATTTTTTGGATACCCGAAATCACCCGAAAACCCATTCAGCCATAACCAAAACCGCCCCAAACGGATTGGGTGGGGCGGATATCCGTGAAAATCCGCCCCACTGCCATCCCTAATTCACAGTTATTCACTCAGAACTTTTTGTGAGGTTGACTACTTCTGAATTGGTTTCGTATGTATTTTGTCATTTACATTTATCTCAATCGAAATAATTGTGGAAAAGTGATGTCACAGACTTACAATAAAGAGAGTGTATCCTATTATTCATGATTTTGTATCAACCATTGCGATTGAGCTTGCCGCATTTATTATAATGATGAAAAATTCTAATTGTCGAGGGAAATGGCGAGGAAAACAGCGAGGGACCCCACAGGGTTGGGGGAGCCGTCCATCCCCCCGGGATGCGCATTTGAAACCCCGGGATGCGTGCGTTGAAAAGTCAAGCGCGCATCCCAGGGGGATGGATGGCTCCCCCCTGTGGGGTCCCTCGCTGTTTTCCTCAACACTTAGACGGGTTCTATAATGATTTCATAAGACCCCTTCTAGTTGAGATACGCCCTACTGAGAATCTAATGTTCCCATTTCTAGGGCTTATTGAAAATAGCAAATAAAATAGTTTCTTAATAATGTTCTTATAACATTGTCTTCAAATGTCATGTACAGAAATTACAGTGATTGCAAGAAATGACAGTCTTCATACCCATTGTATTATTTGAGAATTTGACTTAATTAGTATTAGTTATCTTAAACATATTTAGTATCTCGGTTCAGAAATTACTTGAACAACTTCCTATACATGTTATTTATACCTTATTCTTATAGTATTATACTTTCATTCACAGATTATCAATTTACATCTTTTGTTTATTCCAATGCTTACTTATCTAACCCCCCCTCCCTATTTTCCTTGCTACCCCTTGCAGCTTCTAAAGTTCTCCATTATGTCTTGGTGTACTATCGAATCCGATCTTGGTGAGTTCTAAACTTTCCAGTTGATGCTGAATCCTGTTTTTCTATGAGTTGTCATGGTAGTTGATATTTATTTACAAGCAACGTTATTCTTTTTTTATATCCCCAGAGTTAACCATGAGAAAATATGATGCAAATCGATTGCGGAAGCGAAAATTGATTAAGCACCAATAGATATAACGATTTTTTCACACAGAATGAACCTTATTTATAGATTAACATGACCTTAAACACTCCTAAACAAGGCAAAGCTACTTCAGCCCCCACTAAGTTACCATATAATACATTTTCTTAATACTTTCATACACCAAATAACTCCAGGTTGTGTATATCTCCAACCTCGAACATTTTAGATTTGCTAAAGTTAACTCTGAGCATGCTTCAAACCAAAGTAATACGCTTTTAAAAGCAAATCTGATCGTTCACATCAGTGAAAAAGACTGTATAGTAATTGGTACAGACTGAGTGTTGTCATCAACTTTGAAATCTGATGTTAGTCTTTGCTCCTCAGCTTTGGGTTCATGGCTGGCACCAGGAGATGTTATTAAGATGTTGGAGACTCCGAGTCATCACTCTTTCGGGATGAGGGTTTCACCTTCCATCCCAGTTCGATGGTAATTGGGATGCTCTGGTGTCAGGGCCTTCATACTATTAAGACCACCGTATTGTAATATCAAGTGGTATAATTATAACTTTAAGAAAAAAAATCAATGAAATTTTAGGGCGGGCGTGTTTTAGATCAGTTGGATCTTGAGAAGACAGAGAGAGCCAATGTTCAACGCAGTTGTCACATTTAGCTTTATAAAAGTCAAGTTAAATCTTATTCAATGGTCGGTTTGACCTAATTATATCGTCAAAAGAAAAAGTAGAATATACATGTATAAGAGTAATTTCTGATGCAGTCATTTTTCTCTCCCTGCTTTGACCTAGTCCTGCTGACTTGTACAAGTAACGCATGTGAGCCATGGACCACCGTTGTGGTGGCTGATGGCACTCCGATGCTAAAGTCGGACAGGGATCTGAGGATGGTGTAATGTTGTAAGCATGGAATTTGTCGCGTATCTTAGCTTACCAATCTCATGTCTTATTTATAGTGCATGAGTTTTGGTTCTACCAAGCCATCGAAAGCGTAGTTTATGAAGGATATCTTCGTGGAGATCCTTCTCTAATTAGAAGTTGTGTTGTAGGAGGGAACTTCCCTGTTAGTCTTGTGCTTCTAGATACGTGGCAGATAGTTCTCAATCCGAGAGCAATCCGTAGAAGGAGGTATCCCTGTGTGGAATGTACTCTGGTATTTTCTTCCTAGTTGAAAATGGAGAGTTGTTGTAATTGCCTGTCCGAAGCTGATCCTCGAGATACTTGCCTTAATAGGGCTTACAGGTATTGAGGGTAGTTGTGAGACGTGTGGGCTTAACAAGCTGTAAGAGTTTGGGTCTATTTATTGGATCGCATTGGGCGGGCTTAGAAGCGCTTGGGCCGGATCAGTGTTGGGCTAACGTTGGGGCCTGTAATTTCTCGAGATCATCATGACACGTGTATGGCTCAAGGATGTGACCGTTTTGGTGTATCATTAGCTACTCCCCCGAGTTATTGGGCTGTCACATCGGTCCGCTAAGCCATCTCTTGAAAAGATACGCCGCTTATGATGATTGAGTCTGAATAGTTGCTTGAGCCTCGTGCTGCATTTATTGAATGTGTGTCGGTTCAGTGGAAAAGAGGCGGAAACCTAATCCCTATTTAGGTCATCCGTTGTGCGGAGTCTGACTGTTTTATTTTCTTTGCTTTTGAAGTGATTGCTCTATTCATCTTCAAATTAAAAATATTGTTCGTCTTCTTCATGGCTCAACAAAACCTTCTTGATGACGCAACCTTGGTTAGGGGCCTTGAGTTTTTTGAAGACAGGTTGCTTTCTGAACCCGGCCTTGCTAAGATCTGTACGAAGTTTGGGGTCCCTGAAGACCCGTCATTGTCTGTTCTAAGGGGCGACCAGACGCCAATGTCACCACCGGCGAGGTTCATCTGGTTGCATCGGGGGATGCTTCAAACTGGAGTACGCTTTCCCGTTCAGGATGTGATTTGGGAATTCTTGGACTTCCTTGGGATTCCTCTGGCCCAGTTGGGGCCTAATGGATACATGATTATCATTCTCATTCTGATTTGGGTGAATGAAGCTAACGTTCGCGTGACTCCACGAGTGATCCAGTTGCTGACTTCTCATCGATTAAAGAGTAATGATGTCTGTAAGATGACGTTGTCGACTTGCTTCGCTAATATGCCAGATGACTTCAAGTTTTTACAGAAGTATTGCTTTTTATCCCTCGCAGATTCAAAGTACTTCTAGTTTAGGAGTCGTTTGCTCGAGCGAGAGTTCAGACCACTTCGTAAGTACAGTTTTTTTTTCTGGTTTCGTTGTGCTTGATTGCATGCTAATTGTTGCTCACGTTTCTTTGCAGGGCGGTTTCCTACTATTCCTCTTACCCTAGAGAAGCAAAACACTATGGAGACGTTTCGTGGCTTGTCAATGAGGAACGTGGTGGATGTTATATGGTCCCCAAATTCATTCGCAATGGGCTGTGGGACAACTGGCATGTGGCCCTCACTCTTTATCGAACATCGCGAGTTAAACTTAAAGATGTGGCCTCTTCTAGGAAGAGGAAGGTCGTTGGGGCCAAAGCTCATGTTTTGTCCAACGCGTAGGAGCCGTCTGAGACACATGCCTCATTCGTGAGTTCGAAGAGGTTTCGCATCAGAACTGGGTTATCTTCGACACGACCCACTCCAGTGAGTGAAGAACGCGAGCATGATCGGCCCATCAGGGTGGAAGCCGATGTATTTGGCTGGGAGAAAAACTACCTGCGATTTGCAAGGGTTGACGACACGTCGAATCTCAGTGTTGCGCAGGCGAAAGCTTTGAGTGAGCAGTTGATGAGGGTTGCAATGGCGGCCTCTATCGGTGTCGATTCGCACGAGATTGTTCTGATAGAAAGTTCCCGTGAAGATCCGCCTGAGGTTCTGGAGCCTGATCATCCCGTTGGTGTGCTGCCTGATAGTGGCCGTGGTGGCACAACCAAGCTTCTTGTAGTTCGCATTGTTCACCGTCTCGTTCTAGGCCACAGCTCGAGGTGTTGGAGGGTCCTTTGGATAACTCGCTTCCTCCCCTTCTTCTGGATCCTGTTAAGTCGTCTCGCACTAAAAGGTCGGTTGTTCGTGACAAGAGAGGAGAGTTTGGGAATAGTGGCAACTGCGAAGGGTGGTGCCGGTGTAATTCCTGATTCGAGGGAGCTTTATCCGGATGCGCAGATAAATTTGTTTACATTGGACTTAATAAAGATGAGCACCCAGGTCTGGCATCGGGAAATTGACATGGAATATGCTTCGATGAAGCATATAAGTAGGCGTCCTAGCTAGCTGATCAATTACGCTCAAAAACCCGAAAATGATATGCTAGAAGAGCATATGGATAAGGGTTTAAAGTACTTTATGGTGGGCATGTCTCGCTTGAGCCAGGTGGTCGTTATTGAAACGAAAGTCAAGGCAGCTCGTGAGAGGGTGTACACCATGAAGCGTGTCTCCTCGCACATGGCTGTATTCTGACGCACTTTATGAAATTGAGCAGCTGGGAAACTGGTTGAAGAAAAGAGGTCGAGCAGTCAGCCGCGGTTGTTGAGACTCAGAGGGTTTGTCTGGACGCCCTTGAGAGTAATCTAGCGGAGGTGGTGTCTGCAAGGGACAGATTCAAGTAGGAGTTGGATCGGACCCCCCGAGACATGGAGGTAGCGCAGGAAGCAGCGACTGATGCACATTCTAAACTACGGTCTCTCGCTGAAGGATACTGACTAGGCTACTCAGAAGCAGCAATTAGAGTCCGATGTGGAGTTCAATGCTCAGGAGGCAAGGAAGGTCGATGATCAGCTCGAATTAGAGATGCACGAGCTTAGTGATGTGAAGAGCAGTTTGGCTGTAGAGCAGTCTCAGGTTGATGCGTTGACTGGCAAATTGGAGTTGTTGGAGCGTGAACTTGCTGACGCGAAGGCGCGAGAGGAAGAGCTTCTGCTGGAACAAGGCAAGTGCGAGTTCCACTAGGTCATACACGGTAGGTTGGAGCTACTAGCACTGATGAAGAAGATGGCGTATGTAGACTTGTCCATTGCCTTTGCGTCGTAGGACGAAGAGGGCGGTTCGGACCCTGATGCTCAGTGGCGCGTATGGACGCGACCCATGTTCCTTCCTCCGTTAAGCTTAGCTTTTTTGTTTTTGTACCTTCTCCCGATAAGGAGTAAACTTGTACCCATTTTGCTCTGTCCATTAATGAAAACAGTTTTATCTTGACTGCGCTCTATGCTTGTTTTGTATTCGTTGTCCCCATTGTACGTTTTCCGTTTCGCCTTGTCGTCTTACTTTAGTATAGGCTGGTTGGATCAATAGGAAGTCGAGCAGTCTGTCTGCAGTCGAAAGCTTGACTGTTTGCGATGCGAATGACTCAGAGTCACTGTTGCATAGTCATGTCCGATAGTGGGCATGTCACAAACAGTTTAGCTTATGGTTGTGTTACTCGAGCTGTGTCTTGTCCTTAAGGTAAGCTGCTGGAGGCTTATCTTGCTTGTTTGATTTGTTGGTTGTAGCTGCTGCCATAAGCGAGTTGCAATAGCCGAACGTACGCGTTGGAGCATTTGTACCGAGTCAACCGTCATAAGCTCGAGTCGACATTCTATGTACACCGACTGAGCTAAGATTTATCTTTGCGGCCGCTGTTTTGAAGGAGAGCGGTGGTCGCGTGGCAAGCTGCTTGGGGCTCCAACCTTCCGAACCATCTATGTTCGAATAGAGTGGACTACAGGTTCGGGTAATAAGGATTTGGCGACCATGCTGAAGAGTAGTGTTCTCGTGGCGAGCGGTCAACATCAGTCAAGGACTGACTAGTCTCCCACCTTTCGAACCATCTATACCCGCGTAGTGGGGGCTACAAGTTCGAGATGAAGGGGTTCGACGACCAGGCTGAAAAGCAGTGGCCCCATGGCAAGCCGTCGGAATCAGTTCAGGATTTACTACGCTCCCACCTTCCAAATCATCTACACCTGTGCGCATCAAGCTACAAATTTGAGGATTTTCGGCGGCCACCCATGGCAAACCGTCGGAATCAATTTGGGACTGACTAGGCTCCCACCTTTTAAATTATCTACACCCACACAGTAGAGGCTACAAGTCCAGGGTTAGTAATTTGGCGGCCAGGCTGAAAAGCAATGGTTCCGCGGCGAGCCGTCAAAATTAGTTTGGGACTGACTAGGCTCCCACCTTCCAAATCATTTGTGCCCGCGCAGTGAGGCTACAGGTCTGGGCTTTGATCAAAAGCTTTCGTTGCCAGGAGTCACCAGCTAGGCTTACCTGATCAGGTTTAGCGATCATTGATCGCGGAGGGGGCAATGATTCCTGGCGAGTCGTCGTCACCAAGCCTGAAAGTGCTGATTAGACTCCCACTTCCTAAACTATCGAAATCCGCGCTAGACGGACTAGGCGTCGGAATGAACTAGAAGTCATCGTCATCAGCCTCGGTTTACTAAGCTTAGCTGGTTGGAGAGAGGTTCCGCCTGCTAGAGGGCGTGCGAACCTACGTCCACAAGCATTGGTGCATTGTATGGACAAAATTACCTTAAATCAGCTAGTGATCCGTAGGTATGATCCGTCTATCAGAGTTTATCGGAATTTCTAGTGCTTGTGCCAAGCATGTGATAGAATATTGTTTGAATAGTAGGTCGAGCCCATGGGTCTGCAGAGGAAGGGCTAGGGTTTCTTGCATGATTGCGCTACATGTACAGCGTAGATCGCGCGGTGGCACGTGTACGACGCTGGCTGCGAGACGGTTGAGTATCAGTTACTCCCCTTCAATTGATGGGATTGCGTGCAGTACCATTAATTGGACGAACGTGATCTGCGCAGATTCCTTGGGAACCGTCGTCTCCTCGTTTTCCATACGCTATTTAATGTTGAAGCGCCCGTTTGGTGAACCATTGTGTCTATATAATGGTGTTCCTCAATCGTTGTGGGCACTATCTTCCGCAGAACGTATCTCCTGTAATGTTCTTGCTTGAAATAAATGTTTTGGGTTTTCCAAAGGCTGAAGGGAGATCTCCATCACACGAGTTCTGACATTTGCACTGATCGGGCATGATGATAATCATATTTATGCGTGGTCACCTGTTGTGGGTGGGCACATAGTAATTTTTTCTCATATTGCGGAGAAGTAGTACATATTTCCTCCCAAGGGAGGAGCCTCGGTGTTACTTTGTGTCGTTGCGTCAGCATGTACGCGGTTCTCGCTGCTAGCTTATGGTTGATGGAAGTGTTAGCGGATGCGCGATGTTTTCGGGTGTGGTAGCTCTCAGTCACCTCGGGTACCGTGCATGGGAAAAGTGTCCTCGCTTGACAACATTGTGAGACCTGGACTGCTTCGTCGCTTGCGGCCATCCTCATTTGCCTTCTTCTATCCCCCTCAGGAGGTCGAAAGTCGTTTGAGGAAGTCTTCAAGGAGGTGGAATGCCTTTTGAGGAAGTCAGCCGTCCGTTCTAAGATCTGTATCGTTGTTAGCGGGTCACTTTTTCGGGGTGATTCGACAGAGCAATCGACCGCTCTGTGCTTTCAGCCCCCTCTGCCACTTTGTCCTTGATCATGGGAAGGGGTCAAGCGAAGTTCGTTTGGATATCTTTGTTGTTGCTTGTGATAGCTTGTATCGGAGAGTTCGCATGACCTACTTCGGATACTTTTGTTTTCTTCTAATCTCTTCACGTAGTTGGATTCTCTAAGCGAGTCTTTGCTCCATGTCGCACTGGATTCAGATGCTTGTAGTATGTAATCTTTTGTATCCGCTTCTGGGCGCCTGTTGTTACATCTTTCCAGTAATCAATAGAGTTTTCGTAATTCTTTCTTTATTTCTTAAATGATTGAAAATTACATAAGTCTTTAAGAACTAAAACTCTACATGAGAAATAAACAACTGACATAAACTGATGTTGGCGGAGAGAAATTGATCCTGGCCCTGAAGTAAATTCGGACAGCCCTTGCGGATGATCACTGGTATTCTCAGCGGACTATTAAGTTTCGAAGATGTCGCAGAGGCTACTGAAGAGTAAACCTTGTGGGGGAGTTAATCTCTGAGCCGATGGAATGTCAGGGGGTTATACTCCCGCTTGCCTTGGTCTCTCCGTTCCGCCGAGCTAAAGAGCAAATTGATTGTCTCTTTTCCCCGTAGCGAGTCACCGCTGCTAAGGTCTCGTGTGAGTGGAGTGATGTGTCTGCAGTCACTATGCCTGGCTCTGGTTCAGATTGCTCCGTGTGATCTAGTTGGACCTGGGAACATTCTATTTGTTTCAGTGCAGCGTAATGACAGCCACGTGCTGTAGGTTGGTCTCCACGTATCGTTCCTTTGGAATGGTTAGCGGTGTACTTAACGCACTGGTGAAGGGTGGAGGTTACTGCTTCCATCTGATGGAGCCATGGTCTTCCCAAGATAAAGTTGTAGGTAGACGGTGTGTCTACTACCATGAAGTCTAGAAACAAGAATTTTCTCAGTTGTGGTTATCCTGTCACTACTGCTAACCTTATCTTCCCGATCGGGAAGCATTTGTCTACGCTGAATCCAATCAGCGAGTAGTTTGAAGACATCAGGTTCTCCTCTTTGAATTCCATACTGCGGAACTCATTGTACAACAGGACGTTGAGTGAGCTCCCTAATCCACCGGAGCTCTCTTTACCTCCCACCTTGCGATGGAGACCGAGATGACTAGGGCGTCGTTGTGTGGCGCTCGGACTCCTTCGAGGTCTTTGTTCGTAAAGGTCAAGGTGGGAATGAGGCTTTGAATCCTCGAGTAGCAAATGTGTATGTCCTAGTCCGCACATTGTGTTCGCATCTCCAGTAGAGTTCGCTTGTGGGACCTATGCGACTGGTCTTCATTCTGTCTGACTCCATGAAGGACATAGATTATGCCCGAAGTCTCCTCTATTTCTTTGACTGACTCCTCCCGGTCCTTGGATCGTTCTGGTCATTTTTTCGAGTTCAAGAATTCTTTTAGTTTGTCTCTGCGGATCCAGTACTCAATCTAATACCTCATACTCTTGCAGTCATTGGTATCATGACCGCCCTCCTTGTGGTACAAGCAGTATTTGCTGTTGTCATGCTTGGAGGGGTCTCCATGCTCTTTTAGGGGCCACTTCAGATCTTCCTAGTTTTCATGGAGTTTAGTACAACCGACAGGCTAGAATTGAGGGGTGTCACGGCTCTGGATCTAATGTAGTTGGATGTTTTCTCTAGCCTGGACTGGCTATGGTCTGACATGTTGTCACTACACTTCTTCTTGCTCATTTCTTCATTCTCGCGTCTTTTTCCCTTCTTGTCCTTCGGAGCGGAGGGCTTCTTCTCACATTCGATTTTCCTCTTTACGGTCCTCAACTCCTCTAAGGTAATGTGCTTTCCAAGGTGAGGTCTTCGTAGAGCTTTCCCTCCTTTAGGCCCGCGGTGAAAGCTGTCATGGCTGTGTCATCGATGCAACCGTCAATGAGTGTCAACTCGTTATTGAAGCGCGTGACATACTCTCTGAGCATCTCATTGGATCTCTGTTTTAGAGAGAGTATGTAATGTGGCCTTTTAGGAAACGCTGACTCCTGACGATACGCATCAGGAACTCCTTCGCCAACGTCTTGAAGGAGTTGATCGACCTCGGTGGTAGGTTGTGGAACCATGTTAGTGCTAACTTCTTCAAGAAAGTGGGAAAAGTCATGCACATCACCGACTCAGATCCTTCTTTGAGGGCCATTACATGCTGGTAATGGCGCAGGTGGTCGAATGGGTCAGTGGTTCCGTTGGAGAAGTCAAGCTTCGGAGTGAACTTCTTCGGAAGGGCCTCATTCATAATATGATCCACGAATGGTGGGACAGAGAGACGGTACATCACGTCTGGGTCGTGTGCCCCCTCTGCGGAAGGGGTTCTGTGGGTCGAGCTCTCTACCCTGGTGGCCGACTTTGCGTTAACCGCACAACCTCCTCTAATCCAATGAGAACTAGCGGGGGCTTGATTCTCCTGTGTTTGCTCCCTGTCGTCCTCCGGAGATGGAAGCTCGTACTGCTCCTGGTCTCTATTAGCAGGTGGAGGGTTTTGTCGTGCGAGAGCCTCCAATGCTTTGGTGATCTACTGTATTTAAGATGACAACATATCTATCCTGGGGTCCGTCGTTGTTGTTGTTGGCGCGGGGGCATGAGTCCACTGCCCGTGCATAACCGGGACCGTTGAAAGCGGCTGTACAACGCCAACTTGAGTGTTTGACGTGTCCCCTTGTTCTCCGATGTTGTGTGATCTAGTGGTCACCATCTTTCTATATTTTGTAGGCAGACAATGTTAGTAAAAGGTTAGGAACTTTGTCGTCCCCACGGATGGCGAAAAACTGATGCAGTCATTTTTCGTTCTCTGCTTTGACCTAGTCCTGCTGACTTACACAAGTAATTCACGTGAGCCACGAACCACCATTGTGGTGGCCGATGACACTCTGATTCTAAATTCAGACAAGGATCTAAGGAAGGTGTAATGTTGTAAATAGAGAATTTTTCGTGTACCTTAGCTTACCAACCTCATGTCTTATTTATAGTGCAGGAGTCCTGGTTCTACCGGGCCATCGAAGGCGTAGTTTAGGAAGGAGATATTTGTGAAGATCTTTCTCTAATTAGAAGTCGTGTTGTAGGAGGGAACTTCCCTGTTAGCCTTGTGCTCCTAGATATGCGGGAGATAGTTCCCAATCTGAGAGCAATCCATTGGAGGTTTCAATGTGTAGAATGTACTCTGGTATTTGCTTCCTAGTTGGAAGTGGAGAGATGTTGTAATTGCCTGTCCGATGCTGATCCTCGAGATACTTGCCTTAATAGGGCTTACGGGTGTTGAGGATAGTTGTGAGACGTGTGGGCTTAGCAAGCTGTAAGAGTTCGGGTCCGTTTGTTGGACTGCATTGGGCGGGCTTAGATCTGGGCCTGTAATTCCTTGAGATCATCATGACACGTGTATGGCTCAGGGATGTGATCGTTTTGGTGTATCATCAATTTCCTTTTACTGGCATTTTATATCTAGTTTCAACTTGCATTCAAATAGTTAATGATCCATGATGATCTGGTGCTCTTCACATTGGGTGTTGGTCAGACGCCATTGTCTCCTTCAGAAGGATGTATCTGTTTGCACCGAGTATGCCTCAATCGAGCGCTCGTTTACACCAAGGAGATTTGGAGCTTCTTGGCGTACCTCAGCACTTCGCCCGCTCAGCTGGTGTGGAAGGGGTATAGGACGGTGATCTTCATTCTGATTAGGGCGAAGGACGCTGGTGTCTGTGTGTGTCCGAGGGCGATCCAACTTCTCACCTCTCATCAGATAAATGAGCATGTTGTATGCGTGTTGACGTCGCCGGCTTGTTTTGGCAATCTGCCTGACGATTTCAAGTTCTGGCAAAAATATTGCTTCATGGCTTCTGCGGACTCGAAATACTTCGAGCTTGCTAGTTGTCCAGTCAAGTGGGAGTTTAGAAAACTTAGTAAGTTAGATTCCGTTTTCGAGCTTGCTAGTTGTCCAGTATTGATTGTATATTGAGTCGTTATCCTTGTTTTTTGTAGGGAAATTGCCAACTACCTCCCTTTCTTCTAGAACGAAACAACCATGGATAAATTTTGTGACATGCCTTGGATGCGGGTAAAGGATGTCGTCCAACCTTCTAACAATAAACATAACGAACTGTGGGCTTACTGACATGAGGCTCCCACTCCTTTTAGATTTTCGAAACCGAAGTTTGAGGGCAAACCCTCTTTGAAGAAGATGAAGTTTTTGAAAGTTAAGATTTTGAGTCCCTCCAGGAGGGCGGAGTTGAATGAGACACTTTCTTCTTCTGTGTGTTCAAAAAAGCCTCGTGATGCGACTAAGCTTGCTCGTGAGCGTACGACCCCTTTAGAGGGGGGACGCAAACGGTGGGGCAAGATATTGATTCTTTCGCTGGGGTAGTAGTTGTTGTGTCCGAGGGGCATGATGCTCAAGCAAAGGTGCTTATTTATCTTCCTGACTTGGAGAAAGAGTATCTGCAAATGGTGGGGTCGAAGATGAAACAAAGTTGAGTACTGAATAGGTGAAGGTCATGAACAACTTGTTGCTGCAAGCGGGCATGATAGCTTCGTCTGATGCGAGTTAGACTCATCCTTTTTCGTTGAAGGATTTCGAGTATAACCCGTCCTTGTATCGCGAGTCTTCTCGGCTTGCTGAAAAGTCGCCTGATCGTCGTCCTTATGGCAAAAGTCCCTTCCATGTTGCTTGTACTGTCCTCCATCCCGCTCTCGACCTCACATTGAGGTAAAAACAGGTCCTAGAGATAACTCAATTCCTTCTTCCTCGTCCACTGCTTCTGAATCGACTCATGAGAGAGAGCAGATCGCTACGAGTAAGGGAAAGCAGTGGAGGAGGGCCCTGATGCGGTGAAGACAACAAAGGGCAGTACTGGAATGATTCTGGTCCCAGAGGACCTCGATCCGGTTGCGCGAATCAGCCTATTCGCCCCGGATGTGGTAAAGATGAACAACCAAACCTGACACCAGGAGGTTCATATTTCTTATGCCTCCAAACACATTAGTAGATGGAATGATTGGCTGGTGGAAAAAAAAAAAAAGAAGCTAGTAGGCGATACGCCGGGAGAGCATATGGACAAGGGGCAGAAATATCTCATGATAGGGATGTTATATCTGAACCAAGTTGTTGTCACTGGGATGGAAGTTGAGGTTGATCGTGAGAGAATGTATACCATGGGGCGAGTCTTTGCGAATTCGCAGAAGTCATATTCTGATGCTCTCCACAAAATTGAATCATTGAAGAAACAAGTTGAAGAAATGAGGTTTGCCCAATCAGCCGTTGATCCGGAGGCCTAGCAGGCAAGATCGAAGGCTCAGAGGATTTGCTTGGAAATGCTTGAATCCGATTTGGCAGTGGCAGTGGCAGTGTCCACAAGGGACAGGTTTGAGGAAGAATTGAACCTTGTCCATCGTGACTTACAGTTTGCTCAGGAGACCACAACCGAGGCGCAGGCTGAGATGTCGGCTCTGAATGAGGAAAATTCCAAGACGGGGTCGGAGTGGACTGTCTGATGTCAAGAGTTAGAGGCTGCTGTTGATTTCAATGCCAAGAGTGTGAGGACCATAGAAGAGTAGCTCCTTCTGGCGCAAAATGAACTTAGTGCCGTCAAGGACAATCTGAGTGATGAGCAGTCCAAAACTGATATGCTGTCGGGCAAGCTGGAGCGAGAGCTCGCTAAATCTAGAGTATTCAAGGAGAAGCTCTACAAGGCCCGGGGCATGTTCAAGTTTAGCAGAGTTGTGCAATGAAGACTTGAGCTGTTGCAGCTGATAAAAAGGAGCATGTTTATTGGGATCTCTCTTACTACAAAGAGGTGTCCTTTGCAGAGTTTGGAGAAGCCTACGATCAATAAGAAGAAGATAGTGACCAAGATCAGGGTGTCCGAGCGGCAGCGCATGCACACACTTCCCATGCTTCCTATTGCCAAGTCTGGTTCCACTGTATCTGAACCTCCTGCTGATGAGGAGCGAACTTTGTATTTTTTGGATTATCAATGAAAGATGATACGTTGAGTAGAACTTTGTACTTGTATACTCTTTGACTTTTCCAGTCTGCCTTTTTCTGTTTTGCCTTATCTTGGTGTTAGCCTTTAGAAAAAAGATTTTGCTGAGTCAGGAAACTGCAGAGTTGATTTGCTGATGAGAGTTCTAACTAGCAGTTTTCGTTGCTAGTATGAGTGAACTGTTCAGACTATCACTACACCAAAAATACCCATTCGCAACGGTTTGGGACCATTGGGGTAAGCTATTGCCACGGCTTAGAGGCCTGGCCATTTGAGGCGTCGCCAAATCACCTTTGACGGCTATAAACCGTGGCAACACTTATTAGCAACGATTTTATGTTCGAGGACGCTTGATGATTTTATGCATTTAGCCACGGTTTTAAGCCGTTGCAAACATGATGGCCACGATTTTAAGCCGTGGCAAGTGATGGCCACGGTTTTAAGCCGTGGCAAGCATGAAGTGCCACGGTTTTAAGCCGTGGCCAGTCAAAACAAAATTCAAAAAAACAGAAATCTGGTTTGTTGCGAGGATTTGAAACCGTTGCAAATTAATATAATCGAAAAAAAAAATTACATTTTTTTTGCTTCTGCAGCAAAATCACAGCCCCACACCTGCAAAATCAGTCCTTACTAAGATGAATATTAATAGCAAAAAGAGATGTGATGCATTCTTTCATAACTAAGACTACAATGGCAAAGAGAGACCTAGACATAGCTATAATAATATTAATAGCAAATTAACAATAATTAGAAAAAAAAACTGTGACTTAGTTAGAAATTATAAACTATAAACAGAACCACCAATGAGATTAAATAGGAAAGTACCAAGTAAAATTCAAATCTCAAAACTGGAATACCAATGATAAGAAATGGAGCAACTTGGATGGTGTAAAGTTCAAGAAAATAATACAAGTTCCCAAGCTTCAAACTGCGGTTTCTCACATAAGAACGTACTGTTCACCAATCAAGCAAAAAGAAAAGACATTAAACTTTTATTCAAAAAGAAATGAAGTTAAACTATCAGTAACAATGTATCAAATTTTCAAAGTTGTTTTAGATTGAATTTCTCAGTTGAGGCCAAAATGAATCAGGTACCAATACATCAAGAGATAAAACAACGATGCATTTACCCTTTTACTCACAGTATCATACACAATAAGTCCTATCACTAAGAAAATTCAATATAACTTTTGAAGTTAAGAGTTTAAAAGAAATAAACTTGCCAAATTCCATTATGCAAATCACGGTGATTCCGATGACCTGAAACTCCGTAATCATCAAAAGATATTAACTGAAACCCACCAAGCAAAACAATCTTATATGAGAAACACACAAAAAATTTGATATATATATATAGTCAGTAGTTATATAAACTAAAAGCACATTGTTGTAATAAGAACAGACATGGAGTGTAGAAAGGTACCTACTTGTGCCAATGTCTTACCAAGTCAATGTCTCGAGAAGCAGTTTCTTCCCAAATAATTTTGGCTATAAAACTAAAACTCCACGCTTTGTCAAACCCATCCTAATAGTGAACCATAACCAAATTAGACATAACATATGCCAAAAGATAACCACTTTGAGTAAATGCTATGCGTGAAAGGAAATTTAACACTTCAAAACAGAAAATCCTAAAATTGAGTTTGTTATTCACCTGTAAATCTGGATGATCTAAAATCTTAACTTGTTGATGTGGGACCTGTATAACATGTCACATCACACAACTTAAAGCCAATATCAAGAAAAAAATGTTTCGCTAATACTCACATTCTCAAAGTGCAGAAACCAGCCGGAAATTTTTTTGTTTGATACAGTTCTTTTGACTCGATTAAACTTAACCTTGTCTGAGAAAGGCTTAGAGCGTAGCTTAATTTTCCTAGATCTATCATCTACGAGGGATATTATACTAATAACTGGAGCGTTAACTTTTTTTATGCAAGAAAGAATCACAACCTCACCTTGAGAGTACTAAGCATGATAAAGCTCGTCATTTCTTACGTTTCCTTTGCCATCAGCATTACCTAACAATGAAGGTAAATTGAAGTCATGAATTAACAGGATCCAAATAAAATATAACTTTATGGACTTTGAAATTGAATTGGTCATGGACTAACTCAATCTTAGTCTCTTGAGTTCAACACCCAAAACCTGCACAGGGTTATTGATGGACTAACCATTTTCTGTGAACTGAAGGAGTGATTCGCTAACTTGCTATTGACTTCCTAAGCATTTAAAGGGATCAATTTGAACAGTATAATTGCATAACCTTCTTCAATGATAAAATTACGGACCACCCATATTAAACACCTAAAGAATCATGGTATTCAAATTAGGCAAAACAAATTTATGGATACAACCATGGGTTACAACTTAACAAATCTATGATGACAATGCCACTTGTGGGTTACCACTTACCACTTACCACCCATAACTTCTCAGTGTTTTTCCCGCATACATTTCCAAATCACCATATGAATAGTTGTGTGTTTAAAGAAATAAAGGTTTTCACCAACATGATAGAATGTGAGTATGTGACTATGTCTTACCTGTCTTCAGTATAAATTCTAGAAATATAAGTATATAAATTTAATCAATATCCTATATATAAAGCAAATACATAGATGTGCAGTGCCTGTTCGATGTTCAATATTTATATCTTCAACCTCAAAGCAATAATATGACTTTCATTTGCTGCAATCAAGTACATGCTAAGTACTAATCAGAAATTGATTACAAAATACCTATTGACAAGCATAAAATGTGGAGATTATGTCCTCTTGAAGTTAAGTACTAATCAGCAACAGTTGCAACAAACATAGGTCGTTACCTCAATTATTAAAACCTTAGGATCAATTTCTCGTGCCCGTAATGCTTGATTGCGCCCAATTGTAAATTTTCCAAGCCAGCTACCAAGAATTGTAAATTGCGCTCAATTGTCAACAACCTAGACCCTAACAATAATCATCAGGGTACCGAACCATGGATTGGACTCTTGCTAGAGCTTTCTCAACACCAGCAACTTTCTGTTTCTGACCAAGCAACCAACAAAATTCAGGGATTGCATAGCAGAAACAAAAAAAAATGACCAAACAACTTTCTGTTTCTGTTTCATAATTCATAATCATCAATTTTCTGTTTCTGTTTCATAACAATACTAACAGACCACAGCACCTACCAAAATTTTCAATTTCAATTTTCAATTTCTTTAGCTAGTTTAATCCACCACAGCACCTACCAAAATTGTACAAATTATATACAGCAGCAGTGTACTGTGCTTTGTTTTCCATTGAGTCATACATAGCTCAATCAGACAAAACACAAATAGGGAGAAGTGTTATCAAATATTGAATGTTATCAAATAACAGTTTAAGAAAAGCAATAGGGGGAAGTGTCACTACAGCAGGGTACCTGAAGTTTTACAATACGGTTGCGTATCTTTAAGAATTCCGTTCGCCCTTTCCAACCACGATATTTTTGCTGAATTTTTATAGTTGCAGTATGCAAATAATCACCAAAGTGACTCGTCCTTTGTGTATTTTTGTTCAAATAACTGAGAGCAATCAAGTCAATAGCAATCAATCAATAATCACCAAAGTGACTCGTCCTTTGTGTCTTTTATATTCAGAATTAGGAACTTTTCTATCAATCAATAACAATCATCAACATATAATCCCACAACCAAGCAATCCAGTCATTCCAAATCAACATGCAAAACTATCTATCTCTAAGCATTAATATCCTTGTATCAAGAAGTAAGATAAGAGTCAAAGATAGGAGGAAAAAATCCCATTTTCTGGTCAAATCTTGGTTACACTAGTGGAATAGGAATAAAACATCAAAAAGGAAACATGCTTATTTCTTGGCACGCGTGCTTTCAACACCATACCATGTTAGGTGTACTTACTATCAACATTCAACAATTAAAAACATTGCAGAGTATGTCAATAGAGGAAACATGCTTATTTCTATTAATTACTGCCACATTTGAGTTATCTATAGAGAAAAACCTCTTATGCTTTAGAATCATGAATTTAGAATGATGCATTTCTATTTACTGAATATTTTCAACATGAAGATTGCAATTAACGACAGGTACCTAGTTACAGCACTTACCAGGATATAAACCTGCACAAAATTTTCTGCAAAAGAAACTAGCATGAAAGTTTTGGCTGATCCTCGACTTTTTACTTCCATAATTCTTCCATGGGGATCCCACGCTGAAGTGCAACTTCACTGAACTGTCTCATCTTCCCAACTGTGACTCTGGCATTATTGAGAGCATTATTACTTCCTATTTGTTTCCCAAGAGCATTTTCAACACCTGCCATTTCTAGAACGATCCTCACAGAACCCCCAGCAATCACACCAGTACTTGGTGAAGCAGGTCTCAGCATTACCTTTGCTGCCCCATAATCCCCATCAGCTCTGAAACCCATTAAGGTAGAAGTTTAAGTAAGTAATTTGTAGTGTATCACATGAACCGAACAAAGACTTCAACAGAGCTACATAGATGTGCAGATTAAGTATAAAACAGTAAACATACTAGAGCTTCTATAATATCTTATAATTAAACATCTCAACTACAAAAACCAGTGAGTAATGAACAAGTAACCTGAAGTAAAAACAGTAAATTCCTGACATGGATACTACAAAATCTCATGGCCCTCGTCAAACAGAATTCTGACATAAAAAGCATATAGGCTGGGACCTGGATGTATTATAGGCTGGTACAAGAGCAACTCTGATGGCTCGCTACATGTTATCGCAGCATGCACGGGGTCTGCAACAGGGCACTCAGTTATCAAACATGAGCTTCAAGGAGTCGAGGCCGGGATTAAACTTGCGCAGAATTAAATACATGCTTAGCTCACTGGACAAAAGCGTAGCATGGGATCTTAGACACATATTGCGCAGAATTAAATACATGCTTAGCTCACTGGAAAACTATAAAGTCAGTCATGCTTATAGAGAAACTAACAGAGTTGCGGATCGGTTAGCTCGCTTGCTTCCTAATAATGTTTTTATGGAAGTTATACCAAGTTCCTTTGCCGAGGACTTGAAGAAGATTGTGTATGAAGATAGAATAGGCATGATGTACTTGAGAATGTAACAATCATTTTGTTTTTTAGGTTCAGGGATCCTAAATAACCCCGCTCGCTTTCTAAAAAAACTAATAATAATAAAATAAAATAAAATAAAACCTTAATAAACAACTGAACTAGAGAAATATATGTACCTTGTAAAGAGGAATCTTTTTCACACTAGCACCGGCTGAGTTTCAGTCTGCTGAGTTTGCTGCATATATATAAGAACCAGATAACCATATCATAATGAAAAAAATATAATGAAACTTAACACAAAAATTGATAAAGGTAAACATACCCTCATCCCTCCTCCTTTATCCGGGCTTGGGACCGGCAATTTAAAAAAGAACCTTTACATTGGCGGAGTTAAAAAAGGGTTGTTATAAATTTAAAAAACATAGGTAAGTATATATATATACATATATTCAACAAGAAAACAACACTACTAAGATTACATATTTGGGACTACAAAATCCAAATTAAAATTACAGATTTGGGACTACCAAAACCAAATCAGCCAGGAGTGTGTAAGTCAAAAAACAAAAATGAACGTATCACTACTAAGTACTACAGTATTGCATGCAAGTCCACAAAAATAGCAAGCATCAAGGATATCGTTCAAGGTTGTAACTACCAAGGTAGTTGTAACTATCAATCATCAAGTTCCACGTGATTTTTACACCATACGAAGAAATCACCAACGTCCAAATCGCCCATCATGTAGTGAATTCCAAGCTTTCCTCATCAACACATCATGTATTCACACGGAAAAAATAGATGAATAACAACTAGGCTTTCACGTAAGTCAGTGTGACAAGAATACAACAGAGGCTATAACAGCAAATGAGAATATTAAGATGGATAACTTGGAAGATGACTGATCTTATTAAAAAAAAAAAAAAATAGATGAAAGCTGCACCTTGAAGAGTCATTGTGGGGTAGTGAAGACATATTGACATTCGAGAATACTATGAACTTCGGTCTAAGTATAGAAAGCGTATCGGTTTCACCATTAAATAACACTTATTTGTGTCAAAAACATCATAGTATGCATCTCTAAATTGATAAGCTAAACTTATAACTCAACCAAATATTCCATAAGCTCCTACAATCCTACTTATTCAACCGCCATTCGACGAGATATCACTGCCCTGGGTCTCCTCGCTTCTTTATCTCTTGGGGGGATGAAGCCTTGGTGCATTTGTAAATATTAAAGGGGAGGTTGCTCTGGATGCACAAGTCAGACAAGTCTCTCCTAATTAAACTTATACAAAAGAAGGTAATAAGGTCGTACAATGGAAAACCCCAACTATTAGGTTTAATTGGTTTTGAGGATCATACGTACCGGAACAGAATGGCTCTATGATGCGGATTTAACTAACCCAAATTAATAGGTTAATTAAACCAACTTGTAATACCGCAAGTGCACGGTGCCTAACTGGTAGATAACGGCAAGTACGGGTCGATCCCACGAAGAAGGTGAATGCAATTGAAATTTTAAGAAATTATCTAAACTAATTTATAGGAAAGGGGGTTACAGTGTTTTTAAAAGAAAACTAAATTAAAGATAATAAAACAAAATAAAATGATTAGATGAAATGAGATGGATGGAATGAAATGGGTTTGGTGGGCTTGGACTCACCAATGAATTAGCAAAATTATCTAAATCTAGATTACTGAATTTAAATACGAGAAGCTTAGGGATGAGAATCCCTTGCTTACACCGAAAATATGATCGTTAAAATCCAATTTAAATTATAACATGTTCTTTTAAACCTTAACAAATTATTTCAAGCTTGACAAAGAGTACTTCTAACTACCAAGCATATCAAATTTAACTACTTGAACATGCAAGGTGAAAGCAAATTATCAGTTTCAGAAATAACTTGTAATTAGTAATTTAGCACATAATTCAGTAAAATAAATTTAAAATAAAATTTACAAAACTCCTTCGGCTTGTCACAAGCTCGATAGGGTGTCAAACAGCAAATCGGTGTGCACGAATCCCGAGAAAATGGACTCAAAACCGTTCTGTTGTGGTACAGAACAGTTCCGGCGGTGGAAATAGCCAAAATCAAATTCGTTTTCAAACTACCCGCCCTGCTACAGTGATACAGTGAAAACGCGATTTCAGGTTGTCTTCTCCAGCGAGACGACGGCTTTCGCGGCCTGGTTCTCGCTCCTCGCGGCTCCCCTCGACTTGGTTTCGACTCTAGTACCTGCAAAAGACAAATTATGGTGAATAAAACCACGAAAAAAACAGCAAATAAATCCGAGAGAAACAGGGAATTTCTTCCCTGTTTTTGCTATTTTCGTCGCGACTGTTCGGCCTGAATCTCGCGGCTTCGCGACTTCATTTCTCCTTCAAGTGGTCCTAGAATCTGCAAAATACCAGAGAAGTGAAAAAAAATCAATTAACACATGAATTCAAAAGAGAAACAGGGAGAGGAAACTCCCTGTTTTTTTTTTTCGCGGTGGTGGCTCTGTGCGCGAGGCGGAGCAGGGGGTTCTCGGTCGTGGTGGTGACGGTGTTCGCAAGAGGTGAGGACAAGGAAGAGCGGCCTAGGGTGGTGGCAGAGTGGAAGTTGGATGCTAAACAGGGTTGTCACGCCCCTGTTTCGCGGTGGTGGCGAGGTTGTGGTGACAGCTGAGTGAGTGGAAGAGGGATAGGTGGTGGCAATGGTGGTGAGGTGAATTTGAGAGAATCACTTGTGAGAGAGGAGAGGTTTTGATTTGTCTCTAATTCCTTTCCCTTCTCTCCTCCCTCCTCTTGCTATTCCCCTTGAGTGGTTCTTAAGAACTCAGATGAATAGAGGGTGGATCTCTTGAGAATATGGAGATGTGGTGGATGTTTTGTGAGTGGAGAATATGGAATGATGGATGTTTAGTGGGTGGAGAATATGGAATGATGGATGTTTAGTGGGTGGAGAATATGGAATGATGTGGTGGTTGTTTAGTGGGTGGAGAATATTCTTAATGTTGGGAGAATATGGGTTGATTGGGTTTGGGCTTAGGGTTTATGGATTAGGGTTTGGGCTTAGGATTAGGGTTTGGTTTAGGTTTTGGTTTAGGTTTTCTCTCTCTACTTTGTACCACCAAGTGCACTTCCTTACACCGTCGCCTTAATATGATTTCATCGTTTAAGCTCATATTCCTGCAAAGATATTAAAACGAAATAATTACTATAAAATATAATAATCGAAACACTAACATGTACAAATTAAGGGATATATTCTGTAATAATTATGTGTATATCACTCTATCAATCATTCAAATACTTCGTCACCAAGGTTACGTCGCACAAACTCTTCAATGGATTCCTCATGACCCTGTCACCTTCGTAAAAAATTATTACATGAGAAAACCTAAGTGCAAAATACACGGAAAACGCATTAATGAAGATTTAAGAAATATTAAACTAATAAGACGAGAAAATGAACACTAACTGGTGGAGGCAGCCGAATGCCAAGGGCACCGAATCCAGCCCGAAGCTTCCTTGAAAAGCTCATCAAATCAGTTGGTTTTGCAGGAACTGGTCTGAGTTTTCTTCTTCAGAAAACAAAACGAGGAGCATCAGGATTGCCCAAGACAAGATCATCCTTCAAACCATTATCTACCTGTAGCAAAAAATAAGTTGTACATGTCATATGTAGTAATGTAAATGATTGAGGAGATTGACACGTTCGACAATATAGATTGGACAATGATACACCCTCTAGCATATTAATGAACAAGAAAATGATTGTTTGAGTAACCACTGATCAGGACAATCCATAACAATGACTGAGCCTTCCATACAATTTTTGTATAGTGTGTCCCTAGGTTTGACGTTAGATACATTGTACGCTTCCAAAGTGGATAGTCGTCTAATATGCTTGATAAATAAGTATTCAATAGTCTTTTATGAATTGAGTGTACAGTTTCTAAAGCACGAGAATCTCTCCTTACTTTAAAGGGTCCATTGGGTGAACTTATATAAGATCTTTTTTTTTTTCATTTAGTATATTTCAAGCAAACCTCTTTGCTTTTTGGCCTCTTTTTATTTATCTTTGAATTAGGATTAATCATAGATTTAGTTTAGTTCTAGTTTTAACTTTAGATTAATTTAGTTATATTAAAATGCCACCACTGACAAATGCTTTAAAGTTTTTTAGTAATTCACTTCTTCCAGCCACCTTGTCATTTTCATATGTCTAACCTCAAATGCGGGCATTTTACAATGCAGTGTCTGCTGTTATAAAAACTTGATGTAAAAGTCGCTTATATTTAAGCTATCCCAAATGGGGAAAATGCAACTTAATATGCTTCTCCAGACAATATTAACACATCATTAGGTAAAAGAAGGGTCGTATTAAGTATTAACCATCTCATTTATCAATACAACAAACTCATTCTCTATAGGTAAGTTGTTAACACAATCGAACTCCAACTCCTCAAGCAAATGACTCCAAATGCAACTCAATATAGCACTTGCCATTGGGTTACTATATTCTCAATGGTTTTAAGAACACAATACAAGTAAATTGAATAACCAATTGCCTAACTTATGCAATAGTAGCAAAACAAATGGGGCAATAAAAAGAGAAGAAAGAGGGGGTAACCGTACGTACCGCCAAGGTGAGCATGGAATTTGAGGGTTGGAAACTGTTGGAATCTTCTTACCAAAGAAACCCATCTCTCTCAACCGTTATAATGTTTCCTCCAACCCGATCTCTAGCTTCCGTCACCATCACCTTCCCAACGACGTCTCTATGCTTCGTCTCCAGAGCATGAGCGACACATAGACCGCTAATTCCACCACCAACAACAACGCAATCGACAGAGTAACCATTGGATGTGTCCCCATCGATCTTGGATGGCGAAATGGTGGCGATGGAGCATCGAACAAGTGTTGAAGAAGAATAAGAAGATCGGAACTTGATTTTGTGAGGGTTTCTTGAAAGGGGTGAATGATGTGGAGAGGAAAGTGGTGAACGGAGGGAGGTTTGTAAGTGTGGCTGCCATGGCGGTTGGTTTGGTTGGTGGAGAGCAGAGCAGAGAAGAGGCAACGACACCTTCACTTTTTTATGGGTTTCTTTTTGATATCCTCTTGATCGCGGTGATGGGGTTTGAAAATTTTCTCTCCAAATAATGAAATTTTGGAGAAGTTTGGTCTCATGGGCATTGAAAGATAGGATTTTATGTCAAGAAGAAGTACCTGTAATGGGTGAAGAGGGCGTTTCCAGCCATGGCGTCTCATGGAGCAGTGAGGGAGATGAAGATATGGAGGGAGCAGTGAGGGCGATGGAGAGATGGAGGGAGTAGTAAGGGAGATGGAGATATGGAGAGAGCAAGGAGGGAGATGGCGAGATGAGGAAGCAGTGAGGGAGATGACGAGATTGAGGGGAGGGTGAAGGAGCTCTACGTCGAGTGCCAAGTAAAACGAGAGAGGAAATAATCGAGCGCCAAAAAGCCCGCCCAAGTTTTTTTCCAGCGTTTTTCATTTGTGTTGTAGTGTAGCCACGGTTTTGAGCCGTGGCAAATAAACTAACGGTTTTGAGCCGTGGCCATCTCTGTGTAGCTAACGTTTTAGGCTTTAGCCACAGTTTTTGGTCGTGGCAAATAAACTAACGGTTTTGAGCCGTGGCCATCTCCGTGTAGCTAATCAAGCCTTTTGGTGTAGTGTATGGTCAAGCGTGTGCATGGCTGTAAGTGGTTAAATAGTGATCCTTGCGAGTCGTCCGAGTTAAGCTTCCTGAGCTCTGACTAGACTCTTAAATCGTCTTTACCTGTTTCTGGCGGACTAGGCTTTAAGTCGGACCAAAAGTTATCGTCATCAGTCATAATTAACTAAACTTAGGTCAGGTTTGGCGACCATTGTCTGTGCTGGACAATGGTACCTGGCAAGTCATCGCGATCAGGCATTGAGAGCGCTGACTAGACTCCTATTTTCTAAGTCATCTTCATCCGCGTTTGGCGGACTATAGTATTAGAGAAGACAAAAAACTATCGTCATCAGTCGGGACTAACTAAGCTTTGGTAGGGTTCGGAGTCGTTGTTTGTTGTTGGAAAATGATCCCTGGCAAGTCATCATGATCAGGCGTTGAGAATGCTGACTAGACTCCCATTTTTAAATCTATTTTTACCCGCACTCTGTGGGCTACAATTTTAGAGCGGACCAGAAGCTATCATCATCAGTCGAAACTAACTAAGCATTGGTAGGGTTTGGCAATCGTTGTCTGTGGTTGGACCAGGCAATGAGAATGCTGACTAGACTCCCACTTTCTAAGCCATCGTCATCCATGTTTGGCAAACTAGGTGTTAAAGCTGACTAGAAGTCCAAAGTGGACAATATAATACTATGTGGATCGGGTCATTACAGAATGGTATCAGAGCCTGACCCAGCCGAAAGTGTGTCGACGTGGACGTTGGGCCTATGTGGCCAACAAGGACGTTGGGCCCTAAGGGGGTGGACTGTGAGACCCTGGAATGGACGGACCTAAGGGTGAGGGTGAGGGTTGGGTGCGGAAGGGAGATGTGTTATATATGTGCGAGGTTGGATCCCCATAGTGAGAGGCATTTTAAAGCCGTGCGGGCCACTTGGGCCCAAAGCGGACAATATCTTACTGTGCGGATCGGGTCGTTACAGAATGAGTCGAAACTGATTAAGCTTTGGTAGGGTTCGGCGATCATTATCTGTGATTGGACAATGATCCCTGGAGAGTCATTATGATTAGGCGTTGAGAACGTTGCTAGACTCCCACATTTTAAGACATCTTTACCCGCACTCGGCGAATTACGATCTTAGAGCCCAGAAGCCATCGTCATCAGTCGAAACTGACAAAGTTTTGATCAGGTTCGGCGATCATTGTCTGCGGTTGGACAATGATCCCTGGCAAGTCATCGTGATTAGGTATTGAGAATGTTGACTAGACTCCCACTTTCTAACCCATCGTCATCCACGCTCGGCAAAACTAGACGTTAGAGCGGACTAGAAGCTATCGTCATCAATCGAAACTGACAAAGCTTTGGTAGGGTTCGGCGATCATTGTCTATGGTTGGACAATGATCCTTGGCAACTCGTCATGATCAGGCGTTGAGAACGCTGACGACTCCCACTTTCTAAGCCATCTTCACCCGTGCTTGGTGGACTACAGTTTTAGAACGGACCAGAAGCTATCATCATCAGTCAAAACTGACTAAGCTTTGGTAGGGTTGGCAATCATTGTTTGTGGTTGTATAATGATCCCTGACAAGTCATCGTGATCAGGAGTTGAAAACACTGACTGGACTTCCACTTTCTAAGCCATCGTCATCTGCGCTCGGTGAATTAGGCTTTAGAATGGACCAAAAGCTATCATCATCAGTCGAAATTGACTAAGCTTTGGTAGGGTTCGGCGCTCATTATCTCTGGTTGGACAATGATCCCTTGCAAGTCATCGTGATCAGGTGTTGAGAACTTTGACTAGACTCCCACTTTCTAAGTCATCGTCATTCGTGCTCAGCGAATCAGGCGTTAAAACAGACCAAAAGCTATCGTCATCAGTCAAAACTGACTAAGCTTTGGTAGGGTTCGGCGATCATTGTTTGTGATTGAAAATTATCTTTGGCAAGTCATCTTGATCAGGCGTTGAAAATGCTGCTACTTGTTATACAATTATTAACCTAAATAATAAGCTTATAATTGTTCGTTTACTCACAAGTGCACAAGATCAAACAAATGGTATATCTGGCAAGAACGAGATCATTCCCACAAGGATTGGTTCAATTTTGTTTAAAACAATTTTCCTAATACTACTAGTTCAATGAAATTGGTTCAATTTTGTTTAAAACAATTTTCCTAATACTACTAGTTCAATGAAACCTAATAATTAATTGAATAAGAAAAGATAATGATAAAAATTAAATGCAAAACTAAGTAAATTCAAATAGTGAGAAAATAAGTTAGGGATTCATTATCCGCCACTAGTCATCTGCCTTTGAATAATAACATGCACAATGATACAAACCAAATTTTAATGCTCAAATTTTGCCAACATAACGGCATGGGTGTCTACTCCTTAAACTATGGATTTCCCTAAACAACGAATTAGGAATGCAATCATAAACGAGGAAGTAGCGTTTACTCAATGCAGACATGATTAAGGAAGCACGATACTCAGGCTGCCTGGCTAACACCGTTCTTGTAAAAAAGAAAAATGGGAAATGAAGAGTGTGCGTGGAGTACACAGACCTGAACAAAGCCTACTCGAAATATAGCTTTCCACTCCCCCGAAATTGATCAGATCATAGATGTTACATTCGGGCACAGCTTACTCAGCTTCATGGTCTCCTATTTGGGCTATAATCAAATATTGATGGCATAGATCAAGATAAAACTTCTTTTGTAACGGAAAGGGGAATATACTGCTATAGGGTAATGTTATCCGGCTTAAAGAACGCAGACGCTACATACCAACGACTGGTCAACTAAATGTTCAAAGAACAAATCGGCAGGAACATGGAGGTCTACATAGATGATACGCTAGTCAAGAGCATCTGCAGCCCCGATCATGTACATGACCTCGCCGAAGCATTCAACCAACTCAGAAAATACCAAATGAAGCTCAACACACAAAAATGCACGTTTGGAGTTGAGTCTAGAAAATTCCTAGGCTATATAGTAAACAAAAAGGGAATCGAGCTAACCCAAAACAGATTTCAGCCCTTCTCGACATGAATGCCTCGGCCAACATCAGAGATGTTCAGAGCCTTACTGGTAGGGGAGCAGCACATATGTCTTCCCAGCCACTGGACATATGTCTTCCCAGCCTTACTAGTCTGTGGTCATTCGCAAATGGAAAATGGACATCGTCGAACCGCTCACAACATAAGCCGATAAAAAGTTCCTTTTT
This sequence comes from Berberis vulgaris, assembly GCA_963556465.1. Taxonomy (NCBI): domain Eukaryota; kingdom Viridiplantae; phylum Streptophyta; class Magnoliopsida; order Ranunculales; family Berberidaceae; genus Berberis; species Berberis vulgaris. Next base: position 57,213,796 of record OY747133.1, read on the forward strand.
GTGGCCGTCGACTACTTCACCAAGTGGGCCGAAGCCGAGCCCCTATCGAGCAGACCATGACACAATCATAAACGAGGAGGTACAACGTTTACTCAACAAGGACATGATTAAGGAAACACGATACCCAGTCTGGTTGGCTACCACCGGTCTTGTAAAAAAAAATGGGAAATGGAGAGTATGCGTGGACTACAAGGACCTGAACAAAGCCTGCCCGAAGGATAGCTTCCCACTCTCCCGAATTTATGAGATCGTAGACGCCACATCCGGGCATATCTTACTCAGCTTTATGGACCCCTATTCGGGCTAAATCAAATATTGATGCACCCTTCAGATCAAGACAAAACCTCTTTCGTAATAAGGGGAATATACTGCTATAGGGTAATGCTATTCAACTTAAAGAACGCAGATGCTACATACCAACGACTGGCCAACCGAATGTTCAAATAACAGATCGACAAGAACATGGACGTCTACATAGACGATATGCTAGTCAAGAGCCTCCGCGGCCCCGATCACGTACATGACCTCGCCGAAGCGTTCAACCAACTCAGAAAATACAAGATGAAGCTCAACCCACAAAAATGCTTGTTCGGAGTTGAGTCTAGAAAATTCCTAGGCTATGTAGTGAACAAAAGGGGAATCAAAGCTCAACCCACAATGATACTTGAAGGAACAATGCAAATAAGAATGAGAAAATGCTCCTCGAAGCAGCAAATATTTATAGGGAAGACAAATCGCACCTTCCCTCTTTGAGCAGTCACGTACCCATTAATATTATGCGCGGCTTGAGACAAACGCTTTGAGTTCAATCATCACGACCAGTGTTCTAAAAATCGGTCTAGGCGGCGCCTAGGCGCTAGAAGGTGGAAAACCGCCCAGATTAATGCTTGGGCGGGCGGTCTGGGCGGTCTGGGCAGGGTCTAGGCGGTCTGGGAGATTTTTTTTATTTTTTTATTTTTTTATTTTTTTATTTTTTTATTTTTTTATTTTTTTATTTTTTTATTTTTTTATTTTTTATTTTTTATTTTTTATTTTTTAATTTTTTAATTTTTTAATTTTTTAATTTTTTAATTTTTTAATTTTTTTATTTTTTAATAAGGTTGATTGTGTTCTTATTTTATTTTTCTTTCCTATTTTTTAGAAATAAACTATTTAATTGTTTTTTTAGAAAATCTCGGGAATGGGCTTTGATGATGATGATGATGATATGTCTAAATGTAGCGAAGGATGATTACTTAATGGAATTCTCAAAGGATCTGCCGGTACCAATTTTACTAATGTAGATTTTATCAAACATAACTGAGGTTATTCATGCAATTTGAAGAAAAATAAAAGATTACACAAATTCAAATTTATATAAAGTACCCATCATGACCAACTTCAGTCATTTGAGTTTTAATAAATTTTGTTCACGATTGTTAATTTTTCATGTTTTTAAATTTTGCATATGTATATTGACATTAAATTGGATGTAATTGATAAGGTATTATGCCTAACTTTTGTAAATTATTAAAGTTATAATACAAAACCTAAGACCGCCTAGGCCCCTGGGCGCTAGGCACCTGCTCGCCGCCCGCCCAGCGCCTAGCAATTTTTAGAACACTGATCACGACGGTACAGTTGCTTTTTCAAAGAGTCAGTGGACCGACTAAGCGCCCCACTTACTCGGGGGAGTAGCTGATGATACACCAAAATGGTCACATCCTTGAGCCATACACGTTTCCTGGTGATCTTGAGGATTTATGGGCCCTAGGGTCAGCACAACACAACACTGATCCGACCCAAGCGGCTCTAAGTCCGCCCAATGCAGTCTGCCAAACGAATCCGAACTTCTACAGCTTGCTAAACTCACGTGTCTCACAACTATCCTCAATACCCGTAGGCCCAATTAAGGAAGGTATCTCGAGGATCAGCTTCGGACAGACAATTACAACAATTTTCCGCTTCCGACTAGGAAGCAAATACTAGAGTACATATCACACGGGAAAACATCCTCTTACGAATTACCCTCAGATAGGGAACTATCACCTGTGTATCTATGAGCACAGGGCTAACATGAGACTTCCCTTCTACAACACAACTCCTAATTAGATAATGATCTCATTCCTGAATTACGCCATTGATGGCCTGGTCGAATTATGACTCATGCACTATAAATAAGACATGAAGTTGGTAAGCTAAGGTATGCTACAAATTCCTTGTGCAGGTCAGTGGGACTAGGTCAAAGCAAGGAGGAGAAAATGACTACATCACAAATAAACCATTGAAAATAGAAAGAATAAACAAACTGTGCAAGGTGGTACATACTGAATTTGGTGGTGCAAATAGCGTAAAGAATTAAATATTCTTTTCCCTTCCTGATTCCAAACGACATCTCACACGAACCAACAAGTTCAAAATAGCTCGTACAACAGCCCGTTCTCACATTAGTTCGTCTTCCTTCTTCTTCCCTGATTCTTATTTGCTTCTTGGCTCAGGTCACGAACAACAGCTGGTTTGCTCAATCGCAGCCCAAAATACCACAAAATCGCAGCCCACAAAGACACAAAAAATAGCCAAAGAGGGGTCCAAACTCGCAGCCAAGGAGATGTGACTTTGCAGCCAAGGAGAGACCCAAAATCACAGCCAAAAGGGGTCAATTCGTGTCTGAAAGAGGGGGAATTCGCAGCCAATAGAGACCCAAATTCGCAGCCAAGGTGGGGTGAGAATTTGGAGTCACCTCTTTCCTACCAGGATTCGACATAAATTTCTTTTTGAAATTGGGTTTCCTCTTTGACTAGGCTTCCTTTTTTATGACCCTGCCTTGCATGTGGCATTAGTTTCTTTTTTTCTCCATTAAATCACTTGCCAAAACCAAAATACACAAAAAAAATATACAAAGTAAAAAATTATTACAAAAAATACTAGAATTAACCAAATAATCTAACAATTATACTTAGAAAAACGATGTTCGGAGTGCACTTTCATGCACTCATCACACCCCCAACCAGCTTATTGCTAGTCTCTAACAATTCAAGCGGCTCAAACTTAACTAAAACTCAAGACTGACATTAAAATTCTTATCAATGCCACTTTCACTGGCACTTTCGATTGCATTTAGTGAATGAAACAAGTCTTTAAACCCCTGAGTGTCCCTAATGGACGAGTTATAGTCTTGTGAGGGTTTACCAGAGTAGCACTTACAAACATTGTTTTATTTTCAACAAATTGTTCGGTCTTGACTTCTAATTCAACAAATATCACAAATTGTCAATGAGAGTAAAGTATCATAAAAAAAAATGTTTCTCACTTATTAGCAAATTTAAAATAATAAACTTCATCTTCACAAGTTTTGGAACTCAAAATAGGGTACATCACTTATAAATGGCTAGTAAGAAACCACAAGTTCTCGTTGGTGTAAAGTGAACCAACACATAATTATGGAGCTTCAAAGTAATTCCTATATTCATGACTTACTTCCTCAAAATTCATTAAAATTTCTATTTTATGAAACAAGCAAGGCAATGAATACTAACACAAATTAATACATTTTTTAAGGATATTTGTGTGGACTGTGAACCGTTTAACTCCATTAAGTTTTCTAATTGACCCCTGTAACGAGCTTTATACCAATGACTCCCAAACCAAATGATTTTAGGGAATTAGGTGTAGAAACACCCTTACGAGTTTACTAACTGGAGCCAAAAAGACTACGAAGTTAAACTATTCACAACCTGACTTCAACATGTGCAATGTTTAGCTCCCTTAAGTTTTATAATTGACCCATGTAACGAGCTTTAGACCAATGAATCCCAAACCAGATGGCTTTGGGGCATTAGGTGTAGAAACACCCTTACAGGTTTACTAACTCGAGTAAAAAAGAGTACGAAACTAAACTAGTTTATTTATACATTAACATTATGTCAAGGTTACTCATCCAACAAATCTCCCAATTTATCCTGAGATATAAGCATGCATATTTGGTTTCACCTTTTCATACCCCACACTATGTGTCAGTGTGCATGTGTTAAATTCAAAGTGAAACAAGTGGAATACTCACTAACCAAAAAATAAGTAGTACAACTTTAGATTTCCTAGACATATGATCACGTGCTCACAATTGTAAACTCGCTAATGAATTTTGAATCAAAACTAAATTCAGCAATACTCTAACAAAAACAATTTAATCCATCATTGAGTTCAACCTAACCATGCCAAGATATCATTGCAAAATAAATCTTTTTTTTTTGAGTTTGTATTTTTTTTTAATAAAAGAAAAGAATAACAACCTTTCTACACCCCAACCTAAATCGGAGATTGTCCTCAATATTAAATCAATCTGTTGTAATAAGGAGAAAAGAAATTATTTTTTAATAAGAATGATCTAACAACCTAGCAAAACAAAATATGATAATAATAAAAAGTAAGCAAGGGAGAGACTTAGCTAGATTTCTTTAACGCGTGAGTGCCTGAGCATAAAGTTCTCCTCTGCTCTTTGGCTTACCTCCCAAGTAGTGCTAAGTTTATAGTCTTCAGCCAGACTGGATGACTCTCATTCCATGTACTGAACGGAATGGAGGGTCAAGTCCTTATCTTCAAGATCAAAGCTCATCTCAATGTACGGCTTCACTCTATGTAAATTACTTTGAATGTTTGATTTTTCTCTTTGCTATTAACCTCTACCACTCCAAGAGGAAAAATATTGATCACAACATAAGGACCATACCACCTAGACTTGAGCTTCTCAGGAAAAAGTTTTGATTTTGAATTGTAAATCAACACTTTCTGTCCCACATGAAAATCCTTCCTGATAAGGTTCTTATCATGATATGCCTTGGTTCTTTCCTTGCATCGCTTGGCATTCTCATCAGCATCATGCCTTAATTTCTCTAATTCATTCAGCTGCAACTTCTTCTTGTCACTTGCCTGTTTCATATTCGGTTCCCTGATAATGGAAAAAACAAGAGTCGTATTAGTAGGCACGAGAGTATCAAAAGAAGATGCATACTTACTTGAATGAGACTTAAAAGCCTCAAGAGAGTGTACAGTCTCAATGATGTCCATCTTCACATTGTCATCTTCATGCTGAGGATTCGGCTTTGTGAAACTATGAGTGATGACAGCTTCCAATGGATGAATGTTGTGTACCTGAAAAACTTGCTCAACGGTACTTTAAACCATATCAATATTAAAACAATCATGTTCATCATGTGGTAATTTTAATTCATCAAATGCCTTAAATTCTATCTTTTTACTATTTATTTTCATGCCTTAAAAGGTTATTCCATATCTAAGATTATACAGTCCACAAGTAATGTAAATTGATTTACCTGAACCAAGACATCTTCTAAAATACCTCTAGGTGTTTTGATGTTTCTATCTGCCAATTGCAATGTAATTGAAGTTGGTTTAAGTTCCCCCAACTTCAAGTTCTCATAACCGTATAGGGCATCAAATTAATACTGGTTCTTAAATCGAGCAGAACACGTTCATAGAATTTACCACCAATTTTGCATGGAATAGTAAAACTGCCTAGATCTTTTAGTTTGGACGGTAATTTTCTCAACAAAACCGCACTTACCTCTTCATTCAATGCAACTTTCTCATATTCCTTAAACTTTATTTTATGAGTACAACAATCATTTAAAAACTTGGCATAAGAAGGAATCTTTTGAATTGCATCAAGTAAAGGAATATTAATTTCTATTTTCCTTAAAATTTCATAAATATCACGAAATTGGTTATCTTTCTTTTGCTTTACTAACCTTTGAGGGAAGGGTGGCAATATCCCTTTTTCCTTCTCACTTACCTTGTTGGAGTTTGTGGTACCTGTTTGATATGTTTCCATTTTTTCTTCCTCCTTATACATTTTCACCTTGTTGTCAATAACTTTACCACTCCTAAGAACTGTCACGGCCTTGAGCTGCTCATGTCATCTTGGGTTTGGTGTGGTTTGTGCTGGAAATGTTCCATTCTTTCCCCCACTCAACTCCTTAGCCAATTGTCCTACTTGTATTTCAATCTCTGAATGGCTTGACTGGTTTGAGCATTGGTTTGTTGTTGTGTAGCAATGAACAGAAGCATGGCACCTTCGAGACCATCTTTCTTCTATTCAGGATTTGGTTGTACCCATTGTGGTGGAGGTTGAAAATTATTTCCCTGCTGGAGATTTCTCTGTTGCCCTGTGGATCTAGACCGTTCTGATTTCCACTCCAAGAGGAAGTGGGGTGATTTCTCTACCATGAACTGTAAGTATTGGCATAAGGATTGTTTTTGGGAGGATAGTTGTTTTGTCCCACATAGTTTGCATGCTCCCGCTCTGTAAAAGAAAACATAGGACAAGTCTCAGTAGTATGATTAGAATGAGAACATATAACACATATCTAGACTTGAGAAACTTGTTGAGCTGGGGAAATGTTTTGGGTCGACATTGCTTTTACAAGCATATCTAGCCTCTTCTCTATCGCTGTCATCTGAGCTTGAATTCCAACATTAGCGCTTACCTCATAAACACCCTTACCTTTCAATCCTGACCTCCCTCTTGATGAGATTTGCTGAGAATTCTCACTTATGGTCTCAAACAACTCAATAGCTTCCTTACTGTTCTTTTCCATAAGCACACCTCCACAAGCAGAATCAACAAGACTTTTATTAGTATCATTTAAACTTTCATAAAAACTTGTACCTAATCATCTTGAGATAGAATGTGGTGTGAAAATTTGAGAAGTAGCTCATTGAAATGTTCCCAAGCTTCAAAAAAAAGATCTTCATCTTTCTGTTGGAAAATTTGAATTTCCCTTCTGAGTTGCCTTGTCTTTTGAACTGGAAAGAACTTCTTTAAAAATTTAACAGCCAACTCCTCATAATTATTAATGGAACCTGCAGCCAAAGAGTTCAACCACAACTTAGCATTATCTTTTAAAGAAAATGGAAAAAGGATTAACCTGATTCTTTCCAAATCTAAGCCTTGGATATTTCGAGTCTTGCAAAGATCAAAGAAATTCCTAATGTGTAGATATGAATCCTCATAAGGTGTGCCCATGTAGCATGGCACCATGTTAAGCAAGTGAGGAGATAAATTGAAGTTGTGTTTCGCTGTTGGCTGGAATACAATGCATGACGGTTGATTGAGATTTTGTGGAATAAATGAGTTTTTCATTAACTTCCGCACTGGTGAATTTTCTACTTGGTCCATTTCTTTTTCAAATTCTATCTTCACATCTTGCTTTTTAAGTCATTTAAAAGTTTGTTCAATCTCTTGATCGTATAAACGATGTTTACGCCCTAGGACCTACGACCAAGCATAAACGAAATTCAATCCTACAAGACAACACGTACAAAGTAAATGTTTCGGGAAGAATAGATACTGAAGAAATCAAAGTGAAATTTTTGAAAGTTTTTTTAATAAAAACAACTAAACTAAAGAAAAAAGAATTAAACACAATTTACCGCAGTCCCCGGCAACGGTGCTAAAAACTTGTTGTACAATTATTAACCTAATTAATAAGCTTATAATTGTTCATTTTACTCACAAGTGCACAAGATCAAACAAATAGTATGTATGGCAAGAACGAGATCATTCCCACGAGGATTGGTTCAATTATGTTTAAAACAGTTTTCCTAATACTATTACTTCAATGAAACCTAATAATTAATTGAATAAGAAAATTAAATGTAAAATTAAGTAAATTCAAATAGTGAGAAAATAAGTTAGGGATTAAATATCTGCCACTAGTCATTTTCTTTTGAATAATAACATGCACAATGATACAAACCAAATTGCAATGCTCAAATTTTGCCAACCTAAGGGCATGGGTGTCTACTCCTTATGCTATGGATTTTCCTAAACAATGAATTAGGCATGTGTGTCTACTCTTAACTCTTTTCATTCTAAGGGTATTTAGCATGATATCTACTAACTTGCACCTCAAGAAGGCATAAATCAGTGAAAATCGACAAAAACATAAAACCCAAAACATGGTATCTATTTCGGTCATCTATGTTGATTAATTCCAAGAACCGATCTTACTTGGTTCTTTTTGTTACTTAGCATAGACACAAGACTCGGTCATCTAAATTTACCCATGTAACAATCCTTATATAAATCATGCATATGGTGATCAAGCATAAACAAAATTCTAAGGAGTATTGTAAAAATAGTGGTGATCATGCATATGGTCATCCATGTTGATTAAAACCAAGAATTAATCAATTGAGCATTGTAAAAATAGTGTATCATGTCAAAATTCTAAGGAGTCATGACTAATACTTCAATCTATCCCTAACTAAATTATTTAGCTACACATACTGTAGGGAAGATTGATATTCAAATAAACCATTAAAAAGTAGAAAGAATAAACAAACTGTGCGTAGTGGTACAGACTGAAGTTGGTGGCGCAAATAGAGCAGCTCACACGAACCAGCAAGCGCAAAACAGCTCGCACAACATCCCGTTGACACAGCAGTTCGTCTTCCTTCTTCTTCACTACTTCTTCTTCTTCCCTGATTCTTCTTTGCTTCCATGCTCAGGTCACAAACAACAGCTTGTTAGCTCAATCCTAGCCCAAAATACCACTAAATCGCAGCGCCAAAGAGACACGAAAACACAGCCTAAGAGGGGTCCAAATTCGCAGCCAACGAGAAGTTACTTCGCAGCCAATGAGAGACCCAAAATCACAGCCAAAATGGGGTCAATTCGCGTCTGAAAGAGGGGAATTGGCAACCAATAGAGACTCAAATTCACAGCCAATGAGAGGTGAAAATTTGGAGTCACCTCTTCCATTTTTAAAACTCTTTATTTCCTTTTTTTTTATTTTGTTCCCTTTCCTACCAGGATTCGACATAAATTTATTTTTGAAATTGGGTTTCCTTTTTTACTAGGCTTCCTTTTTTATGTATAGCCTTGCATGTGGCATTAGTTTCTTTTTTTCTCCATTAAATCACCTGCCAAAACCAAAATACACAAAAATAATAATACTAAGTAGGAAATTATTACAAAAAAAATACTAGAATTAACCAAATAATCTAACAATTATACTTAGAAAAGCGATGTTCGGATTGCACTTTCATGCACTCATCAGCAAGTCATCGTGATCAGGCGTTGAGAATGTTGCTAGACTCCTACTTTCTAAGTCATCTTCACCCGCACTCGGTGGACTACAGTCTTAGAACGGAACAAAAACTATCATCATCAGTCGAAACTAACAAAGTTTTGATCAGATTCGACGATCATTTTCTACGGTTGGACAATGATCCCTGGCAAGTCATTGTGATCATGCATTGAGAACGCTGACTAGACTCCCACTTTTTAAGCCATTGTCATCCGCGCTTGACGAACTAGGCGTTAGAGCGGACCAGAAGCTATCGTCATCAATCGAAACTGACTAAGCTTTGGTAGGGTTCGGCAATCATTGTCTGTGGTTGGACAATGATCTTTGGCAAGTCATCGTGATCAGGCATTGAGAACGCTGACTAGACTCCTACTTTCTAAGCCATCTTCACCCGCTCTTGACGGACTATAGTCTTAGAGCGAACCAGAAGCTATCATCATCATTTAAAACTAAATTTTGCTAGAGTTTGGTGAACATTGTCTGTGGTTGGACAATGATCCTCGGCAAATCATCGTGATCAGGATTTGAGAACGCCTACTAGACTCTCACTTTCTAAGCCATCATCATCCGCGTTCGGCGAATTAGGCGTTATAACGGACTAGAAACTATCGTCATCAATCGAAACTGACTAAGCTTTGGTTGGGTTCGGCGATCATTGTCTGTGGTTTTACAATGATATCTGGCAAGTCATCATGATCAGGGTTGAGAACGCTGACTAGACTCCTACTTTCTAAGCCATCTTCACCCGCGCTCGACAGACTACGCTCTTAAAGCGGACCAAAAGCTATCGTCATCAGCCAAAACTGACTAATCTTTGGTCCGGTTAGGCCTCCACATGGCCTTGGGCGTGTAAGTCTAACTTGGGGGTATTGAGTTACTTAATTCGCCTAATAGTCCGACACGGAGGTCAAACTAATAGTCTGATTCTGGAGTCAGATTGCCATAGATTAACCAAATTGAATTTCATCAAAATTTAATGAATGGTAGCGGAATTTTAATAGAGCGGATACCTTTGATTTATTGATAATATCATTGTAGGGCGTGTTCTGCATTCCATGGGCGCTTAAGGCATTTGTCGTTTGTGTTTTTGTGTGTACTAGGTCATTTTCCATATTCTGGGCTGGATCTGGCAAGGCATTCGCTTAGGCCCACTGATTGGCTGGGGCCTGTTGGAGAGATCGTCGTGCCACGCGTACGACGTAGATTGCAAGACAATTTAGTATCGGTTGCTCCCCCAATTAACGAGGCTGCGTGCAATGCCATTGATTCGATAAATGTGGACTCATGCAGTTGCAATTGGAACCATCGCCTTCTTGTTTCCCGTACGACATTTAATGCTGACGTAACTATTGGTTGACTTTGTTTCATGAACCGTTGCGCCTACATATAGGTTGGTCTTCACCATTTCAAGCATTGCCATGAACACTGTAGGGCATGTCCTTCAAATGCATATTTCCAAAAAATATGCTTTGGGTTTTTCAGAGGCTAAAGGAAAATCTTTGTTGTTGGTGTTTTCGAATGTTCTGACATTTGCGGCGATGAGTCTTGACAATACCTGCTGTTATGTGATGCTATCTGGTTTGGGTGAGCGTCAAATTGGTTCCATGGGACCTTGTAATTTCTTCTCACATTGCGTAGAAGAAGTACAGACTCTCCCTTAAGGGGACGAGTCTGTCTTCCATCTTTTGTTGTCACCCACCACTGCTTTTGGGAGATAATACTCGCAGCTAGTTTTGGGGTGGTTGATCCTACTATATCTACTGGGTTTCACTCATGATGTCGCAGGTTAAAGGCAGAATGGTGGAGCAAGGCTCTAATAGAAGCAGCCTGCGGTTCTGTGGTGCTAACTCTGCATTACCCCAGGCATCCCTTGTAATACTCATCTGCTTTCCTTTGCTCTCCCTTTAGAATCTCTTCACAAGGCAGATTTGTGGAACAAGGTGTCTGCAGTCTACTTCGAGCATCTTCGCTACCACTTTCAAATCATCCTTGCGAGGCAGATTGGCGGAGCAAAGAATCAAGCGCATACCTGCAGCTTGTAGCCTACTTTAGGTACTTTTGCTTTCACTTCCGAATCCTCGTTTGGAGGCAAATTGATGGAGCGAAGTCTTGACATGTGATTCAGTGGATCCATACTCGTGCCGGACTTAGATGAGTGTAGTGTGCAAACTTTTGTACTAATATGTCGGGCAAGCTTTGTAACAACTTTCTTAGTAATCAATAAAATATGTTTTCTATAATTCGTGTTTTATTCCTTGAATGAATCTGTGTCACATAGGCATGTGCGAACAAATCTTCTAAACTAAAAAACAAAAGAAATCAAAAGAAATAATGACGCTGAGCGGGGACTAAGCTAATTTGGCCCTGAAGGAGATACGCATGGTCCTGGCTCAGACATTGTAACTCCCTCAACGAAGTGTCATGTTTCACCAATGCTAGTGAAGTCACTGAAAAAGTGAATTTTGTGCGGGTGGGCCGATCCTCATTGGTTACCAGCTTTTGAAGTAGGGGTATGTTTGTTGAAGTGTTGTTACTCAGCTTTGTATCTGACTGGATGTCTCTAATGTTGAATTATGGCTCATCGCATAGTTGAGCCTAGGTTTTCGGAGCTTTGTCTTTGTCTGTGCATGGTGATTCTTCCCCTTATATGGGCCTGGTGTCTAATATGTTTGTCCCGCGGGCTCGAGCTGTAATTGCTAACAATCTAGTTGTTTCAACGTTGCGTAGTGACAGTCTCTCGCTAAAGTTTGATCTTCTCAAATAGTTCCTTGGGCCTGGTTGGTAGTGTACTCAATGCGTTGATGTAGAGTAGAAACCACTGCTTCCATATAATGGAGCCAAGGCCTTCCTAGGATGATGTTGTAGGAGGACAGGGCATCGACCACTATGAACTCCTGGACAGGGAACTTCCATAATTGTGGCTCTCCTTCCATTTCCATTAGAGTGATATTCCCGATAGGGAAGCATTTCTCTCCGCTAAACCCGATCATGGGGTGATTGGTGGGTGTAAAGTCCTCCTTGAGTTGCATATTGCGGAATGCGTTGAGGAACAAGACGTTTATAGAGCTTCCTGTGTCCACCAAGGCCCTTTTTCACTTCCCACTTTGCAATGAGGACCGAGATGATCAGGGCGTCATTATGAGGAGAACGGATGCCTTAGAGGTCCTTGTCTGTGAATGTCAGTGGTGGGATCGTGCTCTGAATACGTGCGTACTGCACTTTTCGGTCCTTGCAGGTGGGTTGCATCCGCATCTCGAGAATCATACTCTTTCGGGACCTGTTGGATTGTTCACCTTCCAAGCTGACTCCATGAAATAATTATATGATGCCAACAGCTTCTTTCTCTATTTCCTTGACGACATCTTCCATTTCCTTTTCCCGGTCTTGCCTTTTGTCCAGGCGCAAGAACTCTTTGAGCTCCCCCTTCCTGATCCAGTACTCTATCTCGCTCCTAAGACTTTTGCAGTCATCGGTGTCATGGTCGCCTTCCTTGTGAAAGGTGTAGTAGTTATTGTTATCACGCTAGGAGGAATCTCATTGTTGTTTGACGAGCCACTTCAATTCTCCTCAGTTCTTAATGGAGTTGAGGACGTCGAATAGACTGGAGTTGATGAGAATGACATATTTAGACCCGACGAAGTTGGATGCCTTATCTTGCCTTGCGCTTCCAAAGTCAGGTATGTTGTCATTGCGCTTCCTTTTTCTGTCGTCTTCCTATTTTTTCCTTCATTCTTGTTTCTGGAACCATAAAGTTTTTTTTAGACTCCGCCTCCTTCTTGGTGGCCAACATCTCATCGAGAGTGATGTATTTTTTAGCACTTTTCAGCAAGTCCGCCATATTAGTTGGAGGCTCCAAAGTGAGGAAATCGTAGAACTTGCCTATCCTCGGACCCAAGGTGAAGGCTGTGACCGAGTTGCTGTTACTGCAGCCGTCGAACTCATCATTGAAGCGAGTAACATATTCCCTCAATGTGTCGTTTGGCTTCTGTTTGAGGGTGAGCAGGTAATGCGGGCCCTTCCTGATCCTTTGGCTGTCGACAAAGCGGGTGAGAAACGTTGTTTGCCAGCGTCCGAAATCAGTTGATGGATTTCGGAGGGAGGATGTGGAACTAGGTTAGCGCTGACTTCTTCAGGCTAGTAGGGAATGACCGGCACATTACTGCTTCAGATCCTTCTTTGAGCGCCATTACATGCTGGAAGTGGCGTAAGTGATTGGACGCGTCCGTTGTCCCGTCGTAAAACTCCAGCTTTGGCGGGGTGAATTTTTTGGCAGTGGCTCATTCATGATGTGATCCATGAACAGGGTGATGGTGAGGGCACGCCAGGATTGGTGGCCCCAAGCCGGAAGAGGTTATGCAAGGCAGGTTTATTGGCCCTAGATGTTGGGTCTCCGTTGGCCGCTCCTTTGCTCCTGGTCCACTGAGAGCTCCCAGTGGCGGAGCGGCTTTCCTGAACATGTTCTCTAGTGTCTGACGGGGTTCTTCGATGCTCCTTGTCTCCTTCGGCGAGTGAGGGGTTCTGCTAAGTGAGTATCGCCAACGCTTGTGTGATTTGTTGCATCTGGCTTGATAGTAGATCCACCCTAGGGTCTGTCGTGGTTGTTGCCGTTGTGAGGGTCCGAGTTTATTCCCCCGTGGTGTCGATACCACCAAAACTGGCGGCGCTCCGCCGGTTCAAGTGTTCGAGGGCTCAGCGATGTCTCCATTATTTCGAGATCTCGTGGCACCATCTTTCTAGACTGTAAGGAAGGGTGATATCACTGTTTTTAAGGAACTTCATCGTTCCCCACGAACAACGTCAACTAATGTAGTCGAATCATATTCTCTTTGACCTTGACCTACATAGGAAACACACGTGAGCCAAGGACCACCGTTGCAGCAGCCGACGACATTTTGATGCTAAAGTCAGACAAGGCTTGAGAAAGACTTAAAAGTTGTAAATTGAGTTATATAGCGTACATTTGTTCATCAACCCTTTGTCCTTTTTATAATGCGAGAGTCCTTATTCGGCTAGGCTTTTGGTGGTGTAATTTAGGAAAATTTATCTTACGGGAGATATTTTCCTTGTTGGGAGTCGTCCATGTAGAAGAGTTTCCATACACGACTTGTGCTCCTAGTTCTGCGGGAGATTATTCCCATTTGGAGTGTTGTCCATGCAAGGGAGTTTCCATGCACTTATACTCCAGTATTTGTTTCCTAATTGAAACCGATGTATTGCTGGCCTGCTCGTCCTAGGTCAATCCCTCAGATACTTCCTTATTAGGTCTTACGGGTATTGGATTTGACCGTGCGACGTATGAACTTAGTAGGGCACTGCAATTTGGATCCAACTTTCTAGACCTTACCAAAATGTAGTGTTGTCTGGGCTCTGCCACATTGGATGGACAATCAGGCCCACTTTGCTTTGCTGACGAAACTATCATAACACGTGTACGACACAGATTAAATTACAGTTTGATGCATCATCACAACTATTTAACAAAGAAGCTGCAATGAGACTGAGTCGAACCTATTACAGCTTTTACTATAATGTATAGAGACCATTACCAGTCAAATCTAAACCAAGCCAACAATCAATAGAGGTTTCTGTATTATAGCTATAGATATGAATAATTCTAACACCATTTTTTTTTCCTGTTGTTTATAATGCTCCAATTACAAAATTCCCATCCTGACACTTTCACATAGGCAAGCATTTCATCTCCTCTTGAATAATATTTTTCTCAAAATACTGTCTGTCGAACAAGCAAAAGTTACAATTTATAGGCTGCGCAGCAAGATGGTTCTCTCTTCAACTTGGGCCCAGATACACGTACTGTGCGTGTGTTGGGGGTACCCTTATTAGATCAGCCCCTGCCGTGGCAAATCTGTGTATGTTTTCTTGTAGATGTTACCCTCCTTATCTTCATACTTTTCTTCAAGGTCTGGCTGCCACTTGTTCACACCTTGTCTCTCTTGTATCCTTTCCCAGAGCACCTTTGCTTCCTGCATGGTTGCCGACATGGGGCAGTTTAGGTAAATCCACTTTGAAGAAATTACTCATGTCCAACCAAAAACAACAAACAGCCAGCTTATCAAATTCTAGAAAAAAGAAAATATTTAGATTAAGCCATACCTCAATCGAGGTAATTTCATTGAAATTTTTTGTATTTGGAATTCCGAGGCAGCGCATTCCATGCTGGTGGCGTCACTACTTGAAGTGTCGTTCAAATGCTCTGCGTCCCCAGTAACTGTGGTTCCCACAATCTCACAATTGAATTCCAGGAGAAGTATTCAGTGTCAGTTTCCAAAGAACTTTACAGTCAATATGATATTGAACACCAACTAGTACGTTTGGCAACAGAACTGAAAAAAAAAACAAAATTTGCCTGGAGATTCCTTAAATCAAGGAAGAGACGGTACCTGTCCAAGACCATGGAGCTTGTATAACCAATAAGGAATAGGCTTCCCATCCCATCCCATCCCATGGGCAACTTGAGAGGATTGTATATCTGCTGCTCATCATCATCACTTTCACTCTCAGCTTGTATTTCTTCCTGATTGAAATGAATCAAGTGACAAATGTTATTAAGCCGTTATAGAAATGAAAAAAGGATGTTGATAGTAAGACTCTGAGTAGAAGAGCAATAGTTTATAAATATGCGAATTGGGAGGTGGAGCATAGACTACGAAACAGAAGCAAGTGTTAACATGTACAAGTAGGAATTAACCACAAAGTTCAGATGGTCAAAACCCATTTTGAAGCTATAACACTTTATAACAATAAGAAGAAGAAGAACAACAACAACAACAACAATAACAATAACAATAAAACAAACAAATAAGTATAACAAAACAAAATAAAACCATGTTTTTTAAATAAAAAATTGGGTCGTTGACCCTTATTTATTTATTAATCTATGCCCGAAGGCTGCATCATTGTCCTTGTAGGGATAAACAAAGCATGCCCGAAGGTTACATCATTGTTGCCACTTAGCATCACATGTGCTCTTAATAATCAGGCGAAAACTCACAAAATCCTAACTAGTGATTCTCGAACCCACCACCACTCACAAGGAGAGTAGATGTTCGACCAACTAAGCTACAATTGGTGGACAGGTCATTTGAAGGTCAAAAATCATGAACCCTCCATTTTCAAATTTGATGTAGTAAGGAATTTTAAGATAGGCTAAAAGATACTACTTATAAATAAATATCTCGTGTTCATACATTTTGTAATCTCAGACATTCAATTGTGCACTTTTTCATGCTTTCATTTACAACGCACTTGTTCTAGCATATAGCATAGTAATGTTTTCCTTGTGGATATTAGCATATAGCATAGTAATGCTTTCATTAATATTAGCAATAGTAGTATTTTAGTAATATTAGACATTCTTTATTATTGTAATAGGGTTTCCAATTAGAGTTCTAACATTAGTATCCTATTAGATTTAGGGTTTGCTTTTCATAAATAGGAACGTGGATTGTTCATTGTAGTTGGTTGGTTCATGAAAAGTTCATTTTATTTTATTTCGTTTATTTATCCGATTTACTTTGTCGTTCAATTTAATTTAATTTATTTCGCAAGTTTTATTCTATCATATGCCCATATGCAGAAAGATATGCCATCAAAGAATCATACAATAGAAAGACAACAAATCCACTCAAAGGTTAACCTAATAAAAATACTATGGTCAAGTGGTCACTTATTAGATGATGGCCTGTGTAACTGGGATTCCCTTGCTACCATAACTACTTTCCAAATATGTAAACATAAAAAGAGCATGTGAATGTAAAATCACCTCTTCACGCTCTGCTTCCATTTCCTCAAACGTCAAAGCTTGTTTCTTCTCAATATTTTCTTTGGTTTGTGCAATAATCTGCAAATGCTCACCAAAAGTTAAGAACATCAAAAGAGATCATGTATACACATGCATGGAGTGCGTTTATCTATTCAGTTAAATCGGAAAGCGGTCGCAGCGCGGTCTAGGACCGAATTACGATTAAGCGGGATTAATCGGTATTGATCGGATTTAATCGGCCTACTTTAAATATTAATATAGAATTTAATTTTTACTAATTTACAGCTAAATTTAATTATGCAGGTACCTAAACTTGTTTAGGAACAACCAACACAGCACAACAATACGAGTAACAGCAAGTGATAGCAAGTTAGAACTTAGCAACATCACTATCAGTAAATTGCAATATGTAAACTCTAAAACTAACATTCAATCATTAAAAAATAAGCCGATATAAGTTATATTAGTAAAAATAATTTGCATTCAATCATTCATAAATAAACCGATATAAGTTATATCAATAAAAATATGTTATAGCGATAAATCGGCTGGCCGATTAATCGGTGACTCGCCGATTTTCGTCGATTTTTCGGAATTCGCTAAACCCCAATCGATTTCACCCAATTCGGTTCGGTCAAACCCCAAATTACGATTAATCGGCAATTTTTCGCCGCATTAATAACATAGGCGCTTATCTGTGCAATAGGTAGTGAAATTCAAAACACAAGGCACATATACCAAGAAACCAACCTCATTTAACAATTCACAAAGCCGTTTCATTTTCAACTCCATCAGGGCAATCTGTTTCGACTCACCAGGCTGTTTTGAAACTGCAGCCATCCCATTTTGTTCCACTACGCGTGAACCTTTGGCAAAATGTTTCCTATCCAGTTTTTCAAGGGGTGTGTGCTACACAGAAGAAACCAAGATATCTTAGGAAAATGCAAGTTGAATCACAGATATCCTTGAAGCTTCATGTCAAATACAGAACAAAAGTTAAAAACAAAAAATTGTTCATTAAATAATAAATAGAAACGATGACAAATTGCAAAAACAAAAGTTTGTTCATTAAATAGTAGACACAGTGACTAATTGCAAAAACAAAAGTTTGTTCATGGATAAACGATGACTAATTGCAAAAAATGTTTGTTCATTAAATAGAAACTTCATTAAATCTGTGATAATACAACACCTAAATATAATTTGACATACATTAGCACCAATCTGAAAATGCTGATAATAAAAACTGAAATATGTCAAATGACTACACAAAGGTCAAAAAGTTAGATAACCATCAAAATACACAGGGAGGTGGGGTGTATAATTACCAAGAAAACGCAAGAGGCAAAAGTGATGCAGCCCACCTAATCGAGGGTTCTGGAGGCTCATGCACCAAATGAAGCAAAACAAAAAAAATTGAATTAATTCTCAACCGATTGGAACTCCAATCAGTAAGCCTAGTGGACTGGAGAAGGCAAAAACTGATTGGAGCAAGAGAGCCTTAATCCACAAATGGATAGAATATGTCTAAACCAAGTTGTGGAAGATTATAATAGGGATGGCAATCTGGCCCGATCCAACAGGTAGCAGAACCGACCTCCAGTGCTCTCTAAACAGGCGGAGGGTTTAGTATGGTATTAGGAAGACGAGCCGGGAATTATAGCTCATGGCCTGGATCACCAAATGACACCCCAGGACCACCCCTATCACCTGATAAAACTGGGCCTGAATGTGTGTCGGACCAACTCCTTCCTTCGTCTTGGTGGGTGCTTGAAAGAAAGAAAGTGTCTCAATGTTATGTCGATATCATTAAGGATATGTATGAAGGGGTTGTAACAAGTATTCGCTCAGTAGATGGGATGTCTAGTGAATTTTCAGTGACAGTAGGACTACATCAAGGGTCGGCGTTAAGTCCATATCTCTTTGCTTTGGTCATGGATGAGTTGACGAGACATCTGCAAGAAAATGTACCTTGGTGCATGTTATTTGCAGATGATATTGTCTTAATGGATGAGACTAGTGCAGGTTTAGGTCAGAAATTAGTTAAGTGGCGAGAGGCTTTAGAGAGTAAAGGTTTTAGAATTAGCCGTTCGAAGACGGAGTATCTAGTGTGCAACTTTGGGTGTGAACCAAGAGGGAGAAGTAATGCAATTGAGATCGAATGTGTCGAGGTCCCGGAGTGTGAGGCTTTTCGATATCTAGGGTCTATAATTCAAAAGAATGGGACTATTGGAGCAGATGTAGACCATAGGATTAAAGCTGGTTGGTTGAAATGGCGAATGGCGTCAGGAGTATTATGCGATAGAAGGATGCCTGCAAGGCTAAAAGGGAAATGCTATAAGACAATTGTTCGACCAGCCATGCTATACGGTTCAGAATGTTGGGCTACTACGGGACAACATACGCATAAGATGGCAGTAGCAGAAATGCGTATGTTAAGGTGGATGTGTGGTAAAACTCGTAAGGATAAATAGAAATGAAAGAATTAGGAGATAGTTAGGTGTAGCGCCCATAGAGGAAAAAATTAGAGAAAGACGTTTAACTTGGTTTGGTCATGTGCGGAGGAGACCAAGCACGGCTCCAATTAGAAAATGTTTAGATTGACAAGTTAATGGAGGGTGTAGACGGAGGGGACGGCCGTTGAAAACTTGGATGAAGACGGTGAATGAAGATATCATTGAGCTTGGATTAGGTGAGGAAATGTGGGAAGATCGCATTGCTTGGAGAACCAAAATCCATGTAGCCGACCCCGAAAATCTCGGGAATGAGCTTTGATGATGATGATGATGATGATGAATAGTCCCCAGAGATCCATCAGAGTGTGCTGTTGTATCCTCAGTTCCTTTTTGTATCGGCCTCTGATCAATACTCTAATATCTCAAATTAAAAGTATCATTCACATATGTAGCTAGACGCCATCTAGCACACCTCTATTCTCTAGCACGTCTTCTGAACCATCTACCATTTCATATCAAATGTTGAGATCCAAACTTATCAATATTTCTATAACACTAGTGCATTGAGATCCAAACTTATCAATATTTCTATAACACTAGTGCAGACACTTGCACTTTCCATCTCTCCTAACCTGCAAAGTTACTGGTAAGCCCTCATCTTCAACCTTCTAATCTCAAAGCCTAGTACTTTTTATCTGAAATAATCTCTCCCACCAGGTATTTCTCACTCTGGCTGCTCTCTTCCTTCCCCTTTCCAACCAACAGTTTGGCTACAATCAAAGAGAACAAGAGACCTGAGATAGCTCACCATAAAAAAAATAAAAATAAATGAATAAATAAAACTAACTGGAACACAAGGGGAATTACATAACCAACAATTAGAAAGACAGTTACATCTTGGTTTATCTATTATTGGTGTCAGGTTTTGAGGTGTCTCAATGTTATGTCGATATCATTAAGGATATGTATGAAGGGGTTGTAACAAGTGTTCGCTCAGTAGGTGGGATGTCTAGTGAATTTCCAGTGACAGTAGGACTACATCAAGGGTCGGCGTTAAGTCCATATCTCTTTGCTTTGGTCATGGATGAGTTGACGAGACATCTGCAAGAAGATGTACCTTGGTGCATGTTATTTGCAGATGATATTGTCTTAATGGATGAGACTAGTGCAGGTTTAGGTCAGAAATTAGTTAAGTGGCAGGAGGCTTTAGAGAGTAAAGGTTTTAGAATTAGCCGTTCGAAGACGGAGTATCTAGTGTGCAACTTTGGGTGTGAACCAAGAGGGAGAAGTCATGCAATTGAGATCGAAGGTGTCGAGGTCCCAGAGTGTGAGGCTTTTCGATATCTAGGGTCTATAATTCAAAAGAATGGGGCTATTGGAGCAGATGTAGACCACAGGATTAAAGCTGGTTGGTTGAAATGGCGAATGGCGTCAGGAGTATTGTGCGATAGAAGGATGCCTGCAAGGCTAAAAGGGAAATGCTATAAGACAATTGTTCGACCAGCCATGCTATATGGTTCAGAATGTTGGGCTACTACGGGACAACATACGCATAGGATGGCAGTAGCAGAAATGCGTATGTTAAGGTGGATGTGTGGTAAAACTCGTAAGGATAAGATTAGAAATGAAAGAATTAGGAGATACTTAGGTGTAGCGCCCATAGAGGAAAAAATTAGAGAAAGACGTTTAACTTGGTTTGGTCATGTGCGGAGGAGACCGAGCACGGCGCCAATTAGAAAATGTTTAGATTGGCAAGTTAATGGAGGGTGTAGACGGAGGGGACGACCGTTGAAAACTTGGATGAAGACGGTGAATGAAGATATCATTGAGCTTGGATTAGGTGAGGAAATGTGGGAAGATCGCATTGCTTGGAGAACCAAAATTCATGTAGCCGACCGCGAAAATCTCGGGAATGGGCTTTGATGATGATGATGATGATGATGGTGTCAGGTTTTGAGGTCCTACTATTGATACATTTGCAGAAAATTTGATCCTCAACGAAAGATTACGAGAAACATCTCCAAGTTGGGGAGGGAAGTCTATTAGTAATTGCATCTCAAGACATGCTTATTCTAGGAAATTACGGTTTATACATTGGTGTTTACAACAAATATTCTATTTGACAATTAGCCACAAGTCATTGCACGAGTATGGGACATCTTTTGCAGTATTTCAACAAAGCATTACTCACAAGTCTTTAGAGTGAAACCCCTGCGGACACGGGTGTATTTATTCGATAATCAATTGTGGAGCTTCTGCAAACAATTTCCGATTGTTAGTTGCACACCTATGGTATAATAGAAATGCGGACTCAAAAAGCAAGTCACCCATATGTACATAGCCTGTGGATAGAAACTAAAATCACTCTATGGGTTTGGGGTCACACATGGAAAATTTTCAAAGACACTTCTCCTATATGTATGTTTGACTGGGTGAGATTGCGAGGGATACAAATACTTAGATCTTGATGTATACCTTTTGCCTTTTGCTTTGAAATACAATAAAATTTTGTTTTGCTGATCAAAAAAAAAGGAAGCCACCCATATTGCAGCTTTACTTGCAGTAAAGCAGTGTAAATAAACAAAATAAATAGCTTAACAGCCAAACAGATAATAATTTATAATATGGAAAAAAGTGATGTCACTCTACAAACTAGTACAACCATGCAGCTTCGACTTTCTACAATGCAGTACTTTCATTTTCTATGATACGGTAGTTTCCTTTTCAATTGGCACATATTACAAACAAACAAGTTCATGACCATAACGTTTCAGCTTTTTATCATCCAGAGTCTTAATTTTCAATTGTCATTATGATAAATCAAACGCATCTAATAACAACAACAGAAACCCTAGAAAACTAGAGATTACAATTAGAACTAACTTGCAATAAACCCTACTATTCTCCTAAATAACTCTAACTACAAGGCTAAGTGACATCCTCTTTATTATTAAGCAAACCTACTATATTAATATACTATAAATACCATAATTCTCCCTCGGTTGCGAAGAATTCAACCATGAATTCGCGCACACATATGCAGTTACCAGCTCCAGATCCATAGAATATAAAAGTTGATAAGAAATCCACGAATTGTCGAAAAAGGGCGCCCTTTCCATTGAACCAAAAATCCGTTGAGCACATTGTCAAAAGGATTAACATTAGAGCTATGTAAAATACACTCCACACGATTAGTCACATGCGGCGAAGGGAGCTAGCCACTAGTAATTGAATTGGAAGTGCAATTACTACGGAATGAAGTGAGATCAACAATGTTAACAGTACGGTGCGTCTAAATATTATCAGGAATATCAAGCTCATAAGCATTATCGCTAATTTTCCGTACAATGGGAAAATGTCTAATGTGTCACATCATGAGCTTAGAGCCCTTCCCAATCCGCCGCTCTCCCTTATAAAAAAAACATAACTAAGTCGCACGATCCAAAAGAAACAAAGCGCTTATGATGATCTACAACACTTCTGCCATACACTTCAGCTAAACATTGTCATTTGTTCGGCCTTAACAGTCGCGTCATTACTCACTGAACCCATACTATTCACTGGTGTTAAATCAACGAAAATAGGACAAAACCCTGCACAATCTAGAAATACGCATACTCTGGTAGATAGTGTTATTATAAACAAACTCCACATGAGGCAAAACTGACGACCAAGAAGTACCATGTTCTGACACCAAACAACTCTAAAGATAACCCAAACTTCGATTAACAACCTCCGTTTGACCATCAGTTTGTCGATGAAATCCAGTAAAAAACTTCAAAGAACAATGCCAACTGCCACAAAGTCTTCCAAAAACTATCTTGCAAATTTAGTATCATGGAAAGATGCAATACTCCTGTGTAGTCCATGAAGAAGCACCACCTCCCTATAATAAAAATTAGCGACATGTGGTGCGTCATCAACCTTCCTACAGAGTCTAAGTGAGCCATCTTAGAGAAGCGATCAAACACAACAAAACTGCATTGTAACCTTGGGACGCAGAAAAGAAACATCCAACCACTGTCTCTCAGAAATAAGCATGGAATAATACAATCCAAAGTTCGTCATCTGTGAGAATGCAAAAAAACTTTACCACCAAAAAGGAAACCATCCGGCATAAGAATTCATCGAACTGGTGGGGTGCAGTCCGACAAACAAGACAAATAGGCCCAAAGAAAGGATCAGACCCATAAAGTGTTGGTAACTTATCAAACCCGTCTCCTTAAGTAGCAAAAACAATTAGCCCGTTTAGTAAGAGCAACAGCCACACGGCTGGGACCCTTTACATGTTATTGTGAGAGGAAACGGAGGGCTTCATGATCGGAATGAATCACAAACTCCCAGTAAATAAGATAATTCTTTAAATGGCTAAGGGCATGGACCGCATCAAACAACTCAACATCATAAGTAGGATAATTTAGTTGTGCTTTCAGTAATTCCCCACTGTAAGGCCATAGGCCGCCCCACCACTCCTGAGATAAAAGAGCCCCCACACCTATTTTGCACGCATCACAAGATAACTCAAATGTCTTTCCAAAATCAGACAGTGTTAAAACTGGTGCAGTGGTCATTTTAAGCTTAATGGCATAAAAAGCAGCTTGACATTCAACAATCAAAGAAAACAGTACATCTTTCATAGGTGTCATTGTAAAACTGAAACACTCAATAAAATGTCTATAAAAACTGACCAACCCATGAAAACCGCGTACTTGGGAAGAAGTGGCACAAGCCAATCATGGATAGCAGCAACATTAGACTCATCAACGGACGTTCCACCACCCGATATGATATACCCCAAAATGGTCACAAGACACCATGAAACACAGTTCTTCGAGTTCACATAATATTGATGGTCACGCAGAACCTCCAAAACAGTCTGAACAGGCTGTAAATGTTCCTTCTCGATGCGACTAAAGATAAGGATGCCATCAAAGTAAAAAACAACAAATTTTGTTGATAAAAGGTTGGAGAATGTGTGTCATTACATGCATAAACATCAAAGAGGGTTTGGACAACCCAAAAGGCATGACCAACTATTCATACAAACTCTCTTTCGTCTTAAAAGTTATGTTTCAGGCTGCATAAGAATTTGATGATGCCCACTATTAAGATCCAACTTCTGAAACCATGGCTCCCTGCAAATTACCAATAGGAAAGCAATACTTGACCACGATTTTATTAATGGTAAGAAAGTCTACACACATACGAAAAGACACCATTTTTGGAAACTAGCAAAGCAGAAACCGCACTGGGAGAAATACTCACTCTGATGTACACTTTAGCCAAGAGTTTATTCACCTACCGTTGCAACTCTGCATGTTCCCTAGGTGTCATGCAATAATGCGGCATATTAGGAATTGGGGCCCCTGGTTCGAACTCATTGACATGCTGAATATCCCCCAAAGGTGGTAGAGAACCATTTCCTTCACCACACAGCTCACCAAATCTGGCAAGAAGCTACTACATACAAGGTAGAATAGGCATATCTAGCAACTGAAATGGGAGGTGACTTTACTCGGCTCATACACATGATCATGGATCTCCTATACTATACCATTCAAGGCCTCGAACTACTGTACTCCAGTATCATCGCCATCTGTCAAGGATTTTGCTGGTGTGGAACAAAGCGGCTATAATAAAAACTTGCAACCTTCAACATCAAGAAAGCTATAAGTACTACTCATATACCCATCATGAATCAATCGCCATTGAAACTCACCAACAATAAGTGATAAATAAATACTCATTGGGATGACAGTACACCATACATGATCATGATCAGTGTTGTATGAATCATGAAAATCGCGAGTCAAATCGGCGATTTGACTCGACTCGATCAACTACCGATTTGAATCGCCCATTAAATCGTATTTCACACAAATCAGTGTGAATCGGGGGTGATTCACTTCTTAAATCGCGAGAGTAACAATTTAAGAGAAAAGGAAGAAATTTAAGAGAAAGAAGAGAAATTTAAGAGAAAGAAGATGGAGAGACACACCTGTTTCCACCGTCGAAGAAGAAGGATGAATCAAACAGGGGTAAAGGTGGCTCCTTCTCGACTGTTTCCTCCTCACATGATCGATCCTTCTCATATGAGTTTTTTGTGATTCATACAGATGAAAAAAGAAGAGAAATTAAAGAGAGAAAAAGAGAAATTAAACAAAAAGAAGAACAAAGAAGAGGAACAAGATGGAGAACATACATGTTTCCACAATCGAAGAAGAATGGTGAGTCAACTGAAGATCGGGGGCAAAGGCGGCTCCTTTTGTCTTCTTCGTTTCATTTGGAATTTTGAGGGTGTATGTGAATTTGGGGCTCTTTGAATAATAAAAGAAGAGGAAAGGAAGCCCTAATTAGATGGATGAATGTATTTTCTCCTTTCTGCCCTTAATGAATTTCCAAATAATAAATGCCTATTACTATTTACCACCATCCTATTTTCTCCTTTTTTTTGTAAATTTCCCTTTCTTTTCTTAATTATATCCCACCACATATTTACAATTTTAAAAACTTGAAAAGATCCCAATAAATCTATGTACTTTCTCATGAAAAGAAAATGAGATAATGAAGGCAAAAATATCTATATAATATATAAAACATAATATATAGTATTATTAATAAATCTTACGATTTACGATTAAATCTTACACGTTACGATTTACAATACGATTCACTAACACTGATCAATGGACAAAATGGACAAAGGTAATAAACACTTGGTAGTGACCCTAGCCTTCTTACTCGGATCTAATCAACCCACTGCAAAGGTATAGAAAGTGGCTCTTCCTTCAATCCTAAAGTGTCCGCCATTAGTTTGGAAATCAAATTCGCACTGGATCTGCCATCAATAATCGTACTATGCAAATTTTCCTTTGCAACTGCATCGAGTACGAAAGACATCGTGTTCCCTCCAAGCAATATCATCTGAGGACTCTGTGATGAAAATAAGGGGAGATTGAAATCGAAAGATAAGGGAACACATGAAATGATCAGTCAACATACAACAACGCAAGGGATCTAACGAAAGTGGTTTCCCGCAACCCCAAGAAGGGGAGAAATCCATTGAAAAACCTCCACGAACCACACACGGCCCCATGCACACGATCACTTGCATGTCGTGTGCGCACAGTAAGGCACGTGCCAGTCGAGTAGGTCGCACGCGCCTCCGGCCGTGCATGCACCTCCAGACACTCACCACAGAGTCTTTTCGACCTCTTCCGGTTTCTTCACTGGTCTGGTTGTTCTCAATTGGCGAGACTATGTTGACGCAACCGTCTTCATTGCTCGTTTTGTTCTTTTTACCCTATTCATCCGTGGTTCAATACACTCGTCAAAACCTACCTATGGCATTTTTACTCTAACCCCAATTGATACATTAGACGCAACAGATAACATGTAAATGGTTTATTAAAAACCAAGGGAAAGAAAACGAAAATGAAACCCTAGTTTTCTTGAGATTACAATCAAAACTAACTTTGCAATAAACCCTACTATTCCTCTAAATACCTCTAACTACGTGGCTAAGTGACCCCTTTATTACTAAGCACACCTACTACATTACTATACTCTAAATGCTATCACATTATACAATGACGTACAATTCATTTTCAGTTGCAAATTACAAAACAAGCTAGTGCATAAATTACCTTTGTAAGAAAAAGCCTCTCTGCATGCTCTGCTTAATTGTGCCACCTGATTTTAGTCCTAGAGCAGCCAATCCCTGAAATAAGAATCCAGTAAATTTTGACCTGGTAGATAATGAATGAAAACAACGGTACATGATCATAATTTGGGCTGGACAACTTTTGTAGATAGCACAATAACAGTTGTTGGTGAATAACTGTGTCCTTCATGAACCCCAAAAAGTTATCGTAATCGTGATTCGTGAGGAAGATATTGGGTACAAGTTTACAGAAAATTCAGAATATCTGCAAAGAATAGAAGGGACGAATTTAAAATAATAAAAGAGAGGAAGGAAAAGAAGGGATATGTTCATAAGAGGAAGGCAATGATGTATCGAATGTTGGATATGTTGAGCCACCAGAAAATGCAAAAGTTCCAATTGCATTTATGTTCGCTTGTGCAAAAGCAAAACAGATGATTTCTAATCTAAGAGATCAGAGATGTTTTAAGTTAGTTATCTTTTGCACTCATTTGTACCGTCATCATAGGTCATTCTATCTCCTACTTATTGTTGTCTTTCAGCGCCTGTCTTCTTTTAGTTATCTTTCAGTGTTTCAGCTGCATTATCCAAGCATGCACAACAACATGCTATATCCAACGACATGTAATTTCTTGGGGAAAATAAAACCTGGGAAGTGGTTGATAAGCCTCCTAATAGAAATCATGTTCTCGGTAGGAGGTTGTTTACAGTCAATCCAAGGTGGATGCATTTAGCAAGCCATATGAGGCACAGCCGCACAGTTAATCCTAAAAGGTTACACCCAACTTGTGGGATATGTTAATAGAGAAATTTTCTTCTCTTTCGGGTGCAGCTAACTGTTTTAGCATCTTCATCCATTTGATGTAAAAGACACATTTTTGGATGGTAAATCATAAGAAATTTATGTGTACCCTTTTTTGCTTCAAATTATCTGTACTACAAATCTGTCTCTGACAGAAAATCTTATTTGGCCTCTCAACAGTTTCCAAATGCCATGGAATTAAACATACCCTCAGATGGTTAGAAAGCTGAGATTGCTATGTTGGTAATCGACTTTGCTGGCCAACTCCAATTCCTTCTGATACTCTTGATCAATGTATTAT
Organism: Berberis vulgaris; assembly: GCA_963556465.1. Taxonomy (NCBI): domain Eukaryota; kingdom Viridiplantae; phylum Streptophyta; class Magnoliopsida; order Ranunculales; family Berberidaceae; genus Berberis; species Berberis vulgaris. Next base: position 57,241,890 of record OY747133.1, read on the forward strand.
CTTAACTAACCTCCTTCCTCCCCACAAAGCCAACTGCTTAGGGTGTGTATAGCTGCATGGAATCATATTCCCTGAATTACATGGGCGGATCACTTGCCTTGAAGGCTAACTTTGAGGTTAATCACGAACCTCTAAACTTTTCAATGATTTCTTAATGGGGCAACGTAATTCCAATAGGCATTTGAGGGAGACTAAGGAAGTATGATTCCCATGTCCATGATAGTTTCATTCCACATTTGATTAAAAACAGAGAAAAATATCTAGATGACTGCAACGTCAAATCCACTTTTAAACCCACCAATGGAATAGGAGCCCGTGCAAGCAAACATACCCTTAATTTAGAAAGAACCTCACTAAGGCTTATTTTGAAAAAAAAAACCCATGCTAGCATAGCGTATGATTAAATCTAAATCCTTGAACACTTTTCTTCAGATAGTAAACTAACATGTAAACTGAAGATGGTTTTTTGGCTAGAATCTCAACAGTTTTTTTTTTTTTTGGATCAGGCATGACAGAAACATATTTTATTTAGAAAAGGAAAAAACCGCACATGAGAGGATCTCATCAAGGCAGGGATACAACAAAAATTAGAGATAATATGGTTGGTTCACCTTACTAAAGAATGGGTCCTCCATGGTTAATCTCTTGTGATAAAGGTGTATTAACTGATACAAACTAGGCGGTAAATTATGTTTACATCTGGAAAACATAGCTCAAATGGATATTATGCAGCAAACATGTCTAAGGTCCCTCAACAGCCAAAAATGTTGTAGCAATCATGGAAAGTATCACAGCAGATAGACAAGATCGAAACACATAGCATAATGGCTCAAAAGACTTCAAAAATTAATTCAAGGAACAGAATTTGAAGCTACAAAACTGTCATTAAAAGAAAAATACCTCTTTCAGTTTTTCAAGGCCCACTTCCATCAACTCTTCCACTGAACTGTAGTAGTCAAGATCAATCACGGAAAACTGAGCGGAAAGATGTCCATTTTCTACACCTCTATTTCCCCAGCCTTCAATCTCGTTGTTTGCCCAGGACTCTTCAAATTCAGTTTCAACCCGTCAAAGTCATCCACATGTCAGTAAAAATCAGTAAAGAGCTTGTATGCTTCTGTCCATGATTTTTTAACAAACGAAATTTCTTAAATTCTTTATTCTATTTAAACACTTCTATCTTTCCAGATTGACTAAGATTAGGAATTTTTAGTTACAACGAGTAATTTGTTTTCTAAGCTGAATAGGATTATGATTTTTAGGCAAAATTTATTGATGAACTCTCCCAATTAGCATATACAAACTCAAACAAACTGTCACGCCCCAAAATTGACCTAGTAGATTTCGATAAACAAAACTGTCACGCCCCAAAATCGACCTATTAGATTTTGATTCACAAACTGAACTAATTGGTTCATGGATAACATGATTCCATACTTTTGAGATTTCACTTAAGAATCTCAGGTATTGTTTCATGGAGCAAGCCAACTGATTTAGACTAATCTAAGCTGAAAGACATCTTATTGTAGTTAATTCCGAAGTACATGATACAACTATCATATACATAACAAGAATCTCATTCAACACTGAAGATCATCCTAAATACATAATCTAATAAATTTAGAAAAACTACGTGATAATTCGACGGAAGCAAAGTTGAATAATGGCTTAGCATGGTTTCTCACTTCCATTGAATTTATAAACGAACTAGTAGGGAGGCAACAACCTGATAAGGTCATCCTAGTATTGCAATTAATAAAGAAAATAGGTTGACTGAACGGATTCACCCATTAAGTAATTCCAATATTCTCAAGCCCTCATACATGAAACTGCTATAACCATGTGAAGTACTAAAAATCAATTCATTTTGAAATGTCACGTCATGCAATTTATTTTAAGGTGACAGATTCAGCATTACCAAATTCATGTTTTTACATCTATATTTATAAGTATTTTATATAGGTAAGCATTGTATATATAAATATGTTAATTTATATAGGTAAGCATCGTATATATTTTTTATATACATAAGTATCATATATAGTCATAACAAGCCGATAGCCAGTCAAGTCACGTATGTTAAACAAGTAATGTTATACAACTCCAGATAAGAGGTCAATATAATAATTGTTCTGATACTTAATCAGTGTGGAACCTCACCATTGTTTCCGATTTTCCAGAACAATGACAACATTGTTGTCAAGTTTCTCAAAGAAAATATTTTATCCAGATGCGGTACACCACAAGCTATTATTAGTGATCAGGGCACTCACTTTTGTAACGGTTTTTTTGAGGCTTTGCATAGATATGGAGTACATCACAAAGTCGCCAATGCCTAACATCCACAGACAAATGGCCAAGCTGAGCTGGCCAACCGAGAAGTAAAGCAAATCTTGGAGAAAACGGTGAATCCTAAGCAAAAGGATTGGTCTTTGTGCCTTCCTAGAGCTTTTTGGGCTTACCGCACCGCTTATAAGACAAACATCGGGATGTCACTGTACAGACTTGTCTATGGAAAAGCCTTTCATTTACATGTTGAATTGGAACATCACACTTATTAGGCTGTACCACTAACTTTGATCTTAATAATGCACGTATTAAGCGGAAGCTTCGGTTAGTTGGCTGGGATTGAAGAGTGGCGGAATGATGCCTATGACAATTCTCGAATCTACAAAGCAAAGATGAAAGTGGCTCATGATAAGCAAATTCCGAGGAAATATTTCGAGCCCAATCAGCAAGTCCATCTCTATGACCCGCGACTTCATCTTCATTCAGGCAAGTTAAGATCGAGATGGACGTGCCTGTTCATGGTTAAGCAAGTTTTTCCAAATGGTTCAGTTGAGAATATTCATAGTGAATGGGCAACGTTTGAAGCACTATGTGGAGAAAATAGAGGTACCAGATGCGATTTCTCTAGTTGTCCCTGTCTACTTGGTTTGATCTTCTCCACTTCTGTATTTAATTTACGTTTTTGCTTTCTAGTATAGGTTTATTGCTTTTATGTTTTTCTTTGAGGTTATCTTAGGTTTAGCTACTGGAGTCGCTCCGAACCAATCATCCTCTTGTGTCCATCTCTTTCGTCGGTATGATTTTCTTAGCTTTTGGTGACTGTGAAGACATTGTCAAATTTAGGTTGGGGTGGTAGCATATTCAGGCTTGTTGTTGTTTATTGTTTTGTGTGAAATTGTCATTGCATGTTTGTTTGGTTTTGAGTCTTTGTGAACTGTTGATGCAACATTGTTTTCGTCAAGGTCCAATGATAGTATCTTGATCAACATTGATTGATTTATGGAAATTCACTTTTGTGCACTTGCTAAACTTTGTGGATCAATTTGGGGAGTTGATGCACATGATTTTTTTATTTTATTTTTTTTTACTATGTTTGATGCACATTTTTCTTGATGAGTGGAGAGTTTGAGATAACTAGCATTATGAACTTTTATTGCTCATTAGAATTGGTTTCGTCAACATTTGAGATATCCTATTTGGTTTACCTTGTATGTCGAAAACAGTGTAGTCAAGGCGACCGCCTGAGGCACGCCTCAAGGCGTTTTTACAAAATTTCGCCTCAAAGTGAGGCAATGCGGTGCGGTGAAATGAGGCGTCCGCCTCGGATCCCCTCGCTCCGCCTCACCGCCTCCGCCTAAAAACTGGTTGTAGCCAGCCCATTTGCAACCTAATTGTAGCAAAAAGAGGTTGCAACCCACTCTATAATAAGGTTTTATATTTTTTGGTGTAATATTTGATCAATTTGATAAAAACAAGATAAAACATTTTTAAGTTTTGATAAAATTGTCACGCTTTTTATATTATTTTTTGGAGAAAACATACCATGTTTTGATCACATGTGATCAACATCAATCTTGATTTTTCATAGCAATGACTTTTATGTTTTTGGAATACCAATAGTGATTATACTTGTGAATTTTTACCAACCATTCCATCAATTTCTTTTAACAAATGTTCAATATTCTCAAGTTTCTGTTTTTCAAGATTATTGATTTTTAATGATTTAGTGGATGTTTGCAATTACTCGACACTTATGTAGTGCATATTTTCGCTATGCTATGCAACTTTATTATATTTCCATTTCGATTCTAAGTAGTTGTGTCACTTTTTGTACATATTTGCTTATGATACTTATCAAAATGATGATGTATACTATTATGCTGATATGTTTCAATTTATTATAAAAAGAATCTTTAAAAAATATTTTGATTTTAGGTAGTGTCACTTTTTGTACATATTTGCTTATGATACTTATCAAAATGATGATATTTACTACTATGCTAATATTTTTCAATTTATCATAAAAAAATCTTTAAAAAATGTTAAGACCGCCTCAGTGAAGAGACGCGTTCGCCTCGCCTCACGCCTAAGGCGTTTTCAGGCCCGTCTGCCTCGTATTTGCCTCAACGCCTTAACTACAATGGTCGAGAAACGATTTGGTTAATCTTTGAGGCCTTCTAACCCATCATTGATATCTGTGCTAATTTTTTTATCGTCGACAAACATCTCGAGAATCCTCCTTTTATTAGTTTATTTTCATAACAATTAGTTTGTTCGTGAAAAGAAAAAAAATCGTTAAGAAAAAGTCTTGAAGTTTTCGTTTTTGATTCAAAAGAACGGAGGTTCAGCCGCATAAGCAAAATACGTTACCTCAGTCATATTCAGAAGGGAAGAGCTTCAATATCAAGGCTTTATTGATTCACCAATAAAATTTTGAGGCATAATTATGGTAAGCTTGATTAAGTGTTTTGAATGGTGTGACCAACCTACCCTATGATCAATTCTTGTTTACTTGTTTGTCGTAAATCATTTGACCTTTTTTATGAGAGCTTTACATTGATTTCCAACTCCATTAGTGAATATCTTGTCTGTTCTAATTGATAGACATTTTACTTGTGAGGACAATGGAGTTGAGTTTTTATATGGTTGAATTAGAGGTTATATGCATTACTGGTTTGTGGTAAGAAAGGTTGTGGCCTAGTGCACTCACTGTTAGCATTTGTGAGCTTTGGCTAATGTTTGTTTGAGTGCTAAAGAATTTTGCAACTTCTTGGATTCTGACCTACATGTTGTGCACATTTTCATGCTATTTATTTCGCTTTTATTGCTTAGATACTAGCAATGAGCTGGTTGGGGGTTGTGATTAGGGCATGAAAATGAACATTATACAGAGTTTTTTTTTTCACTTGTTAAGATTATTTTGATAATTCATTAAATTACTTGATAAGTGTAGTCTTTTGGAGAATTATGTGTTTTAGTGCGTCTTTTAGATAAAAGACCCTCAAAGATATGATCAAGGTGATCCACAACTTCTGGACCAGCTCAAGACGGCCTGAAGCAAGCCCATGTGTGCATTCAACCCAAAACGAGAAAGGGAAACGATCTGTCTCACGAACCTGATCCGTTGCCGAGTTAGGGACGTCGTGAGGCGCTGGCCCATGAGACGCAAACCCTAGGGTTTCGTCATTTCCTCTATGGCTGCCTCATCATTCCATGTTTATAAAAAGACTGCCTCAGGCATATTTTCAAAGGGGATTTTATAGGAGAATACACATAATTTTGTTAAGTTCTTTGGAGATGTATTGTCGGCTAGGCTAATTCTTCAAGCAAGGCGTAAAAATGAACTCCTAGATGTAACTGGTTTGATTTGTATTTAATTCAGTTTTCACGCTTTCACGATGAACAATGGTAAGAATTCTTCCTTTATCCAATATAGAAGACTATGTTTTCATGTGACATATGATTATATTTTCTTCCTCCAAAAGATTTTTTATTACTCCGGTGATTGTCTTTTCTCCATATAAGTCTAGTCATGCTCTTCTTATGTGTGGAACATTAGGGTTCAACTGATTTCGGTAGATTGGTTATATGTGATTGTCTTTTATTGCGTTATTGTCTCCGATTTTAGATATTATTTACGACAAATTGTTGTACTTTCTAGAAAAAAGGAATTCTCGTATCTATTTACATAAGAATAAATTGGTGCTTTAAAGATTATTTTTCTGCTATGTTGTTTGGGATGTGAAACACATAATTGAGTTATCATAACTGAATCAATACAGGTTGAATTGGTGAAGTCTAGGAATGATTCTTGGACCCTTGTGATTTCTTTTCTTTAATTTTCTTTCACCTAAACCTAAATTCAATTGCTTCCGTTAATTTTCAAGACTTTCTTAGTTTTAGTTTTCTATTTTTGTTTGTATTACTTTCTTCCCTAAACCTATTTTGTGGAACATTTTCCTCGTGGGATCGACACCCCATTCTTTACTACAATAATCGCATGTATTGTTTGGGCGTAATCAGTGAGACCAAGCGTTGCCGCGGCGGAGCCTTTTTTTTTAAATAGTATAGATTTTAGTATGGTAGCCCTCACCTAGACAAATGTATGGCCCCACGGGGCTCTATGGTTGGGGCGAAGCGCTTTAAATAAAATATGGAGCCTTTAGAGCCTTGGCGAAGCCCCCAACCACATAGATTGAGAAAGACATCACCTTGCAACCATTGAGCACAGTTGTTTTCTACTCCTACAAGGTATCTAGTTGCAGACTTTGTAAAAGATCAAAGACCATAACATAAATTGGGGATTAGGGTGGCTGCAGGGGATAGTATGTGACGAGAAGCAAGGAAATTATTGACATCCAATTCAAGCACTTCAAAAAGGTTAAGGTGAAGAAGTTACCAGAACTGACGATTCATGAATAGAATCAAATGCATAAAGCACTCCGATCCCAAATGACCTAGCATAACCACGGTCCTTAACACATTAACACATGATAGTCACATGATGCCAAGAAGGCTTTGTACAAAACGGTGTGGTCAATAAAATAGAACAGGTTACAAGAAAATTTGTTTAATGTAGTTCAAACAAGAAAAAGGCTCCTATATTCAAACTAGAAGTGGTCGCTTGACTTTTACATTCAAAAAGATGAACATGACTCTTCAGATAAACGAAAGTGTATAAAGAGAAGGATACTTTATGATAGAATTCTAGAACGTAATCAAAGCCCAGCATAACCATAGTGGGAGTGAGGGCATTCAAAATCACTCGAGAACCCTATTACCTTAGCCTATGGAGAATCGTATCAACTAAAAAAGCTACTAAAGTTACTAATCAAACCCAAAAGCTAATAATACTAGTGCAGTCATTCTTCAAATTGCGTCCACATGCCAACAAAACAATGATTAAATACATTAGCATGTATAATGAGGTATCTCCCAGCCTTCAGCACTTATGTTCTAATCTATCTTATCTTCAAAACAACATAATCATTCTTACCAAATCTCTTTCAAGACAAAATTTGATGAACCCATACCCTAGATCATGACATACTAAAACACCGTCACTGTTTGTCGACACATTACAAAAAAAAATTAAAATTAAAATTAAAAAAATTAAAATAAAATAAAATAAACAATAAACAATAAACAATAAACAGAGAGAGAGAGTGGATAAAAATTGATTTGAACCTTTGAAAATATTCTATCAAGATCTTGCAAGGGCTCTGTTCGTTCGAAGAAATATATTAGATATTCGAGCAGGTGCTCTAGATAATCCCTGTACTTCCTGCATAAACACCCAGAACAAGAGGAGATAATACTATATTCAGATTGAAATTCGTGTCCAGCTAATAACTTGCATGAATGAGCAAAAGAGCTAAAATATAACAAGTAATTTGAATCAAGATTTTGCAAGTTGAAGTCAACACAACAGAAAGCTTACGTGGTCAGCTTCAGATTGCGAGGTATCTTATGAGGCTGGGAAAAAACATCCAGGTAGACAGAGTACTCAATGGGTTCTCCAAATTTTGAGTTAATATATTCATTGTATAATTCATGCAAGTAAAAATACCGTCCAATTGCTTCCTGAAGAGAATAATGGCAGATAAAATAAGGAACATATATGTAGAAATCCACAAGAAACCTGTAAGAGAAAATAAGGAAATATATATGTAGAAATCCACAAGAAACCAGTAAGAGACTGTTCAAGCATGCAATAAAATAAAGTTCAAGAAACCAAGTACAGAAACCAAAACATGGATGTCAATAACACAATGTTAACATGCAAATTTCTAGAATTTTGCTGTCATTGTATCACCAGACAAATAAAGAGTGCACAAATAGGCCAGTGTTGGGGCTTTATTTGTATTGTATTACAAATATATTTGTGTCTATGAGTAGAAAGAGAGACCTCGCCGCTGAACTCGATACGTGGTTCTTTTTTGAGTAATTCTTCGTACTCCTCACTTGGATCAACGACACGAGCATTTGGATGTCGTCTATGATATTCATGGATCTGAAAATGGATAGCAGATGAACATATACGCAGGTCATGTCAACCACTGTCCGCATATATGAAAACAAAGATTATATGTAAACAGCTAACAAAAACATAATAATTATAAAACTTCACGTCAATATCTTATGACGATATTGCATTAACACTTGTCAAATTCCATTTTTATTAACCACCAGCAAGGATGCATGGACACGCACACGACGACTCGGCAATTTCCAAAAAATTAGGACTCGGCAACACGGTCAAACTTTACTTTTTATTATTTTTTATTTTTTTATAACTCATATGAACATCAACAACCTAAAGCTTAAAATTGTTAAAAAAATTTACTTTTGAAGCTTGAAGATGAGAGATTAACAAGAGAGATAGACAAATTTATAGAGATGCACAGATAGTCAAAATTTACTGGGGAGTGTATCTAATTTACAAATTGTTTCAAAATAGTGTGTAATTGTGTATCTAAGAGAAAAATAGTCATCAAAAATAAAGAAATCAAATTACAGAGAAATTACATAGCAAAATACCCATTTTTTGTGTGTATTGTATCTAATTTAGAGTGAGCGAAGAAACGACCTTGATGTCGCCGGATGTACCACCAAATGAAAATGTCATTCAAAAACCCTCAGATTGAGTACGGTTGTGAAGAGGTACTCTAATTGAAGCAATTCCTCCTCGACTGAAGGAATCGAAGAATTGGTGATTGCAATTGAGTGCAGCAGAACTGGTGTTTCTTCAAGAACTACTTCCGAAAATCAACAAGAAAAACAGGAAAAAAAAGGAAAAAACTAAGAAAAAACATTGGCCGTGTCCTGATCGACAAGAAAGATAGACAAATTTACAGAGATGCACAAATAGTCAAAATTTAATTTACTAGGGAGTGTATCTAATTTTCAAATTGTTTCAAAATAGTGTGTAATTGTGTATCTAAGAACAAAATAGTCATCAAAAATAAAGAAATCAAATTACAGAGAAATTATATAGCAAAATACCCCTTTTTGTGTGTATCATATCTAATTTAGAGCGAGCGAAAAAACAACCTTGATGACGCCTGATGTACCACCAAATGAAAATGTCAGTCAAAAACCCTCAGATTGAGTACGGCGTGAAGAGGTGTTCTAATTGAAGCAATTCCTCTCCCAGACTGAAGAAATCAAAGAATTGGCGATTGCAATTGAGTGCAGCAGAATTGGTGTTTCTTCAAGAACTACTCCGAAAACCAGTAGAGAAAAATAGGAAAAAAGGAAAAAAAAAACAAGATAAAACATGAAAAAAAAACATTGGCCATGTCGGAGCCGTGTCGGGGTCGTGTCCTGGCCGTGTCGGTCTCAGTCAACATGTCTTGACCGTTGACCACGTGTCGGATACGTGTAACGCGTGTCAGACGCAAGTCCGTGTCCAACAAGTATCCGACTCTCAAAACGGGGGTTTTCCGAAGAGTCCGTGCATCCTTGACCACCAGTCATGTTCTTTGCAGTCAACTGTCAAGTAATTTGATACCCGAATGCAAAATATTGCCCATTGACATGTGCATGTAAAACATAATACATGCATACGCAGATGCAAACATGGACACACAAATGCATAGATGCACAAATAAAAGTAAGCATGCAAACATAGCTATACTTGCAGCGATACACATTTAGACATGAACGCACAAAACATTATATGGTGGTTCATGGAGGCTTCTGCTAAAGCTTCATGTTTGTTGTCATTAAGTGTGCCTTAAACTCAAAACTTGGGGCCTTTTCCATCTAAGTCAACCTTGAGCCATACCTTTAGGCACGCACTACTAGTTACTACTCACTACCTTTAATATCTTCATAATGTCATACATGTATTACTACTTATTACCTTTAATATCTTCATACATGCATTACAAGTTACTACTTGCTACCTTTATCCACATCATTGGTGGTTTCTCTTTCTAACCTCTGCAACAAAGTGCTCCAAAATTTTCAAGAAAATTGCATCTTAATTAGGCATGCCTCAATCATATATACTCCAATGTTTTCCCATTTGATTCTTCCACTAAAGCTACCAGTCTTAATTGTCAAGGTAACGGCCAAGGAATTACATTGTCTGAGGTATCCATATTTTGTACTTTTTTTTCAAAAGGCCCTCATATTTACACTTGCTGAAATTACAAAAACGGGTGGGAGGGGAGGATGCAAAAAATATAGGAGGCAAAATTGAATAAATTCTATGGGTGAAGCGATAAGAACAATGTAATTGTAGCTAAATCTCGACATTGGTTTAGTTCGATTCAGCCAAGCAAAGACTTTGTAACATCTTGCATGAGTGTCTTTTGGGAAAATTGAGTCCCATGAGGCCAGAAAGTATAGGTTAAACAACATTCTTTTAAAAAGAGCACCTCTAAACATTCAGGTCAAATTAATATTCTTCCTTGCATGTGGGAAAATCAAATACGTGTATCAGAAAGTAAGAAGTAGTTCTAAGCTGCATTTAACAACAGACTGAGAAGTTACATCTTTGGAAGAGAAGTAGCCAAGCATGTTGGGTACTCCATCATTTTCAATTTCCCAATAGTAGATTTCTGCTTCCGACTTCACAAGGGCCTACCTTCTCAAATGACCGTAAAATACTTGTTTCTCCTTCATTGGTGAAAGTTACACGAGATTTTATAAATATTACCTAATGAACTTCAAGTAGATTTTGACTATTCTTGTAACACTAGTGTTCGCATGCAAAGTGGAAGTAGAATAGTTTTGGTTCCCAAACATCGTTTACCCGTTTTAGGAGCACTAGTAATTTAATTTAACCATCAAAATACAAATGTTGTAATGATGTGTTGTGGGTGGGACAAATGTTTATATACTTGTATTATTGACAACATTTATATCAAAACCCTAATTGAGTATTCAAAATATCCAAGTATGGAAGAAACATTAGACTGGGCAATTATGCAAAACTTGAGTGGTGTGAAAGGCAAATCTCTTACCTCTTTCAATCTATCATAAAATGCACTAAACACGTTTGTTCCAGTAGCGGTTTGGCCACCGAGGGCGGCAATCTCCTCCTTTCTAGCATTATCTTTGTCCTCATAAATCTCAGCCTACAAAACCGCCAAAATGAAATATAATTGGAAAAAAGAAACAAAAAAAAATTAATAAGAAAAACAAGGGTTGGGTTTGGGGTTGGAGGAGGAATGAATACAAGTTTATGAGTGGTGAAGGTGATGGATTCGATCATGTTTCGAACCCTGTGGTTCTGAAAGAGACGTTCACGGTTGGAAGTTGGCTCATGCTGGAAATCCTTGACGATGAGCCGCTCCAGGCGCTCTACTTCCTCGTGAGATGCCCTTGTTAGTTCCAGTAGAGTTGACGACATCTTCTTACTCTTGCTCTTCTTAGTTAGGTTTTTTCTCTCGGGCGAAATGAAGAATGTGAAGCAGTAGGAACGCTAGAAACCTTGGTGAATCGTAGTGGGCTGGCGGTACAGAGAGAGAGGGAGTTATGAGTTGCACGATTGGGACCTTTTGGCAGTGGGGCGGATTTTCAGGCGGTTTTGGATGTGACTAAACGGAATACGTGGCGGATACGGATATCTAAATAGCATCCATCAGATATTCGGGGCGGATACGGATTTGGCCTTTTCCACCCCACGGATATCAGTTGAAGTATTACAATTACATATATACCCTTAAACCTTAAAAAAAAAAAAAAAAAAAAAGACTTAACCCTCATATCTCTCATTCACTCATTCTTTCTCCAGATATTCTAAGTGTCGAGGAAATGGGCGAGGGAGGAGGGTGCAACCCTCCATCCCCTCGAGATGTGTGACATCGCGCATCTCGAGGGGGATGGAGGGTTGCACCCCCTTCCCTCGCCCATTTCCTCGCTAATAAGAAAGGCTCTTCTTTCTCAGTCTTCCTCTCACTTTGCCTCAATTTCGTTTATTTCTTCATCTTCAAACTCGTCTCTTCACTAAAGCCCCAAGAGAGATCCAAATTGCAAAGTCTTCATCAAAGGGCTTGATTTCTCCTCCTCTTCGACAGCGCTCTCGCCAGCTGGAGTAGCACTGACCTTGAAGTTTTTCATTCCGCGATTGGAAACAAGAGAATGAGCTCAAGAAGAGAACCATGAAGAAGAACATAGTGGTGAAGATCTAGGGAATGACGAAGCGCCATGAGTTGCCGAATAAGTTAGATCGAGCAATCTTGAAGAAATAGAGAGATGAATGGGATTGAATTTGAAGTAGGGTTGTTAGGGTTTTGATTGGTTCTCAAGGGTTTGATAAATGGATTATCATCAGAAGATTTGAATTGATCTGGTATGATCACGATCTGAACTGATCGCGATCTAATTTGATTATGATCTGATAACGATCTAATTATGATCTGTTTTATTCTTCTTCTTTATCTTTTATTCTTCATCTCAAATATTGGGGCGGGGGTTTCTATTCTTTTTCGCACTTCCTGGTTCTTCTTTCTCAGATTTTTTTTTCGATTAAATGGGGTGTGGCAAATATCCGCCAATCCTTCTGGTGCAGGGATGGTTCTTAAAAAATATGATAAACGGATATTCGGGACGAATTTGGTGATCTGCCATCCCTAGTGGGGCCGGATGGATTTGTCCAAATCCGCCCCATTGCCATCCCTACTTTTGGGTGGGTGGGTTTAAGTTTGGAGAAGATAGATTTCGACTATCTTGAGAGGGGAGGGGGGCATTTTTTTTTAAGGATGATTGTTGTTTGCTCTGCTAAATAACACTACCACTTCTACTAATGGACACTGACAACCCTTACTTTCTGAAGGACACCACCAATATAAAGAAAAAATCTCTAACCTCCCTCCATCTCTCTCTTCTCCATCAAGTACTTCTTTTCTTTATCTCTTCTCTTTTTCTCTTCTATATTTTTTTTCTTTTATTTTTTTTTCCTTTTTCTTCTCATTTTCATTTCTCCATCTCTTCTCCTATTTCCTTCTCTTTTCCATCAAGAACCATCACCGCCCTGCCACCATCGACCGCACCGCCACCCGCCACCATCAATCGCACCACCAACCCGCCCGCCTCCTCCTCCACCTCCTCATTTCTCCCTCATTTCTCTTATTTCCTCTTATGTGTTTTTCTTTTTCTCCTCTCTTATTTTCTTCTTTTTCTTTTCTTATTTTCTTCACAACAAAATGTCATCAATTAACAAACATCAATTGGAATTTTAGAATTACTCATTTGAAATAAAATCAATAGAAAAAATGATGAAGGAATGAAACACTGCAAATGACAGAAAAATAAAGGCAAGCCTATTTTCATTAATATTTTTAAATATTACAAAAAATACAAACACACAAACATTAAAATAAAGCTAATTCTCTAGGAGGCGCTCAACAAAATTCTTCAAGGGGTGACGTTCGCGACCCTCTTCGTCGGAGTAGTAGTCCACTAACGAATTCCCACCATCGTCCTCGTCCTCGTCAGAGGATGATGATGATGATGATTCAATGCCCCCCTCCTCTTCTGACTGTTTTTCCCCATGGTCCTCCTCATAATCTTAAGACGATGACGAGTGGGGATCGCCATCCTTGAAAGAGTCATCTTCCGGATCGCCCATGTTATCTCCTTCTTCATCTGAGTTTTCTTCTTCGAACATTGGCATTTTTCTCTTCATATTCTCTTTTTTCTCTTGAGATGGTGATGAATACTAATAGACTACTCTCCTTTTTATAATGCTCAACTTAAATGATATTTGTCTTCCCAAGTAATTTTCTTGTGATTATGCAACCATGTTGATTTTCCCATGTATGCATCAACACTTCCTAAAAGGCTGTTTGAATCTCATAAACAAAGGAAAAAATGAAAATAATAGGAGGATAACGACCAATCCTTCCAGAGATACCCAAATGCAGCGAAACATGCGAGCAACATAATCACATTTGCAACAAAAGGGTTGCGAATGTGATCTTAATACTCGCAGTTTTTTGCGTTTGTTTGTAACAAAGCCAGGTTTTTGCCCATACGCAGCGACACATGCGAGCCTAAAACAAATATCTGCACGATCCGCTACGATTGTGTAACACTCGTAGTTGTTTTCGTTTGTTTGATTTGATTAACTTATGAGTTTTTGGAATTTGTTTCAAGAGTATAAATTTAAATTTCGATTTTCAAAAAAAATCTGGATTTTGGATTTGGGCTATCCTTAGAAATTCAATGGGGGCAAATATCCATCCAATATAAAACAGAGTTTCCCCCTTTCTCTTCTTCTTCATTTTTTCCCTTTCGGCAACTTTCTTTATTTTCTTATGTGCGTTCATGAGATTCGTTTGATTTCTTCCCCCCAAATCTCCTACTCTCTTCCACATTTTTCTTCATTTTTCTCCCCTCTACTCCTTAATCGAGTTTTTCCGCCTTAAAAACAGAGAAATCAGTGAGAGAGCTCAATCAAAGCTGTCACTAGCAGAGCGAGCAGAACTGCTCCGATTGGCCTCTCAGGTAGCAGTTGGGGCATCGATTGGAACCTGTAAACCCAACATGCAAGGTTGGTTTCGTGGTTGGCTGGAATTTTTGAAAAGCTTAGGGTATGCATGTTCGTCAGGAACGTTCACCGGCATGAATCCGAGTTGTGAGCTACAATTCACTATTCTGTGGGTCTATAGCACTGTTATGGCCAGTCTCGGGCCTGTTGTACTGTTCGGAGACAATCATACCATAGTAGGGTGGTTTTTGGAGAGTTTTCATGAGATTTTGGACTTTGTCCGAGTGGTCGCCAGATTTAGTTCACCGGTAAGTAATTTTCCAGTCATGCGCCGGACTGTTACTTCTTCCTTTTTCCAGAATTCGGCCAGTTTGCTCACTGTTGGGTCCGTCTTTGCAGGTTTGGGGAGCTTCCTTAGTCGCAAATTCTTATTTCGTGAATTGGGAGCTTCGATTGGTAGGATTTGGGTTTCGAAAACCTATTCCGCTTAGGTGAGTGTAACTATAATTTTTACTTTGAGAAATATCTATTTTATAATCTTGAATTGAACTGTTGCGTTATGCCTGTGATTGTGTGTGATTGAACCCAAGTTAGGGATACCCTTATGAGGTTGCGAAGATTTTGATTGCTATGTTGGTTCCTTTTTGAATGAATTTATGGATTTAGTTTTTTGAAAGCATGATATACGTGAATGAAATGGAATAGTGGATGGATGTAAATGTGCTTAGGCTTTGGTATAACACTAATTGGGCTTATACGCAGTGTTTTAGAGTCTGCTTCGTATGACATGGTCGAACTAGTGTCCAGAGTTAATGGCTTGATTTTATTTGCAAAATTTTATTGACTTATAAAGAATTATGTATGTCATCAGTTCGTGTGTTTTACTGTAGTTTGTCGAGTCTTGAACCTGTATGACTGTTCGACTCGAGGGACTTTATTGTTGTGATTTGGGTCATGTTAGGACCCTAGTGTAGTCATGGGCTTATAAGGATTGCCTAATTGATTATAGTTACACATCAGTTATGTTAGATTGTGTATATACTCATAGTGCGTGCATGTTTAGATTAGTGTAAATGTCTTTACCTTGCTATAATGCATGTTGTGTCGATGCTTTGGAGCTTGCTCGCATCGTGAGTTTTGGTAGGTGCTTGAGATAACTCGTACCTACGGATATTGTGGAAACTATCGCATGTGGCATGTTTGTTGAGGTGCAGTGAGCTCCTGCAGCGCTTGCCACTAGAGAGTGCGATAAGACAGGTCCCGAAGGACGTGCTTCAGAGATTACTCTTTTTCCCTCCCAGCATGCTTGACTTTGATCTGTGTTAGGTTGGTCGTGTTAGGCCAGTCATTCAGGATGTTTGAGTTTGTATCCGGGCATATGACACCCATTGGGATACAAATACGCCCGAAGACTGGTGCACATTAAGGGATGTGTCTGTGTGAGACACATTCGCAGGGTATGCGGATACTTACGATATGAGACATTTACATAGGAATTTATCATGGTTTTGACTTGATTGTCATACGTAAGTGGCTATGCAGGATTTCAATATTGTATTTGTCCTCCTCACTTGATATTTACCATGTTTGAATCACCCGTAATGACCAGCATATCTTGTAGTTATTGTTCAGTATTGAATGCCTTAGGTTGGTTCTTGAACTTAGAAATATTATTCTTAGAGATAAGGTGTGACTCAGACTTTAGAAACTTATATAGGGACACCGCTTCCATGTTAGGATCATGCATTTATGGTTACTCAGTCACTCATTATTGTGTGGCATGGATTCCTCTACATATTGTACTGTTATTTGTATTTAGTTCACTCGCACTAGCTAGCTTTGTGCTTTGCTGACACCAAAAGGGATGTACTTCTATTGGAGTGCAAGCATTGTTGTGTTCCTATTGATCGTGCCGCTTAGGCCCAGTCTTCAGTTGTAGACTTGTTTTGTGTTGTTTAGTCTTGTCTACCCTGTGTGGGTATGTTTTGATTTCATTGTACTTTTATATATTTTATTAAATACTGGATGTATGTATATATTGATTTCGTCGTTAGACGCAGGGCTGGGCAAATTAAATACTTTTATTTGTTCAAATTTTATTGCAGTCGGTTACTTTCGTTTTATTTCTCATTTCAAGAATATGTTATATTATGATGTTGTGCCCGGTTATGATCCACTATTGTTATGAATTCAGATCACGCACCGGCACGCTACGGGTCTCGTGGCGAGTTGGGGCGTGACAGAGCTTGATATCAAAGCCATTGTTTACTGGTTCACATGGAACATCATCTATGACACTTTCTTGAGTGAAATTGGGTAGAAAAGTTAGGAGTTTTGTTGTGTTGTTTGATGGATTGTATGTTGTTTTTTTTTGTGTAAAGGGATTGTGGAGATGACGTGTGGTAAAAGAACCCAGGGTGAGGGATCAGGCACTACTGGAGGGAATGCCTCTCAAGCTTTCATGGAAATGATGACACAATGGGCACAAAATGTGAGACATGGAAATCGGTTAGAGAATCTGTTTACTCGTCACAACAAGAATTCTGTCAGCTTGGGTGGTGAAAGATTTGATGGTACTGGAGATTCACTAGCTACCGATCGGTGGATTTGTAAGGTAGAGCTCATATTTGAGAGGATGGTGTTGACACATATACATCGTACTAAGTTAGCAGCACACCAGTTTGACGGAGAGGCTATACAGTTTGACGGAGAGGCTATGTATTGGTGGGATTCCGTGAGGCAGGGTCGAGATGTGTCACAGATGCAGTGGGATACATTTTGCGAGGTATTTGAGCAACATTTAATTTCTAATTCTGCCAGAGCTGAGGTAATGGACAAGTTTCTACACTTACAGTAGGGATCTAGACTTGTTTAAGAACACTTAGTTGAGTTTACACAGTTAAGTTGTTACGCCACATGTTTCATAGATACTACAGGGAAGAACAACAGGAAATTTTTTAGTGGTCTGAACTCGTTCCTAAATAAACAGTTGATGGTGGTGATCAATCGTCAGTTTCAGAAATTAGTGGATGTCACTTTGAGTCAGGAGCGAGTTGATGCTAAGTATAGGCAAGAAACTTTGGTTCGACGGGCTAGAGGTACAGAGTGCAATAAGAGGTTTGGCCGAGGAAGCCAGATAGTCGATCAGGCACAATAGCCAGAATGTGCCGCTATTAAGCAGAGAGACCCTCGTAGAGGGGGACTAGTTAGGGTTGGCAGAGGTGACAAATGTTCCCGAGGAAATCATCGACAACAACAGTAGCAGAGACAACCTATGAGGGGTGGTCAGATAGGAACCAAGAGAGGTTGTTTCACTTGTGGTCAAGATCGAGACTTAGCTTGTGATGGTCCTAGAGGTTAGGCAAATCAATGGGAGCGGACAGTTTGTTATACTTGTGGGCAATCGAGGCTTTTTTTTAGAGCTTGTCCTCAAAGTAGGGGTGTACCAGCACAACAGAGGGCGCCTTAGAGACAATTAGCACATGCACCTAGAGTTGGTCAGAGAGTCCCTTTCCCAGCACTGCCTGTTCGTCTCACGGTTATTCCCGGTCAAGGAAATGTTATTATTTTTGTTATAGTTACGTTTGCTGGATATAATAGGATATGTGTTACATGTATTCTGCGTAGGAAAAATGACATGTTAGTGTGTTGTTATGTGACTCAAGATATATGTGGTGTGTGCTAGGTTTTGTGCATTCGTCATTTTTCCAGTTGAGGGCTCTTTTCGATATGGGGGCATCTAGGTCTTTTATTTCTAGACAGTTAGTTGTTAGAGATCATCTAGAGATAGTGCCTTTAAAGAATCCTTGTGCGCCATGTTCCCTTTGGGCTGTTCGATTTGGTTGTGGGAGTATTGTCCCTATTTAGAGTTTTCTTTGTTATACCTTCGTGTTTGACTTTATTGTCTTGAGTTTTGAGGGTTATCATTTGATTTTAGAGATGGATTGGTTGTCTAGTCATCCAGTGATCATTGATTGCTTGCATAGGTCAATGACATTAGCACCACCTGATTCTCTGCCTTGTGTGTTGGCTTGTGAGCTCAATTGTGTTTCTTTGATGTCGCATTTTCTTGGCTCTCTTGAGATTTCTAGCACTAACCAGTTCTGTCGAAGTTGTGTCTGAGTTCTCTGATGTCTTTCGAGATATTACTGGTCTCCCTCCTTACCGTGAGGTAGAGTTTAGGATCGACCTTATTCATGGTACTGCACCTATATCAAAATCAACATACATGCTTGCACCTAAGCAATTGGAAGAAATTAAAGTACAACTTGATGATTTGCTTCGTAAGGGGTTTATTCGGTCGAACAATTCACCTTGGGGAGCTCCGACAATATTTGTGTCTAAAAAGGATGGATCATTGAAGACGTGCATAGACTATCGAGATTTTAATAAAGTGACCATTAGAATTAGTATATGTTACCTTGAATTGATGATCTATTGGATCAGCTGAGGGGAGCTGTAGTGTTTTCACATTTAGATTTGCAGTTTGGGTATAACCAGATGAGAGTTGAGGAACACTCCTTTCCATTTACAACTTTTCGAACTCATTATGGCTTGTATGAGTTTCAAGTGTTGTCGTTTGGATTGACGATCATGGATTTGATGAACAGACTGTTCAGTCTGTACTTGGACAAGTTTGTAGTAGTCTTCATTGACGATATCTTTGTGTACACTAGGAATGTAGAGAAGCACAGATAACACCTTCGCATTGTGTTGCAAACACTCAGAGAAAATTAGTTGTATGCGAAGTTCAGTAAGTGTCATATCTGGGAGCCTGAAGTTCGATTTCTCGGACATGTCATTTCTAGTGGAGGTATTACAGTGGATCCCAAAAAAAGTCGAAGTCGTGAAGTCGGAGACAACGGAGTAGTGTGATAGAAATTCGTAGTTTTCTAGGTTTGGCCGATTATTACCAACGATTCATCGAGAAATTTTCACTGATTGCGGCACCATTCCCTCAGTTAACAAGGAAGAAAGCTCTTTTTGTGTGGTCAGAGAAATGCGAAGAAGCTTTTGAAACTTTGAAGCTTCGGCTGACTTCAACACCAATGTTGACTATTCCGACACAATGCTTGTGGTACAGGATTGTGTGGTGTGTTGATGCAGGATAAGAGGGTTGTAGCATATGCGTCCCGACAGTTGAAACCCCATGAGAGGATATATCAGACGCATGATTTAGAGTTGGCAGTCGTAGTCTTCGCTTTGAAGATCAGGATACATTATCTGTATGGTGAGAGGTTCGAGTTGTTCACATATCACAAGAGTTTGAATTACCTATTCACTCAGAGAGAGTTGAATATGAGGCAACAACAATGGGTTGATTTTCTTAGCAGCTACGACTTCGAGATACAGTATCAGCCTGGTAGAGCCAATGTGGTTTTCGATGCACTGAGTAGACGACATGCAGTAATGGAAACCATAATGATTCAGGAGTCTCGAACACTTCACACATTAGCTTCATTTGCAGTTCAGCCTACTTCCAGTAGAGAAGGTAGCATGATAGCGGGTTTAGTAGTTTATCCGTCGTTGATCAGTAGAAAGGTGGAGAGACATACATCTGATCCAATGATTTTGAGGCAGATTGCAGATTTGGTGGTAGACACACTGGATGAGTACCCTACCAATTGGTCAATTGGTTCGGATGGAGGGTTGAGGTTTCGTGGACGGCTCTGTGTTCCGTCTGATGAGGAGTTGCGGAGAGATATCTTACAAGAAGCTCATAAATATCGTTTCACCATTTACCCTGGTGGAACAAAAATATATCGAGATTTGAGACGTTCTTTCTAGTGGTGCGATATGAAGAAAGACATTGGAGAGTTTGTGGCACAGTGTGCGATTTGTCAGCAAGTCAAAGCCGAGCATCAGAGATCGTCTGGGTCATTGCAGCCATCGGAGATCCCGACATGAAAGTGAAAGTATATCACTATAGATTTCCTCGATGGACTTCCACGGTCGAGGAAAGGTCATGAGTGAATATGGGTCATTGTTGATTGGTTGACTAAGTGTGAACATTTCATTCTTGTTAGTAAATATCGGACGACAGACAGTCTAGCAATGTTGTTCATTCATGAGATAGTTTGTCTTCATGGCTCACCTGTGTCGATTGTATCCGACCGAGATCTATTTTTTACAGCCCACTTCTGGCAGAGCTTTCAACGGGCTATGGGTACTAGATTGGACATGAGTACATCATATCATCCACAGACAGATGGCCAGTCTGAGGGAAGTTTGGAACGAGATATGTAGGACCCTATGAGATTATTGAAAGGATTAGATCAGCAGCTTACAGATTGGCTTTGCCGTAGATTATGTCCGGTCTCCACGACGTGTTTCATGTATCCAGCAAATTGGATATTTCTGATGAGTTAACTTATCCAATGAGGCCAATAGCCATTATTGATTATGATGTGAAACAACTTCGACGGAAGACGGTGCAGTGAGTCTTCGAGAGGGTGACATAACTTGGGAGCTGGAAGATTCGATGAAATCGAAATACCCTGAGCTTATCACCTAGTTTTTTTTGTCGTTGTTTTGTCTGATCTCGAGGACGAGATCTTTTGTGAGTTGTGTATGATGTAACGCCAGTAGTTTTTTTGTATGCTTGATTTGCTTAACTTATGAGTTTTTGGAATTTGTTTCAATAGTGTAAATTTAGATTTAAATTTCAATTTTTTAATTTTTTTTAAAAAAAAACTGGATTTTGGATGTAGGGTGCCCTTAGAAATCTGGTAGGGCCAAATAGCCACCCAATATAAAACAGAGTTTCCCTCATTTTTCTCTTCTTCTTCCTTATTTTCCCTTTTACAGTGCGTCCACTCTTCTGCGACTTTCCTTCTTCTACGGCGTGCGTTCGGGAGATTTGTTTGATTTCTTCCCCCAAATCTACTCATCTCTTTTTCATTTTTCTTCCTCTTTTTCCCCTCTCATTCTTGCTCGAGTTTTCCACCTTAAAAATAGAGAAATCAGTAAGAGAGCTCGATCGGAGTTGTCACTGGCGAAGCGAGCAGAGCTGCTTTGATCGGCCTTTCAGGTAGCAGTTGGGGTGTCGGCTGGAGCCTGTAAACCCCACATGCAAGGCCGATTTTGTGGTTGGCTCGAATTTCTGAAAAAAATAGGGTGTGCATGTTCATCAAGGAGGTTCACCGGCGTGAATCCGAGCTGTGATTCACTATTCTGTGGGTCTGTAGCATTGTTCCACCTAGTCTTGGGCATGTTGCACTGTTCGGAGACAATCAGACCAAAGTAGGGTGGTTTTCGGAGAGTTTTCGCTGGATTTTGGGCTTCGTCGGAGTGATTGCTGGATTTAGTTCATCGGTAAGTAACTTTTCAGTCATGCACAAAACGGTAACTTCTTCATTTTTCCAGCCGGACTGTAACTTCTTTATTTTTCCTGTCTTCGGCCAGTTTGCTCGTTGTTGGGTTCGTCTTTGCAATTTTGGGGAGCTTCCTTAGTCGCAAATTCGTTATTCCGTGAATTGGGAGCTTTGGTTGGTAGGATTCGGGTTCCAAAAACCATTCCACTTAGATGAGTGTAACTATAATTTTTACTTTGAGAAATATCTATTTTATAATCTTGAATTGAATTATTGCGTTATGTCTGTGATTGCGTGTGATTGAACCCAAGTTAGGGATTTGACCATTATGAGGTTGCGGAGATTTTGATTGATATGTTGGTTCCTTTGTGAATTAATTAATGGATTTAGTTTTCTGAAAGCATGATATACTTGAATGAAATGGAATAGTGGATGGATATAAATGTGTTTAGGCTTTGGTTTATCGCCAATATGGCTTATACGCAATGTTTTAGAGCCTGCTCCATATGACACGATCAGACTAGTGTCCAGAGTTAATGGCTTGATTTTATTTGCAAAATTGTATTGACTCATAAAAAATTATGTTATAAGGCCTATGTCATCATCAGTTTGTGTGTTTTACCGAAGTTTGTTGAGTCTTGAACTTGTTTGCCTAATTGATTATTGTTACACATCTTTTATGTTAGATTTTGTATATGCTTGTAGTGCGTGCATGTTTAGATTAGTGTAAATGTCTTTAACCCGCTGTAATGCTTGTTGTGCCAATTCTTTGAAGCTTGCTCGCATTGTGAGTTTGGTGGGTGCTTGAGATAACTCGTACCTACGGACATTGTGGATGCTATTGCATGTGGCATGTTCGTTGAGATGTGGTGAGCTCCTACATGTACTTGCCACTAAAGAGTGCAATAGAACGGTCTCGGAGGACATGCTATGGAGATTACTCGCTTTCCCTACTAGCATGTTTGAGTTTGATCGATTTGGGTTAGGTTGGCTGTGTTAGGCCAGTCTTTCGGGACGTTTGAGTTTGTATCCGGGCAGATGGCACCCAATTGGGATGTAAACAAGCCCGAAGTGGTATTGGTACACGTTGTGGGATGTGTCTGGTGAGACACTTTCGTAGGGTATGCAGATACCTACGATATGAGACACATAGGAATTTATCTTAGTTTCGACTTGATTGCCATACTTAGGAGGCAATGTAAGATTATGATATCGTCTTTGTCTTCCTCACTTGATATTTACCATGTTTGAATCACCTGTGATAACCAACATATCTCGTAAACTTGTAGTTATTGTTCAATATTGAATGTCTTGGGTTGGTGCTTGAACTTTGAAATATTATCCTTAGAGACATGGTGTGACTCAGACTTTAGAAACTTGTATAAGGACACTGCTTCCATGTTATGGATCATGCATCTAGGATTACTTATTCATTATTGTGTGACATGGATTCCTCCAACATATTGTATTGTTATTTGTATTTAGTTCACTCGCACCAACTAGCTTTGTGCTTTGCTAACCCAGTAAAGGGTGTGCATCTATTGGAGTGTAGGCAATGTTGTTGTTCCTGCAGATCGTGTCGCTTAGGCCAAGTCTTTAGTTGTAGACTCATTTTGTGCTGTTTAGTTTTGTCCACCCTGTGCGGGTATGTTTTGCTTTCATTGTACTTTTATATTTTTTATTAAATACTGGATGTTTGTATACATTGGTTTTGTCACTAGATGCAGGGCAGGGAGAATTGAATACTTTTTTTTGTTCAAATTTTATCGTAGTTGGTTATGTTCGTTTTGTTTCAGGTTTCAAAAATATGTTATTTATGATGTTGTGTCTGGTTACGATCCACCTATGGTTCTTGATTTAGTTCACATACCGGCACGCTGCGGGTCCCATGGCGGGTTGGGGCATGACAGTTTGGGTAAAAACCAGACTTTGTCCATTTTAAAAAAAAAATTGTTTGGCCCAAATTTTAACTTTTTGCGATTTCTATGATTTAAATACACTGTTAACAAATAAAATCTATTGTCAAATCACATTTGGAAAAGAAATATGGATTCTTGAAGACTATATCCAAAATCTGTTTTGACAATAGATTTTGTGTCTTAAGAGTGTACCTAAACCATAGAAATTACAAAATTTGGCTCAAACATAAAAAATTAAAACAAGGACAAAGTCTGGTTTTTACCAAACGCAGCGGATCCTGCGAGTATGTGTCTTAGGCTCGCATGTTCCGCTTCATAATAGTCTTTCTAGGCATTTTTTGGTAGGGTCGCAGGAGTGCTAGGAGTTTCTTTATTGTATTCTCATTTTAGTCAACGAATGTGAGTGTGGAGCTCGCATGAAACTGCAAATGGAAGTGTTCAGTATGCAAATGACGAGTTTTTGTTGTGTTTTTATATACTATGCATGCAAAAAGTTCACCAAGGGGAAGCTTCTATGTATTTCTAGCTACATGCTTGATGTTAACTATTAATCATGTGCATAAGAAAACAAGACCAAATTTCAAAAAAATTGTCCTTTTTTTTTAATCTGAGAATTTTAGCTTCCAAAAAATTTGGCTCTTAAAAATTTAGTTAAAGAAAAGGGTTGTGTGGCCAGTGGCCAAGGGGGTGATGCCGACTGCTAGTGGGGTGCAGTGGTTTCTTGAAGAAGAGGAAAGAAGACGAAGATGAAGAGGAGATAGAGAGAGACACGTCACTCCCTAATGAAGGACACTACCACCACTCAGAAAAGAAGAGAGGGGAAAAATAAGAAGAGGAAGAAAAGAAAAAAAAGACGAAGAGGAAATAAAAAAAAGAGATAGAAAGCATGAAAAAAAGGGAAAATAGAGGTTGGCAGTGGTGGGGCGAAGTGGTCGTGTTGGCGGTAGTGCGAAAGGTGGTGGTGTTGTTCGTGATGGAGAAGAGAGATAGGGAGAGAATAGAGAAAAATGGAGAAAAGGAAGAAGATGAAAAGTTAGAGGGGCTTTATAATGGTGGTGTCCTTCAACATATCCAAAAAGCAAAAAAAAAAAATGGGTTGGTGGTGTCCATTAGTAGAAGTGTTAAAGGATACCACCATTTTTTTAGATGTGTTGAAGGACAACACCATTATAAAGCCCCTCTCACTCACTGTTCATCTTTTTCTCCATATTTCTCTCTCACCCTATCTTCTCCATCACGAACAACACCACCACATCTTCCACCACCGCCAACACAACCACCTCACCCTGCTACTGCCAGCCTCTCTTCTCCCCTCTCTCTCTGCCTTTTTCCTCTTCATCTTTTCTTCCTCTTCACTTCTTCCCCATCCTCTCCACTGAGTGGTGGTCGTGTTCTTCAGTAGGGGGTGGTGTATCTCTCCTCTTCGTTTTCGTATTTTCTTCCTCTTATTATCTTTTTATCTCCTCCGAGGAACCATTGCACCCCACCAATAGTCGACTTTCTCCCCCGGCCATTGGCCACACAACCCATTTCTTTAACTAAATCCTTAAGAGCCAAATTTTTTGGAAGCTAAAAAATTCAGATTAAGAAATGAGACAATTTTTTTTGAAATTTGGTTTTGTTTTCTTATGCACATGATTAATGGTTAACATCAAGCATGTAGCTAAAAACAATGATCAAAATCAAATTGTCCATCATATGGTTGCCTTGCTGCTTCCCCTTGCTAAAAACACAAAAGCTTGTAGCTAGAAAGACACAGAAGCTTCCCCTTGGTGAACTTTTTGCATGCATAGTATATAAAAACACAATAAAAACTCGTCATTTGCATACTGAACACTTCCATTTGCAGTTTCATGCGAGTTCCATACTCATACTCGCAGACTAAATGCGAATACAATAAAAAAACTCGCAGCAGCTCTTGCGACCCTGTCAAAAAATGCCTAGAAAGACTATTACTCAGCAGAACATACGAGCCTAAGACACATAACTCACATGATCCACTGCGTTTGGGTAAAAACTAGACTCTGTCCACTTTTTTAAATTTTTTGTATCAGCTAAATTTTGTAATTTCTATGGTTTAGGTACACTCTTAAGAGATACAATCTATTGTCAAAACATATTTTGGGCATAGTCTTCAAGCATCCATATTTCTTGTCCAAAATGTGGTTTAACAATAGATTTTATTTGTTAAAACCATAGAAATTGCAAAAAGTTAAAATTTGGGTCAAATGAATTTTTTTTTTTAAATGGACAGAGTATGGTTTTTTCCCAAACGCGGTGAATCCCGCGAATATGTGTCTTAGGCTCACATTTTTCATTGCGTTTGGGCAAAAACCTGACTTTGTTTCAAGCAAACGAGAAATATTGTGAGTATTAAGATCACATTTGCAACATGTTGCTGCAAATGTGATTATGTTTCTCGCATGTTCCACTGCGTTTGGGTATCCTTGGGAAGGATTGGTCGTTATCCTCTTATTGTTTATATTTTTCCCTTTGTCTATGAGATTCAAGCGGCATTTTAGGAAGTGATGATGCATATATGGGAAAACCACCATGGTTGCATAATCACAAGAAACTTAATTGGGAAGAAAAATAGAATTTCTTGGGAAGACAAATGTCATTTAAGTTGAGCATTATAAAAAGGGAGTAGTCTATTAGTATTCATCACCAAATCAAAAGAAATAAAGAAGATGAAGAGAAATTGCAATGTTCGAAGAAGAAAACTTGGATGAAAAATGGGATAACATGGGCGATCTGGAAGAGGACTCTTTCAGGGATGACGACCCCCACTCGTCATCGTCTTCAGGTGATGAGGAGGACCACGAGGAAGAACAGTCAAAGAATGAGGAGGACAGTGAATCATCATCGTCATCTGATGAGGTCGATAATGATGGTGATAGTGGGATTTGTTAGTGGACTACTACTCCTCCGACGAAGAGGGCCACGAACGTCACCCCCTGAAGGACTTTGTTGAGTACCTCCTAGACGATTAGCTTTATTTTAATGTTTGTTTATGTATTTTTTGTAATATTTAAAAATATTAATAAAAGTAGGCTTGCCTTTATTTTTGCTGTCATTTGCAGTGTTTGCTTCTTTCTTCATTTTTTATATTGATTTTATTTCAAATGAGTAATTATAAGATTCCAATTTGTGTTTGTTAATTGATGACTTTTGTTGTGAAAAAAATAAGAGAAGAAGAATAAGAAGAAAATAATAGAGGATATGAAGAAAAACACATAAGAGGAAAGAGAAGTAGAGAGGGAGAGAGGAAGTGGAGAAGGAAGAGGCTAGCGGGGTGGTGGTGCGGTCGATGGTGGCGGGGTGGTAGTGCGGTCGATGGTGGCAGAGTGGTGATGGTTCTTGATGGAGAAGAAAGGGAGAGATGAGGAGAAGAAGAAGAAAATAAAAGGAAAAAAAAACAGAGAAGATTAGAAAATGAAGATGAGATGAGAAGAAAAAAAAAAGAATAGAGGTTAGGTTATTTTTCTTTATATTGTTGGTGTCTTTCAGAAAGTAGGGGGTTGGTGGTGTCCATTAGTAGAAGTGGTGGTGTTTTTTAGCAGGGGTCTTGTTTTTAATTCTGATCAAAAGTTGAAGTTCTAATTGGAGTAAGCACTATGGGGGTGCTGATCACTTGACACT
Organism: Berberis vulgaris; assembly: GCA_963556465.1. Lineage (NCBI taxonomy): Eukaryota > Viridiplantae > Streptophyta > Magnoliopsida > Ranunculales > Berberidaceae > Berberis > Berberis vulgaris. Next base: position 57,269,498 of record OY747133.1, read on the forward strand.
GGGTGCTTAATGAAAATTTATTCCAATAATAACCTCACAATAAATTCGTAATGATTGTTGTTACCCCTCTCATCTACCATTAATCCCCTCTTTTCTCCATCTCATCTTTATTATGCAAGCAGTGTCGCCACTGCCTTCCCTAGCCTACCCCTTCATCCTCTTCTTCATATTCCTTTTTCACTTTTTCTTCCTCTCTATTGAAGATTGTATCAGGAATGAAAAAGGATACAGGGTGGTTTTTGGTAGTGGTGAAAAGGGATCTCAATGGTATTTAAAAGAGAGAAAACATGTGGAAAAGGGGGTTAACTTTTAAGCACTTAAAAAAACAAACATCACCTTAGGCTGAGTTTGGTTAAGGGGTAGGGAAGTAAATGAGTTTTTATGGATTCTCTATTTGGAGAAAATACTCACTTTTGTTCCCAAAAATTACATGTGTTAGCTGATTTCCCTACTTTTTATTTTCCAACCAAACAATGGAAACTCATTTGGTTTCTTGGAAACCCAGTCATTTTCCTTATTTCCATGGAAATGGGCTTGAACTAAACACAACCTTACAAAAAAAAATGGTTAAGGGAATTGCTTTTCACATCCACATATTCATAATCCACACCCACATACTCAACTTTTTCATAAAGAGATATATAGTTTCAATGAAAGGTTTTCCCTCTCAAAACATTTTTCTTCACCAACTGCTCTTACTCTCTCTCTCTTAGCAAGGTTCATCCAACTACATACTCACTCATCTCTATCATACAGAGCTGGCAAGAGTTGAACAACCTCTTTCTAACCACTCCTAGCGATAATCTAGTGATTGAATAGTTCATTTTTTTTTCAATTTTAAAGCCTGAAAAATTCATTTATTATAAGTGAAAACCAAATCCACACAGCTGAAACTCATTTGAGTTTGGCTCAATGAAGAAGACGACTCATACAACATGCACATGGGCATTGATAAAGAACCAAATAGCAAATAAATGTTCTCTTATTTTTGGACTTGAACACGCTCAAAGTGTGAACACCTTTGAAACTTACCAAGTCAAATGTTGTCTCCATGCGGAGATTTCTACATTTATGTTTTTCAAAACTCTTGGGATGAAGTTTAGACGAGGAAATTTTTGAGTGGGTATCACTGTTTACTCGTGAAATTTATGCATGTACATGTTTATTGTAAGTTTCAGAGGTGTTTCTCACTTTGAATGTGTTTAAGTCCAAGAAATATATATAGTAGTTTAGGTCCTTAGATGATAATACTCATGTTGTATGAGTCGTCTTCTTCACTAAGCTCACCTCAGATAAGTTTCAGGTCCGAAAAACCCAAAATTAAATCTAGTCAAGGAGAAAGATAAAAAGATGGAGTTTTTTTTATGAACCCTTCAGAAAGCAAGAGATAGAAAGTGAGTTGTTGGAGCAAGGAGTTGGATGGTTTTTTTTTTTTTTTTTTTTAAGATAAAGAGTTTTGAGAGAGAAAACCATGCTCTAAAGGGTTTTCAATGTATTAGAATGAAAACCCCTACAAAAATATGAATATTGAAAACTAGTCATAGGAACTAAGAATGCTCTTATAGCTTGTCTCATTATGAGCATAATATGCAATTCATAAATTTACCAGGAGCATGTTGGGTGTTAGGATCAATATGAAAACCTTGATTACCATTTATTTCCATTGATCTCCCTCATTGTTTTCCATTTCCTACTTTTAAATCCTCGATTCATTCACGTGTAAACCCTTTCATTAGACTACATGCTCCTATTCTCCTCAGTTTGTAAGTGAACGCTGACAAGGATTTGCCAAAAAAAAATTATCTTTCCATTTACCGAGGCGTCGACGTCGCCATGCTTTTTCTTTTGTTCTTGAATGCCTAACTTTTAGCTTTATCTCAATGAACTTTAATGCTATAATGCTCTTACATTCTAATGTTTTTTTTTATTCGAAATCGGTAAAAAAAATAACTATAGCTAGTAGCGATATGGGTTCAAATCGAACATATATACGAAACTGAATTGTTAAATATCAAATCCAAATTTAAAAACCAGTACGGATTCGAAATTCAAAATCCTATCGCAAAACCGCTTTAATCATATTCAAGTCTATTCCCGGCATACTTAAAGTTTAAAATCTTAATAATTTTAATAATCATCTTTGTCTATGATATTTGATACCTTAAGAAATTAGATAAAATCATTTAGGATACAAATGCAAACGTAGACTTTGCATTTGGTGTATTCTCTAAAATATCAAAAGGAATTAATTAAAATCTTAAAACTTATTAATCGAAGATAGTGATTTAGTGTTCCAAAATATTAAAAACATAATTCAAATAGTAGGTTGGAAACCTTAGATATCATTGAAATAATGATTATTTTTCTAGGATTTTTTTATCAAAGATTTTTATATGTTTTAATAAGAAAGTGGTATATAAGAGACACTACTAACCAAGCATGTATATAACATTAATTTCGAGCCTAAAATATTAGATCCATATATGTTTGGATCTTGTTTGGTACAAAACCTTAGCGATAACTGATGCGTCCAAAAATATCCTCCTAGGAGTGTGACTTGCAAAAGAAATGTTGGACTTAGACTGCCAAGGACCACCTTTTTGGTGGCCGAAGGCACTCCAGTGCTTAAGTCAGCAACTCTGTTTGAAAGAAGAAGTAAATCTGAACAAAACTCAGTTAAAGTTGCATACCTGTGTCAACTGTTCCCTTTACCATTTATAATGGCAGCAGTCAACTCTCTGCTCGACTTAAGCATGTGAGGTGCAACGGAAGGAGACGTTTCTCGTAACAATCTCCTCCTTGATAGGGATGTGTTCGTGGAGGCGTAACTCCCTTCACGACTTTTTTTGTAGCAACGTTTATCTTCTTTATGAGAGAACTCGTGTCGAGCCTGTGTTCGGGCTTTGATTATATCTTCTATATCTATAGTGGGCCTTTTATGGGCCTCTCTGGTTGGCTTTATTCTTCTTGGGTCTTACGAGCTGGCCCAATAGATTGGACGCCGTATCCTTGCGATGGATGTTCTCTGCCATATGTATGGTCGTGATGATCGGTCTATTTTGATGTATCATCAGCTACTCCCCCACTTAGTTAGTGGGTTTGTTCATGTATCCACTAACTGTGTGGCGATTTTTCTTTTTATTTCAACATTACAGCACATTTAATGCTCTTACTATTTGTGGTTGTTGTCGTCTTTCTGATGTTCTGTCCGCCTGCTTGCACGTTCTCCCAAAAATGAATCTTTCACTGCTTGTCCTTATCTTGCACGTTCTCCCAAAAGCGAATCTTTCACTGCTTGTCCTTATAAAAGGAGAAGTTGATTATGTTTTACCTTTTTTTGCACTTCTTCATTTTCCAGTTGTTGATTCCTTGATTTCTCGCGTTTGCTCTGCAGTCATGTCTAGCTCCAGGGTTTTGAGTGACGATGTTCTTGATGCTGGTGAAGCTTTCTTTTCGCCAAAGCAGGCAACACATGCGACTCTAGATAGCATCCGTCATGATTACTTGTGGCTGGTCGATCTGGAAATCGATATCCCCAAAGAGGGCGACAGTCCTTGTCGTCCAAAACATGGGTACATCGCTTTGTACCCTGCTATGTTCCACTCCGATTTTAAACTTCCGGTTCCTGCAATCGTCTGGGAGTACTTAGACTTGGTTGGCATCGCTCCGTCCCAATTGGTTCCTAATGGTTGGAAGGTGATGATTGCGACCTTAGCAAAGGCTGTCGCAGCTCATATCCCTATGAATGCCAAGGTTTTGCATTCTTTGGTGGGGTTTAGCGTAAACTCCAATCGCACCTGTTGCCTTTGCTCTCCTTCTTGTTCCAAGGACCTATGAGAGGAGTACGGGGGTTGGTCGAGGTCTTGGTTCTATGCATCCTTTTATTCCAGTTACTTCAAGTTTAACGGAAAAAAAAATTATGCGGTCATTCCGAGATCTTAAGAGAGTCGAGTTTTCGTTGGAAGAACATGAGTTCTGCAGTCGATTTGGCGATCTTCCCCGAGTCTCAGTGGATGATTTTCTCACTACAGATGCCATTTTCCGTAGTGGCTTATATTTGTTGGGTGAAGTGGGTCGCACAGAGCCTATTGTCGGTCGTGCTTTGGAGGTGACTGTTGCGCTCGTTGGTGATGTGGATGTCGGCCACAATGAGGGTTCTGTTGATGAGCTGTCGGTCGAATTGCTTCTGTGCTGCTCGAGGATCTGGGAGTACTGGCTCAATTGTTAGGAAGAGGAAAGTTCCTAGGCCTACCAACCCTTCCAAGATGTTGGCTGTCAATTCTGGCCGTGTTTCGAATAGGAAGAAGCCCGCCTTTTTAGTTCTTGACGCTGCTAGGGCTCCTTTTCATCTTGCCTTTATCTTAAAAGGAGGTCATGGTTCGGAGGATGACTCTTTTGTTCTAGAAGACTAGGAAGTAAACCAAGTTCTTAAAAGGAGTAAGAAGGAGGTTTCCCTTCCTATAGATGACCACGAGAAAAAACTCGTTGCCTCTTATGGTTTGCCCATTTCCGTTGGCCTAATGATTGATGATTATCGCATTATTGACAACAAAATGCTTCAGCTTGGACTTTGGAAGTCTGAGAATCCGAAGGGTACTAAGACCTTGGATGACTTCGAGTATGATCCGACAATAGAGGATCGAGGTACTACTCTAGCTCGAGACTTCAAGCTTACTGTTTCTTCTGTCGTGGCTAGGACCTCAGGATCACCTATTACTCCCTCCGCTTCTTGACTCGCTTTGACTGCACCCGGGGAGTTCTTTCCTTCCGAGGTTGATGTGCAGGACAATGATCACAACCTCATTGGCGGTTGGCTAATAGAGTATTTATGCATGTATGCCCTCCACGTCGTCATATTGATGAGGGTCTCCAATACCTTATGGAAGGGATGACACACCTTACTTATAAGGCCGTGATGGGGTCGAATTGTAAGGCTGTTCGTGACCAGGTGGCGTTTATTGAATAGAAGCTGGCAGGACATATCCTGATCATTTCTCATGTTCTCCACCGATTTGATTCATTGAAGGCGCAATGCATAGGGTATGTAAGGGTTGCAGATTCTGCACAGACATCGTTGAGGGAACTAGAAACCATTCGTGACACGTTTGCTTCTGATCTCAAAATGTTTGAAGTAAAATTGGGTAAGTTGTGATCCCTTCTGGATGCTGTTGAGAAAGAGTTGTCCGACCGAAAGGCTAAACGTGATGAGGCCATTCATTCTGCTGAGGAATGTTATGCCGGTCTTAAGGCTTCTGTTATTCGAATCGTTAAGCTGAATTTCGAGTTTGTCGAGAACAAGTCTGCAGTCTCCACTAGACTTGCAGTCGTTGTCGAGAACAAGTATGTTCCTGGTTTATTGATTTTTATTACTTTGTATGGTCCTTTATGTTAAGTTGGACTTTTCGTAGTACCCAGTCGCCAATGATAAAAGTGCTGATTCACATCTTCTTGTTGTAGTATCCAGCCATACGCTGTTGGTAGGCTACTATTTTGATAGAGGCTTCTTTTCGAAGAGGTCTAGCTCGACACTCTCAGCACTTTGATTTTGTCCTTAGCGTGGAATTCTTCGGTTCGAAATGTTGGCATTCCGATCTCCATGGGTATCATTGATTCGGAGCCATATTCAGGGGCAAAAGGTGTTTGTCCTATCGGAGTTCATTTTGTTGCTCTGCATGCCTAAAGTATGCCAAGTAACTCGGATGTCCACAATCATTTTGCTGCCTCAAACATTCTTTTGATTGCTTCAAGATTGTCCTGTTGGTGACCTCGGATGCCCACAATCCTTTTGTTGCCTCGAGCCTTCATTTGATTGCTTTTGTATACCTATGGATGAGCGGGCGTAGAGAAGTGTCGTTGGATATTCAGGTTTTGCATAGCTCCTTAACCTTCTTGCCTTCGAATTGCTTCCCGTTGTCTGTTACAATTACCCTTGGGATCCCAAATCTGCATGTAATATCTCTCCAAAGAAATTTCTCGACTTTTGCTTCTCCTATCTTTATGAGGAGCTTTACTTCTACCCACTTAGTGAAGCAGTCTACTGTTATGAGAAGAAACGTCTTCTTGTTGGACGCGGGGAGTAGTCCCACGATGTCCATTCCCCATTGTGCGAATGGCCAGAGGCTACTCGTCGAGATCACGTTCTGTCCCGATATGTGAGTGTACGAGGAAAATCTTTGGCATTTGTCACACTTGCGAACGAGCTTTTGAGCATCTGCTTGAATCGTTGGCCATTAATAGCCCAGTGTGAGTGCTTTATGGGCTAGCGTTCTTCAGTCTGGGTGATTTCCGCATGTACTGTGGTGGATCTCTTGCAGAACATATTCAACGTTCTCTAGTGAGAGGCATCTTAGCAACGGGTTGGTGCCAGACCTTCTGTAAAGTCTGTCATTGATCATTGTATATCTTGCTGCCTGATTTTGTAGTTTTCAAGCTTCCATCTTATCTGTTGGGAGTTCTCAGTTTGATATATACGCCAAGATTGGAGTTGTCCAGTTGTTTTCTTGATTTGTGGCGCGTGCTTTTTCCACCTAGTTTTCAAGTATGGAGCTTCCTTGCATCATCACGAGCGGATTATCATTGATCTTAGTTGTTGATGCCTCATTTGCTAGTTCGTCAAATCTTTTGTTCTCTGTCCTTGCTCATCGTTGAATGATTGCATTCTGAAAGCCTTCTACTAGTTCTTTGGTTTTCTGGTAGTAAGCATTCATTCAGGTATCTTTGGCTTGAAACTCGTCGTTTAGTTGATTGACCAACAGTTTGGAATAAAAAAAGATACTAATGTTTTTTATTCCCAACTGTTTTGTTAACTATAGCCTTGCTATCACAGCTTTGTACTCGGCTTCGTTGTTGGAGGCTTTAAAAATGAATTTTATCGCTTTCTCCAATGCGATGCCTTTCGAGTTGTATAGGATTAGTCTAGATCCGCTTCCCGCCTTGTTGGATGCTCCATCATAGCGGAGGACCCATCCGTCGGTGATTAGTTTGGATTATTCTTCTTCGCTCTGAATTTCCAATTGTTGATTGTTACTTTTTGTGAATTTGGCGATGAAATATGCCAGTGTCTAAGCTTTGATAGCGGTTCTAGAGGCATAGCTGATGTCAAATTATCCAAGTTTTATTGCCCATTTCACAATTCTCTCGATAGATCTGGTTTGTGCATTATCGACCGAAGCGGTTGTTCGGTCATAATCGTCATTGGGTGTGCTTGGAAGTATGGTCATAGTTTTCTTGACGACACGATCAGAGCGAGCGCCAATTTCTCTACGGCTGGGTAATTGACTTCTGCATCCGCAAGTGTTTTGTTGTTGTAGTATACTTGGTTTTGCATGCCTTTTTCTTTCCGTACTAACGCAGAGCTTAGTGTGTGGTTGGACACAGATAAATATAGATACAATGCCTCCCCCGTGTTCAACGTCGTTAGTAGCTCTGTGCTCCACATATATGCTTTTAGGCTTTGAAAAGCTTCATCGCATTCTGCATTCCACTCAATGTCTTGTTTCTCTTCAAAATTCTGAAGAAAGGCAGACATTTGTCCGATGATCTGAATATGAACCTTTCAGGGCTGCTATTCTTTTATTAAGACTGTGTACACCTTTTATTTTCGTTGGTGACTGCATGTTAAGAAGCGCATGTATCTGCTTTGGATCAGCCTCGACTCTTCTTTGGTTGACCATGTACCCAAGAAATTTCCCTGATTCTACTCCAAAGGTGCACTTCTCCGGATTCATTTTCATCTTATACTTTCGTAGTTGGCAGAAAACATGTTCGAGATCTGTGACGTGGTCTGCTCAGCGCGAGCTTTTGACAAACATGTTGTCGATGTAAACCTCCATTATTTTGTCGATTTGATATTTGAACATTCTATTCACCAGCCATTTGTACGTTGCTCCCACGTTCTTTAATCCGATGGCCATTACTCGATAACAGTATGTACCCCTTTCCGTTATAAAAGATCATTTTTCTTGGTCCGGACGGTACATCTGTATCTGATTATACCCAGATTATGCATCCATGAGGCTCAACAACTCGTGATCGGCGGTTGCATCCACTAGTTGATCTATTTGTGGAAGCGAAAAACTGTCTTTAGGGCAGCCTTTGTTCACATCGGTGTAGTCGATGCATGCCCTCCATTTGTTATTATTCTTCTTTACTAGCAAACGTGGTTTCTAACCAGTCTGGGTAGTGAGCTTTTCTTATCATCCCCGAATTAAATAGGCGGTGCACTTCCTCGTTTATTGCCTGATTACGTTCTCGAGCCACCAGTCTTTTTTTTTGTCAAATTGGCTTCTTGTCTGGGTTCACTTGTAATCTGTGAGAGCTAACAAATGGATCTATTCCTACCATGTCCTTCACTATCCATGCAAAAACTTATTGGTTATCCTTCAGCATTCAGATTAATTCCTTGGCGAGTTTGGGATGAATCTTTGTGCCAATCCAGACTACTTTCTCCATCTCGTTGTCTGGGTAGACTACGATTGTTTCTCCTCTAGTTGTCTGGTCTTAGGTCAATTTTGTGGGCTGGTTGGAGCCATATTATCGTCCGAAAAGTCCGAACTCGTTTGACCACATTGTTGTTAAAGCTCCTCCGGTTGTTGCAGTAATTGCGATTTGTGAGGAGTCTTTATTGTTACAAAATGACACTCACATGTTGCTGGTTGATCTCCTTTGATTCTCCCGATACCATTGTCGGTATGGCACTTAAAGTATTGATGCATAGTTGAGGAGAATGCGCCCATTTTGTGTATCCAAGGTCTCCCGAGTAGCATGTTGTACACAGAATAAACATCAATGACAAGGAAATCTGTCAACAATACTCGTTGCATAGTTCTCCTACTTCGAACGGTAGTTGAATCATCCCCAACGGACGACATTGTTCTCTGCTGAAACCCACCATTGGTTGATCGGTAGGTGAGAGCATCTCATTAGTGAACCACATCCTTCGAAAAACTATCAGGTACAGTTGGTTGGCCGAGCTACCAGTGTCGACCAACACCCTATTGATTTCCCATTTAGCTATCATGATCGAGATTACTAAGGCATCATTGTGTAGGAAATTAACCTTGTCTGCATCTTCATTTGAGAAGGTCAGAGTCCTCTGTATCGTCTTTGCGCACTGTGCTAATGGCTTTTGGTATCTTATCTTCGTTTGCAGGTTTGTGACTAACCGCTTTCGGGATTGGTTGGATTGCTTATTTTCTTCAACTACACCATGCAAGATGTATATTGTTTCCTTTGGTCTTTTCCCCGAGATGATTGTTTTGTCCTCGGGTTCAACGAATTCTCCGAGTCGTCCTTATCTGATATGGTGTTCAATCTCGTCCTTCAGACTATGATAGTATTCAATATTGTGGTCGTAGTCATTGTGGAAGAGGCAGTGTTTATTTTTGTTTTGCTTATCTGAATCTCCTTTCATTTTTGGTGGCCATCTGGCATCTTCCCTTCTTGTTATAGCTTGAAGAACCTCGATTCGACTCGCTATTAAGATCGCGAACGACTTCTCTACTTGTTCAAGTTTGGGCTTCTTTGGTTGTAGTAGTTTTCCAAACTTTCCTTGGTTGAATCCAAAACTGTTATTAACTCGATGCCTCTTATGCTTGGTGATTTTTTCTCGTGGTCTAATGCCCTCCAGTTCTCGGATGAGTTTGTCACCCATTTCGATTACGTGGTTCATCTGAGCCATTGGCATCTCTACTCGGGGGTCCGAGGGGATTCCCCCAGATTTCAGAGACGTCTGAATTGTTACCCATTGAAGCTCTTTCTTTCCAACGTGATTGGTTCGACAATTGTTTCTAGGTTGATATTAGGCAGCATGTCGTATTGTTCACCGCCAGATTGAGGATTTGTAGAGCATTCCATTGACATGGATAGTTGTTTGATTGTTAACCAAATCCCGATGAATTTTGTCACTGAATTTTCTTTTTGGAAAGGAAACTCGTTGATCCCCACGGACGACACCAAACTGATGCGTCTAAAAATCGTTGTCCTATGAGTTTGACCTACAAAACAAATGTTACACTGCAAAAGACCACCTTTTCAGTGGGTGAAGGCACTCCGATGCTTATGGCAGCAACTCTGTTTGAAGGAGGAAGTACATCTGGACAAAACTCATTTAAAGTTGCATACCTGTGTCGACTGTTCCCTTTACCTTTTATAATAGCAGCGGTTAATTCTCTGTGTGACTTAAGAATGGGAGGCGCAACGAAAGGAGGTGTTTCTCATAACAACCTCCTCCTTGATGGGGATGCATCCGTGGAGGGAGCTATGTCTCCCCGAACGCATCTTCATTAAGGAGGAGACTGTTACAAGAAACATCTCCTTCTGTTGCGCCTCACATGCTTAAGTCACGTAGAGAGTTAACCACAACCGTTATAAAAGGTAAAGAGAACTGTCGACACAGGTATGCAACTTTAAATGAGTTTTGTTCAGATTTACTTGCTTTTTCAAACAAAGTTACTGACTTAAGCATCGGAGTGCCTTCGACCACTAAAAAGGTGATATTTGGCAGTCTAACAATTGTTTTGCAGGTCGAACTCACAGAAGGACGATTTTTGGATGCATCAAAAAAAATTACAAATTCAGAATCATCATCCCATGAAGGATAAAAGCGTCGAAATGCAGCCATGCAAAACAATCATCATATAAAGCCGAAAGGAATCAGGACGCAAGTCAGATACATATAAGAAACTTCTGGTCTGATAAACCAACGAATTAAAAGTTGGACGAACGAGTCAACTAAGTAAAAGAAATTTTGAGATGACTAGAACGTCGAACCAACGAAGTAAAAGTTGTCAACTAAGTAAAAGTAACTTCGAGTCGACTAGAACATCGAACCAATGAAGTAAAAGTTGGACGAAGAGTCAACTAAGTAAAAGCAACTTCGGGTCGACTAGAACTTCAAACCAACAAAGTAAAAGTTGGACAAACGAGTCAACTAAGTAAAAGCAACTTCGAGTCGACTAGAACATCGAACCAACGAAGTAAAAGTTGGACGGACGAGTCAACTAAGTAAAACAACTTCGAGTCGACTAGAATATCTAACCAACGAAATAAAAGTTGGACGAACAAGTCAACTAAGTAAAAAACAACTTCGGTCTACTAGAACGTCGAACCAACGAAGTAAAAACAACTTTGGGTCGACTAAAACGTCAATCCAATGAAGTAAAAGTTAGGCGAACAAGCCAACAAAGTTAAAGTTGGACGAACAAGTCAACTAAGAAAAAGCAACTTCGGGTCGACTTGAGCGACGAACCAATGAAGTAAAAGTTGGGCGAACGAGTCAACTAAATAAAATTAACTTCAGATCAACCAGATCGTCAAGCCAATGAAGTAAGAGCTGAGCGAATAAACCAACTCGAAAGAAGCAATTCCGTTTTGATTAAAGTATCAAACTAACGAAGCAAAAGATGAAGGAACAAGTTGATACAAATCAAGAGAGCCTCAGATCAACTAACACGCTAGATCGACAAAGTAGAAGACAAACAAACAAAACAACTTTCTCATAAAAGCTTCGAGATTACCAACATGACGTTAAGACAAACGTATCGGAGCATAGGAGAATTCAAATCAACAAAACTCAGGCAGAATAAAAAAAATATAGCTGTAAAAATCAAAAGTTGGAGTACAAATCATTTTGACAATAATGATCGACCTATAAAAGGTATATGCAACACGAACAAAGTCAACAAGATGAACCACGACTACGAAGAAAAGTAATGGATAAAATTCTTGTTATTTAATAAAACTATTCTATTACATTCAAGGAAGAAAGTAAATGAGCAGGAGGTCAAGCAAAGGGATCCATAACATCGTCAAAATCACCATCTGGCGGATGAGGGGCAGCCAGATCACTGGCAGGAGCTCTCTCTTCAAGAGGAGAAGGCAATGGCTCTTCAGCCGTTGGATCATCTGGAGGGTCTTCGACACCATCTTCATCCTCGAAGGTCTAATAGACCAAGTGACGACATTGAGACAAGTTAACACCAAAATCCTCAACAGTAGTAAGCATCACGGAGGTATCAGCTATGACCTTGTCAAGTGTAGCCGTTAATTGTTCCACCCTTCTCTCGGCAATATCGCGGTTAGTAGAGTGCTCTATCACGACACGCACAACCTCGTCATGGAGCGCCTTCTCGGTGGACAACTCTTTTTCCACATCATGTAAGCGAGCATAAACACCGTCTAATTCGGTTCTTAAATATTCGAGCTCGGCCGCAGACCGATCTCATGCACCCTCCGCTTCAACCAACAAGGATTGAGCAACCCCTTCCACTTTGATATGTTCCGAGCAACGCCCTCTCAACGCGTCTGATTGATAAAGAACGTGGGAAAACACCAAAAGTAGTACAACGAGCTTCCTCTCTAGAAAAACCACAAGATTACGAATAGTTTGATAACCCGAACGACCCATCACCCCTGCGTAGGCAAGGTAACTCATCCCATCCATTATAAGCCTAAGGCCATCGTCAAGATGAAGGCTCAAATCCAACATGGGCATCGAAGGCCTATCCACCGACCGTATGTGCCATTCGTTGATTAACTTATGCGCACCATCCTGCACGTCAAGCCGGAAAAACCAACAAAACTTCCCATCCGATTTAACCCGAATCTCGTCAACTGATCTGTGAATGAAGAACATGGGGGACCGAAACCATGGAGGAACCACCACCCACACCCGGGAAGGAGGAAGGAACGACAAGAGAACCACCCTCACCCTCTTGTTGCATAGTAACCACAACAGAAGCAGAATGAAAAGCAGTCCCAACGAGAATAGAGGAGCCTAAGCGGGCAGAAGAAAGCAAGACAGGGGGATTTTTCAACAGATGGATAAGTTATATTCCGGGACGCCGAGAAATGAATTTATTGAAGAAATGATTGAAATGATACAGTTATTATAAAAGAAATGTTCTTAATTGATGCAGATAAGATAATAGTTAATTCAATTCATAGAGGGATTGACACGTGGGATATAAACCTAAATAGATAAGAAGATATTCCCCCCTCCTCCTGCTTATATTATGATATGACTCTTACTCCCAGGTTTCCCTCCTCCTACAACTTGTTTTGGTACCATAGGGAGAATAGGAAAGAAAGTTAGACAACTATTAAATTAGAATAGAGGGTTTCCTTCCTCCTATAGATAAGGGACTAATTGTTCTAACCCGACCTGGCCCCCTTGCTTGAGTACTGTAGGGACAATAGTAAGTAAGGTTTCACTCCTCCTTACTACTTATTAGGGTTTAGTTCCTTCTATACCATAAATCTTACGACGAACTAAACGAGACTTATGGAGGGACTAGCTTTGCTTGCTTCTTCCCCCTGTGAGAGTATGATTGGGAACTGATGCCTTCTCCTAGTTACTAATATACTCTATTCTATGAATGGATCAATACTAAATTAGTCATCGTTTTGTTGAACAAAATCGGTCCAAAGGTCGGGTTCTCTCTATCTAGCCAGAAGAGAAGTCACCCTTATAGAACGATAGGGGAAATACACCTTCAAAGCCCAAATCCTGGCTCGACACGAGTTCTCTCATAAAGAAGATGAACATTGCACTAAAAAAGAGTCGTGGAGGAGGTTACGCTTCCCCGGACGCATCTCCATCAAGGACGAGACTGTTACGAGAAACATCTCCTTCCGTTGCGCCTCACATGTTTAAGTCACGCAGAGAATTAATTGGACCATTATAAAAGGTAAAGGGAAAATTCGACACAAGTATGCAATTTTAATTGAGTTTTATCCAGATTTACTTCTTTCTTCAAACAGAGTTGTTGACTTAAGCATCAAAGTGCCTTTGGCAACCAAAAAGGTGGTCCTTGGTATTCTAACATTTGTTTTGCAGATCAAACTTACAGGAGGACGATTTTTGGATGCATCAGAAAGATGGGATGCAAATCTGGGAGACAAAATCCTATCCTGAAACCATTTATATTGGTTCACAGGGAATCGAATCTTGGGTTTGATTAGCTCTATTGCCAGCCTTAAGAGCGACTAGTTGGTATATGTAACCTATAGTATATTTTGTCACTGGAAAACACTCACATATAAACAAAGAGAAAAACGGTGGTAAAAAAAAAAGGAAATATTAGTAAGGAAAAATACTAGGGAAACATGAAAACAAATTTAAAGAAGTTGTGGACAGGTGTAAAGGCAAGGTGTTATAAGGTGGGAACGTTTCCATCTAGGGACGACCGTGTATAGTAATTAATGGCCTCATACTTATACAAGGCCTTCAAATTAGTTTTTGTTGGAATGAACCACTACCTATACCATCAGGATTTGACTTTGGCATGCCCCCAAAGGAAAAAAAAAAAAACTAGTCCTTCTTTGGGGCTTTTCACAGTTTGTAGCAAGAAGATGCTACATCTTGAATGGTTTTTGTCATGTCCACAGACTTAAACAACCTTCAAAGCCACTCAGTAAGTTTTGAAATTTTGTATACCTTGTTTGGAATCCATGCCAAAACATAAGGATCGCCCAACCTGAATTGAGCGATTGCATTACAAAAGTTGTAGCCCTTTTAAAGGTCTTGGTAGGTGATAATGTTGTGTTTAATTTTCCTTTTGCAAGTGCACAAGGTCAAAAGCGATGTATTATGAATTTTATAGAATTTCTAAATTTGGAGGGTTTTTTTTATCCCTTAACCCCTCTCACCCTAGATGTTGCCGGCTGGGTTCGACCCTGTGACCTAATGATACCATCCGTCGTTGCTCAACCACTGAGCCATCACACCTTTGGCACTGAGTATTATATATATATAAAGCTGTAGAAGAGAATTCTTCCGTTGATCTGGTAACCAAGCCGAGAAAACATTCGAGTTTTGTTCTTTCTTCTAAGCGCCTTATGTTGATCAACACTTACGGAATCTTGAAGAATTCAATAAATCGGGGAATTCAACCAAAAAGTATAATTGGGTTGTTGACCCCAATTCCAAGTCACTAGTTTTCATCTGAATCGGAGAGATGGAGCAAGGGAAGCAAAGTTTGCTTCTCTTAAATCAACTTGTGTGAAAAAATTCTAGAAGTCGAGTCTAGTAAATCAAAAAATCATTAATCTGGGCAGCGGTAGCCATGAAATAGAAAGAGGTATAAAAGGGGTCGGTGTACAATATTGGGCAAGGAGGGCGAATCCAAAAATCAAAGTAATGAAGATGGACTGCTTGCAATACATTATTCGGAAAGGCCCGTCGCAATATATATAAAAATTTCTCTATACATATATAAAAGGTGATCGATGTCTGGTTGACACCAGAAGATAAGCATTTTGGCCTCACAAAATAAGTTAGTAAAGTTGCAAGGGTCTTGAGCCTACTACTTAATGAATTGCTTGGCAATGGACTTCCTTGGCAGGTGAACTTACAACACCCCTTCCCCTAGGGGATTTATCTGTAAACACCGGTACTGAGGCCGTGGTTATAGTAAAGAGTTCTAAGTATGCCTTAGGCCCAATATACGTCGAAAGGAACCGAGTAAACACCAAGTTAGTTTTAGGTCGCCATATGTTAGAGTTGTACTCAAATAGAATGAGTGAATCCTCTTGTACTCACTAGTCACATAGCAAACTTGGAAGGACATCTGTCATGAATAGTAAGAAACCTTGCATTGCCACAACAAACCAATAATATATAGAGCCACTATGAGTGTGTTCTCATTCTTTCTACATTGAGTAATACTACAGTGCACTGGTAAAGTGCCTGGTAGCCACCAGGCAAGTTACCAATGCACTTAAGAAAAACTGTTCTACATTAGATTTCTCACTACTACAAAATACACTTTTTATTTGACTCATTTGTTTGAGGTTTTTCTGCACGCAAAATTTGCAGTCATGATGACATTTTAGTCGGATATGGTTAGTAAAATCACCTAAAATACTAATCAACATTTCTTGGCTCTTGTCACAAAGGGGATCGCTGTTGACATTTATTGAATCAACACTAAACATTTGGTAAGTTTCTACTTTTATCTTGCGTATTTTATTTTATTTTACTTTATTGTGAATTTTTTTTTCCTTGATGAAAATAATAGTAAATAATGAGTCTATGTAGTGAATTCAAAAATAATTGAAGAAGAAAGGAAGCAAGTAATGGAAGCTATTCTTTAGCAACAAGTCTTATAAAAAAAATAAGGATTGATGCTTAAAATAGCTTACCATCCATTAACTTGTGAACCTTTAATAAATCACAATATATATCTCCCAAAAGCCTATCTATCTATACAAGCTATGCTTGGTCATACTAATTGAGGGATTCAAGAAGGGGGAGAAAATGATCTGAAAGGAACAAGGATGTTGAATATTCAAGAGAAAGAAAAAAAGGATCACACACAGCTCACAAGCCACAATAGGTTGATAGGAACTAGACCAAGGGATTGTCTGGCAGAAAAGGGGATGATTGGATGGACTACATGCAGAGATCATTGGGTAAATGGTGATTGGAAACAATGGAAGGGGAAGTGAGATGCACTCCTTGCCTTGCCTGTCAAAGAAAGGTGTAAGTTTTGCCTTTGCCTAGCTACAGAGATATAGGTAGGGGCCGCGACTGGCCAAAATGATCAATAACCAATGTAAAGGCTCTTCACACTCCACACTCCAGTACTGACTTCCACGCCTGCCATGCTATGAATCATCTACTCATCCCTTAAAGACTAGAAGGTCAGAGAAGCTACTAATGGACTAGGGCCACCTTCCATGCATGCATGATTTGAATCCCTCTCATTCCCAGCACTTGGTTGATTTTGACATCTCATTTGCTGATCTTGTCAAAGCTTTCATTTCAGGACCACCACCTTTCTCACTCCATGCATTATATTCAACAAATGTCTTGCTATATAAATGTTGACGATATGTGTCACAAACTGGACCCCTCCTGTGCAAAGATCTGGGCCGTCGAATTTGATGGACAATCCAGATCTGTGGATTTGAATTGTTTTTATTTCACAGTTTTTAGAAAAGTCCTCCCTCTCCACCTTGACTTCACTCAGAATTTCTTCAAACACCTTGCAACAAAGCAAAACCATTTCAACTTCAATGTATGCATTTGGAAACCTATTTTGCAACCATAAAGGAACGTTTCTTAGCTACTGATGTTGAACTCACTTGCATGAGAAGTGAGCTTCATTCCAGAATAAAGGAGCTTGTTCAACAACTTGAATCTCTAGATAGGTGTTTCAGGGAACTCCATTTGAAGCATCTTGATTTATTAACCACACTTAATGGCCGCCTTTCTACTGAAGCGCAATATGTTGAAGAAAATGCGAGATCATTGACCGTTCTTGATACATTGAGGTCGGAGTTAGAAGCTACCACTGTCGAGAGGATTGCTCTTTTGGACAAAAACCATTTTATGTTATCTGAACTTGAGAACTACAAGGCCAAAGAAGCTATTGTGGCAAAAAGAAGTATTCAGGACAAACATCGATATGAGCTTGAAATGGAAAGATTGAAGCATAAGTTACTGAGTTCTGAAGAAGCAATTTATAATATGAGGTCCTCAATGTCTTGAAACACACAGACCCTAACTTATTTCTTAGTGACCATTTAATTAAACAAAGTTTAAAACACACAGGCACATGATGGAGGTGAAATTCCCATTCCCATTAGACAACATCAACACCTCATCCCCAATCTTCAAGTCGTCCTTCCATGCTTTCATCACAAACGCATCATTGACCGAAATGCAAGCGATGGTGTCGACGCCCTTAGCCTTCAGCTCCTTGGACTTCTCGACAAAGCTAGGGAGGTGTTTTTGCGAGCATGTGGGGGTGAAGGCGCCGGGGACGGCGAAAAGAATGGCTTTCTTTCCCTTGGTAAGATCGGAGATGGTAAGGGTTTGGACCTCGTTGTCGGCGTCGAGGTATGAGAGGGTGGATTTCGGGAGCTTATCGCCGACTGAGATGGTGGCAGAGATAGTGGGGGTGGTGGAGAAGGAGACATGGTTAATGATGTTGCTGTCGTCGCCATTAGTGGTGAGTGTGAGAGAAAGAGACTATGGAGAGAGTGAGAAAGAGAGTTGACGAGGAGATAAAACTTTGAAATAAACCCTTTTCACATCCATCAATTTGAGCCGTCCATCAGATCCGACAGCCCAGATCTTTGCGCAGGAGCTCCTCTTGTGCTTTGTGCGCATGAGCCCCCCCGGGTCCTCACAAACTTGATTAAAATATCTACAATGATTTGATAGAAGATGGATTAGTTAGCACGAAAGATATTACTTTATATGTCGGGTGATGAACTTGCAGGGTTTGATTTTTATGATTGATTACTATCAAAAGAATGCATGTATAATAATGTTTTAGATTAATCCCTATCTTTTTGTTCCTCGTTGATGTCTGTAATCCTAGACATGCATTATGACTGGTGTAATGCATGCATGAATATCTTCAAGTAAAATATTTAACCCTATTGCATGACATAAAAATATGTTAGTCCAACAAACCCATCTAATGGATTTTTCATGTAGAGCTAAACAATCTATCTTAAAAATCAGGATGGTTTTTGGAGTGAGAGATAAAAGACGGTTCAGATTCACCTAAATATCAAAATCTAACGGATCACATATAACTTAAAGCACCAAGAGTGCATGAGTTTGATTCCCAGACCCAACATGTTTTATATTTATTTATCTTTACATTTATCATGTTAAAATTTTATCTTGCCAATGGCACGGAGAATACCCAACATGTTTTATAATATTTTTCAAAGAAACGAACATACATTTTAATGAACATTCAAACAAAGATCCCGAACATTCAATCGATTATAATTTTAACGAGTTTGATTTTTAAAAAAATAGTATTTTCATCGTAAAATATGTTTGCACCTAAAAACAAAATTAGTTTTTATTATAAAATATGATTTTTTTTTTGTTCTTATTTTATGGAACTGATTGAGGGAAATAGTGGGGATGGTGGTGAGGGTGTCCACTGCATGACAATTAGCAGCAAAACAACATATGTTGAGTGTCAACGGCACGGGTAATATGCTAGTCTATATCTATATTAAAATTCATAATTATGTTTTACTATTCATTATTTACTAGGAAAAACTAAGGATTGAAGATAAAATATGGCTATGATTGAATTTGGGAAATATGTTGAGGGTTGGGATTCGTTTCCTATCATGACATGTTCGTAAATATAAACATGTAGAAGGACAAAGAAAAAGAAAAAATTGTGAAAAAAGTTGATGGAATATATATGTGGCAGAGAGAGAAAGTATTGTGTTTTCTTTTTTTAAATGAAAATTATTAAAGTTATCTATGTAGTTGTCGAATTTTGGTAAAGTTGGTATCATTGAAATGCAATGTTGAAGATCTCTCTAACAAAACCCTTGATTAATTAAACACTTGAATTTTAAAAATATATATTTTATTATTAAAATATGCAAGTATTTTTAATATTTTCATGCCTAAGTATAATATTTTTCAAAGAAACGGACAAACATTTTAATGAACATTCAAACAAAGACCCCGAACATTCAATCAGTTTTAATTTAAACCAAGTTTGACTTTAAAAAAAATTAGTATTTTCACCGTAAGTTATGTCTGCACTTAAAATAATTAGTTTACATTCTAAAATATGTTTTTTTTTTTTAATTAAGAAATTGATTGAGTGAAATAGTGGGGATGGTGGTGAGGGTGTCAACTGGGTGCCAATGACACTGGGTGATATGCTAGTCATATAACAGTTGAAAAGGTGTTTTCGAAAGCTTATTTCTATTTTCATGAAAGTGATCTGAGAATCAACAAATAGAAAAATATATATAAATTAGCACAATACATTGGTAATGAAGTATGACAAAATATGAGTTTTTGGAAACAGTAAATGTGATTAGGGTGGGTAGTTATAAGAATTTCAAGAGAAGTTAAGAGTGGTAAGAAATCAGTGAAGCTGCAGAGTATATAAGCTATGGAATAAATAAATATCACTTATTTGATATGTCAAAAAAAGATAAAAAGATGTCAAAGTGTACGCTCAATGAGATGAGATCAAGTGAGTTATTGAGGCATGACATTTAACATTTTCCATGAAGAGAATTGGAAAAATCAATATTCATGACTACCGGTATGCAAGCTCCAAAACTCTCTAATTTGTAGTGCGAAACCGCAAATTTGTTTGATGTCTTTTTAAAAGTAAAACGTAAGCAAAAAAATTAGTGAGAGATAAAGAAAACATCAAATTAATTTGAGATAACACACTAACTATCAAGTCAAGTGAAAGGTTATACGCCAGTGTATTGGTAGCTTGACTTATGTCCGTAGTGATCTGAAATTATAATATAAATTTTCTAAAACATTAGTTTTTTTTTTTTCGGCGAGTTGAATGTGTGGAATGTATAGGTAGGGGGGGTATTAGATAAACTCATAAAGTGTTTCAAATATCAAATATTCTTCATAATACTAGAGCATTCATATGAGTATGCATTTAAATACACACTATGGGTGTGTAAAATATTTTCATCCACATTAGCTAACCTTGCAAGTTGTCGCGCTATCTAAGATGGGCCCAATTTAAATCGTGCCAATATGGCCCTCCAATCTAACTATTAGTGAGGGTCAAACTTTCTCGCGTCATCTCAGATGGTGCCTTCACTTATGCACATCTTATTTAGCAACAATAAACAAATATACACCCTTGGCTCTAATAGAGCTTACTATGACTGGTTAGGAGTGCAAATTTGCACACTTGCATCCCAAACGGAGCTTACCATAGATGTTATTAGACATTGTGACATTTGTCTTTTTCAAGAATGTGTATTTATTTATACTCTTCTACTTTTGTTTTTCAAAAATTATAAAATCATCATAACTTGATTAATTTTATTGTGCAACGCAAATGGAACATGTAAAACACACGAGAATCCGGACTACGATACCTAAGCTTCTGCAACTCACAAGCAAAGTATTCATTTCTAAATGACAAAAGATAATAGTCACGATTATGTATTTATGATTATATTTAGGAGAAACGAAGCCACCATATAAACAATCAAGATACAATAAAGAAAGGTAATAAACTAATTCAAATATTGAAATTCGGAAAAAATTAATTTAAGGAAAGGAATGAATAGATTAATTCGTAAATAAAAATTATTAGTTAAAGGAAGAGTCTAAGATTGTTTGCACCATAATGTTGCATGAGAGAATAAAACACCTGATCATATTTTTAAATTACAATTGGTTCAACATGAAGTGAATTCCTTAAGCAAGCTCCCCACTTCACGAGAAGTGAGACAAAATTTTTAGGAGACTTTACTTCTGCTTTATAATAACGAGCTCTTAGCCAAAAGCCCATATTTAAAATATTCATTAGGAAAAAATACCAGCAAATCATTACGCAGATACCCTTATTATTAATCCAAGCCAATCCATGCAATTTCTTTGTTCTTGAGCAATGCCTGCGAGTCTGTGACATCATTAAAGGGATTAATATGATTATTTTGCATAGCGCATCTCGAGGATGATGGGCGGTGTTGGGCCCGCCCTTGCGCTCTCCCTCGCTCTCTAGAATCAGGGAACTCCCAAACATAAAAAGTGTTTGGAACATACTGATATCTCAAAGGAGGCCACTGGCGTGACGTAGTTTTTTTTTTTTTTTTTTTTTAAATGTATGTTTATATTGAGGTTTGATTTTTTTTTTTTTAAAAAGGAGCTTTTGAGTAGTTCTGACAACGGGTCAAATTCAGGTTAGACTACATGGGACGACATGTGAGACACCAACATGACCCATTTAATTATCATGTAAATAACTAAAACACGAATTTGACGTGCATGTTAACAAACAAGTTGCCACATCATGAGACATTTGACAGCAAAAGATGTCACGATTTGACATAACCTTGTTCACCAATTGTAGTCCAATTAATTGGACATTCACTCTCCTTGTAAGAAATCACGGGTTTGAGACTCACCAGTTAGGATTTTATGAGTTTTCGCCCGATTATTGGGAGCACATGTGCTTTGTCGTTGAAAAGCCTTCAGGCATTAAATGTATCTGCTCAGATGGACTGAACCGGAGCAAAAACAGGTCTTCATGCGAGGTGGAGGCGATGGACCGGAAGCAAGTCTCCGTACGAAATGAAGGCAACTAGGATATTAAGTGACAACAATATTGTAGCCTTTAGGTCTGGTTTGGTTAGCCCTGTAGGGTCAATCATGTAACTTTCAGATATGGATTAATAAATAAATAAAAATGGTCAATGACCCAAATTTTAAAAAAAAATTGACATGACATACTCGAAATGACACGAGAAAAAACTATTTGATACATAATCTGACACAAAATGACATAAAACAACCGGTGATTCTAAATGGCGAGGAAACGGGCGAGGGAGAAGGGTTTGACCCTCCATCCCCCTCGAGATGCGCACTCGTGTGAATCTCGAGGGGGAGGGGGGGGGGAGGTCAAACCCCCCCTCCCTCGCCCGTTTCCTCGCCGCCTAGCATCACTCTAAAACAACACAAGATAATGGATTAAACGGGTTAGAAAGGTAAATCCAAACAAAAGATTTGCATTGGACGGTCAACCGAACCATAATATTGAAAACTTATTTAACCCCAACCCGTTAATAACAAGCTGGTTGTGGTGGTGTTAGTTTGGATCAAATTGCTAGACCTTCTTCATTGCTTTGAGTAATGATTTGGATTTGCTTCTCTAATAAGCCCAAAAAGGCAAAACTATATATGGGCCAAATCCTTCCTCACCACACCCTCCATAGCATGTGTTTTTAAATTATCTTTCAAACATGTTAAGCCTAATTAGTATTAGCTAGTTGTTAGTACATGATCTAGTTTGTTAAGCTGTCAATGTGGTCCAGAGTATGTTAGTTTGTTAAGCTGAGTTGTTAGTCTGTTAAGCTGTCTTGACAACTAGCAATACATTACAGTCTATATATATGTAATGTATCTACTTTCTACAATCAAGTAATGAAATACAATCTGTCTTGTTGAGAATTCTAACATGGTATCAGAGCAGTTTTCCTGGATACTTCCATTCTCTTCGTCTTAGCTTCTCATAGCAGTTCTAATGGCTGATTCCTCATCGTCCAATGCTACTCCACCTATCAACTCTGCTATGACAGAGTCTAGACCTATCATGTTCACTCATGCTTTATCTGTCAAGCTGAATGAACAAAATTATTTGCTATGGAAACAGCAAGTGTTGGCAACAATCAGAGGACACAAGCTTCAACGATTCATTGAGAAAGAATCTTCTCCAGCACAGTTTCTCTCCAATGAAGATCAAGCCAGAAACGTTATCAATCCAGAGTTTCTTACCTGGGAATAGCAAGATCAGTTGCTATTTTCTTGGCTACTCTCCTCCATGTCTGAATCACTCCTTACAAGGTTAGTAGGTTGCCTAACATCTGCTCAAATTTGGAACACTCTTGAGGTCTTTTTCAATTCCCACACCGTAGCCAAGATTTCTCAACTTCGAATCCAATTACAAAACCTCAAGAAAGGAGACTTAACTATCAATGCCTACCTTCTGAAACTCAAATCTATCATTGATCAGTTGGCTTCAGTAGGACATCTAATCTCTTCAAGAGATCATGTCAATGCCATATTTGATGGCTTACCTCAGGCGTATGATACTTTTGTAATCTCAGTTAGTTCAAGAACTGAGGAATACAATGTTACTGAGGTGGAATCTCTGCTACTTGCTCAAGAAGCTAGGATTGAAAGACATAACAAGGATCTTGATATCAAATATAGCTCAGTCTTCTTACAGACCATCACCAAGATCTTTCGTGTCTAGTTCTCAAGGGGGAAGATCTCAATTTCGAGGTTCATTCAATACCAGAGGAGCTAGATCAGGAAGAGGTTTTAGGCCTACTGGATTTGGATCTCAGACTAATCGACCACAATGTCAAATTTGTGGCAAAGTTGGGCATCTTGCCTTCAAATGCTTTAATCGATTTGATAACTCTGTCTCAAATCCATGGAGTTCTCAGTCAGCTTCACTTGGTTATGGTAACTCGTCTCCATCATCAGCCTCCACTCCTAGACAGGCCTTCCTTGCCTCATCAAGCCAACATACTCAGTCTACTTGGAGACCTGCTCCATCTCAGATACAGCCGAACACTACTCATTCATCTCAGATGCAGTCTCATGTTGATGATAGGTGGTATCCAGATTCAGGTGCCACTGATCATTGCACACCTTATACTCAGAATTTAATGAATGCTATGCCGTAATATGGTAATGAGCAATTGTTTGTGGGAGATGGAACTGCTGTGCCCATTGAAAACATAGGTCAATCCTCTATTCCTTCTCTAAATTCTTCAAGAGAATTACACCTTAAAAATGTCCTTAAAGTTCCTAAATTGACCAAGAATCTCTTAAGTGTGTCTAGATTTGCTAGAGATAACAATGTCTTCTTTGAATTTCATTCTAATTGTTGTTTTGTCAAAGATCAGGCCACACTGAAAATCCTCTTGAAAGGCACACTTAAGCGAGGCTTATATGTGTTTCCTTCTATGCCTCTTACTCGTTCAAAGTCTGCCTCTTATGTTACTTGTCCAAATTCTTCATCTCTTCAAGCATTCAGTAGTGGTGCGTCTTGTTCAGCATCATGTAGTCATTCAGCTTCCAGTATTTCAGATTCCAGTAGTCCTTCAGCATTCAGTAGTCAGTCAGCATCAGCATCCAGTAGTCCTTCAGCATCCAGTAGTCCTTTAGCATTCAGTAGTCAGCCAGCTTCCAGTTGCTCAACATCCAGTAGAAATGCAGCTCCCAGTAGTTTTTCAGTGTCTTGCTCAGCATCCAGTAGTTGTCCTTCAGCCTCTTGCTCAGCATGCAACTCAGCATCTTGCTCAACTTGTAGTAATAGTAGAGCATCCATTTGCAATAATACTTTTATGTCAAAAGCATGTTCTTCTTTGTCTCAGTGACATGCTAGGTTAGGACATCCTTCTCTTTCTGTTGTAAAGCAAGTGCTTAACAAATGCAATATTACTACTTCTAATACAAATGTAGATATTTGTACTGCCTGTTGCTTGGGCAAGATTCATAGGCTTCCATTATCCAATTCCACCACAGTATACTCAAAACCTTTTGAACTCATTCATACTGACCTCTGGGGTCCTGCCTCTACTCAGTCATCTTGTGGTTTCAAGTACTATGTTCACTTTATTGATTCCTATAGTAGGTTCACCTGGGTCTACTTATTGAAAAACAAGTCGGATGCCTTTTCTACTTTCCTCAAATTCAAGGCTCAAGTTGAGTTGCAATTTGGCTTTCCTATCAAATGTCTACAATCAGACTGGGGAGGAGAGAATAGGTCCTTTGCTAATTTTCTTAGTACTCATGGGATAGGTCATAGGCTTGCATGTCCTACTACCCATCAGCAGAATGGACTTGCTGAAAGAAAGCATCGTCTCATTACTGAGTCAACATTAGCACTCCTTGCCCATGCCTCACTTCCTTTAAAATACTGGGATGATGCTGTTAAGACATCTGTGTTTCTTATCAATCGTGTTCCTACTCAAATTCTTAATGGTTTGTCTCCTTATGAAAAACTTTACAATACACCTCCTGATTACAACATTTTAAGAGTATTTGGATGTTCATGTTTTCCCAATACCAGGCCTTACAACTCCCATAAACTGCAATTTAGATCTGAGGAATGTATTTTTCTGGGGTATAGTTCACAACATAAGGGCTATAAATGTGTGTCACGTACTGGTCGTCTATTCATATCTCGTGATGTTGTGTTTAATGAGACACACTTTCCTTATTCAAAGTGGTTCTCTGATGCTTCTAATCCTTCTCCAACTAGTCCTTCCTCTAATTCTGTTCCTGCATCCATTGGTTTCTCCCCTTCATCTACTGATAATCAATCCCCTTCTTTCCCCAATACATTGCTTGGTCCATTGGTCAATTTGTCTCCCACTCTCCCAACTAGTCCTAATACTGCTCCTAGCCCTGCTTCTAGTCCTATTCTTAATGTCAGTCCTAGAGTCAGGTCAGTGTCTAGTCCTCCTCATCCTATTGCTCCTAGTCATACGATGATTACTAGGTCTAAGGCAGGCATCTACAAACCTAAAGTCTATCTGGCTTCCTCTGAACCTGTAAGCTTGCTTGAAGCACTTGATACCCCTCATTGGTCCTCGGCTATGCAAAATGAGTATGGTGCTCTTCTAAGAAACAACACTTGGACACTAGTTGATCCTCCTCCACACAGAGCTATAGTTGGTTGCAAATGGTTGTTTAAGGTTAAGCAAAATGTTGATGGGTCTGTTCATAGATATAAGGCTAGATTGGTGGCTCGAGGATTTGAACAAGCTGCAGGATTCGATTATGCTGAAACATACAGTCCAGTGGTGAAACCCACTACCATTCGAGTTGTCTTCATAGTAGCCATTACTTATGGGTGGTCTGTGTTTCAACTTGATGTTAACAATGCCTTCTTAAATGGAGATTTACAAGAAGATGTTTACATGATGCAACCCCCTGGATTTACTGATTCTTCACGTCCCAATGCTGTGTGCAAACTACACAAAGCCTTGTATGGCCTGAAGCAGGCCCCTCGAGCTTGGTTTGAGAAGCTGAGTCACACTCTTGATCTGTTTGGATTTGCTCCTTCTAAGTCAGATACCTCCCTATTCATACGACACTCTCCTTCTCCTATCTTTCTTCTGGTGTATGTTGATGATATTTTGGTTACTGGTTCCAGCTCTAAGGATGTTTCACAAGTTATTCATCAGCTGAATGCTCAGTTTGCATTGAAAGATCTTGGCCTTGCTCACTACTTCCTTGGCATTCAGGTTCAACAAACTTCTGATGGCTTGTTCTTGTCTCAAACTAAGTACATTAATGATCTATTGTGTCGAGCTAAAATGCAATTTGCCAATGGTTTATCTACTCCAATGAGTGGTGGTGAAAAACTCTACGACACTGGCAGTGATCCAGTTGCTGATGTTCACTTATATAGGAGTTTGGTTGGTGCTCTACAGTACGTTACCATCACAAGGCCTGAATTGGCTTACTCAGTCAATAAGGTTTGTCAATTCATGCAACATCCTCTTGAATCCCACTGGAGAGTAGTTAAAAGAATTCTGAGGTATCTCAAAGCTACACCTACTGCTGGTCTTCATCTGGTCTCATCCCCTTCTTTCAAATGGACTGGGTACTGTGATGCTGATTGGGCATCTGATCCCATTGACAGGAGGTCCACTTCTGGTTACTGTGTGTTTTTAGGTGCAAATCTAATCTCTTGGTCTTCAAAGAAGCAGAGTACTATCTCAAAGAGTAGTACTGAAGCTGAATACAGGAGTCTTGCTGCGGTTACAGCTGAATTAACTTGGCTACAGTCTCTGATGTCTGAACTACACATTTGCTCTAGCCCTCCCACTATCTGGTGTGATAATAACAGTGCAGTGATGCTTAGTGCAAATCCTATTCTTCACTCTAGGACCAAGCATCTTGAATTGGATCTTTACTTTGTACGAGAGAAGGTAGCTCGCAGACTTGTGCAAGTTCATCACATTCCTGCTCTTGATCAAATTGCTGACATTTTCACTAAAGCTCTTGGGAAGTCCAGATTTTTGAAGCTTCGTGACAAACTAAGTGTAGTTGATGTATCTACGCTTAGTTTGAAGGGGGATGTTAAGCCTAATTAGTATTAGCTAGTTGTTAGTACATGATCTAGTTTGTTAAGCTGTCAATGTGGTCCAGAGTATGTTAGTTTGTTAAGCTGAGTTGTTAGTCTGTTAAGCTGTCTTGACAACTAGCAATACATTACAGTCTGTATATATGTAATGTATCTACTTTCTACAATCAAGTAATGAAATACAATCTGTCTTGTTGAGAATTCTAACAAAACACAATTGTCATGAGAAACAAAATTATACGCTTAGGTACCTTAGAACAAAAATATCTCAAGAAACAATTGGGATTTGCCATCTCATCTCATGTCATCTCATCTCATGTTTGCAAACTTAACTTAGCACATGGACTAGAGAAAGCAAAACACACTTAAAACTCTTCCTCTTACTTCCTTTCTGCCTTAGTGTGGGCCCAAAAGCATCTCTCCTCTCTACAATAATATGCTCTTTGTATGCTTCCAATAAACATTAGCTAGAGGTAGACACTACTAGGAGCTTCTTCCAACCATTGCCAGGCCCGGCCCTGAGGCCAGTTCAACAAGCCGGCTGCCTAGGGCCTCCCCCACCTTTTATTTTATTTTATTTTATTTTTTAAATAATGATTTTAGGGGCCGTTTTCACAAAATTGCATTATTTAGGCCTCATTATTTTTCTTCTTATTATTATTGCTTAGCTTGGTGGTTTGACGGTAGGTTTTAATTTGAAGATATTTGAAGTTCAAAACCTGCCAAGTGTAGCCTTGAAAATCTCACGGCCCTCACCATCGCTATTCCCTTTTTCTCTCGTGGAAACACAACACACACCTATACAATTCTTTTGGTATATATATAATGTGTGTGTCACGTTATATACATATATATATATGTATGTGTGTCACGTTCATCATCATTTATCAACAATCCTCATATGGATTCGTCCATGTTTATGCCTATATCCACCATTAAAGACACCTTAGAGGTTATGAAAAGTAATGAGTACCAAACATGGACTGGTGGTCTACATAGGATACTATGTATGCAAGGAGGAGATGACGATGGTAGCTATGCGAAGAATTCTGACGCCTCAGCATCGGCAGTCACCTTATCAAAGCCGTTACTTGTTGAGGCAATTCATTTCATGAAGCTTTTCAAAGGAGAAGATTCATTAAGGATTGCAGACTTGGGTTGTGCCACTGGGTACAACACGTTGGCCACAATTGACTTGTTGGTGAACACCTTAAGGGGTAGGTATGTTGAAGAGTGTGGTGGTTTCGATCCTGAGTTTGAGGCCTACTTCTCTGATCTTCCATCCAACGATTTCAATTCTCTTTTTCGGTCACTACCTCCCATTACTGATGGTAAAAAAAGGCGGTACTATGCATCTGGTGTACCTGGCTCCTTCTATCATCGTCTCTTTCCTAAAGGGAAGCTTCATGTTGCAGTTAGTTTGAGTGCCTTACACTGGCTTTCTCAGGTTCTCCTCTTCCTCTGCATGCATATATATTTTCAAAATCCTATATGAAGCATATGAAATACTTCCTAGTTTAATTATATTTATATGTAAACATTTTTGGGTTCATGTTCTGAATCATTTCTAAGTACTACTATTGAGTGTGAATTCTGATGAATCGAAAGATACCGGAGACGGTGCTGGACAAGAGCTCAACGGCATGGAATGAAGGCAGAGCTTGGATTGATGGAGCAAAAAAGGAGGTTGTGGAAGCCTATGCAAAGCAGTCGAAGGAGGATTTAGATGCCTTTTTACGATGCCGGAGGGAGGAAGTTTCACAGGGAGGAATGTTGTTCATGTTGATGGCTGGTAGGCCTGGTTCAAACAATCCTGAAAATCAGTTAGCTGATCCTGTTTCAAGAGCCAAGCATCCATTCACAAGCTCAATGGATCAAGCATGGCAAGACCTATTAGATGAGGTGTGTGTTTGTAGTAGTAGTAATTATCATCTTATCATATTGAATGCAAATATAGATTTCTTCTTCTACCTTAAAACCAACATGACATGACTTGATCTCTTTGCCTTTTTTTTCCCTCCCTTGTCTCCATCTATCATTAATCCAAACTTATCTGATTTTGTTGGTTGAATAAAGCGATTTAAGTAAATTTAACATTTTTGTTTGGTATAGGGACTAATTGACCAAGAAACAAGAGACACATTTAACATCCCTGCATACATGAGGAGCACCGATGAAGTCAAAAAGGCGTTCAAGGAATGTAATGGGTTTGAGATACAGAGATTAGAGTACCGAAGAATAGTGGAGCATTCAAAGGAGAAGCAAGAAGAGTCAATCAGGGATCCGGTTTCCTATGGTAGAGCCAAGGCCAACCTGGTCCGTGCCACGCTGAATCCCATTGTTGAGGCCCACATTGGTCCGAAGCTCTCTGAGGAATTATTCAAACGGTTTGAGAGGAGAGCCTCTGGAGACGTAGCCATGCTTCATAAGACTTGCTTTTATGGCGTTGTTGTTGTATGTGCAATTAGGAAATCAGATTAAACCCCAGTAGACATCGATCCTCTAAAAAGAAAGAATACCAAATGTTCATTCGACATGTATACCTCCTAGATTCAAAGCTGAAATTCACTTTTGATTACTATTGAGTGGTTATGAAGACTTCATATAAAAATGACCCTTTAGTGCATTTTTCTTATCGATGTTTTAAGTCAATAAACCAGAAATAAAAATAAAAATAAAAATAAAAATAAAAATAAAAATAAAAATAAAAATAAAAATAAAAAAAATGGATGGTATATGGGGACAGGGGCAGGGGGATGGATGGTCATGAGATCGATGGAATGTTATTGTTGCTAAGCTGAAAACCCCACTACCAATTGTGTGAGGTACATCAACACAATGTATGGTGATGGTTTGAAACTTCCGAGATATTTCCCCATCAAATCACTGGGACATAGTGACTAAACAGGACTGAAAATATATGAAAAAGGGTAATGGGCCCATTTTAACGCGTATCTTCACAATTCACCACACGCGGGTTAATCACGATCGAGGTCCCTTCCCATCCCATCAAGAAAAGATCGATAGAGAGATATAGCAAGAATCTTTGAACTTGGGAAGTTCAGAGTGAGTTCTCATCAGCAATTCTCAAATCTGCCCTTGTAGGATAGGATGATGGGTTAAGTCTTTGAGTCGATAGATAATAAACAAAAACACTCTAAAGAGAAGGTTGGCAAGAAAGCAATCACACATTAGTTGGCTCAATGTACTTGAAGTGAAGAAATGTGGGAGATTCCTATCTCATCATTGAAGCTTAGAAAGTTGAAACATCTCCACTTTTGAAAAAAATTAAAGGATTAGATAGAGATTAGGCTGTTGAAGTTACACCACTTAAGTTCATAAACTTTCCATTTTCTACTTGTGTAGGGTCTATCAACCAAAAAGTTTTATGTTTTGCTTAATTTTCAACTTGATGTAGTGAGCTCTAGATGACTTTGGTGCAAGAAATAATGATGAGGCTCCATTTGGCTATAGGATACCAAGGACATCAAAGGGTATGCGTGGTGGAAATGATTGGTTACTTCAGTGAGATGAGGTAGTTGAAGAATAAAGCTAACAAGTATCCTAAAAGGGGGTTTTGTGACAATAATAATTGAGCTATAACAGCCATGGTAAAGATTTTTAAGTGAAAAATTCACATACACGTAAGACATTAAGATATGCTTATAGTAGGGAGGTACAAGTGCTTGCGGCTATATCCTACAAAGACGTCCTCAATCAACTAAAAAATAATTGCACAACCTACTATAAATTATGCAGTGTAATGGGATGGGAAGTTTTCTAGGGTTTTTGTTTCATAGGTTTTGATAAGGAATTGAAAGAGATGGCCAAGGATGACAGCTCAATTTGTAAGACTGGCATTACAAGCCCAAGTCCAAAGCCATTTGAATGGTTTTACGATCTACTAAAAGCCCAAGGATCAAATCGATGAAGTCCCGATGCATCTCGAAAAGTGATCAATGAGAAGGCAAAAGATGATGATTTAAGCCAAAGGAAGGAAATTATTTTGATTATTATGGTTGTTAATGGGGATGGAGGAAGAGTGAGAGAGGTTGGGTGGGGGCAAAAAATAAGGGAGTGAGTGAGTGAGTGAGTGAGTGTGTTGTCTGTCAGAGAGAGGGCCCGGCCCTACATGAGATAGACAGGTACGATAGGGTATTTATAGGATGAGTGTGAAATGGGTTGTTTGTTTGTTGACCAGTCAATCATTGCCAGCCTTGACTTTGAGAGTTGAGGCCCACTCTATCAACCATCACATCAGATCTGTTATTCTAAACCCATCACTCCTTCACTAAAAAATTGGGAGACCCCTCAGCTGTGCTTCCAAACGCCCCCTATTTATCCCATGTGATATGTCCATCCCATGAGTCTATGCCACACACACACACACCCCATTCTCGCTACTCTTTCTATGCAAAAAGAACCCGTCTAATTGTCGAGGAAAGCAGCGAGGAAAACAGTGAGGGACCCCTGTGGGGGAGGGGGAGCTGTTCATCCTTTCGGGATGTGCATTTGACTTTTCAATGCATGAATTTCGAGAGTTGAAAATGCGCATCTCGGGGAGAATAGACGGCTCCCCCTCCTCCCTATGGGGTCCCTTGCTGTTTTCCTCGCTGCTTTCCTCGACAATTAGATTTTTTGATGCAAAAATATATGTATCAATACGGATAGAATTTTATGTTTCACAAATTTTAGTTTGATGCATAATTGACTAATTTTTGTTGATTTATTTGGTAATTTAGTGGGCAGTGACTTTCATATATTAGAAAGGCAAGCAAGATTTTTTTTTTTTTTTTATTATGTATCTCAGAGGATTTGAAGACATCAACCAGTCTTGCAGGCACCCGATTGTTAGGGAACTTAACATAAAGACGGTAATAGGAGATAGACACCTACAAACATTTTATATAGAATTCATAAATTCAATGCTGATGATAATGCCAAAATTCAACCGAATTTCAGACAGTTTATTGCTGGGATCTTCTCAAATTCACAAGCATCAATATACCAAAATAGGACATAAATTAACCTAACATTAGATTTCATGCATTATTTATTTTATTACAATTTTGAGAAAGGGAGGAAGATATGTCTTTATCGATGGTTTTGAGCATTTATTAACAACCATTGACACATGTTGTTATGCCAAACCTACCAAATCTCTAACAAAATCTACTCTCAAAACTGCATTTGCTATTGCCCTCAAAATAATAATAATAATAATTGATGATCGGTCACACTTCTGAGTCGTACATGTGTCATGATGATCTCGAGGAACTACGGATTCAAACAACAATTCAATATGGATCCAGTCCGAGCGGTTCTAAGCCGCTCAACTTCAGCCCACCAGATGGGCCCGGACTCTCACAACATGCTAGACTCACACATCTCACATCTATCCTCGATACTCGTAAACCTTTTTAAGCAAGTATCTCGATGATTTGCTTCAAACGGGCAACCACAGCTGCTCGAGGATCTGCTTTCAACTAGGAAGCAAACACCAAAATATCTTAAACACATGGAAACTCCCTTCTACAGAATGCTCTAGAATTAGGAATTATCTCCCGCGTATCTAGGAGCACGGAGCTAACATGAAACTTCTCTCCTACAGCACGACTCCTAATTAGAGAGGGATCTCCACAAAGATCTTCTCCCTAATCTACACCTACGATGGACTGGTTAAACCGATATTTTTTGCACTATAAATAAGACATGAGGTTGGTAAGCTAAGGTACGCTACAAATTCCCTGTTACAGCATTACACCTTCCTCAGATCTTTGTCTGACTTTAGTATCAGAATGTCATCGGCCACTCCACGGTGGTCTGTGGCTCAAGTGTGCTACTTGTGTAGGTCAAACAATACATGCCGTGGGATAGCAAATGACGGAGTATGATAAAGGATTTGAGCAAATGCACGTGCTCGACACACTAGAAGGCACATGCCCTACGTAGCAGCATGTAGTAGGCACAAAGGAAAGTCATCTGAAGGAAAAACTTACGCCAAAACAAAGTTGGTACACGGTTCTAGAACCGGCTGTTGTATGAGGAGGTGGATGTCAAATTACAGAGGTCAGACCAATGTGAGATCAGGAAAGTGGTCGGCATTGCAGGAAGAAGAGCCAATCCGAGGATGTAGGCAAACGATCCAGCCTAATCAACTAGACCAGATAGCAACTTGAGCCGAATGACAGGTTTTCAGTGTCATGCGCAAGGACAAGGATCACATAGCATTTAGTGGGAAAAGAAATAGGAGCTATGTCCATTCAAACTCTTCTTTCTCTGTTATTAGTTCTCAGCTCATTAAGCTCTTAACATAGGAAAGAAGCCCATGTTTGATATTTGTTTTATGATTATCTATTATAAAGGCCAGGTTCTAGAGTTCACGGTTGGAGACATGCATGTATCAGGAGAAGATATAAAAACTTAGAACCAATAAATAATAATAGCCATAAGCTCCTTTATACAATAGTGTGATTGTTCTCTCTTAAAATCACAAGATTAGGACGACAGGGTAAAAAAGCACTGTCATTTAAATTTATGATTTCATCTTAAAATTCAAACCAAGCATCACAATAAATGGAACTCCGAACTGAAACTAAGATAAGGGCAAACTGTGACTTGCCTTTCCTATCGGTAATAGCCAGATATGTCTCATCATCTTATCAATAATTATACATTTTCTACCCAGACTCATAGTTTAATCATATGATCAAAGTACCCTTCATAACAAACGTCTAATTTTATTTTATTGATTTATTTTGAAATCTAACTTTTCATTTGCTCAAATCTTTCGTAACCTCCATCGTTCAACTAAAACTTAAAACAAAGGATGGAGAGGATTCAATGTAAACAAATATAGACTTTTTCTGACAGTTTCAAGGGCTTGCCCATTGCTCTCGATCAATAAACAAGTTAGCACAATCTGGAAAAAGCTTTATTGCCTCCTCAAAACCCTTTCTGAAGTTCCGAATGGGTTGGTTTATCACAATACATATCAGGAAGAGCACTGATATCCACTGGAGAGTCAACATTAACTACACAGGAGAATCGACTAGCCCATCAACAACCAAATTTGCTGCATTTGACAAAGGGGTGACTAAGGAGTGGGTAGAATGGGCAATCAATAGAAAACATTGGAACTTGAGATGAGACTTATTGTCCTATATGGAAAACTAATTGTTAACCACTGTTGCTACTATTGCTATTACTACTAGTATGTTGCCAGTGCCACTATTGAAATTAGTGTAGCTATTAAGAAGGAAAGTGTTGTGTGTGTGTGATCAGGTGGAAACACTACGGAGATCCATAAAGTTTGAGCTAGAAAGGGATCTTTGAGCTTGAATACACTGATGAAGTTCTGATTTGAAACAAATATATATGTTGATGGAATCTGAATGTCGGCTAAGGCGTGGATCCATAACTTTCTATAAACCCTAACATGGATATAGAAAAGAACACAAGACAATAACTTCAAATAAAAAAAAATAAAAAAATAAAAAAGAGTGAGAGAGAGTCTTCTATATCCTAAAATGGCTGAGATTGAAAAAGAAACAAACACAAAACTGAAGAACGAACAAAAATCAATAGATTGAGATTCAATCAGATGAAAGATGTTTCACAAAACTCAAGCAAAAGTCAGAAACATATCGTTCAGCCATTTAACAAAAAATCTGATAAAATTGACAAAAACACAATTCACAGGTAAGCTACTCAATTCATCTAGGAAGCAAGATAAAAGATGAATAACAACTAAAATTTGGACCAACAGCTCAGGTAGGGTTTCCTTTTTCAAAGGAAAGTGATGCTTGCAGGACGGTTTCCATGAAGAAAACAACGGGGGATTGGAAGATTTTGTTTGTCTTATTCTTTGTATATCCACTCCATAGAGTTGCGATTTCAGTAAACCATATCAAACCTGGGATGAATGGATCAAGTTTTATTTTGTCCTGATTAAATGAGGAGACGTTTATAATAAGCTATTTAGTGATGGGGAGGCAAAGTCAGAAGATGATTGAAAAACATGCACTAATGCAATGCATGCTTAAAAAATATCTCATAAAACACATGGGGATGGCCATTATAAGTAGGAATAAAAAACATTCTGTAATCATGAAAGGATACAATCATTGTAGATGCATGTAAAAGGAAGGAAGGAGAATCTAAACAACATAATTGGATTATTTTGGACTCTACCTTGAGTGAGTGAAGAGTGGTCATATAACGTGGCCAATGATCAACCACTTTACCCTCTCTATTTTCTCTACGTATATATGCAATGTGGCTTAGTTGAGTAGACGCCACATATCACATAGATAGACATCATCATTGTCTTTTTAACCTGTAAACTGACCAACTGACGACCAAAAAATAACATCCCTGACATTCTGCAACTTATTCAGGAATCTTCACGATAGAAGAGACCCTTATTGGTTGCTTCAAAATCCTCCACGTACACACTTTCATAATGCAATTATTTTACAACCAAAAATCAACAGTATTTACTATTTCCATCACGTGTTATGTTTAGTTCAAAACTACGGCCGGTGACAAACCAAATGGTAAATAGGTAAAACTAAGGGTGTGTTTGGTTGCACCCATTCCATGGGAATAGGAATCCTATTCCCACTTGGAATAGCATTTTGGGTGTTTGTTTGATATTTTACTGGTGGGTGAGGGATGCCAGCACGTGCCACATATTCCCACCAAAGGTGGGAATCGGACGCCTCGGTTCACCAAGGAAAACTTTTGGCGATACTAAAAACCTCTCGATTTAATCCTCCCTCGCTGCCTCGCCTCTCTCCACCTCTCTTCACATCAACTGAAGCAAATTTTTGAAGCTCTCTCGTCATTGCAAAAAACCCCAGGTACGTCTCTCATCTTCTTCGCTCTCTATTTCTCGATCTCTACAAGTTAACTACCATTGATCTCTCCATGAGAACTTGGAAGAGGTCGAAGAGGGGTTGATCTCTCCACTGATCTCAGCTGGTGGTGTTGATCTCTCCACTGATCTCTCGAAGAGGGGTTGATCTCTCCACTGATCTCTCATCATTTACTTACCACATATCCCGAATAAGAAGTGAAGAATGTCCATCTTTGTTGAACTGGACAGAAGAAGATGAAGGCAGAGAGAGTTTGTTAGAAGAAATGTGAGATAAGAGAGAAGGCTCTAAGAGAAGTCAAGAAAAGTGGATGAGTGGGTTTTAATGTGGGATTGAAAGAAGTAAGAGAGGGGGAGATGGTTTATATAGAATAAGATGGGATGAGAAAGTAGAAGAGGAGTGTGTACAGTGTAGATTGAGGAGAGATACCGATTTCGACCTTATCCAAGGCATCTCTACACATACAGCATCTCTTGCAATTTTTATGGGATGTTTTAAAATTCGTTTATTATATAAACAATAAAACATGACATGATGATTGTTAGTCATTTAATTGACTTCCATTTTGAACATTTTATGTAGTTGTTTTGTGTTGTCCATCTAGAAATATGAATGTGCTATGCATAATGTTGCATTTTGTGTCGTCATTTGTTTCGTCATTTGTAAATATTGGTGATTTAGGTGTATGGAAAATCATACTCGGGCTTTTCTACAGGATAGCAAGTGTAGTGACAGAGTTGCTATTTGAATGATGTATGTTTAATGAATCAATGAATTCAAGGCATACTGCAGTGATATTGACTTTAGAAGTTCTGGTAACAAGAGATTGCTTCGATTCAGGTTGCAGAACTTGTGACAAACCATTTTGTGTGTTTTCACCCTAATTATGTATTCACATAAAATACTAATTCAACTTAAAAGACACTGAAACTACAAAACAAATTAACTAAACGTGAAGGAGCATATGCGTAAATTTTGAGATACAATGGGCATGAAATACTTAAACGGTTGAGTTGGGAGTTTTTCTTGAATTCGGTAATGAAATTGCTAAGAAGAGAGTTTTCAAAGTGGTTCTCGAATTCTACAAAGTAGATTTGGTTGGAGGAATTGTGGGATCTCCATAATTAAAAAAAACAAAAGATTCCCATGATTAGTTTTTGGCAACCAAACACTCACAATAGGAATTGAAATCCAATTCCCATGGACAACCAAACAACAAAGTTGGCCAAGTCCATGGCATGAGATGCCATGACTTAGGATGCCAGGGAATGAGAATCCAATTCCCATCTTAGGATTCCATGCAACCAAACACACCCTAAAACTACTTCCTGTTAAACATTTCCTTCATTGGTTTGATTGGTGTAGACCATGTATGAATTTATTAAACTTAGGGTGTGTTTGGTTGGATGAAATTCTATGCTATGAGAATCCATGAGAGGACCCATATATTTTAGGCTAAATTGATGTATCACTCCACATTTACTATTTGACTTTGTGATCAATGGTGGGAATGAAAATCCCATGAACATGAGAATTACACTCATTGATCCCCCAAGGCATGTGATTC
The DNA here is from genome assembly GCA_963556465.1 of Berberis vulgaris. Lineage (NCBI taxonomy): Eukaryota > Viridiplantae > Streptophyta > Magnoliopsida > Ranunculales > Berberidaceae > Berberis > Berberis vulgaris. Next base: position 57,307,546 of record OY747133.1, read on the forward strand.
TCATGTTCATGGGACTTTCATTCCTACCATTGATCACAAAGTCAAATGGTGGATGTGGAGTGATACATTAATTTGGCCTAAAATATAAGGGTCCCCTCATAAATTTCCATGGCATAGGATTCCATGCAACCAAACACACCCTTAGGATTTCGTTAATCACCCCTGGACAGTAGGACCTTTTTTTACATGTTCCTCGCATGAATCAGTTTTCACATAGCTTTCTACAGCTTGGTTTCCCTCACGGTGTTGTTGAAACAGGTAAAACAACCATTAAGGTTTGCCCAGAGCAGGAACATGGAAAACAAGACTCTGGAAATCACGAGAGAAAATGTACATGGAATCAAGGGAGAGTCAGAAAAGAGAATTTTCGGAGACTCCCTGGCATTTCATGAAGAATATGACGGGCTATTAGTTACTATGTTAGATACCTTTGCTGCTACCCCTACTTAAAACAGGCTCTAGATCAACCCAACCTACTCAATTTCTATTGGGTGAATAGGGCAGCTAAGGGTACTCTATATCAATGGAAGGTGTATACCTCGAATCTATTGTGGATCTATGTGGTAGATCTATTTAATCCACTTAGAATCAAGAAAGCATTACAAATTAACTATCTTATAAAAACGAATGACATAAGGTTGTATTCAGAGTGACGATGTGGTATAAGCATCATGCAGCTGAACTTTCATGATAATGTGGCACCAAGCATCTTGCGGTTCAGTTTCATCTTCTCTTTTACTTATCAAGATAAAAGGTTCTCCGACTCAACTGGTCACACTAGGCTACTGCACCATAGGGTATATATTACATCACATATTCTTCCAATAAACTTCCAATAAAGTTATTTTTCTATCTTAAACTTGTTTTCTCCTATTTAATATGCATTATTTACATTTCCTGAATCATTTACTAACAACTCTAATATTTGTACTGAACAAAGTACTATGTTCCAAACTATATAGTTAAATCGTTGATCGGACCTTAATTAGTTCAAAAACGCTATGAGATTAATCATTCTGTCATTTATAAAATATATTCTCTATCCTTCTAAGTAAAATGTGTATTACAAGAAAGAAAAATAAAAAGTAATGAATATTGAAGTAGTAAACATCACATACTGAAATTTAAGGCAAATTATAAAATAAAATAAAATAATCAATGTTAGATAAATGTGTGCCTTACCATACTCTTTAGTTTTGGTCGTCTTTTCCTTTGGTTTTTTTTTTTTTTCTCTTTTCTCCTAGACATCATAAATATATTCTCTTTCATTTCTCCCTATTTCTAGCATTCTCACACACTCTTGGTATTGCCATATGTTTGAATATTGATGAGGTTACTCGTTTATTTATACATATTATTATATTGATTAATTGGTGAGTTTCGAAAGTGATTAATCGATAACTCGGCGAGAAATCGCTAATTCTCACCGATTAATCGGCCATAGACTATTCAAACAATTAATACAAAAATCGTAACACTCTACTAACGAGAATAGATTGATCATGGATTAATCGCCGATTAAATAACAAGGTTCCAAGTATGACTTGAACACTACCGAACATGTAATGAGGGCTTACAAAAGAGAGTATTAAATAGGTGGGATGATTACAAGATTTTCCTAAATGGAGGACAATGCGCATATATGCACCTCATGTATTCTACAGGATCCTGACAATTCTAAGAAATACCAAATGTATTATAAGCATGAAAACTAGAAGACGGGAAAAAATGCTCTTCATTCAGTCATTTTCTCTGAACAGACCTTTATTTTGTCAAGTAGTACATACAAAAGAATTAACTACTCAGAGCTAGCTTGTTAGAGGCTTCTGCTCGAGTGTTACCTGACTGAAAGTATATGATACATACAATTCAAGCAGATAGAGAAGCAGGACAGATGCGAACTGCTTGAGAAGGAAGCATTAAGCAGAAGAAACAGGTTGGTTCTCAGAAACTTGGCTACGGAGGAACTCCAGCACTGATTGACGCTGCACATGGAAACTGAGAAATTATATCATCACTGTGGACGATGTAAACAACAAATACCACACATCTGCTGGCAGTGACATCTTACCCGTTGCTGGAGACCAGTGTCATTAGGACTCAATGTCAAAGACTCCAAGCATTTTATAGCTTCTTGGAAACCTTCAACAGCCACATTCTCATTCCCAAGACTTCTGTCTGCATCGGCTACTTTGGCCAGAGATACAGCAATATCTATAGTCTACAAGCCACATGAAATTAGCATCGAACTTTAACAAATGGAAAAAAGTTAACATTACTATATTACAAATTTACTATTGCATGATCAAATAGCACATATCCCATCTTTGATAGTTAACATGCAATCTCCGGTGAACGTGTTCAACACTGTCTATAATCTATAAACTTGACAATAACTGTCATAGGAATGGTAGATCACAAACACGTATAGGAAAACTGATAGAATTAATAGGAATTGAAAACAATGCAATAATTGAAAGCAAATAAATTGATGATAAAACTAATAAAAATAAAACTGATAAACAAAATAAAACGCTTTATTCAATCGACCAACTAACAATGAACAACCTAATAGCAAACTATTACGAAACCAATGTCCTAATTGGACAGTTACTAAAGAGGTTCTATTACAATATAACTAATAATACTATTACTAAAAGAAACCCAATTACATCAACCTCCCCGGGTTGAAAAAGCTCGTTCTTGAGCTTGAAGCCGCAATTGACCAAGGAACACAAACAACCACTAAAAGAACACACGGTGAAACGCACAAGCAGAGTCGACCTCAAACTTTGGCTCCGATCACAAACACGTAAATCCCAAATGTGCCACCAAATACAAAGTCTAAGAGAAGTTCCCCAGCTCAAAGGAGGTCCAATTCAAAATTTCAATGCATGTGCAGGCAACTTCAAAATCCATTATTCGAAAATTAGTTGCAAAACTGTCCCATAACGGATTCGAAAATATGTCTTGCGGTGGCATGGATGTTGACCATGGTGGTAAATAACCGAATTAGAAACATTATAGGAACCAACAGCTTGTGGTGGTACTACCAGGTGGATGAGTGTAAATAAGCAAAAGATGAGTTTTTTTATTTTTATTTTTATCAGAACTGTAATAAAACTATTTAGGAGGAACTGTGGAGAATATTCACCTCTTCTTCCTCCCCATTACGACTGAAATAAGGGAAAAGGGGCTTCGATGGCTGCAACTATGGAGGGGGTGGTTCCGTGGCGGAGGTGATGTGGAGAGGAAGGATGGCGAAGGGGCAATGTTGATAGACTGGAAGCAACAATGGAAGGTCGATCTGATAGAATCATCAAGGGAGGTTGTCGATCCTCTGAAATCAACAAAGGCGATGTTTGATCGACTAGATCATCAAGGGAGTGGTCGATCAACCTGTTTGAGGCAAATGGAGGCTGTGGCTCAATTGAGTGATGCTGGTGATCGAGCTTTGTTGGTCGATTGATCTCTGTGCGTGGTTGTTTGATCGACTCCAAATCATTGTGGGGTCGTGCACCACCATCGATAGTGCTGGGTGTGGGGCCCTGAGGGGCTGCCGGTGGTGGTAGGTCCAATTTTCGATCCAGACTATCCAACCTCTTTGATGTTTCTCTATATTATCTGAATTTTGTCCTCAATTTTGCGAATATCAGAACATCTTCTCGAACGCTAGTAGTCTCTCTTCATTGTCATCTTTCAAACTTTTCACAAACAACTTTTTTTTAAATCTTTATCTTTATAAAAAAAAATTCTTCAAAGATAATTTCGGCTCTGATACCAATTGATAGAATTAAACTTGTAAATAAACGGTATTGAAAATAATGGGATAATTGAAAGCAAATAAATTGACGATAAAACTGATAAACGAAATAAAACTTTTTATTCAATCAACCAACTTACAATAAACAACCTATGCTCCATTTTATAACTGACCTAACTTCTCTAACAAGAAACAAACCCTAACCTAATAGGAAACCAATGTCCTAATTAGACTATTACTAAAAAGATCTTATTACCATATAACTAATAATACTATTACTAAAAGAAACCTAAGTACATCAAAAACACTTGCAGTAGTAAGACTTCGAAAGAGTAACAAACATAATTGATATCGGACAAAGATAAATCCTAGATGTAGAATGAAATATTCTCCCACCCAGATTATTTGAAGAAAACCTTACTAAGAAGTTGAATCGTATTATAACTCTACGTTAAACTATCTACATAATCAAATTTATTTACGGATGAAAACAAACAATATGATACAACCATACTAAAGTGTATTTAGCGAGAGAAAAGCAATACATCCCAAAGGACCCAAAATCTAGCAAAAGCCATCCCTAAAAGCTCATCCAGTGCCATACAAGAACAAGACAATTCATAATTGGCTCCATCAAGAGACACCTTCAAAGATTCTTTGGTTTGTTCCTTCCAAAGAGCCCAACAAATTGCATATGGAATGAACTTCCAAATGTCAGGCTAGCTCCAAGACCACCGCAAATCCACTATGACCCCTACATCAGCCAAAGGAGATCAAAATTATCTAGAAAGATAATTCATAACCTTGAGGCAAGAAGAGGTTGGTAAGGACTCCTCCCTAACCACATCCCACACAAGCACCATCAATTATCATAGTTCTACCATAAGGACATCTCTATGGGGAGATGACTCAAAGCATGTATCCAAATAAATAAGCAAACTAAGAGGAATGAAATAGAAAAAGGTAAATCAGAAGGAGCATATCTGGAGGAGTAAACTCTCTCTTCCATCAACTGAGCAAACAATGATATAACAAAGGAGCCCTTTCTTCCCATTTCCACTTCAAACCATCCTCCTCACTTATGGACGCCCCTTCAAACACAACAATCAATTACAAAGCTTCCGGGTTTCCCATTCAAACAAACTCCTGAGAGGATGTATGTTCCATACCCACTCATCATTCACATTAGCGCCAAACTCCGAAAACATGCCAAGTTTTCTTGGAAGATACCAAGAAGAAAGCCTGCTTAGGTGGTATCGTACCTCCTAAGTGTCTGCAAAAATCTAATTTGGTCCCACTTTCAACTGAAGTCAAACCATGTATGAACTTTCTAAATCAACAAGATGCCGCCCACATAGTCAAGCCAAAAGGGCTCTAGAGATTTTCCTCTCTCCTTTTCAGCACTTATCTATGGAATGACGTCATAGAAATTAAAATTGAATAGTACATACTTGGGAAGGAACATTTGAACGATCCTTTATAGCAATACGTCGAACATCCAATGACCTAGAATAATAAGATCTTGATGCTTGCAAATCCCCGTCGTAGTATTTAAGGTCTCCGATTTTGTTAAGTGACACAGAAAGTGTGTGAGTCACCTGTCAGGAATGAAGTCCACAAGTAGCATATGTATTAGCACTGTCAAGCAGTATTTCAACTACTTCATTATTGGTAATGGAATTTCGGATGCAATTACCTCCAAATCATCCACTGACAATTTTGAAAGAAATTCAACACTCTCTTCAAAGTAAGTCACTGCGGCACTGGACCCTCCTAAAGCTCGACTGCAATACAAATTTTTTGTTTTAGATATTACGAAATATGTTAAATTGGAAATTGTTGATATTTTCCTACAGAACCTCAGGATCAGATGGCTCATGATATTCAATTCACACAGAGAGATACAGAACTCAGTAATTTTTTATGACTATGATCAACAGTCTGTAGATATCACTTCCCCAATAAAACTAATGCATATTTAAAGTTTCGAGAACCATCAACCATTCACTTTCGTCTTCACTATGAAGCTTTATTCATTTTTCTAGAAGTTTAAGACATTGTTGTCTTTGTCTTTTCCATAAGTGTTGAAAACACAATGCATAGTGCAAGTAGTGTACATAAGATACAGCATCAAATATCACTGACTTATGGCGAGGTTAGTTTGACCCATATTTGTGGCACCCACATGGAGTAGTATTTTTGGCTGACTTTTTATCAAGATGATCTCCATGAAGATCATCCTCACACAAACAATTTCATCCTGACATTCAGTCATCATAACTATAATAAAATAAAATAAAATAAAATAAAATAAAATAAAATAAAAAAGAGAGAAACCACAAACATTTTTCTTTTCTTTTCTAAAATAAAAATCTACAAGTGAAGTTGAGGCTCACTAGTTGTAATCACATCAGCTTGAAGTATAACTCAACGGTTAGTTATTCTAAAGAAGGGAAGTAATGTAAGAAAAGAAAGCTAATTATCAATAAACATACAACATTTCACTATTTCTACCAATTTCAGATTTGCCATCTTTTTTTAAAAGGTTCAAAATCATTTAAACCCAACGGAAAAGTGAAAAACTTAACAAAAAAACTCCCCTCTCCCACCTCAACAATGAAGATTTAATGAAAGGTATGGAGATTGTAAAACAAGATCCCACAGAGTCCACTCACAATCTACAATTCCACTAAAACTCCCACTCAAAACCAAGAAACATTACTTAAGAACCAACCTAAAAATAAAAAACACATGCTACAAGCCCTCTAAAGCGGAAATATGGCAATAAATAACACATAACATAATGTATAAGTTATTGAACAAAAAGACACAATGTCGGAAACTTCCAAAAGCTGTACAGAGCTAATTGCCTGTAGTCCTACACAACGAAATGATTAGCCTGCCCTATGATGATCAGCACTTAAAGTTTCTTTTCTTTTCCTCTTCTTCCTGTGCTTGGGTCGACTCTTGACCTCTACTCTTCCATTACCCTTCTTGGGGTTCAACAGATTATTAATGGACAGAGTCTAATTTTGCAGACTGTTTGTAGAACTCTATTTGTAGAACTGAGATAGTTCATCATGGGCCTAGCCCTTGTTCTTCTTCCTTACCCTTCTCTTCTAATGAAAAAGAAGGGCCTCGATTTCAGTTGCCCAAGGGATTTGGAACGTTATGTTAATCTACAGTCTTTGAGTCCTCACCAATTCTCACTTCAGTAGGAGACTACAGAGCATATCCCAATGTTGTCCTATGTTTAAAAACCTAGAAAGCAACACTGTCCCAATGTTGACACTCAATTAGGACACCGTATCTGTGTCGGTGATGATTTCTACGTGACAACTAAAGCTAACGTTAAAATAGAACTAAGATAAACCCTAAATAAGAAAATATAAATTTCACTCAAACCAATTCACCAACTACAATGCTCAACTCCCCACCTTATTTATAACCTAACTTTTTTGGCAAACAATCTAATCTAACCATAACTCTACTTTGACTAATGCCCTAACTGATATGGGCTTTATCATATTTGGCCCATTTATAAATAATACTAATACTTACCCCTTACATCACCCTCCCCAGGTTGAAGACGCGAGCTTCAAGTCGAATAAGTCTACCGAACACAAGCAACTAGTCACATAACACAAAGCGCAATACGCACGAAGTAGACGGCCTCAAAACTTGCCACGATGCAACCTTGTCATAGGTAACACCAACACAGAAAAGTTGCACGGTGACTCAAAGAACCATGCGCATAAGCTTGTGCCACAAATAATTCCCAATATGAGTCGATCAATATAACCATCGCCACTCACTGCCTTGCCTTTGCCTCTATGAAGTCTCATCATCCTCTTGACAAAAAAAAGGAAAAAAATCACACAACTCAAATGGCTTACTTCTTGGAAATCGAGTACATGTGATGATGTCCTTAACTTTCTCAAAAAGCTGGAGGGACTCTGACAAACAATAAAGCTCAACCAGCTCTTTGCACAACTGGGCAAGTTCATCTTCCACTAATGTTGCTCTCATCCTCGGGTACATCTACTCAGCTTGTGCCTTTGGTTGATCTCTCTAGACATCGAAAAATGGGGCGAGGCAGACGGCAATCCATTTTACTAAATTTCTCGAATGCCCGCCCCCCCCCCCCCCCCCCCGAATTCAACTAAACTCGTGGCATAGTGAGATTGGTAGTGGGGTGGGGGTGGTGTAAGGAAACTAGTTCAGGTCGAGAGACATAGGTGTATTGAGGTTGTGGATAATAAAACTGGTTATGGGCATTGGACACCATGGGGTATTGAACTTGAATTGAGCTTGGGCTATATGGATAGTATAGGGATGGATGGGTCCGAGTAAGAATAAATAGGGGTTTGGATATTGGAATAATGAGTCACTCATTTTATTCTTGGTGGGGTGTCTTCACTGATTCTGGGGTGCATATAATTGTTATTTTAGGTTAGAAAAGTTTCTACAATTTCTGGAAATTTCTAGGGAGCTTTTTGAAATTATTGGATAGTTCGAGGAGGTATTTGAAACACTGCTGATGAACTGTGTTTTTTTTTCTTTCCTCTATTCTCAACTTCTCTTCAATCTTATCGTCTTCAAACAATCAATCAAACCAATCTGGTTCTGATATCAATTGATGATTTTTGCGCTATAAGTAAAGCTAAACTAGATCTACGATAAACCCTAAATAAGAAATAAATAAATAAATTTTATTCAATCAATTCACCAACTACAATGCTCAACACCATGCCTTATTTATAACCTAACCAACTTCTTAGAAAAACAATCTAATCCAACCCTAACATTACTTTGGCTTAGGGATGGCAACGGAGCGGATTTGGGCAAATCCGTCCCCGCCCCATTGGGGATTGCGAATTCCCGAATCCGTCCTGAATATTTGTTTATATATACATTTAAAACCATCCCGCCCCGAACGAATTTGCAGATATCCACCCTGCCCCGATTAACCATTTAATTTCCAAAAAAAAAAAATTGTCAGCATCTTTGTGAGCAAGGATGCACCGACTCTCCGAAAAACCTCCGTATCACGCGTCAAATGCGTGTCGGACACGGATTCGCGCCCGACACGCGCTGGACACGTATGGGACACGGGGTCAACGGTCAAAATTCGTTGACTGGTTTGGACACGACCTGGATACGATCCGGACACGGTCAAGACATGGTCCAGACACGGTCCGGACACGGTTTTTGTAAATTTTGCAAATAAATCAGATGATCGATCGATCCTTCCTCCCACAAACCCTAACTCCCACAACACAGATAACAGAGAATCGATCGAGAGACGGAGGTAGAGAGAACAGAGAATCGATCGATCGATTGATCAAACCACAGAGACGGACATAGAGAGATCGATTTCGACTGACACGAAGAGATCGATTTCGACAGAGAGGAGAAATCGGTTTAGACAGAGAGGGATAGATCGATCGACAGGATCTATGGCGTCCTCATCAACACCAGGTACCTTCGATCGATTTCGTTTTTTTTTTCCTGCGATTTCTGCTATTTTCTCTGTTTTTTGCTGTTTTTTTCCTCCGATTCCTGAGATCGATCGATCCTGCGATTTCTGAGATCGATCGATCCTGCAATTTTCTTTTTTTTTCTTTTTTTGCTGCTATTCCTATTTTTGCTGCAATTCCTTTTTTTGTTGCGATTTCCTTTTTTCCTGCGATTCCTTTTTTTGCTGTTTTTCTCTTTTCTTTCTCTGCATATATATGAAAGCATGCATGAAATACTTCAAATACCTCATATTTGAGCTTGCACCTATTGGCTGAAAACTAAAGAAGAAACTAAAACTGGTTTTAGGCCAAGTAACTGGAGATGATCTTTGGAAGCATGTGACAATAATAAGAAGACCAAGTGAAGGTGGGGAAACCTTAGATGGCGGTGTAACTTTTGTCAGAAAGAGTATACGGGATCTCTTACTAGATTGAAGGACCACTTGTTGAAGAGATGTAGCCGCCTCGCTGGTGAGTTTTTGAAATTATCAATTTACATTTTATTTACATTATCAAGTTAATGAAATTATATTGCTTATGCTTTATGAGTATGACTTGAGCAGTTGAGCTTGACTTTATGATGCATTTGTAAATTTGAATGTTTTATTGATATGTTTGGATTGTTTAATAGTATTATTAATTTATTTATGATTTTATGTTCTTATGAGTTACAAAAAAAATATATTAAAAAATTAAGTTTGACCGTGTCACCGAGTCCTATTTTTTTGAAAATTGTCGAGTCGCCGTGTCGTATCCGTATCCGAGTCCGAGTCCGTGCATCCTTGTTTGCGAGTTAAACCATTTTCACTTTCATCCAACTTCTTGGTTTTAATCACCATATTGAGTGCTTGTCTGAAGTAAAAGCTGGAATGATTTATAGGGTATTTAGAGGTACTCTTCAATGTGAGGCTATGCTGAGGCTTCTGGAGAACAAATTCCAGGGAAGGGGAAGAAAACGCCATCTTTACCCTGAATGAAAATGGAGTAAGAAAATGGTGTGACGTGAAAATGGTTGGAGTAACTTTGAAGTATTATTATTACTCACTTGAATGTTCTTGCCTTGGATAATCAACTTAACAGAAGAGAAAGGGATGTCCCAGGACATTGTAACACCATGAGGTGTCTGACATTTGGGTGAAACTTTGATTGGGAAACCAGATGAAGTGGGTTGAAAGTGGTGTCTGACATTTGGGTGAAATTTTGATTGGGGAACCAGATGAAGTAGATTGAAAGTGGAGTGAAGAGATGAAAGTGAGGAGAGATGGGGAGGTGAAAAGGTGGAATGGGGTCTTTGGTTTGGGAGTGATTGGGGAAGGTGTGACGTGAACAAAGTAGCCATTGATGAGTTGAGAGCAGCGGTGAGAAAATGAACATTCAAGTGAAAATTCTAGGGAAGGGCAAGAAAGTGAGTAATTATCCACAAAATTCAACCTTTCACTAACACCTCTTTTTCTTCTTCAAACTCAAAATCTCCCCCAATTACTTCTCTTTCAACTAAAACTAATCTAAAACACTCCCATCACGTTCACTCCCCCAAATTTCCACCAAACATTGAAATTAATTTCAAATTCACGACCTTCCTACCAACCCAACAGAATTGCAAGCGGAAACCCTCGAATTGCTTCCGGAGTAAGGAAGCACATCGACGAAATTGAAAAGCCCTAATTCACCAAACCCTAGAATCACGAAATTGCGAAAGGAGCGAAAGAGAGCTAGGGTTTGTAGAGAAGGTTTAGATAGAAGTCAATGAGAAGAAGAATAATAATAAGAGAAGAGGGTGAAGAGAGCAGACAGGTGGAGAGTTGAGCATGTCTATGGAGAATTTTTTAGGGTTAGGGTTCTCTTAAAAAAACCTAAGGTTATTTTAATAAATTTATACATAGGTAAACGGATATCTGCGGGGCGGATATGGCCAAATCCGTATCCATCCCGAATCCTTGACGGATACGATTTGGATCCTCGTATCCACCCCGAAATCCATTTAAAGAAACCCAAATCCACTCCAACGGGGTGGGCGGGGCGGATATCTGTGAAAATCCGCCCCACTGCCAACCCTACTTTGGCTAATGCACTAACAAATAGGTTAATTTACGATACCTCCAGAACAAATAGCTAATTAAAGGTTAGTTCTAATTTTATATCGTATTGCATGTCCCCTGGACTACAGTCAACGTGCATTGACTGTACTTTTTAGATGGACAAAGTTTTGATGACTAAAATGTCCCTAAATGATTAAAGGGTTGAGGTTAAAATGTTGGCCTCAAACTGATAATTGGTATCTTGAGACACATCTAATGGTTTAAATTTTTTTTTAAAAATTAATGAGTATCTCGAGAGACGTCTTATGGTTAAAAAAATTAATCAGACCTCATCTTCTCCAATTTCATCCACCCAACATTTCTACAACTCCCACCTCACCATAACCACCGGTCCAGCCACATCCCCCTATCTCTTTTCTCTGCTTCTCCGCCACACCCCGCACCCATCCCCCCTCGCCCTCATCTATCTATTTGCATCCCCCGCACCACCCCACCCCACCCCACCCGCCTCCCTTTTCGCTCCTGCCACTGCGATCACCCCACCACCTAAAATCGACCATTTGTGTTCTTTTCAGAAGAAGTGGCGAAGAACCTAGACTCTAAAGCAGCAACAGAACAAAGAACACTTCCAATGCATCTAACAGTCCAACTCGTTCAAGTTTCCTCCTTTCCTCTCAAACAACAATCCTTCTCTTTGGCCTCCATCGCCAAACATCCCTCTCGATTCTAGAAGCTGCGCAAAGAATACCAAGATGGCAACAATTGGCCCCTTGAGGCCGACGTGGAGAATCTCGATGAGTAATATTGCATCATCGGCCAAGATTTCTTCTGGTGAGTTTGGATTTGGGTTCAATTAGGGTTTTGAATGTTGGGTTTTTCTTGTTAGGTCGAGTTGTATGGTGCATCGATGAGTTGAAGCGAAGGAGGGGTGGTGAATTAAAAAGGGGGTTGGAGGGCTGTTGGTAATGGTTGTCGATTTGAACAGAGCGGGATGAAGGAAAAGGGTGACAGGGTGGAAGTGGTTGGGCGATTTGAACGGGAGGAGGAAGGAAGGTGGTTGGGCGATTTGAACGGGAGGAAGGAGGAGAGGTGGTAAGGCAGTCGTGGTTGCAGTGGCAGGACGAAACGCAAAGAGACGTACAAGAGGGCAGGGGATGGGTGCGCGGTGTGGCAGTGATGCAAAAAGGAGAGGGAGGGGGATGTGGGCGGACCGATGGTCGGTGGCATGATGGTGAGGTCGGTGGTGCCTCAGGATACCCATTTTCTTTTCTTTTTTTACATTTTGAATCATTAAATTACCTCAACATACTAATTATCAGTTGTACGAGGCCGACATTTTAACCTCATCTCTTCAATCATTTTGGGGCATTTTAGTCATCAAAACTTTAAAAAATAACAATCCACATACGTTGACTGTCAATCCAAGGGGCATCTGCAATACGATATAATATAAGGAATAACCTTTAATTACGGGAGGCAGCAATGGGGAATTTGAGCGAAAGCCCGATGGAGCGATGCTGCGTGGAGGTAGAAGGCCCGCAGGTCGTGAACTTCTTTTCTCGGAGAAGAAGCAATGACAGTATCTGGGGAATAAGCATCAGCTAACTCTGTGCCAGCAGTCGCGGTAAGACGGAGGATGCAAGTGTAATCCGGAATGATTGGGCGTAAAACGTCTGTAGGGGGCTTTTCAAGTCCGTTGTCAAATCCCAAACCCGGTAAATAAACATCGACATGAATTAGCTTATCGACTCCTCAAACGGTACTATAAGAATCGGTACTGAACATCCCACCTATAATAGTACAAGCTCCCATAGCAATGACATTTTTTGGTTCAGGCCTTTGCTCATATAATCTCACTAAAGAAGAGCCATTTTCATTGTTACTGTGTCGGCTGTTAAAATGAGGTCCACTTGCCTAGGACTCGATCTTGGTACAGTCCATATCGATCAAACTCGAACCGTGAGTCTATTAATGAAGCAAATTCAATGAAGCAACAACTGGTACCATAGAGAAGCGACCATAAACTAGAGAGTCTTGACCAATTCGAAAGATCATTTGATGTAGTTGAAATAACTAAATTTTGGGTTGTTCGATCAAGTAACGAAAACTCAGTGGAATTCATAACTGTCTCAATGTAATTTTTTCTTCGTTTTTATTTTTTTTTTGTCTGAATATTCAGAAGCTAAGACCATTCCAATGCCCCCTTTCGCCATGCATAAACTAAACCAACAATTAGGATAAGCACGAAAATTAAAGCAAACTATTTGCTCTAGGAGGTATTGTAAATTAACCCTAGCCAATATGGGTTTTATTATGTTTGGCCCACTTACATGTAATACTAATTAATTACCCGTTTACATTAGTGGAACACTCCGCGGACAGGTCATTGTGTTTGTGTGAGACAGATGTTGCTACTCATGTGTTATAGCTTGGCATGCCAAGGAGACCCCTTAGAAACTTCTATTACACTTAAACCCCAAGTTGTTTTGTCAATTGAAACATTGAACAAAGCCAAAAAGAAAAGAAAATGAATGATAGATTATGCATTTCCCGCCTTATCTTTTATACAAGAGTATAATTGTCAAAGAATAAACATGTCTATCATACGACTAAGACTACTGAGGGAATCAAAACTGAAGGATGCCAATGAATGTATTTAATACGACTATGACATGTTATTTTTAATAAATTTAACTCATTAGAATGATTTTCTCTACCATTAGTGAGATTCCTTCCTTTTTTTCAGTGATGAAATCCAGAAAGAAAGATATTAGTAAAATAAAAAATACTTTGTTATCCACGCTCTATTTTTTACGAGATATTTCATGTCAGTCGTGTTCATGTTTGTGCTTCATATGTAAAAACAAAGTTCCAATCAGAGTGGACTTTAAGACTCAAAAGCTGGTACTATCTACCAATATTTGATGGTAGCTATCTAAGGACAACTTTTTTTTTAGATCAAACACACACCAGAAATATTATTGAGAAAATATAGGCGTGAATGAGAAGCTCACAATACAATGAAAGAAAAGTAACAAAAAAAAAGTACAGAGAAAGCAGCGAAACGTGATTATCCCAGCTGAATTATTCCCTTTCCGCTTCACATAAGCTATAGCAATTGGATTATAAGTTATTGTACCACTAGAAAAAAAAAAAGTTCAATCCACAAGAGTAACACGAGGGCAAGAGTCCTTGACGCTGGATTGGTATCTTTTACAAAATCTCGCAATACAAAGGACACTTCGATAAATTTGACTGAAACCCATAAGACCTTGTTCTTCTAGAACTCATTATAAAAGTCAAACTTCACCCATTCTCAATCTATTTTGACACTCTAATAGCATTCATACATCGTTACTGAGTTTGCACTTCTTGTGTACTCATCATGCAACTCACTTGTATTGTCACCCTAGTTCGATAACCATAGCTTAGAATACATGTTCCGAACCTGGTGCTCTTTCAACAATCTATACTACAACCACAATCAGCATGCACGAGATTAAAGTAGTCTACACTCAAGACTCAAGACCAGTCCCATTACCAAGTAATATTGCACCTTACTTCTCGTGACCTGCCAGCCATAAATAGAAGTCTTAAGTTCTTGCCCTCTTCTCCTTAGAGATTATGAACTCTCTACTGCCACCGTGGGAAGAAACAAATGTTTTTTAACTCAAAACTTTGAGAAAAATATAAAATGTTTTACATAAATTTTTGCTATCAGCGGTCACCATTACATCCCCCCCCCGCCCCCCCCCCCCCAAAAAAACAAAAAAATTTACATCCCCAAAAAAAATTTGAAGAACCTAACTTGAACCGTTTCAATTTAACGGATCCGGTCCGGATTCCCTTATTTTGAAGATTGGGACCAAACCTAACTCGAACCATTTAGAACGATCTAATTCCAATGGTTTCACTGAATTTTTTGTAATTAACTGATATGCTCTGACTTGATACCTGTTCTTTCTTGCAGGTTTGAGTTCCTGATTGGGTATTTATCTCAAGAAAGCAAGCAATGATTCTGCAATCAATAAACCAAGCAATTGATTCTAAGACAGACTGATAGTGAATGGGAAATCAAGCCTCTGATTCTGATATAGAAGACCAAATGAAGTAAAATGAAGAATTCAATTGATTGTATTGAGTAGGACAAAAGGAATTGTGGATACAGAAATTGTAATAGCAAATTCGAGGTTGCTAGCCTCCCTTAGAGCTATTCGAGATGCTCTGACACTCCTTGAGCAAGTTGCTCAGTGTACAAGTTTTCTCTAAATCAATGAATATCTCTTTTCTCCTAGTACTCTCCTATTTATAGCACTTAGCCAATTACAACTCCTCTCACAATTACTGACAGCTATTCTTAACAGAATCAGAACAGACAAACAGACTTCCTCACATAGCATTCTTACCAAATAACAGAACAGACAAACAGACTTCCTCACATAGCATTCTCAGTACTTAACAGAGCACTCTCATACAACATAGCACTCTCAGTACTTCACAGAGCACTTTCCTCTTCAGCATTCCTATGATCTGTCTTTGACTTTCTCCGGAAATAGGTATACTGAATAGGAGGTTTAGGATGTAGAATCCTATCAATACCCGCCCCCCAAAGACGCACCTTGTCCTCAAGGTGAAAAGAAGGAAACTGCTGATTCAATAACTCGAAGTCTTCCCAAGTGGATTCATACGCAGGTAAGCCGTGCCATTTAATCAAAACATCAACTTTATTCGACTCACCTTTACCCTTAGGCCACACATCCAATAAGGATTCAGGAACCACCACCAATTCACCATCATTGCTGAGCTGATCAGGCAGAGGATTTACAGGAAAACACTGTCCCTTGGCACGCCTCAGCTGAGATACATGGAACACAGGATGAATCCTGGTGTGGACAGGAAGATCTAACCGATATGCCACAGCTCCCACCTTTGCCAAAATTTTATAAGGACCATAAAAACGTGCCGATAACTTGTGATTAGTCCTAGCAACCAGGGAATGCTGACGATAAGGACGCAACTTCAGAAATACGAAACTACCCACATCAAAGGATTCATCACGCCTGGACTTATCCGCCTGAAATTTCATGCGCTGTTGCGCCCTTAATAAATGTTGTTTTAAATCATCTAACACTCTATCCCTGTCCATCAATAATTGCTCCACTGAAGATGTGACTGCTGATCCAATGGCATACCGAATCAAAGGAGGAGGGTCCCTGCCATAAAGAACTCGAAAAGGGGAATAACCGGAAGCCGAATGGACTGACGTATTATACCAATACTCAGCCCACGAAAGCCATTTACTCCACTGTTTAGGCTTATTCGAAGAAAAACAACGAAGATATGTTTCAATGGACCTATTAATTACCTCAGTCTGCCCATCGATTTGTGGGTGGTAGGCGGTACTGTGCTTCAATGTGGTGCCTTGTAATCGAAATAATTCTTGCCAGAATTTGCTGAGAAACACCTTATCACGATCTGAAATAATAGACTGTGGTGTTCCATGCAAGCGTATAATATCTCTCGAAAAAACCAAGGCCACCCCTTCCGCAGAAAATGGATGTTTCAATCCTGAAAAATGAGCGTACTTGCTCAGACGGTCGACCACAACCAAAATGGTATCATAAACACCAGAACGCGGTAAACCCTCAATGAAATCCATTGTAACTTCGTCCCAAACTTGAGTGGGTAAAGGGATCGGTTGAAGCAAGCCTGCTGGAGAAAGAGCCAAATTCTTATTCCTCTGACAAATATCACATTCACTGACCCTTCGCCTGATATCCGACTTCATTCCCACCCAATATTGCTCCTTAGCTATCCTTTGATAAGTTTTTGTTTCCCCAGAATGACCTCCCACATGAGAAGCATGAAATTCCATAAAAAGAATAGGAATGAGGGAAGAAGAAGGAGGGATGACCAACCTGGATTTGTAATACAACATATCCTGAATCACTAAATATCCAGGTCGTCCTGACCCTTGCAAAACTTGTTGCTTCAGCTGTGTCAAAACACTGTCTGCTTGTATCTCAGATCGCAATATGGACCAATCACGCCAAGTGGGTAACGTGAGTTGAGAGCAAGAAGGAGATGGAGTAAGTCGAGACAAAGCATCAGCCGCCATATTCGAAGAACCCGATCTATAATGAATCTCAAATTGGTAACCCAACAGTTTACTCACCCATTTCTGATACTCGGCGCCAATAACCCGTTGTTCCAATAAAAACCGTAGACTCTTCTGATCAGTCCGAACCACGAATTTTCTGCCTAACAAATATGCCCTCCATTTCGTAACCGCCAACACAATCGCCATCAATTCCTTCTCGTAAATGGGTTTGAGCCTAGCACGTTGCCCCAACACTTGACTAAAGTAAGCGATCGGTCTTTGTGCTTGCATCAATACCGCGCCCACTGCATAACCAGACGCGTCGGTCTCAACGACGAACTCTTTAGAAAAATCCGGCATGGCGAGCACCGGAGCCTGAGTCATGATGATCTTCAATTTCTGAAAAGCTTCCTCAGCTTGCTGTTGCCAATTGAACCCGTCTTTTTTCAACTGAGCAATGAGAGGCCATGCTACCTTACTGTAATCCTTGATGAATTTACGGTAATAGCCCGTAAGGCCCAAAAACCCTCGCAATTCGGTAAGATTCTTTGGTGTAGGCCACTCTAACATGGCTTGAACCTTTGATTGTTCCATTGCTACTCCTTCAGCCGAAATATTATGCCCCAAATAACTCAATGTCGAACAACCAAATTCACATTTTTTCTGATTCGCAAACAGTTGGTTGACCCGTAACAACTCCAATACAATCTCCAAATGCTTCAGATGATCTTCAACCCCTTTGCTATACACCAGTATGTCGTCAAAAAATACAAGGACAAACTTACGCAAATACGGTCTGAAAATGGAATTCATCAGGGCTTGAAACGTTGCGGGCACATTTGTCAGACCGAAGGGCATGACTAAAAACTCGTAATGCCCTTCGTGTGTTCGAAAGGCTGTCTTGGCTTCATCCCCCTCTTGTAATCTGATTTGATGATAACCTGATTTAAGGTCCAATTTCGAAAAAATATCAGCTCCATGGAGTTCATCTAACAACTCGTCGATAATGGGGATTGGAAATCTATCCGGCACCGTCTGCTTGTTCAGTGCGCGGTAGTCGACACAGAAACGCCACCCTCCATCTTTCTTCTTAACCAACAAGACGGGACTAGATAATGGGCTCACACTGTGGCGTATAATGCCGGCAGATAACATCTCTGTGATTAACCTTTCGATTTCATTTTTCTGGAACTGAGGATATCTATAAGGACGCACATTCACTGGACCGGCTCCATCATTCATCACAATGGCGTGCTCGTATCCCCGTTTTGGAGGCAACCCGAAAGGCAACTGAAAAATCTCTTTGTACCTTTGTAAAACCTCCAATATTGTACTCGGTATAGTTGAATCTCTGCTTTCTGAGAAGGCCATATGTCCCAATTCCACCAAGTACCCATGCCCCTCCTGCTTTATAGTGCGTATCATAGTCTTCAACGACACCAAACTCTTTCCCAAAGAGGGATCTCCCTCGAGTGAAAATTTTTCAGACCCAACTTGAAATTGCAAGTGTTGATCTTTCCAATTTACTGAAATTGTTCCCAAAGTCTCCAACCACTGAATTCCCAATATAACATACGAACTGCCCAACCCCAATGGGAGAAAATCCTCCTGAATTTCTATGCCTTGTAACAATACTTTCACCCCTTTACAAACCCCACTTCCTTGGATTGCATCACCCGAACCCATTATTACGCCGTACCCTCCCGTAGCTGATATCGGTAATTTCACCTGATCGACCACTTTGTGAGAAATGAAGTTATGGGTGGCACCACTGTCTATCAAAACCACCACCTCGTGACCCGAAATAGCACCAGCAAGTTTCATTGTCTTTGGGTTTGTCAAACCCATGACGGAACTCAGAGAAACTTCCACTCCTCGACTGATCTCGACCACATCGAGCTCTTTCTGCTCTTCACACCCCTGATCCCCTTCATCCTCTTCCTCACTGTCGGCTTGGGCGATAAGAACACTGACTTCCTTCCTCTTGCATCGATGACCAGGCGAATATTTCTCATCGCACTTGAAGCATAACCCTCTCGCCCTCTTTTCTTGGTATTCGGCATCTGAGAATCGTCGAAGCTCCCCTTTCGCAACCGCTTGTCTATCGTTTTCGATGGAGAGGTTGGGTTGATTGAAATCTCTGTATGAAGAATGAGAAGTATGCCCTAACGAACCATTTGGAATTGGTTTTGGGCCGCTTACGGGCCTTGTATTGTAACTATGAAAACTTGGTTTAGAAAAGCCCAAAGTCTTTTGTTTTTCTTCAACCCGCTGGGCCATATCCATGGCCCGACCCAAGAACCCGGGGTCTAACATCCGCACCTCTGCCCGAATCGATGGCTTCAAACCATTGATGAACTTGCTGAGGTAAACCTCCTCATTCAGGGACTCTAATGGAGCCGCATGGGAGACGAAGCGTCTTCTATACTCTGCCACTGATCCCTCCTGTTTCAATGCTAAGAATTGCTCACAAAGTGATCCCTCTTGAGTTGACCGAAATTGTTTCAAGAGCAAACCCTTAAGTTCTTCCCAAAAGATGATCCTCCTTCTCTTACTTTCCCACTGATACCACAGAAGGGCATCTCCTTCGAAAGCAATCACAGCAGCTTCAATCTTCTCATCATTATTGTACCGATTGATTGCAAAGAATCGCTCAGCCTTCATAATCCATCCATCAGGGTTTGAACCCTCAAAGGTAGGCATCTCTAATCTTTTATGTCTCTTATCAAATTGAAACCCTTGTGAAGAAGATCCACCCATTCCACCGTTTGGACTATGGGTTTCCACATTCATTGGAGGAATCTGATCTTTTTCATTTGTAGAAACTGTTTTCGGAGTTTCTTGTTGTCTCTTTAGTACCAATTCTAACATTTGTTTCAATTCTTGAAAACCCCCGTCTAGAGAATCCATTTTCCCTTGCATGCTAGCCATAGATTCTTTGATAAGCTCCATTCTTGCATTCGCATTACTTCCCTTTCCAGCCATCTCACAGGAATTCGAGTGCTCTGATACCAATTGATATGCTCTAGATACCTGTTCTTTCTTGCAGGTTTGAGTTCCTGATTGGGTATTTATCTCAAGCAATCAAGAAAGCAAGCAATGATTCTGCAATCAATAAACCAAGCAATTCATTCTAAGACAGACTGATAGTGAATGGGAAATCAAGCCTCTGATTCTGATATAGAAGACCAAATGAAGTAAAATGAAGAATTCAATTGGGGTATTGAGTAGGACAAAAGGAATTGTGGATACAGAAATTGTAATAGCAAATTCGAGGTTGCTAGCCTCCCTTAGAGCTATTCGAGATGCTCTGACTCTCCTTGAGCAAGTTGCTCAGTGTACAAGTTTTCTCTAAATCAATGAATATCTCTTTTCTCCTAGTACTCTCCTATTTATAGCACTTAGCCAATTACAACTCTCACAATTACTGACAGCTATTCTTAACAGAATCAGAACAGACAAACAGACTTCCTCACATAGCATTCTTACCAAATAACAGAACAGACAAACAACAGACTTCCTCACATAGCATTCTCAGTACTTAACAGAGCACTCTCATACAACATAGCACTCTCAGTACTTCACAGAGCACTTTCCTCTTCAGCATTCCTATGATCTGTCTTTGACTTTCTCCGGAAATAGGTATACTGAATAGGAGGTTTAGGATGTAGAATCCTATCATTAACTTTTTTAGTTAATCATTCATTTTAATAAAAAAAAAACAAATAACACCAAGCTGCAGCAACAAGCCATTTCCAATATCAACTGCAGTAATGTAGAAGATGTTGCTACATAAGAAAGAGATAGTGGGATGAGACTCGAGAGAGAGATATGAGATTAGATGAGAGGGAGACAGCAGGGCAGCAACGACAATTCATGACAAAGCTGAAAGAGAGACGGCGACAGCAAGAATAGATCAATCAATACGAAGCATTTGGATTTTTTAGGGTTCAAGATTTGGTGTGGGATAAGGACATAATAAAATTTTGTGAGCCCCCATCAGGATAAGACACATGTATAATGTTATACAATACGTGTTGGAACCGAACCATTTGAATTCACACATTTGGAACTGGACTCGAGCTGTTCTACAATATCTGAATCATTTATTAATATACACAATAAGAACCTGACTATTTGGAGCAAAACGAGCCGGTTCGGTTTGGATCCGTGATTCCTCGACTCATTTGCCCACCCCTAATCAGAACAGTCAAAAATCAAATCCAAGGATTTGAATAAAGATAGTGAACCTTTTATAGCCCTATTAAAATGAAATTCAATGGTGGTGTTTGTATAGAATAATCATTTATAAATTGAATAATAGTGCTTTCATAGCCGGATAGCCGGATTCAAACGTAAAATGTAGTGGACCTTTTCTAGCCCTACACACCATAAAAAGATATCAAACAAAACTCGTTGCACAACTTGCCTACATGCTTCGAACCTTGGGTTATTTTGGTGACAACTTTAGGAAGAGACAATGAAGAACAATCAAAGAAACTTTTTGAAGGTCTCCAATCAAATGAAGAGGTTTTGCATGAAAATGCCGGCGAAACAAGAGAGTTTTTTGGATATATGCTAAACAAATATGGAGATTTGGGTTGAGCAAGATGCTCCATGGAGAAAAGTGACTGAAGCCAAAAATGTCTAGTAGTCATTGTAATTAAGACGAAGGCGAGGCAGATGAGCCTGAAAATGCCTCAGAGGCGAATAGGTAGACGAGGCAGACGCCTCACTTCACTGAGGCGGTCTTAACATTTTATTGGACACTCTTTAGGGAATATTTCATTAATCAACTAAATTAATAAAAAAAATATATGATTAATTTTTTTGTGGTAGTCATACTGTCATATTATTGCAAGAAGGCACACGTAGTCATACTTGTTCTTTTCATTATCATCATCATCTCATTATATGGATTAAAACAAGAGCAGTAGAGAAAGCAGAAAGCAAAACAAGAGTTGCGCAAGTTGTCAACTGATAAACTAGTGTAGCTCCATGCTTTATTGAACTAGTGGTTTCCGGGTTTGGTTCAACTTGGGTGAAACAATTATGTCTTGTGACAAACCAATTGCTTCCTCAACTTATGAAACTCTTTGGACTCAAAATCAGATTTCCATCCTTTGCTCACCATTGAAGATCAAGAAATGCTTATAATGAAGCCAGATTAAGCACTCCCTCACAATATCATCAGGCAGACCTGGAATCAACTCCAGATTACAAAAAATTTCCAGATAGGTTGAGATTGGGAAACTGAGTTTGACTTAGAAAGATAGAGCTAGATTGTGTGGGAGGAGATGGATTGCTTCAATCAAATGGGGGAAGAAAAGAAGATTACCATTGCGAATGGCTCGAGTGGGGAAGAAAAAAAAAACAGATCGGAAAAAAAAACAGAAAAAAAAAACTGGCAGCATTAGAAGAGAACGTAGCAAAATAAAAAATAAAAATAAAAGTTGCATTGGTGAAATGGGGGAAGAGAAAAATAACAGACCATAAAAAAAAAAAAAAACAAACAGAGAAGAGAGGAAACATACTTGATTTGAAGGAACTTGATTACACACAACAACAACCTGATTCTCTTGTCTCAAAACCCCCTTCTTAACCCTAATAGATAAGTGGGCTGCAAATGAGCTGAGGCAGTCCGAGGCGCTTGAAGCGAGTGGGGCGTGAGGCGGTCCGAGGCGGACGCCTCAATTCACCGATCCGTCTTACGTCATTTTGAGGCGGCCCTCTGTGAAAACGCCTTGAGGGGCGCCTAGGCAACCGCCATAACTACACTGCTAGTAGTGGTATACTGATGTAATTGGGAATTTTGGTTATTAGTTAAATATGTTAGTAGATGGTCTGGACTTGCTAAGGCCCATATTAGAGTTAGGGCAGCCATATTAAGGTTAGGTTAGATTGATTGCTTGCCTAATAAGTCAATACTCTATAAAGAAAGCATAAAGCTAAGATTGTAATTGTTTTGAATGAATATGAAAAATTGAATGTTCTATTTATCTTTTCTTTAGTAGTTTTGTTCTAGTTTTTTGTTAGACTACATAATCTGGTATCAAAGCCAAAGCGGTTCTTAATTGTATGTTGTCACAAACCAAGATCATAGAATACATAAAAGAGAAGCTTGTAAAATGACCGAGGAAGAAAGATCAAGGGAAGTGGAAGCCATGGAAGAATGGAGGACTACGAGAAATCATAAGAATTGAATGGACAAGACTGGGAGAAGAGTGGCAGGTATGGAACAAATGTTCAACAACGAAACAACAGGAGAAGCGCCATAGGATGAAGAATAGGCAAGACAAAGGGAAGAGTGAGCAGGGATGCAGCAATGGCTTCAAAAGGTGGCACAAATTGTACAAGCGGAGATGAAGAAGAATTAACAACCCGTGATTCCGCAAGCAACGCTAGCCACCGACACGACCGCCGAGTAGCAACCAGCGCCCGACGGTGTTGTGGGGGCAATCGCCGCCAAAGCCAATGTCACCCACAACCCCAGTCGACCGGACGCCCGTGTCGCCCCACCCCAGCGCGCCATCCCGCCTCCAGCACCACCACTCCACTCTACCTGTCTTTTTAGGTGGGGTTCCTTCCGCAACCGCACTCGTTTCAAGCACCCTATCCCCACAACCTCATCCTGATATCCTAACTCTTAATCCCTACACCGTCTAGGTACCTACCCATCATTACTAAGCCTTGAGGCAAGCCGTTTTCGACCCCACTTCGAAAAGTTGGTTGAATCCAAGTTTTCTACCGCATTACAAACTTCCCCATTAATCCACTTTACCTACGAATCATACATCCCACTACAAATCCACAGGAAGAAACACAAGGACAGTTTGACAACATCTCTCCACAGCAGTCAGTTGCATATCCAGCTGAATATCCACATCCACAGAAACATGTCAGACATTGGGTAGAAGATCAGCAGAGACTTAAATCCACTATGGGCACATATGCAAGATGGAGGATTCAGCCCAGGAACCTTGGGGTTGAGGTAGAGGTGCAACGACAGGCGAAAGTCAGCCTTTTTGTCCACCTCCATTGGGTGATCACGTTTGGGGTGTCCCGTTGAGGAGAATGACTAGTTTCCAAGCTTATTCGCTGCTATAGAATGACGAGATGACACTAGTTTGAAGTTGGATGTTTATGTGTATGATGGTGCTGAATTTTGAGTGATGTTTTTGTGGACTGGTCACTAGAGATAAATCGTATTCTGAAGTTTAAGAACAAGTAGGGACCGAAAACAATCAAATTAGTACTCACAAAGCTAAGAGTAACAACAAACCTTTGATGGCAAGAGGAGTGTACACGACGCACCGCTACGTGTTAACCTCATGTGACGACATGGGATGATTTACGTGACTTGATGCATTTGGCCTTTGTATCATTGGATTACAAACATCGTCTTTCGCAGATTTATGGCAGTTAATTAGCGTGGGAGAACAGTTAATGAATATGCGACATAATTTCGGAATTGAAACTTTGCGCACAAAACCTCAGAAATTAGAATGCCAAAAACTTATTGATTTACCATGGTTTGGACACACAAATTAAATCTTTATTGCCTTTGGAGGAATTTGATACTCTTTTTGTTGCCAAAACATGGCTAAGAAGCAAAATTAAGCTTCAGCTTCAGGATCAAATGGAGAAGAAACCTTACTGCACTATTACATTTCCACCACAACCAAACTTTGATGCTTCACTTAAATGTTTCGAACTTAGCCAACCTAGCCTTGTTCAACGTAATTTCCCTAAACCGAAATTTGTCCTTTTAACTAATGAGTTGGAATAGCATGAAGGCATAGAACATGGTGTACCTCCCACTGATGATGAAGGTGAATTGATCTCTTTGGTTGCTGAAGGCACAACAAGCACTCTTGAAGCTTGTGAACAAGCTTCTTCAAGCTGGGGAGGGTGACGTGATTAAGTATTTTGGTTATTAGTAAAATATGTTTGTAGGTGGACTCGACTTACTAAGGCCTGTGTTAGAGTTAGGGTGCTAGCCATTAGTTTAGATTGATTGCTTGCCATATAAGGCACATGACTCTATAAATAAGGCACAAAGCTGGGATTCTAATTGGTTTTGAATGAATATGAAAATTTGAATTGTTTTATCTTTTTTTTCGTAGTTTTAGTTCTAGTTTTTAGGTTAGAATACATAATATACAACCATAACTCTACTCCTATGCATGGAAGTGGCCTTTGGAAGAGTATAATGCAGGTGAAGCCAGCCTTCTCATCTCATGTTTCAGTTTAAATACACCAAGAGTGAAGTTATGGAGCACCACTGAGCTGGGACACCCCTCTTAAAGAGGCATTTTTATCATTTTCAACATCTCATATAACAAAGATGGAGTGGTCAAAGACTTCTATGTCAATGACCATGATCAGCTCATTGACCTCGACTTTCATCGTGCTTTAATGACTCGAAACACAGCCAATTAGTTGATTTAACCTAAGTTATTAAAAATCGCCGATTAATTGCAATTCGAGGTTTGACCGAACCGAACTGGTGAAATTGGCTGGGTTTTTCAGCGAAAAATTAGCAAGTCGCTGCTTAATCAGCCAGCTGACTCGCCGATTTATCGCTATGTTGGAAAGTTAGGTTGTTTGTAGTGGTATAAGTGTTGCAACCTGCAAAATTAAATTCATTTAATTAATTAGTAAAGTAATATATGACTGATTAATTAGTAAAGTTATATAATTACAAATTTACATCATTTTGATTAATTATTTATTTTTGTAATCTATGACTATGATTAAATTGTAAAAATATATGCTTTGAAAAAATTGACCGATTAAATCCGATTAATCCCGCTTAATCGTAATTTGGTCCTGGACCGCGCTGCGACCACTTTTCAATTTAACTACATAGTATTTAACAAACAATTGGATCATTTGGATGATTGGAGTTCAATAGATTTTGAAAGAGAAGACTAAAACCCTTTACAGTTTAGAGTTGTTGGACTTTGGTTGCCAAGCCACTTCCTCAGGATTGGCCAAAATGTGGGTTCACTTGACAAACTTATTTGGCTAAAGCAGTTGTACTTTGTTTCTTTGTTTGGTCAGTCATTTAGGGAAGAACTTTTACGAAGAGGTGGCTCCATCCCAGACTATGTTTATTTGATAACGAATCGATCAATCATGTTCTAGTCAGTTGTCATTTTCCCCATGCTCTATGGGGCAATGTACTTGGTGAATTTTTAAAGATAAACACAGTTAATACAAGTAATTATAGACACTCAAGTCGCACTGCAGATATGGTGGCCTGCTCATGAGAGACGATGAGGCGTCTTAATGGGGCGAGTATGAGTCATTAAGCAGGTACAGGGAAAAGACTGTTTGCGCAAGCCGGGGTCGGAAATTAGGCACCTACCAGGTTATATGTAACAAGGAATAGTTTTATTTGAAAAAGGTTGGACACTGGACAGATATAATTTCATTTCATGTGGGTCAACCATATCATTTTATACGAGTCCCAACTCTGTAATAGGATTATAATTAACTTTGCTATAGTCTTCAATCAACTGATCTGATCTTTATGAGGATATAAATTCAGACTATCTATACACGAGAAAATGTTCTTCTAGATTCAAACACAGACGATACAAACCCTCACCGATTAACTCAGCCGGGCACTGAAGGCCACACCTCCTTAATCTTTCCACATCTCCTTTGATAAACTCCACTCACCAAGAATGCGCAGATCATCCACAGTGCTGACATCTTGCACTTGGCCTAGATCTAAAAACAATAGAAAAGTTGGTTCATATTTTCGATATTTTGGTGAGATAGTAGTTATAGACTTATATATTCGATTTGGGAGATACAATTCCATTGAGGAAATCAAGACAAACAGCGATGAAAATGGCAATTAAGAGATTGAAATCAATGGACATGTGGTTTGATATCACAATTGATGAAGCAAGAAGCAGGATATTAGTAGGGGATGGAGTGGGGGGAACCCAACTTATAACAGGGCGCAGGCAATCTGTGCCAACCAGGTATGGGGGTCGTTGATTGGGGATAGGAGCGAGAATGGCATCCCTAGTCATGAGTTACCCACATTCATCTCTTATGAGTTACCCACATCCATGTCCACATCATTTTATTTTTGCATTGGATCATGTTACATAGCAAGGAGGGGATCCAGATCCACCAGATTATAGTATAAGCTATTTATACCCGTCCAACAATTTAGTGGTAGCGTCTCTACTAGCAATAGTAACCCTTTTTGGATGGATTTATGCAATCAATTTTGAAACTAAACTTTTGTCCAAGTACATTTATGAAGACATTATTGCACAACTTTTTAGTTCTCTCATTGATTTTGCAACAATCAATTAGAATCTAGACGATGAGCTTTTCCAAGTTGGGGAATATTGTATGACTGAATTCACACGCCTCAAAGTATGTTATTGCAAGGTTATTTTAGTAAATTCTTTATTAGGATTTAGAGTTATAATATGTTATTTGAGGAAATTAATATTTTATTTGGATAAACACATATATATTCTATAATTCCAAATTAAGCTTTGTGAGAATTCAAACTAGGCTAAGAAGTTTTAAAATGAACAATGAGTATTGTAAACAAAGTGGATTTTCACAAGAAGTTTAATTGTTTGAACAAGTCCCTCAAAAGTTTTGCTTTTTCATTGGGTTTTAGCAAAATCTAGTGGTATTCATTAAGATGGTGAGGGATGAACCTTACGATAATAGTTGCATCAGATATGCATTAGGAAAAACAGTGATAGAAACGAAACAAGGACAGACCAGCAGTCACCAAGCATTCCTAGGACCGCCCCTAGCTGTGAGCACAATTCTGAGGTATTCCCCAGTATTTCTATCTGCTCGCGGATGTCTTCTGCACAAAGACTAAGTCTTGATTTTGCACTTGATATATTTTGAGCACGGAAAGCCTGCATTCAGACAGTAAACTATCACTTAACAGGTGAAAGTATAAAAATATATAGCTTTCAAAATACTTCTAATAGGCAACCCTTATTTCAATAGTACGCCACATAAAAAATTAAGATAGTGTAATGTTTCCGACCAAACGCACCCTCATAGCTTGCTGCACCAAGAATGCACCTCTTTCTAAAGAGACATCTTCATATATAACCTTTTTATTTCCGCTGTTTATTTCTTTTGAATCCATATCAACTTGAAGTCGCTTGATTCTAGCATGGCCTTCAATGAAGCGATCTACAGTGGCTTGAAGATCATTGTCAGGTTCAATTCTGTCAATGTCAGCTCCGCACAGTGGACAATCTCTAAAGCGTGATACACATGCTCTATTACAGGAAACCAAACCAAATACAGTAATATTAGACAAAATGGCAACATGGAAGAAGAAAAACTAATGACGAAAGTGGACTTAAATATTATACTCATCTGCTATAGCTTACTTGCAGAACTTATGGGAACAAGGCTCACATTTGCTACTCTCAAACAGAAGTGCTTGGCAAATTACACAGCTAAGAGGACCTAGCTTAAAGGAGTGGGAATCATATCCAAATGGACACTTTGGAGATACCCTGGAAGAATTGCTGGACTCTTTTTTATCCTTGCTCTCATGCTCGGGCTGCTTGTTATTTTCTGTGGACTTCCTTCTAGAGGCATCGTCAGGGCATGCACTTTTGGCAAATGGGCAAACAGACGTCATCTTGATCACCAATTTCCTGTTAAGATAAATATAAGAGGCAATCATAAAGTTATCATTCACTCCTATGATCTAATTTTTTGACACATACATAAGCCAGCATCCGATTGTTCATAAAACATAAAAATTGCACCATGTGGAGTCACATGAGAAGTCCTCTTTCTTTTATGATGCCTTTAAATTTTTCTCTCTAACTTATATTTCGGTAAATATTAAAGAAATAAGGAATGTGGTATTCTACACTATTCCTAGGCCATGAGTCTTGTTTCTACATTAAGCTTTTCTACTTTTGTTGAAAATAATAATCAAATATTAAAAGACTTCATATTTCAACATGGGTCCACGGCCAAGTCCAAGTCCAAGTCCAAGTCCAAAATCAGGTCAAGTAGGGTCAATCAAGGTCAAAAGGCTGTATGGTCAAAGCAAGCATGCAAAGTGTGGAACTGCTCTTAGTGAGCACACTGGGAGTTGGTTTCGAGCAATCCTTCTCTGGCTCTCTCACTCCACTTCTACTTTGCACGCACACTAAGCGTGAGGGTGTTCCATCCAAGTCAAAGTTTAGTTAAGTTTTGTATACAAGCTATGTAGTTAAAATGGATAACGAACCCATAACAATTCAGAAGCGTTATAGATTATAACGTGATATAACGGTATATTTTGTTAAATATATTTTTAATACCCCCACAAAGTATTGATGTATTATAGAGAAAAAAAAATGTAAATCATGCTCATAACATTAAATTAAAAAAATCAAAATATTAATAAACATCTTGCCTTTGTATGAGAGTAAGATCACAATAGAGAGTGTGATCGACTCTTCGTCTTCTTCCCTTCTTCTCTCGTTCTCTGTCAATCGGCAAGGTCTGATTTTCTATCGATCGGCGACGGTGTGTTTTGTCCTTCGATTGAGAATGAAATGGGTGATTTTTTTTTATATATTAGAACAGAAAGTTAAAATGGCGTTATTGAAAGAAAACGTTATTTCAATAACGGCCATATAACGACGTTATATCGGAGCCGTGATACAAAAACGTAATAATCTCATAACGTAACGGCTCACCCTCGTTAAGAGTTATATCGGTGTTATAGCGTTGTTTTAACTGCACAGTGTACAAGCCAAAAGTTGTGCAAGATCCCAAGCTGCATGGTTATGCACAAATGTGGCTCGATTACTAGAGGGCACATACAGTAGAGATTCTATGAAGATCTACAAACCACAGTTTTAGTAGCTTTAGTAGAACATAGAGTTGTTCATGTTCAAATTATGATTTCTGATAAAAAAAAAAAAAAGTCTAGCCAAGTATTCCTAAAATAGGTTTAGCTGTTCTTAAGTCAAGTTATTGTGCACAGTATTCCCAATATTTCATAAGTCAATTAGTACGACACAGCGTTTTTATTGTTTAGTATTGCTCCTAACAATTTCAACACGTTATAAACAAGTATGCTAGCAATGAGACATATCTTGCTCATGAGCAACATATGGATTTGCTCATGAACAACTGTCCTATAAGATTAATACATGACTAAGTCACTGTCAAAATTTTGACTCAACACTTTATCATGGCCCTAACTGTTAAAAGCGAAACTCCTGCAAAAGTTAAGCATAAAGTTGCAATAATGTAGGCTAAAATACATAACTAAGCACAGTATACGGTAGGCCAAAAATTGAAGGATTCCCCAATACCTACATCTCATTCTCGAGTGATTACTTGAGAAGGGATGACATACATCCACCAAAAGATCATATCATAAAGGCAACCTACGTATTATGCACCCCTAACAGTACTGCAATGCTAGACAATAACATGTCATGGTGACCAGACAACAATAAAAACCATGAGATATAGAGAAACCAAACCGAGAGGCTGGAGTCTTTTTTGTTCATGTTAAAAGCCCCACAACTTGTTATTTTATAGCAGACAACTAAGGCATACTTAACTAATTTCCTTCAATGGTTGAGAGCATTTAAAGAGGTTTTGTGAGCTCTTTGATGTGGATTGTTCTATCTGCTGTGGAACAACATCCCTGAGTAGATTACCTTGTACTCCATAATGTCATCCACGGGAAAAAATAAAGTAATAATAATAAAAGGGATACCCTAGATTGTACCCTAGGCATACTCAACATCAGGTAGATGTGCCATAGCCAGCCTTGAAATAAAGCATCAACTGAAAAACATCTCTCCCCCATCATCTTCCCAAACCAACCAATCCAACCTTCCCTCCCTCCTTCAAAGATAATGTAAATGTCAAATAACAATTTTCAGTGTTCTTCTAATGGCATTTAAAGCATTTTAAATATACTATTTTCTTCATATAGCTGAAAATTTTCATATTTCAAGTGATTTTACGTATTTTCATGTAACGTTACAACTTTAGGAAATGTATTTGTTTTACGTGCCTCGAAAATCCTCCAAATTTATATTTTATGGTTCTCGATTTTATAATTTTAATAATAGGTGTTTTATTTATTTTCAATAAACTAAACATATGGTGAAGACATTCCAGAAAAATGCTACTTGAGGTTGTGAGCAAATGTTGACAAATAATTGAAGTCCAAATTCAAAGGCTGTAAAGTTCAACCAAGCATGTGTGCAAGAACCAATTAAAGATCCATAAACCTTAACCCATTAAGACCCCAAATCCAACTAAACTCAACCCCCACAATTTTACTTTTACACAACCTCCTAATTCTATTTTCTAATAAAACTCTCCCATGTCAATCCCATTTTTCTTTTTCCAACACACACATTATTTCCACCATTTCTTAATACACCTCCAACCCCACTCAAACACCAACAAGAATCCTACCCCAAATAATATTTATGGTCTCCTTATTAAACTCCATTAATATATGAGACTCAATACAAGGCACAATATATGAGATCATGGTCAACAAGGACTCAACTCCTGAATATGGAAGACTTGAAAATTTTAATTTTTAGAAACATCTCATAGTAATTTTTGTATAAATAAGGTTTCTCTTTTATTCTCTAGATACTTAGTTTCTCAATTAGAAAAAAAGATTGTAATTTCAAAGCAAGTATTCCAGAGAAAGTTGTAAGTTATTTTTAGTTTTCTTCAATAAAGATGACTTTTACTTTTAATTCTCCATTGTCAATGTTAGATATGTTAGCTTAATTAGTTGTTCTCAAGGGGAAGATTGTAAGCTTTTTTAGTTTTCTTCAATAAAGATGACTTTTACTTTTAATTCTCCATTGTACATGTTATATACATTAGCTTAATTTTTTGTTCTCAAGGAGATGAAGCCTCCATGGCATATACATAGCTAAGGTCTCGATATTCTTCTTCTACGATTTTTCCTTCGGATAGAACCTTTAAAAGGTCTCAATGTTCAACCCTACAGATGAGGAGTTGGAGAAATAATTGCATAGGTCTAGGTATGTGTTATTTTCTTTTCTTCTAACTGTTTTATTGTTAATAAGGGCAAAGGGGAAAATGCTTAGTGATTGATATCAATACATAGGATACCTACATTTGTTCAACTTTAAAAAGAAAGAAGTTATGTAGACCTTAAAGTTATTCTTTACTCTTAAATAAAAACAAATATGTGATTAGAGAAATATTTACCTTTATTTGTCTGGGAACTTAATCAGATCGATAAAGTGAGTTGTTTATGGAGAAAAAATATTGAAGGAGAATTTATTTCGTATAAGTTCGGGAAATCCAATCCTTGAGACCTTAAATCTCAAAGTCTAGATTCTCAGTTTTATAACTCTTTTAGTTATTTTTTAGGTTAGATTTGTTAAATCTCCACTTTGTTTAAAATTTTCGTTCTCATCCCTTTGTTTAGATTTGACTTTGATTTTTCATTAGGATTTTCACTCATTTGGTCGACCCCTACTCACCATTCAGTGTGCTAGATTTTAGTCGCGTTTTACAAAGTAATTTTTGCAAGAGTGTGAAAGACAACAATGACATCTACATAACAAAATTTTGAACTCTTCAGATACACCATCCAAAACACCTGATAAAAGACACACCTGTATAAGTGAAAATATCAAACCAATGAACCTTTAACCTGCCACAAAATCATTCACCCTTCCAGCTTACAAAACCATTCAACCTTCCCTGTTGGAGGTGGTGTTTTCTATTGGCTCCACTCTTAACAAATATTCATGGTTAACCCATCAGTACTCATCTGGTCCACCTTTAAATTTTTGAAAAGACACTCTATTGAAGTTGGCCATAACACTAGCCTTACAATTATCTACTTTTCAACCATCAAGGGAACTCAACTTGTTTAGTTGATAGGTCTCCTGCCAATGCCAGTGCTCATATATGTGCTAAATCTTCTCGTTGTTTAAGCTTTGCTAAATCTTCTTTCGTTTTAAGCTTTCCATCTAGCATTGATTTTCCGAAAAAGGACGGGGTCAAGGATGCATGGACACGCACGTCGTGTTGGACAGGGGCACAACATGCCGACTCGACAATTTTCAAAAAATTAGGAGTCGGGGACACATCGACACGGCATACTATTTTTTTTAAATCATATAAACACAAATAATAATCTAATAAAGTGTCTTCCTAGAGTATCTTCGTCTGTGTTGCAAGTAGAAAAAACACGAAGAATAAAAAACATAGAGAAACGAGGTGCAAAGGCAGAGAAGTAGATGACACTGTTGTAAGTAAAAAAAACAAAGTAGAAAAAATATAGTAGAGGAAAAAAGAAGCAAAGATTAAGAAGAAGCATAAACGGTCTCTATGCTTTATTAATGTTTTTTTCTATTTATCTTGAATCGCAATTGACAGAGTCATTCACTTCAGATGGATTAACAACCATTAAATTAAGTGATTATTTGTACACGTCTAAAAGTAAAAATAAAACGAAGTCGAGTCTTGACTATGTCCTGGGTGTATCGGAGGTGTGTCTGACATGTTGACCACATTGACCATGTGTCTTAACACCTACCGACACGTTGACCACGTGTCCGATACATGTCGAAGACTTGTCGAGCGAGTGTTGGCCGACACAGATACGACAAGTTTTTCAAAGAGTCCGTGCTTCTTTGGAAAGGGTTGAAAGAGATAAGTGTACATGATGGATTATTCCGGTGGTGTAGTACATTAGGCGCAAAATGGTTTAGACATTGGTGAATGTTTTTGTATTTTGTTGTCTAATGGGGATTGGTATGTCCTTTGGCATGATTTGGTTTGGTTTTGGCTGCGATTTTCTCAAGTTTTCGTTATAAACCGAATTTAGGGTATTTCTCTTCTCTTCTATTTAGTTCTGAATTTACATTGTATCACTTTGCTCTTTCTTCATTTTACCTCTTTCGAAAAGAAAAGAAAAACGACCGCAACTAGATGTTGAGTAAAAAGACAATCTTCATCCGTAAATAGACAATATTCATTGGTACTAAAGGTTCAATATCTTTATCTTTTTGTTCACAAACTGATCCAATCTTCATCAATTCTAGAGTATAATACAACTTTAAAGACCTACTACCTACTAAGTTTTTTTTTTCTTTTTTCTTTTTAGGCATTGGCATATTAGGGACAAAAACTTATTTTTACTTATCCAAGAAGACCCCTCAGTTTTCATTGTAAATTAAAGATCATTAGTTTTCATTGTAAATTAAAGACCCTACATACACATTGACTAAATAAAAACTATATCATTAAGCTTCGTTTTAGCTGAAATTTTAATAATCAACAACAAAAGCAACGAGTCAAATTTTCAACTCGTTTCGACATGTGTGCCTCAAGATTCACATTGTGGGATAAAGGAAATTTCTTTAAATATCACAAAGCGAGCGAGGGCCTACCTTGAGCATGACACAAGCCAGCCGGTCGATCGACTTGCGCCCATTGTCCAAGACCACCCGAAAGGGTTGTCCTTAAACACTCACAAAGACTATTTATGAAAATATTTAATGACAGGGACCTAAAAATGTATCTTGAGAAACAGTGTCAAAACGGTCTGAAACTTTAGCACGTTGTTTACAGTGTTAATTCGTAATTTTCTTAAAATTCTCGGCTCAAACGGAGCTCAAACAAGTTAAAAAATCATTTTTTTAAAATTTAATAGGAACCTTATTTACAATAAAAACTAAGAGGGGCCTCATGAAAACCAATTTTTACCCTAAGCTCCCATTACCCCTTTTCTTTTTCCCCGTGCAAGCAAGATTGAATCAACTGAATGAAAAATACCCATTATTTAACATTTTCTCTCACACAACAAGAATATAATCACGAGGTTCAATATCTAAAGTTAAATCGAGAGATTAAGAATAAATATTCTTGCAGTTAAGCAAAGCCTTACCCTTGTTGGAAAGGGAACCGACCTTACTGAACTGAATATGATGCAACTTACAAGCAACAAAAGATGAGTAGAATGGAAATTGGTAGAAACATAAGAAAGGATTCTTGGGTTATAATTCAAGTGGAAAGCAAAAATTATCAAATAGCCCATGAGCAACCACCTCAAAATCAGTTCAAATGTTGCAAGAAATCAAACTACAAACACCCATTCCTTCATTTTTGCAATTCGCAATAATAACATCTAAAGGGGATTCCATACATCTCAATAAGTTAATGGAATTCAAACACAGAATCGGAAAACAATAGAAGAAACATGAATAAGATCAACAGCAATTGAATTTGTACATAAGAATGAAGTAACTAAACCCCTAATTGTGAAATCTAGCATTGTAAAGAACTCGCAAAGATTGTTGGGTTAGTTAATTTTGCTTACCTCTTTCAATTGGAAGAAGCAGATAAAGAGAGAGAAACGATGAGGGAAGAAGAAACTCAAAACTCAGATAATAATATAAATTTTTGTTTTTGGCTTTTGTTCTACGGAAGGGTACACGTGGTATCCTTGTGATGCAGAAAACTAGAAACGATAATTTTTGTGGACAAACGCGTGTGCATTAAAGAAAGTGGACCAGTTATCCAAGTGCCATGCTTCGTTGTGGAGGCCCAAAAATCATCTCCAGTAGCTGCTTTTGATTTACTCTCAAAACTTTCTTTTTAAAAAAAACTATTGGTATATTTGGTTGCACGGAAAATAGACATGAAAATTAAAATTGTTTCTATAAATTCGATTTCGATATTTCTCCATCGGACTTGGATTTTTATGAGTGGTGGAAAAACAGTCTAATGAATAATCGATTATAGACAACCAAACAGCGGAAACGAATTCGCGGAACAATTTCAATTTCGATGTTTATTTTCCATGCAACCAAACAGACCCAAAATAAAAAATATATTAGTGAAAGAAGTTTGTTACTCACTTATTATTAAGGAAAATTCCTTAAAAAATAATAGAAGTTGCAAAAATTACTCAAATGATACCCAATAGCAACCTCTTACCGAATTTATACTGAAACCACTAGAACTGACTAGGCTACCTTTTTTTTCCATTTGATAATGAGTAGGGATGGCAACGGGGCGGATTTGGGAAAATCTGCCCCCCTCCCCCCGTCAGGGATCATGGATCCCCGAATCCGCTCCGAATAACCGATTATTAATTCTTTTAAAAACCACCCCCGGTTTGCACGGATTGGCTTATATTGGACCCACCCACATAAATCTAGTGATTTTTTCTGGTGGCTAATGGATTCCCCCCTCCCCCATGAACACTACTCATATGTTTCAGTACACTCATGTTGATAAACCAAAAAGAATAAGTCAACCACGTCTTCTATTCCAAAACTTCAATCATCAAAATCCAATATAACATTTTCTTTTATTTACTTGGAAAATCAAATTAGGTATGAAAACATATTTACTTCTCTTTTCACCCCACATCTATTTCATAATGCACATTTGAACACCTCATTGTACAAACACAACTGCTGCAAGAAAGATGGATTGAAAGAAATCGAGAACTACAAAGAGATTGCAGAAATATACAAATAGATGGATTAAGATAACAAAATGGTAGATCGAGACATCGAAAGAGGGAAAGAAAGAGAGATCGGACGAGAGAATGAGATACAAATTGGGAGAAAATGACCGGGAGAAATTAATTGAGAAAGAGATCGGGAGATCGATCGAGAAAATAAGAAAAAAAAATGGCAAGTACCTGCATCGCATCGCGGCATTGAAGAGTAGAGAGAGGCGATGGAGGGAGATGAGTCGTTTAGGTTTTTTTAAGGGAAGGAAATTTAAGTAAAATAACCTATATAAACGGATATCTGCGAGGTAGATATGGTCAAATCTGTATCCGGCCCGAATCTGTGACGATACCATTTGGATCTTCGAATCTGCTCCTCAATATTTGTTTATGAACATCCAAATCCGCCCCATTTGTGGTGGGAAGGCAGATATCTGTGCAAATCCGTCGCCACTACCAACCCTAATAGTGATGAACTGACTGCTAACTTGTGTCACGACAAGCTTTCCAACGAGAAAATAAAGTCTTGTTCTTCTTATTTTCTCCTCTTTCAGGTTTTCACTCTACTGTAAAATATTCTTCTCTCTATATTGGTTGTAATGAGTCTCACTCGAGTCTCTCCTCCCCAAGCTCCCAAGAATTTTCTTTTTCCTTTCTCATTTTCTTTTCTCACTGAAACTTATTTCTTTTGTACACTTGATTCTCACTAAAACTTATGTGCGAAACTTGAGTCTCACTCATTTCTCACTCGAGTTTGGATAGGTTGTTTTTCTTATTTGTTTGTACTTCTCTCTTTTTTAAATTTTTTTCTCTTCATACTTGATTCTCAATGCGAAAGTGACAATCTGTGCATTTTATCAAACCTTATGTGTTATTTGAAGAGTCTCGCATGATCGATTATTTGAAGCAATTATTGAAAAAAAATCAATTGATTGAACCTTGTGTGTTGTTTGTTTCATTTGTGTTTGATCCCCTAATTTCAATTTATTGCAAACAGTCACTGAAAAAGGTATACCGAATATCTCAAATTGTATCGGCTATATTGACACTTATGCATTGTTGGATGAGATGTGTAAAAGGAAATATCTTCTTTCAACCTTTATAGCTGACAAAGGAACAACACATGGAACGGCTTAGACACAATGCAAGTGTAAAGGCTGCCAGAAGGCGTCAAGCTCAGATAAAGTAGACCATAGCAAATGGCACCTTAAAGGTGAAGATTGAACTTGAATTACCCACCAATCCCTGAGTTGATGGAAGTATGTGACTTTTCCATCTTTGCATGTAATCTTTACTTGTCTACATCTAAGGTTCTTGTGATTTTTTAATGTAAATATAAAAAATTTGTGCTATAAATGAATGGTAAGTCTCAAAGTTATTTGTTCAGTAATATTAGATACTCACTGATGTTAGTTTTTCCTCGATATATAACTATAAGACATTCAGTTTACAAGGATGTTTTTTTGGTGAAGTTTGGAAGTAGGGGTCGTTTCGATGTTATGGTGTTTTTGTCTTTGTATGGTGGTCTTTTTGGATGTCGAATGGGTGCAATGTTGCTCATATTTTGGTTAATGTAACTAGTGTATTAGTCGTGCCTACGCACGGCCGCACACTTTTCACGTAGTGTGTACCCGTGTCGTGCCTTCGACACTCCCCATCATTTTTGTTTTCCACCTCACCAAAGACAACTAAGTGCAAGGACCCCAAGTACAAACATTGCTATGAGGAGTCAATTGTAATTAACCAACAATTATGGGAGGTGACCCTACAATAATCAAGATTATAGGGAAGTATGACCAAATATGTAGTAAATATGAAGATGGGGTTAGTTAAAATCTAATGGATTGGATCATATGGTAATGGGCTATTGAGATCGTTGGGCTAAATGGAGTAGTTGGGTTTAATAACTTGATATGGTTGGATTTAAAGTAGATGAGAAGGACATTTTGGAGATTTGGTGATGGGGGAAGGGCAATGTCGTAATTGGACATTAGTGGGGTATTTTCAGAATTGGATGAATGGGAAACGACACATTCGTAATTTCACAAACATGAAGACACACACGAACCTTTTCAATTATCATTAGAGCTTCTCCAATCATCCCCCTTTATGGGTTTTACATATAAAATCCTCCCTCCAATCATCTCCCTAAACAATCCCCTATAATAGCTCCACCTCCAACTTTCCCTAAATTTAGGGAGAAGTTAACCATCCCCTATATCTCATTTAATAATAAAATATTCTCAATATTTAATTTTTTAAATTAAAAAATAATCAAAAATAAAAACAAAAGTATTTAAATAATAGTATAATTAAAAAATAATAATTTATATTAATTTATATAATGATAAATAATTAATTATAAATTAATACTAATTTAAAAAAAAGTAATCTCTTTAGAAGATTACGTTGATGAGGAATGGGGTATCTAATCCATCTTAAGACCTGATTAAGGGGCTTATAATTGATGACTAGACGAGGACTACCACGCTCGAGTTCAACAGCTTTGCGGACATAGAATGCGGAACAACTCCAAGGAGACTTAGAGTGGCGAATGAGATTTTTATTCAGCAATTGCTGAATTTCTTGCTTGCAATATTCCATAAGCTCAGAATTCATTTGAAATGGTATAGCTTTTGTTGGAATTTTGCTTTCATTAAATCTGGTTCATAAGGAAGATAAACACAGTGTTGTTTCCTATGCAAGAAAGCATTAGGAAGATTGGAACATAACTCTTGTTTGAGATGTTCTTGAAATTGAACAATCTGTGATTGTAATTTAGGATCTTGGAGGTGCTCATCAATTCTTTTATAAGCAATTTCCTGTTTAAGTGAGTTTTAATGTTGTTGTTTCTGAGAAAGGAAGTTAAGAAATTGAGCCTTCTGCTGCATCTGATTAACTTCATAAATCTCAGGTTTAAACAAAAACTTAAACTCAACATTAGTACCTAAATAGGTAGCCTTAATACCTTCTTTAGAGACTGTAAACGGAGAAATTGCAGAAATAAAAGGAGTTCCTAAAATCATTTTTTGTTCCATGTTTTTAACAAGGAGAAAATGTTGTTTGATACAGACTTTATCTTTACAAATATGAGCATTTGTAAGCTTGTATTTAATTTGTAACTCAAAATTCTCAGTGGTGTACAATTTCTGAGTAGTGATGGTAAAATATTGTGCTGGGACAATACCTTCTTGAATACAATTCATATCGGCTCCTGAATCTATCAAAGCAATGGTAGAAATCAAAATTTCTCTCTTGATAAAAAGATCAACAGAGACATACCATTTCTGGATTGTAATTTGATGGGGAATGCTTTGCTTTATATTGCAAAGAAATTGAGGAGGACATTCTGCCTGAGGAACGGGTTCAGAAGAAGAAGCCTCTTGAGAGATTGTATGCAGATTCTGGACCTTGAGATCTAAATACAGTTGAGATTGTTTTAGTAAAGCAATATCCTTTTTGATATTGTTTACTTCATGTTGGAGATCAGAAATAGTAACAGGAGATGAAGTAGTAGAAGATTTAAATCTATCTATGACTTCTTTGTGACTATAGAAAGGTTGAACGACCTCAGGAATGTTCTGAGAGGAAGTTAATGAGTTTTTAATATGTTGAAGATAATCATTTTTTAGATTGGGATCTTCAATCTTGTCAACAAAGTCTAATAAGATACTGGATTGTTTCTTGTTAGACAACATATTAATTGTTTTGTGAGAACAGTGTATGTTGTTACAATGGCAGGCTTCAACACCATCATCAGAGATATCTGAGTCAGAGGAGAAGCGATTGATGTTGAAGAGCTGGAGCTCATCATCTGAAGAATCAGCTTCAGAGTCCATTAGAACATTAAGAAACATATTCTTAATTTCTTCAGGAGCTTTTAAAGCTCGAATCTTTTGGGCCGTTCTGCAAGACTTTGCATAATGGCCTGGACGTCCACACTTAAAGCATACGGGCTTTAAAGTTGGATTAGACTTGTATGGTTTCTTAAATTGTTCGGGCTTGGGCTTATGAGTCCCATGCCTTTTGGGTTTACTATAGTATCTTTCTAAATCCTTGGGTAATTTAGGCCCATAAGGTTTTTTAGATTTGTACTGTCGGGCTGAATGAGATCTGTAAAGCTGTTTGGACTTAGAATTAGATTGTGGTAATCTAAAATCTAAAATCTTCAAATCCATATTGTTGACAGAAATCACCAAGTTCTTTAGGCCCTGTTATATGTTGTTTCTTAAGCTGGTGTTTCAGCCTGAGATCATTACATAACTGCAGAGCACATTTATTAATAAAAGAGATTAAATCTCCATATGTAAGGCGATCATATGGGATATGTCCTTGATGCATGTCTTGTAATTTATTCCGAACAGTTTCTGCAAATATAGCAGGTAAACCAGAAAGAAACTTACGTTTCCAAAATGGATTACTAGCTTCAGATTGTTGCATAACTTTTTTGAGGAAAATGTCTTTATACCATCTGAAATGGCTAAGTGTAGGACATTTATGAATCATGAGTAGATCCTTAGATTTACCTTGAAATTCACCTGGATCCCCAATAAAGTGTTTAAGAATGCTAACAATAAGAGTAATTACAGAATCAGGAATTAAAAGACCATGTTCAGTTTTCATTGGCTGTCCATCGGGACCAACCTAAACTGCTTGTAAAATTGTTAGTTGTTCACCTAGGGTAATATAATTATCCCACCATCCTTTGATTAACCCAGAAAAGCCAGTGATGATAACTTGGGCGATAGTTTATCATCTTTGCCTTCACTACGATGAGTAGAGGCAAGCATAACCATTTCTTGGGTTACTTCAATCACACTTTCTTCAGATAAACCATCTATATTCCAAATATAGAGATTGCCTGTAGAAAATGAACCAAATGCTTGTAATGAACGTTCTTCATACTGCATATCTGGTAGAGATGGTCTTGGATAATAATTCCTAGTTTTGGGAAGAGGATTTTGATAATTGCCATAAGATTTTGCTTTTTTAGCATACTATATGGCATTGATCTGATATTGGATGAAATTTAATCTATCCAATTCAGCCATAGGATCAAAATCTTCACTAATATCAGATTCAACAGTCATGTCAGGGTTTGACAAAGTGTTGCTTCTGAGTCTAGAATCAAGTTTTAATGCTTCTAGCTTAGCATCGATATCCTTGATTATTTGTTGTGAATTAGTAAAAACATTTTGAGATGCTGAAGTAGGTTGAAAGTATGTAGCTTTCTTTGTGTCTTCAGTATATTTTTCTTGAACTCTTTTGTCTTTAAGAACATTTTGGAAAAGTTGATCTTGTACCAATTTATCGCCAAGTTCATGGAGAAGAATATTGGTATAATTATTCTGCCGAATAATTTTGCTTATTCCTTTTGATTGAGACTCAGATGAGGAATCTTTCAAAGGAGAAGCAACAAGATCTTGTCCCATAGTAGCAAATGTGAATTCGCTAAGAGAGGTAGAATTGAGTTGATTGATTGATTCTCGGTAGAATTCCAAACTTTGGAAGAAACATTGAGAACATGAACGTTTTGAAGATGAACATTAAAATACCAATCTTGAAAAGGTAGATTTTCTTTTAATTCTTCACAACATTCATAGAATTTCTTTCCTAGTTCTGTTCTCTGAGATTCAGTTGTTTGAGCATAAAACGTTTGACGTCTTTGCTTATTAATTTCTGACATAAATTATATTCTAATATTTTCTTTATTTAATTGAAAAGGCTTAGACAGACAATGCAGAGAATTGTTTGGTGGAGGAAAGTTCATTTCCGACTGTGTTGGAGATTGATGTTCTTGATCAAACTCCTGCTCAGTAGGAAGATTGTATAAAGGTTGTGGGATCTGCGGATATTGAGGATTTGGCCTAATATTTGCAAGATCAAGGTGAGGTAGAGCATTTGGAGTAGTTGCCTTAGAGATATGTGTAGGAGCAGTCCTGAAAGATGCTTCAGATCTGCGTCCAGATTGGAAGTCTGAAGGATTGAGTCTTGTAACTCTTGCTTCAGAAAAACGTAATTCTACTGATCCATCAGGAAGAGTAAACACATGATCAAGCTGACTAGGAGGAGGTTTCCTAGGAGCAGCGGCGCCTTGGACCTTCCATGTATCTTGAAGGGTGACTTGGTTCCAATGGATTGTCTTTGGGACAATAACATTGGTTTTCTCCTTATTGGCTTGGAAAAGGATTGTGTATCCTTTGTTAGACTCTTGTAGAGCTTTTGGACTTAACTGAGTCTTCATAGCCTTAAAGGTGATCTTGTAGATGAGAGCTAAGGGTTCAGAACCTTCGATCATATCATAACCAAAGGTCTGAATATTGAGGGTTAGTGTTTCAAGGACATTTGGATCCTTGAGGGACACTGAGAAATTAGGGTAGCAGTTGAAATAAACTGGACCCGATGACAGAGTTGACTCTGCGATTCCAAGCAGAAAATCGTGAAACCTATTGTGTCTACAATCGCGAAGTGCAATTAAGGCACAGGTATCTAACCCTGTTCTTGTAAGAGGTTTGAGTCCGATCTGGATTAACCCGATATGGATATACTTGTATTCTTGGCTATGTAAATAGTAAAGTGTTTGAGCAGAAAACAATTGCTTTGAATCTAAAGATCCATTGAGAGGCACAGTCTGTTCGACTATGTCAATTAAATCTTCAGTTTTTTGAGAGAAAAAGGATTGAGAAACTTCATAAATCTTTTTGTAAGAATAGCTGGTATAGACCAGTTTTGTAAATCTTTTTC
This sequence comes from Berberis vulgaris, assembly GCA_963556465.1. Classification (NCBI taxonomy): domain Eukaryota; kingdom Viridiplantae; phylum Streptophyta; class Magnoliopsida; order Ranunculales; family Berberidaceae; genus Berberis; species Berberis vulgaris. The sequence goes on from OY747133.1 coordinate 57,351,233, forward strand.
AACTTCTGGAATTCTACATTCCATCTTGTTTCGTAAATTTGGATTGTTTACCCTAGAACTAGAAGAACGAGAAAGTCTTGATAAAAAAGACATTTTTCAAAATCTTAGGGTTAAAATGGGAACACTGTGCCAGGACTACCAACAGCTGGAACACCGGTATGGGACCACCTCACCCTCTCAAACTGCGCTTACCATGGCGACTTACTCAGGGTTCTACACGGCTGACCAACATACTTTTACTGGCTTACCAACGCTATCAACGGCTGACCAACGACACCTAGGACTCACCACTATCCCCCGTGGAAAAAGAAGAATGGCTTTGATACCAATAGTTACCCAGGACTGCTAGGACTGAAGAAAACTCCAATAGTTACCCAGGACTGAAGAAAACAATCTAAACATACAGAATAGTGACAGAAAGAAGATAGCAGGAGAGAAAGAGATAACAATAAACATATATAATCAACTAAATCCAAACAAATAAAGATAATCAAAGTTTCAAGATTATCTCTAATCTAAGTCAATCGATCGATACAGCTCCAAGACAGTTTCATGTTTTACACTGGGATTTTAACTGTAAGATCTTATCAAAGACTAGATTAAAAGATAAGTTTTGAGAAAACTGAAATAGATAATATGATTTTATTGAAAGATAAATATGTACAGGAGACTTACAGGAGAAGAGAGGAAAGCTTACAGTAGTAGTGATCTTAAGGTTACATAAAGGATTGGGGATCTAAAATCGTCCGTGTAAACATGAAGACGAATGGCTATATTTATAATAAGAGGAAACCCTAGAAGCGATAAGGCTACTGGAAAGAGATGAGCTGGATGCTTATCTCCTACTTGTCTTCTTGTAATAATTGAAGGAGAATAGTGGAAGATGCCTTCGTATTCACCTTTTGACTTTTGCGGATGAGTGGATCAACTGTAGATACACGCGTCCTCTTGGGAATAGTAAAAGAAAGATGCTGTCGGTTATTGTGGCCGGAAGTAATTTTGTTTGCTGGCGAGTGCTGGCAGATGCTTGGAATTATGGAGATATACCATAATTATTGTAGGGTCAGGTTGACATGAATGGCGGAAAGATGCCATAACAGTCATCCTCATTGGAGGGTCCACTGGAGGACTCTGTAGCTTCATTGTCCTCATCAGAGTTTTCTGAAGCTATCATGGAGAGAGTCTCAAGGAGTTGAGCTCTTGTTGGTTTGCCTTGAAGTTGCTTCTTAATATGATCCTTAAGAAGCTTTGCTTGAGTTGGAACTGGAGAGGGTCTCATGATTGGAGCAGCAGGAACAGGCTGTCCAGAAAAGAACCGTGAGACACCATCTTTTGTAGCATGACTGTGGTCGAAGGTCGGCCACCATTTGATCTTGAAACGTCTGCAGAACAATCTCAACTGTATTTAGATCTCAAGGTCCAGAATCTGCATACAGTCTCTTAAGAGGCTTCTTCTTCTGAACCCGTTCCTCAGGCAGAATCTCCTCCTCAATTCCTTTGCAATATAAAGCAAAGCATTCCCCATCAAGTTACAATCTAGAAATGGTATGTCTCTATTGATCTTTTTATCAAGAGAGAAAGTTTGATTTCTACCATTGCCCTGATAGATTCAGGAGCCGATATGAATTGTATTCAAGAAGGTATTGTCCCAGCACAATATTTTACCATCACTACTTGGAAATTGTACACCACTGACAATTCTGAATTACAAATTAAATACAAGCTTACAAATGCTCATATTTGTAAAGATATAGTCTGTATCAAACAACATTTTCTCCTTGTTAAAAACATAGAACAAAAAATGAATTTTGGAACTCCTTTTATTTCTGCAATCTCTCCGTTTACATTCTCTAAAGAAGGTATTAAGGCTACCTATTTAGGTACTAATGTTGAGTTTAAGTTTTTGTTTAAACCTGAGATTTATGAAGTTAATCAGATGCAGCAGAAGGCTCAATTTCTTAACTTCCTTTCTCAGAAACAACAACATTTAAACTCACTTAAACAGGAAATTGCTTATAAAAGAATTGATGAGCACCTCCAAGATCCTAAATTACAATCACAGATTGTTCAATTTCAAGAACATCTCAAACAAGAGTTATGTTCCAATCTTCCTAATGCTTTCTGGCATAGGAAACAACACTGTGTTTATCTTCCTTATGAACCAGGATTTAATGAAAGCAAAATTCCAACAAAAGCTAGACCAATTCAAATGAATTATGAGCTTATGGAATATTGCAAGCAAGAAATTCAGCAATTGCTGAATAAGAATCTCATTCGCCAGTCTAAGTCTCCTTGGAGTTGTTCCGCATTCTATGTTCGCAAACCTGCTGAACTCGAGCGTGGTAGTCCTCGTCTAGTCATCAATTATAAGCCCCTTAATCAGGTCTTAAGATGGATTAGATACCCCATTCCTCATCAACGTGTTCTTCTAAAGAGATTACACTCTGCGTGTGTTTTCTCTAAGTTTGATCTCAAGTCTGGATTTTGGAAAATTCAGATCCACCCCAAGGATCGGTATAAAACTGCCTTCAATGTTCCCTTTGGACATTACGAATGGAACGTAATGCCCTTTGGTCTCAAAAATGCACCGAGTGAATTTCAGAACATCATGAATGAAATTCTCTCTCCTTTTTCTCATTTTACAATCGTGTATATCATCGATGATATACTAGTTTTCTCTGAGTCTATTTCAGCCCATTGGAAACACTTGTATCAATTTGAAAAATGTATTAAAAAGAATGGTTTGGTTTTATCCCCTACCAAAATTAATCTTTTTCAAACACATATCTGGTTTTTAGGTCATACAATTTCCCATGGTATGATTACCCCTTTTTCAAGAGCAATTGATTTTGCAGACAAATTTCCTGATGAAAATCGGGACAAAAATCAATTACAAAGATTTCTTGGATATTTGAATTATGTTGCTGATTTCTATAAAGGCCTTCGTATTTTACTTAAGCCTCTTTACAATAGACTTAAGAAACATCCAAATCCATGGACTGAAGCCCATTCCCAAATAGTGCGTCAAGTCAAAACCCAAGTCAAGAGTCTTCCTTGTTTAGGAATCTCAGATCCCAAGGCTTTCATGATTGTAGAAACAGATGCTTCCAACCAGGGGTATGGTGGTATCCTTAAACAGCGTCTACCTGATTCTACATCAATCCAATTGGTTCGATACCATTCTGGTATTTGGAATTCTGTTCAGATCAATTATTCAACTGTTAAAAAAGAAGTTTTATCGATTGTTTTTTGCATCATGAAATTTCAAGATGACTTAACAAATCAAAAATTTCTTTTACGAGTTGATTGCAAATCTGCCAAAGAGATTTTAAGTAAAGATGTTTTAAATCTCGTCTCAAAACAGATTTTCGCCAGATGGCAAGGTTTGATTTCTGCATTCGATTTTGATATCGAGTATATAAAGGGAGTAGCCAATTCTCTTGCTGACTTCCTCACAAGAGAGTTTATCCAAAAATGAGTTCGCAGAGCTCAACATCTTCGCAGGTTCCCTCTGCAAGACCCCAGTTCAAGTCCCAATATGCTATGCCGCCTTCTGCGACACAGTATAGGCCCCTTTTTCTTATGCAACAACCCTTACCAATCCTTTTCAGCCTCTCCAAGAAGCTGACCCAAGCTCAACAATGGCTTCGTTCCAGAAGCCTCCTCAAATACATTCCAATCAATATGTGACAAAGACATGTCTCGAGCCCCTGCTCATGCTCGAATCAAGTCTTTATTTTCTTATCAAAGATCCACAAGCAATAGCCCGTCATGTTTTCTCTTCACAGACACTCTATGAAGAAGCTGATGGTCTCAAGAATCAAAGGTTTTATGAGTTCATCCTCGTCGACACAGACTCTGCGGTGATTACTCATAACAAAGAGAAATCTAATTCAGATAAGATTTCTCATTCCAAGTGTCAGATCTTGAAGATTATGACAGAAGCTGACTGGAAGCAACATCCTAGCTCCCACAAGAAGTTCTCTGTTAATTTTCTTCCTGCATCTTACAATTATCAAGATTACAAGCAAGCATGGAATCGAGCTTTTCTTGTTCCCTCATAGAATTGCTCTCATTCATGGTTTTTCTTCTTCTGCAAAAAGTTCAAGCAAGCTTCAATTCCTTTATGGTTTCAACACTCATGGTGGAATCATTTCGGTGCTGAAGATGGGATTCTTCCTTCTCCAATCCATGAAGGATGGTCCCTGTTCAAGACCAAGTTTCAAGCTCCAGCTCCAGTTCCCCAACAAGTTCTGCTGTTGTGGTTTTTCATTAAGTTCAATCTTACATGGATTTCCTGTTGGGATTTCTCTGTCTCTGCTCTCACTTCAATTAATCAGTCCGCGCAACCACCTATCTGGTTCTGCAGACGTTTCAAGATCAAATGGTGGCCGACCTTCGACCACAGTCATGCTACAAAAAATGGTGTCTCACGGTTCTTTTCTGGACAGCCTGTTCCTGCTAGTCCAATCATGAGACCCTCTCCAGTTCCAACTCAAGCAAAGCTTCTTAAGTATTATATTAAGAAGCAACTTCAAGGCAAACCAACAAGAGCTCAACTCCTTGAGACTCTCTCCATGATAGCTTCAGAAAACTCTGATGAGGACGATGAAGCTACAGAGTCCTCCAGTGGACCCTCCAATGAGGATGACTGTTATGGCATCTTTCCGCCATTCACGTCAACCTGACCCTACAATAATTATGGTATATCTCCATAATTCCAAGCATTTGCCAGCACTCGTCAGCAAACAAAATTACTTTCGGCCACAATAACCGACATCATCTTTCTTTTACTATTCCCAAGAGGACACGTGTATCTACAGTTGATCCACTCATCCGCAAAAGTCAAAAGGTGAATACGAAGGCATCTTCCACTATTCTCCTTCAATTATTACAAGAAGACAAGTAGGAGATAAGCATCCAGCTCATGTCTCTCCAGAAGCCTTATCGCTTCTAGGGTTTCCTCGTATTATAAATATAGCCATTCGTCTTCATGTTTAGACAGACGATTTTAGATCCCCAATCCTTTATGTAACCTTAAGATCACTAGTACTGTAAGTTTTCATCTCTTCTCCTATAAGTCTCCTGTACATATTTATCTTTCAATAAAATCATATTATCTATTTCAGTTTTCTCAAAACTTATCTTTTAATCTAGTCTCTGAAAAGATCTTACAGTTAAAATCCCAGTGTAAAACAGGAAACTTTCTTGGAGCTGTATCGATCGATTGACTTAGATTAGAGATAATCTTGAAACTTTGATTATCTTATTTGTTTGGATTTAGTTGATTATATATGTTTTGTGTTATCTCTTTCTCTCCTGCTATCTTCTTTCTATCACTGTTCTGTATGTTTAGACTGTTTTCTTCAGTCCTAGCAGTCCTGGGTAACTATTGGTATCAGAGCCATTCTTCTTTTTCCACGGGGGATAGTGGTGAGTCCTAGGTGTCGTTGGTCAGCCGTTGATAGCGTTGGTAAGCCAGTAAAAGTATGTTGGTCAACCGTGTAGAACCCTGAGTAAGTCGCCATGGTGAGCGCAGTTTGAGAGGGTGAGGTGGTCCCATACCGGTGTTCCAGCTGTAGGTAGTCCAGGCACAATGTTCCCGTTTTAACCCCAAGATTTTGAAAAATGTATTTTTTATCAAGACTTTCTCGTTCTTCTAGTTTTAGGGTAAACAATCCAAATTTACAAAACAAGATGGAATGTAGAATTCCAGAAGTTGAAAAAGATTTACAAAACTGGTCTATACCAGCTGTTCCTTACAAAAAGATTTAGGAAGTTTCTCAATCCTTTTTCTCTCAAAAAACTGAAGATTTAATTGACATAGTCGAACAGACTTTGCCTCTCAATGGATCTTTAGATTCAAAGCAATTGTTTTCTGCTCAAACACTTTACTATTTACATAGCCAAGAATACAAGTATATCCATATCGGGTTAATCCAGATCGGACTCAAACCTCTTACAAGAACAGGGTTAGATACATGTGCCTTAATTGCACTTCGCGATTGTAGACACAATAGGTTTCACGATTCTCTGCTTGGAATCGCAGAGTCAACTCTGTCATCAGGTCCAGTTTATTTCAACTGCTACCCTAATTTCTCAGTGTCCCTCAAGGATCCAAATGTCCTTGAAACACTAACCCTCAATATTCAGACCTTTGGTTATGATATGATCGAAGGTTCTAAACCCTTAGCTCTCATCTACAAGATCACCTTTAAGGCTATGAAGACTCAGTTAAGTCCAAAAGCTCTACAAGAGTCTAACAAAGGATACACAATCCTTTTCCAAGCCAATAAGGAGAAAACCAATGTTATTGTCCCAAAGACAATCCATTGGAACCAAGTCACCCTTCCAGATACATGGAAGGTCCAAGGCGCCGCTGCTCCTAGGAAACCTCCTCCTAGTCAGCTTGATCATGTGTTTACTCTTCCTGATGGATCAGTAGAATTACGTTTTTCTGAAGCAAGAGTTACAAGACTCAATCCTTCAGACTTCCAATCTGGACGCAGATCTGAAGCATCTTTCAGGACTGCTCCTACACATATCTCTAGAGCAACTACTCCAAATGCTCTACCTCACCTTGATCTTGCAAATATTAGGCCAAATCCTCAATATCCGCAGATCTCGCAACCTTTATACAATCTTCCTACTGAGCAGGAGTTTGATCAAGAACATCAATCTCCAACACAGTCGGAAATGAACTTTCCTCCACCAAACAATTCTCTGCAATGTCTGTCTAAGCCTTTTCAATTAAATAAAGAAAATATTAGAATATAATTTATGTCAGAAATTAATAAGCAAAGACGTCAAACGTTTTATGCTCAAACAACTGAATCTCAGAGAACAGAACTAGGAAAGAAATTCTATGAATGTTGTGAAGAATTAAAAGAAAATCTACCTTTTCTAGATTGGTATTTTAATGTTCATCTTCAAAACGTTCATGTTCTCAATGTTTCTTCCAAAGTTTGGAATTCTACTGAGAATCAATCAATCAACTCAATTCTACCCCCTCTTAGCGAATTCACATTTGCTACTATGGGACAAGATCTTGTTGCTTCTCCTTTGAAAGATTCCTCATCTGAGTCTCAATCAAAAGGAATAAGCAAAATTATTTAGCAGAATAATTATACCAATATTCTTCTCCATGAACTTGGCGATAAATTGGTACAAGATCAACTTTTCCAAAATGCTCTTAAAGACAAAAGAGTTCAAGAAAAATATACTGAAGACACAAAGAAAGCTACATACTTTCAACCTACTTCAGTATCTCAAAATGTTTTTACTAATTCACAACAAATAATCAAGGATATCGATGCTAAGCTAGAAACATTAAAACTTGATTCTAGACTCAGAATCAACACTTTGTCAAACCCTGACATGACTGTTGAATCTGACATTAGTGAAGATTTTGATCCTATGGCTGAATTGGATAGATTAAATTTCATCCAATATCAGATCAATCCCATAAAGTATGCTAAAAAAGCAAAATCTTTTGGCAATTATCAAAATCCTCTTCCCAAAACTAGGAATTATTATCCAAGACCATCTCTACCAGATATGCAGTATGAAGAACGTTCATTACAAGCATTTGGTTCATTTTCTACAGGCAATCTCTATATTTGGAATATAGATGGTTTATTTGAAGAAAGTGTGATTGAAGTAACCCAAGAAATGGTCATGCTTGCCTCTACTCATCGTAGTGAAGGCAAAGATGATAAAACTATCGCCCATGTTACAAGCAGTTAAGGTTGGTTACAATGTAAGCCAAACGAATATTAAACAAATTGAAAGAGGGTTAAGCATAGGGGAGAAAAAAAATACTGGGTGCAGAGTGTAGTAGTAGGTAGCCTCATGGCCCTCCACATGGAAGGAAAATCAACCATCAAGTCCATCTTCCCATCACATCCTTGGATTTGACCCACTACCCTCGAGGTAATTATTTCATACCCTCACAAAATACGTCCTAATAGAAAACAAAATCATAATCACTCATTCCACACTCTACTACTTTGGGTCATGTGCTACTGTGATTTATAAAAGATCCCTCCACATGCAATGCAAACAATTCTCTAATCTACCGCCTTTTCTTCATCAAAATCTAATTCTAAACAATTGTTTTGGAGACCCCACCAACACAAACTTTGCACCCACAAGTAAGTAAGGCTGAACAAAAAACCGGTCAAATCGATTAAACCGATCTGAACCGTATTTAAAAAATTCAAAACAGAAGTGGCCGGTTCGGTTTTCGGTTTCTATGTGATTTTAACCGACCGAACCGAACAGACCGAATATATATAATAAATAATATATATTTTATATATAAATAATACAATGTGTTTAAAATAGTCAGTCGATTCGGTTTTATTTTGGTTTTTGTTCGATTTTAGTCGGTTCGGTTACGGTTTACATAAATTAGAATCGGTTCGGTTTCATATAGGTTTTGTTAATGGTCGGTTCGATTTCGATTTGAAAATTTTAAAACCAATCTAAGTCGATTTAGGTGAAAATCGAACCGTCGGTTCGATTTTCGGCCATACAAGTAAGCAATCGCATATGCACCCATATTTCCCAAATTACCAATACCACCCCACTCATTCACTCTTAAACACATTTAATATTGAAATGACATTTTGTTGAGTATTTAACTCAAAGTAGGTTCAAGCCCTCAAAGATATTTTTATCCATGCTGCTCATCAACACCTCCCTCTCCCCCCAACACCTATTTATAGCCCCCCATCCCTCAAAGGACTCAAAATCATCAAACCCCATTTATCTTTTCCACATATATACATTGAGATACAGTTCTCATATATACATTACGCAAGCTAGGTTGCTCAGAACTTCAAGGGATACCCAACACACCTTTTTCAAGGAATGTGCTACCTTTGCTTGATGGAAGCAAAGGAACTCCATCGAATACTTAATGGAAGTATCAAACAAAGTAACTCCATCAAATACCAAAAGTAACTCTACCATATAGTATCTACAACAATCAGCATCTTCTGTGTAGATCAGAATGGCTCACAATGTTGAGCCACAATAAGAGCTATGTGGATTTGCAGCTAATTCAACAACGTCTTTAACTGAGGCAATCTGACCCCTGCTAAATGTTTTAGGGAGATGAGGTGCAAATCTGGACGGACAACAGATGTCCACAATGATGTCTTATTAGATCTTTATTCTACAGATACAGTTATGCTCCATATTGATTCAATGAGAAGAAAAATAATCAAGAATAAAGCGGAAGCGTACCTTGATCCATAATAGCACTTCAAGGAAGGGATGAGTCTTGATCTTCCAGTTGATAACGTATGTTTTCTGTATATATCTCTGTAGAAGGGAATTCCAGAAGAAACAAAACATATGCTCAACTGGGGACCATTACCCTGTATTTATAACTGATTGGGTTATCAGTTATTCTTACCAATTTCTAATTTGGTCCCTCATCAAATTAGAAATTGCTCAAGTGTACCTACACATTAAGCCCATGACATTTTAATACTCTAGCCCAATTAACCATATTAGATCACAATTCATTGGGTTATACCTTAAGATAACAATACACATTAAATACATGTGTGCCCACACATGTTGGAATTTTCCAACAATCTCCCACTTGGGCCACATATGTTACCTTAAAATGTGTATAACTTAATGAGCTCAAAATTTTCTATCACATATGAAGGTATTTCCAAACAATCTTGTCCATTGACTATACATGTATAGGATTAAAGGAATTTTCGTCACATTTAGCGCAACTAAATCCATCAATAGTCATGTATACCCATACAATCAAATGATATAGATCAATCATGGATGCGTAGCATGGAAATTACATGTAACGTGATCTAAACATGCCTATTTCCAACTGGTCCTACTTTAAACTTTATTGAGATCGAACTTTAACACAATAAACAAGAGTGTGAATAAACTGAATACTTTATTTCTGCAGAAAATACCCAAATACACAAAATGCGTCCAAAAAACCAATATAGAGCAATCAAATATACAAACTCCCACTAAACCAAAATATCCTCAAATGATATAACACCCATATGAGCAGTGTGCTCATGAAAGACCTTGGGTGGTAATCCCTTAGTAAGCGGATCCGCAATCATGGAGTTTGTCCCAATGTGCTCTATGGAAATTTGTTTATTCTGCACTCTCTCTTTCACAACCGGGAACTTTATGTCAATATGATCTGACCTAGATGAGCACCTGTTGTTGTTGGCGTATAGAACTGTTGAGTTATTGTCACAATATAACTTTAGTGGTCTTTCAATACTCCTCAGAATGCGCAGCCCGGTGACAAAATTTCGCAGCCATAATCCATGATTGGATGCCTCAAAATATGCTACATATTCTGCTTCCATAGTAGAAGAAGCTATGAGTGTCTGCTTGGCACTCCTCCAAGAAATAACTCTTCCAGCTAACAGATAAATGTAGCCTGATGTGGATTTCCTACTATCTTGGAATCCAACAAAATCAGAATACCCTATGATCTGATTTCTTATATGTGAGCATGTAATCCTTAGTTCTCTGTAAATATCTCATAACTCGTTTGGCTGCTTTCCAGTGATTCATCCCTGGGTTGTCTAAATATCTGCCTAGCATTCCAACAATGAATGTTATATATGGACGTGTACAAACCAGAGCGTACATTAGACTCCCAACAGCTGATGCATAGGGAAAATCTTGCATTTCTTTAACTTCAAGTTTATTCTTAGGGCATTGTTTAAGACTTAATTTGTCTCATTTAGCTACAGGGGTGTCTCCTGGTTTACAATTTTGCATGCCAAATCTTTTAAGCACCTTTTATATATAGCTCTTTTGCGATAATCCAAGAATACCCCGAAAGCGATCTCGGTGTATCTAAATCCCTAAAACAAAAGAAGTTTCACCAAGATCTTTCATATCAAATTTCTTTGATAGAAATCTCTTAGTTTCGTGCAACATGTCTTTGTTATTAGTGGCAAGCAGTATGTCATCAACATACAAAACCAAGAAGATATGCTTACTCCCACTGAACTTATGATACACACAATTATCAACTGCATTTGTCTCGAAACCAAATGAGACAATTACTTGATGAAATTTGTGGTACTATTGACGAGAAGCTTGCTTGAGCCCATAAATGGATTTTTTTAGTTTGCAAACCATATTCTTTGGGTCTCCAGACACAAAGTTTTCTGGTTGCACCATATAAATTGTTTCATCAATGTCGCCATTGAGAAATGTTGTCTTAACATCCATCTGATGTAGCTCAAGGTCAAAGTGCGCAACAAGTGTCATCATTGTCCTAAATGAGACTTTCTTTGAAACCGGAGAGAAAGTATCTCTATAGTCGATGCCTTTCCTTTGAGTGAAGCCTTTGGCTACAAGACGAGCCTTATATCTCTCCACATTACCTTTTGAATCCCTCTTGGTTTTGAATATCCATTTACAACCAATGGGCTTTGTAGTTTTAGGTAATGGGACAAGATCCCAAACTTGATTGTCTTGCATAGACTTGTACTCCTCATTCATAGCATCTATCTACTGTTGAGAGTTAGAATCTTGCATGGCTTGATGGAAGTTGATTGGATCATTTCCCATCAATCCATCATTTTCCTCATGTTCTTGGAGAAAACTATGTAATCATTCGGAATAACATTTCTCCTTTCTCTCGTGGATCTCCTTAATGGAATTTGTCCTTGAGGTTGTTGAGTTTGTTCCTCTGGAACATTTACTTCAATATGAACATGGAGTTGTTCAACATTGTCTTGTTGAGGTTCCAGATCTGCTTCTTTATCAATGACAGGTACATAAACATGTACATTGTCAAAAACAGTAGTAGGAGTCGAACCGATTCCTCTTCAAAGACATTGTCTCTTACCTTATTTCTCCCCCCAAACTCAACATCCTCAAAAAATGTCGCAATTCCCATTTAAAAAATAGACCTAATTGCGGATCATAAAATTTGTAGCCCCTAGATCGCTCTGAATAACCAATAAAGTAGCTGTTTACTGTCTTGGAGTCCAATTTGTTTCATTTGGCCTATCAGATGGACATCCCCAAATGTGAAAATGCTTTAAACTAGGCTTTTGACCTGTCCAAAGTTCATAAGGAGTCTTGGCAGCTGCTTTAGTTGGTACTCTATTCAGAATATAAGCTGATGTCTTTATTGCTTCTCCCCATAGTGATTCTGGTAAGGTAGAATGACTAATCATACTCCTCACCATATCCTTAAGAGTTCCGTTTCATCTTTCAGCGACACCATTCATGCTAGGTTAACCTGGCATGGTGTACTGTGGGACGATTCCACATTCCTCTAGAAATTTAGCAAATGGCCCTGGACGTTGTTTTCCTGAATCGTCATATCTGTCGTAGTACTCTCCACCACGATAACATCTAATGCACTTAATTTTCTTACTGAGTTAGTTTTCAACTTCAGTTTTGAAAGACTTGAATACATCCAGTGCCGCTGATTTCTCATGAATGAGATAAAGGTACCCATAACGTGAGTAGTTGTGTATGAATGATATAAAGTATCGTTGACCATTCCAAGAAGCCATAGGGAATGGTCCACAGATATCCGTATGTATCAATTCTAAGACGTCTGAAGATCTATTAGCACCTAATCTCCTTTGTTTTGTCTGTTTTCCCTTGATGCACTCAACATAGACATCTAAGTCTGAAAAGTCAAGTGAATCCAAAATGTTTTCTGACACAAGTCGTTCAATTCTAGATTTGGATAGATGACCCAAACGACTGTGTCATACTTTCACTGAATTTTCTTTGTTTAGCTTGCGTTTAGTATCCCGTGAATCCACATGCAAGGTTTCATTATATGATGCAATAGTATCAAGCAAATATAGGTTATCAAACATACTTAATGTACCAGTACCAACAATATTTGAATTCAATGAAAGACTAAACTGATTGTTTCCAAATGAACAATTATAACCAGATTTGTCCAATAAAGAAACAAAAACCAAATTTCGTCTAAAAGATGGTACAACAAAGGTGTCTTTCAAATCCAAATAAAAACCAGTTCTCAACAATAACCTAAAATGCCCTATTGCCTCAACATCCACCGACTTTCCATCGCCCACAAAGATGTATATTTCAATATCATTTGGCTTTCGGTAGCTCAGGCAACCCTGCATAGAAACACTTATGTGAATGGTAGCACCAGAATCTAACCACCAAGTGCTTTTAGACATTGAAGCTAAATTAACCTCAGAACATACCAAAGTAAAGAATGTACCTTTCTTGGCATGCCAAGCATGATACTTACTACATTCTTTCTTTTCATGTCCTAGCTTTCCACAAAAGAAACATCATTGATTTTCCTTAGGTTTCTTTTGCTTTGGACCTTTAGCAGCTTCATTTTTCTTTCTTTTCTTGCCCTTATCCTTAGAGGTACTTGCCAGATGAGTATTTTCAAATCTCTCTTGCTTCAACCTTTCCTCTTCTTGCACACAATATGAAATGAGCTCATTAAGAGTCCATTTCTCCTTTTGACAGTTATAATTGACCTTAAACTGACTAAAATGTATAGGAAGAGATATCAATACTAAATGCACGAGCAAGTCGTCAGACAACTCGAGCTTTAGTGCCTTAAGTTTGGAAGCAATGTGAGACATCTCCATGATGTACTCCCTTATGTTTCCCTTGCCTTTGTACTTCATTGAAATCAAGCTAGCTAAAAGCGTGCCTTTTTCAGCCTTATCGTTTTTTGCAAAACGTTTTTAAATTTCAGCAAGGAAATCACTGGCCTTAGTTACCCCTTCAGATATTGCGCCTCTAAAGGATTTCGGAATGTCGCGCTTAATGATCATTAGACTAATGCGATTAGAGCGTTCCCACTTCTCAAAGTTCCTCCTTTCTTCAGAAGAACTTTCAACCGTAAGAGTAGCGGGTTGCTCTATCCTTAGTGCAAAGTCTAGATCCATGCAGCCAAAAACGATTAAGACGTTCTCTTTCCAATCCTTGAAGTTTGTCCCATTAAGCATGGGAATATGTTTGCATGAGCAAATATTGTAGTAGCAGACATAATAGCTGTACAGAGAATAAACCTAATGAGCATGCATGTTCACATCATAATCTTAATAAGCAATCTTTAAATTCAAACAAATATGGAATACATTTCAAGATACCTAACACAAAATTAATATCAAGTCTTTGGACAGTAATATTAACTTTTAAGTGGTACTCTTGGTGTGGTGATCAAATATTGACAATAAATCCTGTCAAACAATAAGTCTATCTTTGGATCGGCTTATTATTCACATGGAAACCTTATAATTGTCACATATTTATCACTACAGGTGTGTATGCAATTCGGCCAAATATTATCCTTCCTTTGGGCCGGGTAATATCCACATGAACTCACAAACACAAACATCTTAACATTTTCAATAAATTAATCTACATAAGATAGGCCACTTTGGTGACATCTTATTTCAATTAGTTCAATAAAATGTTAGACAAACTAAATCAGTCATTAGATGCATCCCAAAAAATATTTGAATTTTCAAATAAATTGCCTCGATAAAACATAATAAATAAATAACGGACCTAAGTAATGTACCGGATTTACTTGAGGTAAGGTCAATTATTTAATTTCCTGAATTTTTTTTAAAATTATTAAGGTGGCTCATACAGATTCTATTGGGTGCAAATAGCCAAAACAGGATGGACCGGTTTTCTGAACTGGACCAGGGTGACCCATCTGGCCCATCATGGCCTGACCCTGTCCCGACAACCCATCAGACCTAGACCCAATAGCCCAAATATTTTTCAATTAAGTTTTGGCCCAATGAAAATTTCAAATAAAACTAAAGGGTCAAATGCATGCCTTAACTTAAAACTTGTTATACACATGGGCCTAATTCTGGTCCAACAACCTAACAGATCAAGATATGATTCAGGCCTTAATAAAATTGAAGGGTCCAATGCACTAGCAAGTCCAACAAGCTAAATTAAACCCTATTTTTTTAATCAAGATCAAAACAAAGCAGATCTAAATGAACCAGATCATGCAGATATGAACGAACCAAATCATGTAGATGCAGATCTGAACCAAGCAGATCTAATGAAAAAAAAAAACCCCTTTTAAATAAATCCTAGCAAAGAATTTTTTTTAAAAAAAACCTTGATTTTATGCCAAAATTTCATCATAAATTCCATAATCTCTCAAAGAATCAATCATGGAGTAGGCTCTGATACCACTTATTAGATATTTATTCTACAGATACAGTTATGCTCTATATTGATTCAATGAGAAGAAAAATAATCAAGAATAAAGCGGAAGCGTACCTTGATCCATAATAACACTTCAAGGAAGGGATGAGTCTTGATCTTCCAGTTGATAACGTATGTTTTCTGTATATCTCTCTGTAGAAGGGAATTCCAAAAAAACAAAACATACGCTCAACTGGGGACCATAACCCTATATTTATAATTGATTGGGTTATCAGTTATTCTTACCGATTTCTAATTTGGTCCCTCATAAAATTAGAAATTGCTTAAGTGTATCTACACATTAAGCCCATGACATTTTAATACCCTAGCCCAATTAATCATATTAGATCACAATTCATTGGGCTATACTTTAAGATAGCAATACACATTAAATACATATGTGTGCCACACATGTTGGATTTTTCCAACAGTAGCAACATATATAGATTGGTACAGTTATTAATTTCCAATATCACAAAAGGGTTGTTGATTTCTTCGCCCATGTCCTCCTCCTCGACGAAATCATTGTCGCGTTTTCACCTTTTGGGGGTTTGGGGGTCCTTATTCTACTTTCTTCTTCCCTTACCCATCCATCGCTAAGAAATTTGAGAGAGTGAAAAGATTGCAGACTGAGTTGCAGAGAAATCCAACTCTCCCAAGTTCCCAACTATATTTTCTGGTTTAGTTAATTCGATAGCTTAGGGATTCCATCGCCATTGGAACCCACATCTTTTTATGTTTTGATACTCTTGTTTTTATGTTTTCTTTGTGAGTAAAGTCTTTTTGAATTTTCTTTTGGAGGAAGAAGAGAAGAAATGGATACCTTCTTTTTTGGAGGAAGATTTAACGTGCTTGTAGATGGTGTCAGTTTTGTTGATGGTTGTTGGGGTTGGAAGTTTGGTCGTTTTCTCTTGCGAGGTGAAGATGAGGTTGTGGTGAAATGGTAACAGAAGGAAGAGAAAACCAAAGAAGAAAAGGGATACAATGGAGTTGTGGAAATTGAGCAGGGGCTTTTTGGGAAAAGAAAATGCGACTTGACATCTTGAGGCAGCTGCTTCATTGTTCCTCCGCCCATTTTTCGTTATGAAAGAGATATAAAAATGTTTGTGTTAATAGAATCAATGCAAATATTTTAACATAGTCTTTGGTAATAAATTGGTTTGTATTGGTTAATCTTTAGTAAACACCAGTAACGATTACAATACTTTTCAACACCAATATAGAATAGGAAAAAAATTGTTTCATGAATTACTTGGTTTATTAATACTTGACACCAGTAAAGGTTACATAACTTTTCCTTACCAGTTAATAGTCCAACGAAATCCTCCCATGACTAACATAAATTTTGCATTAGGGTTTCTTTTTTATCAATTTAGTACAAAAACACTGATTTTGAGACGACATCGTGTCATGCCCTGACCCGCCTGCCAAGGGAGTCGCAGTGCGTCGACATGTGATCTGAATCTGTAACCACAGGTGGATTGTAATTGTACACAATATCATAATATAACATATTTTTAAAACGAGAAATAACCAACTACGTTAAAATTTGAATAAAATAAAAAATATATAATTCGCCCAGCCCTGTGTCGTATCAACTCATTTAACAAAATATATAAGTACAACAAAAGTACTAAAGCTATTACAAAACATAGCCGCACATGGTGAACAAGATTAAACAACACAAAATGAGTCAACAACGGGAGAATGGGCCAAAGTGGCACGATTAGCGTGAACAACAACATCACCTGCATACCAATAGAAGCACACCCCTTGCGGGGTCAGCAAAGTACAAAGCTAGTTGGGGTGAATGAATTAAATACGAATATCAATACAATATGTAGTAAGAAGCCTTGCCACACAATAATGAATAACTGCGTAATCCTATATGCATAATTCATAACAAAAAGATGTGTTTTTTTTATACCATTTTCTAGAGTCTGGGTCACACCATGTCTCAAAGGATAGAGTTTCTAAGTTCATTCACTACAACAAGGCATTCAATGCTAAATAGTAACTACAAGTTTACAAGATGTGCTAGTCATTTCACGTAATTCAAACGTAGTAAATTTCAGGTGATTAAGGCATAGAAAATATCGTAAACTTGCAAAGCCTCCTGAGTATGAAACCATAATAAATCCATATGTAAGTGTCTCATATCGTTGGTATCTGCATACCCTACAAATGTGTCTCACCCAGACACATCCCACAACGTGCACCAGTACCACTTTGGGCTTGTTTGTATCCCAATGGGGTGCCATATGCCAAGATACAAACCCTATTGTCCCGAACGACTTACCTAACACAACTGACCTAACACAAATCAAACTTAAGTGCGCTAGGAAGGAAATCGAGTAATCTCCAAAGCACGTCCTCCGGGACCCGTCCTACCGCACTCTCTAGTGGCAAGCGCGTGCAGGAGCTCACCGTACCTCAGGGAACATGCCACATGCCATAGCGTCCACAATGTCCGTATGTGCGAGTTATCTCAAAGTACCACCAAATTCACGATGCGAGCAAGCTCCAAAGCATCGACACAACATATATTACAACAGGGTAAAGACACTTACACTAATATAAGCATGCACAAAGTACGAGTCTATACAGAGTTTAACAAAATAGATGTGTAACAATAATCAATGAGACAATCCTCACAAGTCCACGATGACACTAGGGTCCCAACATGACCCAAATCATAACAATAAAATTCCCTCGAGTCGAACAATCATACGGGTTCAAGACTCGGCAGTCTACGGTATAATACATGAACTGATGATATATGCCTTATCACCTAAAACACTTAGATTTAATTCTTTCTAAGTCAATACAGTTTTGCAAATGAATCAGTCCAATAACGTTGTACACTAGTTCCACCGTGCCATACAAAACAAACTCTAAAACACTGTATATAAGCCCAAATGGTGTTATATGAAAGTCCAACCACATTTACATTCTTTCACTATTCCATTACATTCATATATCATGATTTCAGAAAACTCAGCCCATAAATCCATTGAACTTATATTTTTTTCCAAAACTTGGAGAATAAAGAGTCAACTCTTGTATCTTGTTGATAGAGTCTTCCTTATCACTAGTTAGAAATATAGGTCGAAAGAAAATAAAATAGATCTAAAAAAAACAATCTAAAGTGAATTTTTATTCAAGAGAAAGAAATCATGAAGTTGAAATAACTCACTTAGAACATGCCATTCAACAAAGGGATTTTGAAATTGTAGTCTTGGTTCGCTCAAGCTGCTGAGTATTGGAAACAAGCTATAGCGCTTACTCCAGGTAATTATACTAAAGCTCATAATTGGTTGAAGATCACCAAGTGCGCGGTACAAAGTTCATGATAAAGAACTCTTTTGGTTCACTTTACCAGCTCATTTGAAAAGAAAAAAAAAAGGAACCAACATAGCAATCACAATCTCCAAAACCTCATAAGGGTCAAATCCCTAAGTTGGGTTCAATCATTCACAATCGCAGGCATAATGTAGCAATTGAATTCAAGATCTTAAAATAAATATTTCTCAAAGTAAACATTATAGTTACATTCACCTGAGTGGAATGGGTTTTCGAACCCCAAATACTATCGACCAAAGCTCCCAATTCGCGGAACAACGAATTTGCGAATAAGGAAGATCCCCAAAACTGCAAAGACGGACCAAATAGTGAGCAAACTGTTCAGAGGCAGCGAAAGGGCTAAAAAATTACCTATCGACGAAACAGATCCAATGACCACTCCGACGACGCTCGCATTCTGGCAATCTCTTCAAACACCACCCTACACCGGTTTGATCATCTCCGACCAACACAACAGGCCAGAATAGTGCCACAAACCCACTGAACAGTGGATCGTAGCTCACTAGCATTATCATCACTCAGATTCACGCCGGTGAACTTCCCTAACGAACATGCACCGACTAATTTTCAAAATCTCCAGCCAACCACGCAACCCCTTCTGCATGTCAGGCTTCTGACCTCCAAACGACGCCACGAACACCATTGAAAAGATTGATCGGAATTGCATTGTCCGATAAGTCACAAATAGCTCCATCGAGCTTGTACTCACTAATTTTTTATTTTAGTGCAGGGGAGTGAACAAGAAAGGAAAAGGGGATGATGAAGAAAAATGAGGAAGAAATGAAGAGTTTTGGGCGGTGAAAGAATCGGCGAAGCTCAGGGAAGAAGAAAAGAAAGGTAGGGAGTTTTCTTTTTATAAGTGGGTGCCTATTCGCCCCCACCAAAAATTGTGGGCACCTTGTCTTCCAAATCTCAGAACATAAATTTCATAAAACTCTAAAATTAACCAAATGAAAAAAAAAACTACGGGTGTTACATCATACACACCTCAAAAGAGACCTCGTCCTCGAGATCAGACAAAGCAACGACAAGAAAGACTAGGTGAAAAACTTAGGGTATTTCTGCCTCATCTAATCGTCAACTCCCAAGTCATGTCACCCTCTCAGTGACTCCACTGAACCTTCACCAAATTCATTGTCTTCCGCCGAAGTTGTTTCACATCGTAATTAATGATGGCTATTGGCCTCACTAAATAAGTCAACTTATCAGAAATTTCCAACTCAACGAGCTTTTCAATCTGTGATAGGTTTGCCAAATACTTCTGCATGGACATGTGAAACACGTCGTGAACCGGACATTCTCTGCGACAAAGCCAATCTGTAGGCTACTAGTCTATTCCTCTCAGTAATCTCATACGGTCCTACATATCTCATTGCAAGCTTCCTTCGGCCTCTGAATCTAACAACTCCACGCATTGGTGAAACTTTCAAAAAGACTCGGCCAACTACAAACTTTAGCACCTTACGCCTCTTATCAGTGTAAATTTTTTGTTTACTCTGGGATGTCAACAAACACACTCTAATCAGTTCAATCTTTTCAGCAGTTTCTATGATCACATTCAACCCCATCATGTCCGACTCTCCAATATATGCCCAACAAACAGGGGACCTACATGATCGTTCGTACAGTGCCTCAAACAGTGCCATGCCAATAATTACGTGGTAGTTGTACGCAAACTCGTACAACGGTAGGTGATCTTCCCAACTGCACCCAAAGTCTAAGATGCATGCTCTAAGCATGTCTTCCACTACCTGATTCACTCTCTCAAACTGACCATCTGTTTGTGGATGATACGCTGTACTCATGTCCAAGGATTGTGATTTCGTTTTTCGAGTTAAATTCAGTCTCCTGATTTTAAGAAATATTTCGGTGTGTAACGAAAAAACGTAAAAATTTCAATGATACAAGAAACATATATAATAAATTTGGAAGGTATATGAAATGTGTGAAAAAATAATTGATAGCTATTTTAACTCCAATTTTTTGTGAATTGAGATCGGGATTTTATCTAAAATAACAATAAATTTAATAAAACATCAGAATCAATTAACTAAATTAAATAACAATCAATAAAATAAAATAAATAACAACAACTAAATAAAATAAATAACTATCAATTAGGCTTGTTTAATTAACTAAATCAAAGGCCAAAAGGCCATAACAAACTTTGCAGCCAGTAGGCCCAGTACACTTACCCAAATCAGCCCAAAAGGAAGACAGAAGCTGAAGTCTTTCTTCAGTTCCTTTTCTGTTTTCTTCTACACAGGCGAGTGGATCAGAACAGAGTGGAGCGGATCAGAATTGAGTGGAGCGGTTCAGAGCAGATCGGAGCAATCGTCAACAATTCTTCTTCTTCACATGAGAGGTTGTCGGAGAGGCGATCGTTAAGGAACTCAGACGAGAGGTGATTTGAGTAGAAAATTCAGAGGAGATGCGAGGAGCTGCTCCTTCAGTTCTATTGCATCGAAATTATTCGCCCGAAAAAAAAGTAACTTTAGTTTTGATTTTTTGAACTTTATGTGAAAACTACGAAAAACCACGAATTTTACAAAAAAAATCCATCGAAATATTGTAATTTTGCATTTCGCCTATTTGTTTTTCCATATTTTCCAAAAATCGAAAATTTCGGCGAAATCTCATTTATTGCTCATGGTCCAATCTGGTATCCTATCCTGCTGAAAGCTCAGCTAGAAATGGGATGTGAAAACGGATCTCGGTCAGATATAATCAACACAGGTGATCCACGAATGCTGACTATCTCTCGAATGAACAACACTGATGGATTGTTTGTCGTCCGATATGTACTAACATGAATCAAATGTGCACACTTCGGCAACCGACCAACAATACCCATATCGACTCATGACCTCTCCTCTACCATGGAAGTCCATCGACGAAATTGATTTGGTCAAAATTTTAGTCGCATAAAACTCCAAGCAAATCAACACTTTTTGTTTGTTTGTTTGTTTGTTTTTATTCCATTCTAATTAATTTACGTACAAAATTCTAAGAAAATCCAAGTCAAGTGGTTTGTAGGGGTTATCCTCCTGATCGCCAAGTTAAAAGGATTGAAACTCAAAATCTTATAAACACTTTAGAAAATCAAATAAAATAAAGAATCTGTGGAAAGAGGGAAAATGATAAACATAAGATATTGGAAAAAAGAAGATGTTTTTTTTATTTTTTTATAAATAAAATCTGATTGAAAATTACTAAATAAATTTTACTAATTAAAAAAAAGGTATCAAGGATTGAAGACTCCACCTCTTAGCTTTGTAGAAATTAATTAACACATTTTTGTAAATATTTTTTCTATACTCGCACAAATTTATTTATTTTTTTAATTCAAAACCCATGCTTAAAAGAAAATAGAATTCCATATACCTCTTTTGATGATAAAAGAAAATCCTTGACCATAATTAATACACTCCTCTCTCGATGATGATTTTTCAATGAATGGTTATAATTTACGAAGAAATGAACAACTATGAAAAACAAATATAATCCTTGTTACCAAGTCCATATCTTCATTTGCATAATCTTTTGTTGTCCATCTTTCGATTTGACAACTTTATTTCATTGGTAGAATCTAGGTTTAATAGAAATCATACAAGTTTTATTATTTTTTGTGTTAAAAATATCTCTACATCACTCAAATAGGTTTTATCTCCTCACCCAGAGATGAGAGGTATAACTTACCATTGTCATTGTGAAGAATTAATATAAGAATAAAACTAGAAAAGTAGATGAGGAAGTAAACAAATAAATTGAAAGATAAACTAATCATAAAGAAAATATTAACTTTTGTTACTTTGAAATTTATAAACTTATATGTAATAAACTTGATTTAAACAAAAGTTCCAAAGAAAGGGAAAAAAAAAACCTAATCTAAGTTATACTAGAGATAAGAAAATGATGTGTGAAATGAGTTGGATATCTCATTCTCCAAGAGTTTGAGAGCTTATTTACAATATTACCATCCAAAGCTAAAAATGGGGAAAAATCTCACAAGTTCCTTAATTCTATTCCAAATCATATCATATAAAATTAAAGGAGTCATAATTAGGGATAGATACATCAAGAGATTCCTAATTTGCGGTAGATATTGTGAGACAAAATTCATGGCAATAGAATATTATTTGATTTGATCATTGAAATATGCTTTGAGTTGATGTTTTATTTGTCTTTGTAATTGCATGATCCATGCTTGAAGTTCTTTTCTTGAAACTTGCTACATGTCTCTATCATAAATCACCACTAGTAGGAATCAAATATTGACTTCCATAATATTAGTCTTGAAATGAAACTCTTGATCCACATGTACCATGAACGTGCCCAAATGCCTCGAATTTCGTACTTTTCATTAATTTCATAATTTCTCCAATTGTTCCTGGGTATGCAAATTTATGGTAGAATTGTCTCGAATTTTGCATATTTCTCGATTTCCTGCAAAAATTTATAACAATAGTCAAATTCAAAATAAATAATTTTTTTAATTAATTTTAAGCACAACTATAGACTAATAAATAACTAAATGGGCGTAAAAATCAATGTTTTGAGTGTTTATCACGCCACCCCTAAACAACCTTTTGCTAGTCCTTTAGCAAAGAGAAACGCAAAGAAAGATAAGCTCACAAAATCATTTTTATTGTTCCTAAACTTCACAAAGAACTCAAGGCCACTTTCGCTGGAATGATTCGATTGCATTTACAATGCCTTGAATCTTTAGCATGACAGTAAAAGCAGAGTTCTAGCTTCTTGAGCGTTATCTAGGATGAACGCCCACAATCATAACCTTTTTTTTTTTTTTTTTTTAATTGGTGTTTCCCCTATTTTTCTCATAAATTATCATTGTTATTCAATCACATAGAAGACAAAAGCTATATGTAGTTAGTTACTAAAATACACATTATGACTATGCAACTTTGGAACAAGATGTGTATGTGAATAACCAACAAGTATTTTTTCCTATCAAAGGAAGGTACATCCTAATCCACTTATGGAATAGTAATATTGACTTCAAAATTTACTAGTTTATCTCACTGAAATTATCTCTCTAAGATTGATTAAATATTTTTTTCTCTTGCATATGAGGAAAAAAGTAAGTGTGAAAATTCAAATGTCTCACATGCACATAAGAATAACAGTCTCATGGAAGGAATGTTGATCACTTGCGAGAATGCCAAGTTACCCACCATAACGCATTCTCATCTACTCTTCACGTCTTACCATACCTTACCATAGGGTTAATTAGGACTTCTCTAAGAAAAAGATAAATCTAGCTTATTTTTTTTATGAAGAAGAGTGGAGTAGATAGTAAGTAAAGAAATGTTTCTGAAAATATAGGTCTTCAAGTAGCTTAATAGGAAACTCATCAATCAATTCCTTTTCTTCTTCACAACCTTTTTTTTTTTTCTTCACTACTTTTTTTAAAAAATATCTTGGACCTTGTATTTTCACTTTGCACTCGTCCCTTTTCTTCATAAACTTCCGAACACTTTTTCATAAACATAAATAGGCAACAGTTTTTTTTTCTGACTAATAAACCAAGAGAAATGCTTACATTGGTTTTGGATAGAGTGGTTAGGAAAATGGTTTTGAGAAGGTATAGATGGACGAGATTCCTAGTTTACCTTTTAAGGTTTGGTAATTGTTATAAGTCTCAAATAAACTGCAAGACCTATGTTTCTCTTAACTCGAAAAAGATGTCATCCTCATTGATCAACCGAAAAAATAGAATAATGAGACTTCATAACAAGTCAATATGGGATCCAACAAATTTTCCATGATGTGAATCGGAGTTGTGTAAAAACTTTCTGAATAAATGAAAGGTCTGATGGCTCACAAGGTAAAAATCCTCCACTATTATTTCCCTAGATTCTCAGGAAATTAATTACTTATTTATTCCAAACTACATTTGTGGTGCCAAATGTGTGATGGCTCAATAGTTGAGGGATAAAAAAAATAGTCCACCAATTATAGCTCAGTTGGTCGGACTTCCACTCTCTTTGTAAGAGGTTGTGGATTCGAGACTCACTAGTTAGAATTTTGTGAATTTTCACCCGATTATTAGGAGCACTTGTAGCTTGGTTGGTCGGGCGTCCACTCTCTTTGTGAGAGGTTGCGGGTTCGAGATTCACTAATTAGGATTTTATGAGTTTTCACCAGATTATTAGGAGCACATGTGCTATGTTGATAAGCCTTCGGGTGGTATTGAATGCAACTACTTAAATTGACTAGACAGGAGCGAAGCAAATGAGGCGATGGACCAGAGCGAAAACAAGTCTCCATGCGAGATGAAGGCGATGAGGATATTGAGTGACAACATTATTGTGTCCTTCGGGCCTGGTTTGGTGAACCCTATAGGGTCAGTCATGTAGCTTTTGGGCATAGATTAATAAATAAAAAGGGTCAACGACCCAATTATTTAAAAAAAAAAAAACATTTGTGGCCATTGTGGAAAAATGTTTGTTCCTAAATGCTCAAATGTGATGTTTACTCTAGTAATAAACTTCCAACATCTCTTTGCCTAAATGTAGTGAATCAAGTAATCCAATCTCATCATAGCCTAGATACAACACTGCTTTTTTTGTTTTTTTGTTTTTTTGTTTTTTTGTTTTTTTGTTTTTTGTTTTTTGTTTTTTGTTTTTTGTTTTTTGTTTTTTGTTTTTTGTTTTTTGTTTTTTGTTTTTTTTTAAGAAAAATATTTTCAAAAGAGGTATGAAGTTTGATAAATCTCCCCACCCCCAAAAAATAAAATACTATCACCAGTGTTAAACAAATGAAATGAAAAGTGAGAAATAAAATTTTGAACTTATTACCTCAGGTGATTTATTGAACATTTGTAGCGTTCTTGCAATGAAAAAGATCAAGTTGGTGGGGTGATATATTAAAAAAATATATATCACCCTAAACAGACATTAGCTGTATTGTTAATCTCTGATTTCATTTTTTTGGTTAATGAATGCCTCCCAGTAACGCTAAGTAGGAGCAGACCCACTAAGGGGCGAAAGGGGGTAGCTGCCCCCCTTCAACTTTCAAAATATTTTTAGTGAATACTTTGCCTTACAAAATAGTCAATTATATAATGTATAATACAATATGATAATTATTTATTCTACTATACTTGCATGTCTCTGTTAGTGTAGTGGTTGGAAATTTAACATTTTTAGTAATGATCCAAGTTCGATGCTCTTGGAGCTTGCTTAAAGTTTTTTATTTTCACATACAACTTTATTAGTAATTGCAAACATTAAAAAATTGTATAGGTTAATACAAACCTTTTTTCGATCCTCTTGGAATGTATAATTTCTTCATGGCTATTGACAATTATTATCTGTCATTGTGAGATGCCCCTACTTTTTTGTTTTTAATGCAATTTTATATGTAATTATAAACATTAAAAAAACGAATTGTTTGTTCACAAATGGTATAAAACCTCCAACAAAAAAATATTTGAAATTAATATATAAAATAATAACTATATAGTTCAATGAAAATATATACCATTAGCCAACTTATACAAAATTCGAGGCTTATATAAATCATTTTTTCTATTAAATTGTAGTAGGATCTTATTATGTTCGCAATTTTCAGATTTTTTTACGCTTCAACTAGATACTTATCCTAAAATGCTTACCCTAATTATTTTGTGATTCTAGTTATTTTATGATACTTATCCTAAAATGAATTCCAGATACCGATATTATGGCCTTATTTTGGCTTAAAATTGGATTGGATTCAATTTGGTATATGCAATGTACTTTTGATAGTTGTATTTTCTTTATTAGTTACCAGCTCGGATAGAAAACAAATTATGGCTCCGCCCTTGATAACTACTATTATTAACTAATAATTATTTGTCATTTCGTCCCCTGCCTAAAATCTTGGGTCCACTACTGGCGCTAAGTTAATGTCATTGGCTAGACGGAATGGGGGTGGGGAATACCACCTCAAACATGCTTGGTGGAGTAGGAACTTGTGGGCGTGATTAATCCTCATAGTTATGATCAATTAGCGGAATGGTTTCCACTGACTTTGTGGTATGGCTTTAGTCGTCGTCCATTTACTTAAAAGAGACTGCCATTAGTAGGATATTCTACGGTGATGGCACATAGTCTTTAACATCACGAACAATGAACAGACCGAACCAATGAGTTTTTAACTTACCTAGAAAGAGGTGAAGACGAGAGTTGTAGAGTATGACTTTCTTTTTTTCTCATTATGTTTTTTACATGTCTCCACTTCATTTTGTCATTGTAGTTCTTGGATAAGTCTTAACCATTATACCTCAATTCTTCTAGCTCATCGAAGCTTTTATTGTTGACCAGCTATATCGAGGTCAAAGTTTAGACTCGTTGTAGCCCAATAAGCTCTATGTTGGAGCTCGATAGGAAGGTGAAAAGATTTATCAAAGACCAATCTATAGGGAGACATCGCTAAAAGAGTTTTAAATGCAGTTAGATATGCCCACAGGGCATCCAAAAGGCGTAAAGACCAATCCTTTCAATGATGATTGATGGTCTTTTCGAGGATGTTCTTAATTTGACGATTTGAGAATTCAACTTGGTAGGAAAGGGGTGAGTAACCCCATTCTTTTTAACAAGATGCTAAAAAATACGGTTATAGAAATGCTTACCCCCATCCGTCACTAATGATACACTTGGGGTTCCTTATCCACTAAAGATAAACTCCCTTATGAATGAAACAACAATTTTATGATCATTGGTCTTAGTCGCAATTTCCTATATCCATTTAGAGACGTAATCCATTGCGACAAAAGAACCCATCGGATCAAACGAGGCTTGGTGTCCTTCTTATTCAGAAAGGAACAAAATTTATCTATGGCATATACAATGGCCAACATCTCTTCTTCAGTGGTCGAGTAATTGAGTTGAGCCTCATTCAGAGTCTTGCTAGCATAGTAACTGACATGAGGGAGCTTGTTAACCCTCTAAACCAAAATCGCGCCTACAGTGTAGTGAGATGCATCACACATAATCTCAAAGGGTAGAGGCCAGTTAGGAGCGGAGACTAGTTCAAACTTAAGATGCATAAATGCAAAACTGCAATTATCGTAAAAAAAATAAAATAAAATGGGAACATCCTTAGCTAAGAGACTACTCAAAGGGCGTGCTATCTTGGAGAAATCCTTGATGAAACAACGATAAAACCCAACATGCCTTAAGAAAGATCTCACATCTTTAACAAATTTGGGAATCGGAAGAGTTGAAATGACATACTTTAGTTTGTCTACTTCAATGCCTTTCGAAGAGACAACATGGCCAATAACAATGCCCCGCTTCACCATGAAGTGACACTTTTCCGAATTTAATATGAAATGTTTTTTTTCCACAATGCTCTAAGACTAATGATAGGTGATTTAGACATCGGTCGAAAGACGAGCTAAATATTGAAAAACCATCCATAAAGATCTCAAGAAAGTTTTTCACCATCACTAAATATGCTAGTCATCCACCTTTGAATGTCGCGAGTGCATTATATATCCCAAAAGGCATGCATCGATAAGCGTAGATACTGAAGGGACAAGTGAATGTGGTCTTTTCTTGATCCTTACATGCAACAGGTATCTGATTGTATCCAGAATGCCCATTTGAGAAACAATAGTACGGATGACACACAAACCTCTCAAGCATCTGATCAATAAAGGGGAGGGGAAAGTTATCATTTCGAGTATTAGAGTTTAGCTTGCGATAATTAATACATACTCTCCATTTTTTTTACTCTTTGTGACACAAACTTATTGTTCTCATTTTTAACAACAGTAATTCCTAATTTCTAAGGAACCACATGGACTAGGCTAACCCATTTGCTATCAGAGATAGCATAGATGATGTTTGCATTGAGAAGTTTTACTTCTTCCTTTACTATATCTTTTAAAATGGGATGACATCGCTGGGGTTTTCCGGAGGTTTTGGTCTTATCTTCCAAATAGATATGATGCTCACAGACATTAGCGTCAACACCCTTGATGTCATTAATACTCCAAGCAATGGCAGACTTGTGAGCTTTAATGACTCCCAACAACATGTCACTATGTTCCCCAGTGAGATCTGAGGCTATAATCACTGGATAACTCTCCTCAGGACCGAGAAATGCATATATCAATTCATTTGGCAAAGGCTTAAGTTCTAATAATTGAAGAGAGCTTGTGGATGAGTCATTGTATAGGGACTGAGTTGGGAAGGAGGATGAGGAATACAACTCTTCCTCATATTGATAAAGTGAGGATGACTCAGACTCAGGTATATGCAGTATAGGAACACTATCCAACATATTGTTGACTTCTTCAGCAATTGCATCATCTACTGATGATTGAGTCATAGACTCAAAAAATTTATTCATACACATTTATTCTTCTTTTTCCTCATCCTCAATCATATCAAGTTCATCTCTCTACTACATAGCCTTAAAAATATTCAACTCAGCTTTAAGGTTCCCAAAGGAAACAGACATGCTACCGCTTCTACAATTGATGTTGGCCTCCGCAGTTGACTAGGAAATGTCGCCTTAATATGACAGAAATTTGATTATCTGGGCTCGAGCTAGTGTCTGGGATGATGAAGTCAATTGGATAATAGAAATTTGCAACTTGTACAATCACATCCACAACTATTCTTCTTGGGTACCATTTTGACTCATCTGTTATTTTTATTGGTTGCATCTCCTTCAACCCAAGTTCCAAATATATATGAAAATGTATGAGGTTCACATTAGCTCCTAAGTCAATCAAGGCACGACTTTTAAAGTCTTTTCCAATGAAACATAGTACAGTAGGGGTTCCTGAATAGTTGACAAAACATGAATGTTGATGTACACTCTTTTGAAAACCTCTAGGATTTCTTGAAATTGCTTCTCTTTTTTGCTACCTGAAAGGGATTTGGAAAAAGTTCCTTAGGTATATACTTTCTTGGCTCTAAGGAAAGCTAAGAGCGTGGGTCTTAATTGATTTTAGAAGAACCTCTAGCTTTCTCAATACGTTTAAGGACACTCTATTTGGAAATCACATCATTTTTTTAGGTTGCTCTACACCATTATCAATTGCTCTCGTAGAATAAAGGGTGGTAACTGTTTTAACTTCTCCATGTGAGTCAGAACTACTTCCCATTTCATTGACATGAGCTTTGATAACACCCATTGGATTAGGGATAGGTTGGCTTGGAAATGTTCGTTTTTCCTCTTCCCACATTTAAATGTGCAACTATTGCTGGAATTGTTGGATGGCTTAGAAATTAACAGCATTTGTAGCCATTAAATTGTGTATCATATCCTCCAATGATGGTTTTGGAGGTAGTACATGAGCAACATATTGAGTTTGAGGAAATAAGTCACGCGAGTTGCTATGCAGAGGTTGACCATAGGAATTATGAGGGGCAAGAACCATAGAGAGGTGCATAGGCTGATGTTGTTGGTATGGAAGTTCTCCCTGATGTGGATATCGGTTTTATTGCCACTAGTTAGATAGAGATCCATGTTGACTGTGCCTAGGATAGTTGTGTGAGTTATGGGTTTGTCCACTAGGTTTCCTAGGGTGTTGGAAACCAATATGATTCCCTGAACTCCTGGGTAGTTGCTCATAAAAGTCACCACCGTAGGAAAGGTTAGAGTGATTTTGATTTGCAAATGTGTAGGTTTGACCGAATGTGTTGGATTTATGTTCACTGTTAAACAAACACACCTCTTATTGACGTTCATTACCTCCCGGATATGGAGGACAATTGGAATCGATATGATTTACCTTGAGGCAAAATGTACAAGGGTTGGAAGTTTGATCTTTGGCTTGGGAGACAGAGTTTGTAACAATAGATTTAATTTCCTTAGCAAAG
Source organism: Berberis vulgaris (assembly GCA_963556465.1). Lineage (NCBI taxonomy): Eukaryota > Viridiplantae > Streptophyta > Magnoliopsida > Ranunculales > Berberidaceae > Berberis > Berberis vulgaris. The sequence goes on from OY747133.1 coordinate 57,381,670, forward strand.
TACTTGAATAAGGTTTTGATGTCTGGTTTTGAATCTTCCTTCATTTCATATGGACACGTGATTTTCTAGAAGTACTGGGTTTCAAGTCTTTATGGGCAGTCCATTGTCTAAAGTCATCAGCAAGTTCATTTACAAAGTTATAAGCAGCAGTACCAGTCTTATGCATGAATTTTCCTTAGTGCATGGACTCAATCATATTTTGAGACTCGACAGTCAATCCATTGTAAAATATTTGCACTAACACTCATTTTTCAAAGACATGATGCAAACACTTGATGAATAAATCTTGAAAGCGATCCCTTGCTTCATAAGGTTCATCTTGTGTTTGAGAAAACTCCTTAATGTCTTTTCTAATTTCTAGGGTCCTTCTCATGGGGAAGTATTTCTCTAAACACTTTCTGATTAAATCCTCCCATTATTTGATGGAACTAGCAGGGAAGGAGTTTAGCCATGAGGTGGCCCAATCCTCATGGGAAAAAGGAACAAACGAAGTCAGTCATTTTCCTCGTCTATGTTTTGGTTCTTAAAAGTACTACAAACTTCAAGAAACTTTCTAAGATGGACATATGGGTTTTCTCGATCAAGCCCATGGATTTTTGGCAACATATTGATAATAGCTGGCCGGATCTCAAATTGAACTGTCAAGGTAGGGGGCAGCTCAATGCATCTGTGACATTAGTAGCAAAGGGAACATTATATTCCAAATCGGACGCTCTACTAGCTCTATGTTGATGTGATAGTGTGGGGAGACAAATGGAGAGGAGTATGGGGAAGCAGATAGAGAAGAGTGTCATGAAGAGGTAAAAAAAGGGTCAGGGTGGCTAGAAAAACCTATGGAACGAATAAAGCGATTGCTAGGGCAGTTAGAAATTTTTTGGGAACTAACCAAGCGCTTGCTGGGCCATTCCCAATCTTTCATAAAAGGAGAATAGTGTGATGGAAAGATGACAAAGCACACAGATCGCCTTTTAACCACAAAAATGCCTAATCTAAGCAAACAACGTTTTAAAAGGGTTCTATCTTGTGAATCTGTGAGGGACAAAATTGATTAAAACCAATGGGCATCACACTTTTATCTTTTATCACCTGATTGGATAGGATGCTAAAAGATGATCCTAAAAGCTTGTATCCAACAATACAAAGTCCAAAGTTAGGAAGTCAGAATTACGCTTGCAAGAAGCCAGATTATTGCACAAGTGACAAAAGATCTGTCTAATTAATAATTGTACTTTTGCTACCGCTTTGTAGACCGATTGATATGAGACGATGCGTGTCAAATACGCACTTAGGGTGTGTGTTCTAACCAAAACTGTTAGTTGCATTAAGTCCATCTATGGTCTGCAACTTACTAATGATTCGACATATCGGGTGAGTTACCATGTGGCAGCGGCCTCCCGAAGTTCATTGAATGATTAAACCCAACGTCACGTTTGGCTTTGGTCAACACAAAATTCAGCAGATTCACCTTGTTCTTGATTTTCCTATAAACACAGTTCAAATTGGCTCTAATCTTAGTTGATTTTTGTATGTGCCTTGGTCAGCTGGAATGATGAGGTGGGTGATGAAATCCCACTAGTTTCAAAAATAGGGCTAGGTTTCTGTTTATGGTAATTTATTAACGTAAGCTACCACACAGTTCGTTAAGATGCAAAAACATAACCAAACACCAAGCAATGTCCAATCAAATTTCACTCAGCATCCAAGCCATTAAAACAATGTGTTTAAAAGGGACACGTACTAACTTGTGAGCTTGGACACATGGTCTCTACCATAGAGAGAATTTTTTTTTAGAGCTACTCCTCATTGGTTCAAACAATTGCTCTCTCCCCCACAACACCACTAGCTGTGCACTACAAAATACAGTTAGTCTTACTAAATTTTTTTTTTCCTGACTTCAGTAGATGTCTAAATAAACACATAATCAAGCAAATTACATATACAAAAATAGTTTACTGGTCTTGGTCAATAAGTCATATTTTTTTTTATAAATCAATTAAAATATTGTGTAAACCGTAAATCAAATAAATACGACTTCCAATATATTTTTAATTGATTTTTTTTGGTAATGCAAGTGAATTAATTTTTATCCTAAAACTAACAATCTACCAAAAATAAAAACAACATCCAATTATTACAAGTTGCACTCGATTTTTCAAGACACTAAAAAAATAATAAAATGTAAAAGTTGTCACTCACTCACAAAATATAAAAAAAGAGGAGTGAAGAAGAGTGATGGGAAATACATTGATCTTTTTTGTGCTTAATGTCTTAAGATTTTTTTTCCGTCACTTGATGATAGACAACAACACCATGGTGATATACTCCCACTTCCACATCGATATCTCCAATGGCTGCAATAACCTATACGGTCTCTGATGCTCGGTTTTGACCTGCTTACAAGTCACACAACATGTCACAAACTCTCCAATGTCTTTCTTCATACTGCACCACCAGAAAGAAAGTCTCAAATCTCGATACATCTTCGTTCCACCGGGGTCAATGGTGAAACAAGATTTTCATTGGATGGAACACAAAGCGTCAATAGAACCTCAACCCTCCATCTGAACCAATTGACCAATTGGTAGGGCACTCATCTAGTGTGTCCACTACCAAATTTTTTATCTACTTAAGAATCATTGGATCAGATGTATGTCTCTCCACCATTCTGCTGATCAATGGCAGATGAACTGCGAAACTCGCTATCATGCTGTCTTCTGCACTGGAAGTAGGCTGAACTGCAAATGAAGCTAAAGTCTCGAGTTTTTGGTACTCCAGAATCATCATGGTCGCCCTTACTGCATGTTGTCTACTCAAGGCATTGGCAACCACATTGGCTCTACCAGGTTGATATTGTATCTCAAAGTCATAGCTGCTAAGAAAATCAACTCATCGTTGTTGCCTCATATTCAACTCACTCCGGGTAAATAGATACTTCAAACTCTTGTGATCTGTGAACGACTCGAACCTCTCACCATACAAATAATGTCTCCAGATCTTCAAAGCGAAGACAACAGCTGCCAACCCTAAATCATGTATAGGATATCTACTCTCATGGGGTTTTAACTGTTGGGACGCATAGGTTACAACCCTCTTGTCCTGCATCAACACATCACCCAATCTTGTACTGCAAGCATTGGTAAATACCACCAGTCAACTATCAGGTATCAAAATAGTCAATACTGGTGAAGAAGTTAACTGAAGCTTCGAAGATCAAAAATTTATTCGCATTTTTCTAAACACATAAAAGGAATATTCTTCCTTTTTTAACTGAGTGAGTGGTTACGACAATCACTGAAAATTTCTCGATGAATCTTTGGTAATAACCGGCCAAACCCAAAAAACTAAGGATCACCGTCACACTACTCGGTCGTCTTTGAGACCTTACTGCTTCAACTTTCTAGGGATCCACTGCAATACCTCCACTAGAAATGACATGTCTGAGATATTGAAAATTGCATACAACTGATTTTCTTTGAGTGTCTACAACACAATGCGAAGGTGTCTCTGTGCTCCTCTTAACTCCTCGAGTACACCAAGATATCGTCAATGAAGACTACCACAAACTTGTCCAAAAGTACAGTTTGAACAATTTGTTAATCAAATCCATGAAGAAAGTCGGTGCATTCGTCAATCAAAATGGCATCATCGGAAACTCATACAAGCCATAACGAGTCCGAAAAAGCTATAATTGGAACCGAGTGTTCCTCAACTCTCACCTGGTGATACCTAGTATGCAAATCCAACTGTGAAAAAACTGCTACTCCCCTCAGTCGATCCAATAGCAAATCCCGATAATTTATGCACATTTTCAATTATCCATCATTCTTAGACACAAATATTGTTGGAGCTCTCCAAGGTGAATTGCTCGGCCGAATAAACCCCTTACGAAGAAAATCATCAAGTTGTACTTTCATTTCCTCTAATTGCTTAGGCATTGAATTCGATATAGGTGCAGTACTAGGAAAAGGGGTAAATCCTAAACTCTACCTCACGACGAGGATGCAAACCAAGAATCTCTCGAAAGAAATCAGGGAACTCAGACACAACCTCGACAAAATTGGTGTCAGGGCTAGAAATCTCAAGAGAACCAAGAAAACTCGACATCATAGAAACAAATCTAGGCTCACACGAGGCGAAACATCAGGTGGCGTTAACCTCGCTGAATGTATCCACTGCAACTCTAACACATCTCGACTTTGCCTAACGAAGTCCCATGAATACATAGCCTCTTCGTCTAACTGGCGTGTTTCTAACTCGATATGTTGTATAGGTGTCAGCACCATCCTCTCAAATATGAGCTCTACCTTACAAATCCACCGATCTGCAGCTAGTGAATATCCAGTACCATCAAATCTTTCACCACCCAAGCGGACGAAATTCTTGTTGCGGTGAGTAAACAGATCATCTACCTGATTTCCTTGTCCAACATTTTGTGCCCACTGTGTCATCATTTCCATGAAAGTTTGAGAAGCATCCCCTCCAGCAGTGCCTGATTCCACACCCTGGGTTCTCTTACCACGCGCCATCACCATACTCCTTCTATGCAAAAGAAAACATACATACAATACATCAAACAACACAAAAAAAATTCCTAAATCCTCTACCAATTCACTCAAGAAAATGTCATATAATGATGTTCCATGTAATTAGTAAAAAATGGCTCTGATACCAAGTTTGTCCAATCCCGACCCGCCATGGGACTCGCAGCATGTCGACACGTTGCACGTGATCTGAATCTATAACCACAGGCGGATCGTAATCGAACACAATATCATAATATAAAATATTCTTGAAACGAGAGACAAAACGGGAAATAACCAACTAAGATAAAATTAGAACAAAATAAAAAAATATATAATTCGTTGAGCTTTGCGTCATAGCGACAAGACCAATATATACAAACATCTAGTATTTAACAAAGTACATGAGTGCAATGAAAATACTAAAACTATTACAAAACACACCCGCACAGGGTGAACTGACTAAACAGCACAAAACGAGTCAACAATTGGAGAGTGGGCTTAAGCAACACGATTAGCAGGAACAACAACAACGCTTGCACTCCAATAAAAGCACAACCATTGCAGGGTGGTCAGCAAAACACAAAGCTTGCCGGGTCAAGTGAGAAATACAAACATCAATATAACATGTAGTAGGAAGCATGCCACACAATAATAAATAACTGCATAACCCTAGGTGCATGATTCATAACATAAAAGTGGTGTCCTTATACCAATTTTTAGAGTTCGAGTCACACCGTGTCTCTAAGGATAATGTTTCTAAGTCCACGCACCAACAACAAGGCATTCAATGCTAAACAATAACTACAAGTTTACAAGAAAGTGTTAGTCATTTCAGGTAATTCAAAGATAGTAAATTAAGGCGATTAAGACATATAAAATATCCTTTAAACTTGCAAAGCCTCCTAAGCATGAAACCATAATAAACCCCTATGTAAGTGTCTCATATCATTGGTATCCGCATACCCTACAACTATGTCTCACCCGAACACATCCTGCAACGTGCACTAGTACCACTTTGAGTTTGTTTGTTTCCCAATGGAGTGCCATCTGCCAGGATACAAACTCTAATGTCCCGAACAACTAGCCTAACATGACCGACCTAGCACAAATCAAACTCAAACGTGCTGGGAGGGAAAGCGAGTAATCTCCAAAACACGCCCTCTGGGACCCGTCCTATTTCACTTTCTAGTAGCAAGCACGTGCGGGAGCTCATCGCACCTCAGTGAATACATGCAATAGTGTCTACAATGTTCGTAAGTGTGAGTTATCTCAAAGCAAGCTTCATAGCATCGGCAAAACATGCATTACAGCGGGGTAAAAACATTAACACTAATATAAGCATGCACGCACACACTACGATTCTATACAAAGTCTAACTCAATAGATGTGTAATAATAATCAATTAGACAATTCTCACAAGTCCACGACTACACTAGGGTCATAACATGACCCAAACCACAACAACAAAGTCCCACGAGTCGAACAATCACACGAGTTCAAGACTCAATAATCTACGGTAAAATACATGAACTGATGACACATGCCTTATTACTTGATTCTTTCTGAGTCAATACAGCTTTGCAAATAAAATTAGGCCATTAACTCCGAACACTAGTTCGACCGTGTCATAAAAAACAGACTCTAAAACACTGTGTATAAGCTCATATTGTGTTATACCAAAGTCTAACCACATTTATATTCCGCCACTATTTCATTACATTTATTTATATCATGATTTCAGAAAAATCAAGCCATAAATCCATTCACAAATGAACCAATATAGCAATCAAAATCTCCAAAACCTCACAAGGGTCAAATCCCTAACTTGGGTTCAATCACACACAATCACAGGCATAATGTAGCAATTCAATTCAAGATATTAAAATAGATGTTTCTCAAAGTAAACATTATAGTTATATTCACCTGAGCGCGAAACATCGAATTTGCGACTAAGGAAGTTCCCCAAAACTGCAAAGACGGATCCAATAGTGAGCAAACTGTTCAGAGACAATGAAAGAGAATAAGAACAGTCTGGCGACGAACTTGAAAATTACCTACCGATGAAACAAATTTGGTAACCACTCTAACAAAGCTCAAATTCTTGCAAAAACTTTTTGAAAACCACCCTACACTGGTCTAAACGTCTTTGAACAATACAACAGGCCGAAGACTAGCCGGAACAGTGCCACAACCCACTGAACAGTGGATCGCAGCTCACTGACATGATCACCACATGGATTCACGCTAGCGAACCACCCTAACGAACGTGCACCCACTGATTTCAAAATCTTCAGCCAACCACAGATCCCCTTCTACATGTGAGGCTTCCGATCTCCAAACGACACCATGAACACCACTAAAAGGATTGATCGGAGTTGCGATGTTCGATCAGTAGAGACAGCTCTGTCGAGCTCGCACTCACTGATTTTCTGTTTCAGTGCAAGGGAACAAACAGGAAAGGAGAGGGGAGGAAGATGAAGAAAATTGAGGAAGAAATGAAGAGTTTTGGGCAGAGAAAGTGTCGGTGAAGCTCGGCCGCAGACAGAGAAGAAGATGATAGAGCTCTGATCTCACACACACAATGGAGAAAATAGGGAAGAATAAGAGAAAAGGGAGGAGTTTTCTTCTTATAAGTGGGTGGCTATTTGCCCCACCAAAAACTTGAGGGCACCCACCCTTCAAATCTCAAAATATAAATTTCAAAAACTCCAAATAAGCAAATGGAAAAAAAAGAAAAAAAAGCTATGGGTGTTACACAATGACTTCAATTTATCGATAAATAAATGATAGATTTAGTTACAATTATTAATGTAATTTGAGATTTGTCCCATTCAATCATTTTAGTGTCGAATCGAAGAGTATGACACTTCTTTTTTGGTGGGACTTGAGCAAACCTAAACTTTGTTGTCTTCAATCCAATCTCATACAACTCGAATTTAGTTAGATCAATAGTTGAGCGACGAAACCATTTTATTTCAACGACGACTACAATATACCGATGACTTGTTGGACGTATCATTTTCACATATTTAGTACTAAACTGCTTTGTACTGGTTAACCTTTGGTAAACACAGTGACAATTATAGTACATATTCAATACCCGTATTGAGTAGTAGAAAACTGTTTCATGAATGATTTGGTTAATCAATATTTGACACTGAAAAAAATTACAATGTTTTTTCCTTACTAGTCAATAGTCCAACGAAACCCTTCCATGACCAACATTAACATCAGTGTTATATTAACTCGCACAATGATTTATCATTTGCTACGATAGTATATTCAAATTGAGTAAGATTAAAGTCCATGAAACCTAACATGGATTGAAGGAAGAGGTTAAGCCCTTGAAGGTGAACCACATGAAACCCAAGCTAGTTGTTTGCTTCAAAGTTTGATGGCCGAGTAATGATGAGAAGAGAAAATGAGAGGGATGAGAAGAGAAATGAGAGAGGTGATAAACAAAAATGGAGAAAGAAGAGAAACACAAAGAGATGATAAAGAACAATGGATAGAGATGTTAAGGGGCACGAATAGTAATCTGAAACGATTTTCTTCAGCAACCAACGACTCAAACTACAACACAAACCACCGCAAACAAAAAAATAGGCAGAATGCAAGTTTTTACCATGAACGAGATAAAAAGTGAGAGTGCAATGGTCTCCATTTTAACAAAGTTTTAAACTTTTGGATTGAAGAAGACGGAAGAGAGAATGAGTGAAGTTTTGAAAGTGGTGGTCCCTTGCAAGTACAATAGTAATTGAAAAGGGGAACAAATGTAAGAAGGAAAATCTTTCCATCAATTACCTTTTTTCTTAATATCGCTTGGGAAAATGGTAAAAAATGTCACTAAGTATTAATTCGGGAAGAGGTTGCAATTGGGTATAATTTGAGTATTTTTTAAGGAATTTTCACTATTATTAATTTCTTCATTGTGTATATTAGCAAGAGTGTACTTAGGCAACCAACATGTTAAACAAAAAAAAGAAAGAAAGACAAAAGGAATCAAAGAGAAATATGTGTTAGATAGTCACTAGAATGTCATTTTGTTAGGTGCTATGTGAACACTTTGACATTGATGGCATTCTTACAAATATTAAGCATTAAGTATAAGAACTATGTCCAACAATATGTGTAATTATACTTATTTCGTGCATGATGTTGTGTGTATAATTGAAGAGAGGGTTTGTTTTGAAATTTAAAATTTTAGATTATTGAAATTTTTTTGTTTTTTAGATTTTAGGGGTCATGTGACCTCAATATCTTGCTAAATAATTGAGGTTGCAATCAAATGAATTCCGCATGGCCCCGATTACAAATATTAGGTTGTATGTGGATTTGGTATCCAATCAAGCCTGATTTAAGCATTTTTAGGATCAGAATCCGAATTCAATTTGTATACATCACTATAAGCAAGTATATGAATTACAACCATCATCTTTAGCAGAGCGCAAACTGATCGTAGCCCATGCAATTTGAATATGTTACAAAGTAAGGATGCAATTGCCACAATAACATTCAACATTCAAGCAAGCAATGGATGATTCATGTGACGTTGACACCAAAATTCGATTTGAGGTAAAATAGTTAGTCAGCAAAATCACATTAAAATTATGACATTTCCGTCATTGACATTTAATGTGATTCCTTTCTGCACGCAAATCAATATGATAATGTAGGGTACAACGACAACTTTGCTCATAACAAATATCTACTCCAGGCTACGATGGTTCTCTACTAGGACCCTAACTTTGCTTAGGATGACTATCTTGACGGACCTTGATCTGTTCATGATCGATGGTCATGTGGATGGGATCCTGACTCTGCTTAGGATGGTTTTCGAAGATCTGCTTGCAAACCTATACAAAACTCACACCAAACACTTATTGGGACAAAGGGAAGGCTACTTTTGATGAGCATATAATGCTTAAGCCAGTTTCTACACTGGAAAAAAAAACTCTAGTAATAACAACTCAAGAGAAACCTGTAGGTTTCTCTTAGCTTGCGTAATTACCTATTTACGTATGAACCCCCCCCCCCCCCCCCATCGTTTACGTAGAGCCTCAAGGTGTTACATTTGGTTGACATGATCTTTTTTGAGAATCTCAGTTCTTGACTGTCACTTATGTCCAAGTTTAATGCATGTATCTAGTCGTACCCAAGGGGCACCAACCGAATATATAGTGCTGGTAATCATTCTAGGACACGAAAAATATCCCTTGTAATGTTGTATTACAAGCATGGTAAGGAGTTGTATTGACAACACATGTGAAAATATTCCGCTTAATTTCAATTAGATTATGAAGAATCGAATTCTAGATGATGTTTCTTTACTACTGATTTGGAGTTTAAAAACATAAGTGAATGAAGAAAGGTGAGAATAGATTGAAGAATGTAACTCAGCCATTGAAACCATCAACATTTAGCATTAAAAAGTGAATTCATATCCAAATAATAGTTAGGCGTAGAATATAGTTAAATAGTAAAGCTTGACTCAAACACCATTTAGTGCATTATACAACTAAAAATTGAAAAAAGATTGGTAAAATAAACGATTGGAATTCAACTTGAAAAAAAGTAAGTAAAACAAACAAATACACTGCAAATTTTTAATGGTTAATCTAACTTACCCCCGCCTCCCCACCCCCCCCCCCCCCCCCCCACCAAAATAAATAACTTATTCGGGATTAGAGATAACGTATTGCAGATGCCACCTAAACTAGTGGTCCACATCCATTGACCGTTACTGCCTTCACGTGCCTGTTTTACATGACAAAAATGCCCTTAAGGCCATTTCATGTGATTCGCACACGAGACTCATTTGATGAGAAATAGTTTCGATCTGAATCGTCCAGCAAAAAGGTAATCCAAGTGGATGGCTTGGATTAGTTTTCTGAACAAATAACCACATTTTAAGAACAAAAAAAACTTGAACAAACCCGAGTATTGAACTTAGGGTTTCATTATATAAAGGTTACACAAAACATAGATCGAGTCACTTCATAAAAAAAAATTAGTTTAGAAGACTTTCATGGAGGTAACTCAGTGGTTTTCATTTTATGTCACAATTCTGTGGATATTTGTTTAGAGTTGCAGGTCATCTTCAACCTGTCACAGGTTTGTTCTGTTTCAGAGGGTATTCTGACATTCAAGTTTATTATAAGAGGTTAAATTATTGTTAGTAATTTATAATAAGGGGGTAAGTATAATAAAATATGTTTATTTTCCATGCAGATTCCATGCGAGCACTGTCATTAGCACAATCATACAAGTGAAAACTGTTCTTATTTGTATTATATTTGTCCCATATGCACCTTCGTTGAAGATTATGACATGCTTATGATGAAGCTCACGTTTGACAAAAAACAATCAGCGGGATGTTAAGGGGGTAGTACCTAGGGTATAAAAACTGATTGGTAATTACAAAGAGAGGAGGGGGAGTTTGTTATTAATGGTTCGGATGATGGGTTTGTCATGGTTGAGGGATCAAATAGATATGGGTATAGGGTGAAAATATTTGCTTGATATTGTGATTTCAGACAATGGGAACCGACAAAGATTACGTGTGCATGCAGTGGCGACTACGATCAATCAGGGACCAATATGGGAAGAGTAAGTAACATTTCATATAAACTTTACACCTTGCAACTTCATTACCAACAACTTCAGTGAAAGATTTAACAACTGGATTCTGAAGTTGATAAACAAACTCATATAAAACTTCATTGAAAAGTATCACATGGTCAATCAGATACCACACTGGGCATAATAAGTGACATAGCAACTACTAAACTTTACATCATGTTTGATTATGAATGTTTATGATGTGAAGTGTGTATGTTGCAGGTATTGCAGCCTTTACCACTCTGTTAGAGCTTATATGGAAGTATATTCAAGGGGTATCATCAGCATCACATACATGATAGAGTGGCATGAAGTAACTACATTTGATGATGTTGAGCTATTTATGAGCAATGAATGTCATGAATGTTACTCATAATGATTTTAATCTTTTAGTCCCCGTACTTGGTGTTACCACCTCTAGTTAAGAGGCCACCAGGGAGACCTATAACTCATAGAAGATTGGATGAGGATGAAGAAGGTCTCACTCCGAAAGAGGCATGAGTTTGCAGGAAATGTGGGATGGAGGGACACAATGTGAGGACTTGTTAGAATCCTCCCAAGAAGAAGACTGAATGTGGACCCAAAACCTATGTTCCAATAGTGAGAATGGGCAAGGAACAATAGGCCAAGGGGTTCCAAACTGCTGAAAGGGGTAGAGGCAGAGATGTTGGAGCTCGACCAAATATAGGAATAGCTTCACAGAGACCCAATGCTCAAGCAGAGGGTCCTACTGCTTCAGAGATATACAATGCACATTCTGCAATGTATATTGCACCCTTTACACCAATTGCATCGTTCACAATACAGAGTTTTCAACAAGGTGTGATACCTGATCCAATTAAGGGTAGAGGCAGGGACTAGATATGTGAACATGGACTAAATTTTTGGGAGTGTGCCATTTATTGGTTGAATGCAACAGTGGAATGCATGTGATAGAATGTGCCTAGTCGACACTTTAAAACCTTTATTTGCTTTGTTAGGACATGGTAGATACCAATGTTGACATTTGGTTGGAACAATGTTTTTTTTTTTTTTAGTTTTTGGTGCTTTGTTAATGGCTTGACAGGATATTGGAGTCACTTATTGTATGAAAGTGTAGTTTTTGTTTAACATGATGTACTTTTGCAACATGTGCTTTTGAATGTCGGTTGCAACAGGGTGCATATATATCATATTGCAACAAGGTGCATTTGTCTGTAGGTTTGCAACAGGGTGCATTTGTATGTATGTAGCTTTACAAAAAGGTTCATTTGACACGTGTTTATGTGTAAGTTTGTCAATATCCATTTGCATTTGCATTTTGTTGCCTTGCATATAGTTGGAAGCCTTGCATATGATTTTACTTGCATTTACAGAGTTGGCAACATGAATGAGCTCATCATAATGCTATGTTTTTATATACAATAATTTTTTTTATTACCCCCTAAAACAAAATGTTGGCAGTAACTTAACCCCCTATAATAGATTTGAATCTGATCATGCCCCCTGGTTCAACTCAAATTCAGAGCAGATGAGTAGAGCTTGATGACCTGTAAGTCTTTTTTATATGGACTTAAACCTGCAACTTCTCAACCCTTGGCTACTCTAAACATTTCCCGCCTTGTGAACTTTCGTGGAACCACCGTCTGCTGATTAAATCGAGAGGAATTCAAATGAGACTTTCAAACATAATTGTTGGAAAATGTTCAATCCTGGTCGTTAGATCATGCAAGAGTATTTTGGGCATCAAAACAATGTTCATGTGAAAACAGCGCGTGCAGTAACGGTCCATGGATGTGGACCGCTAGTCTGGGAGGCATTTACAATAAAATATCTTTTAGGGACAAATCTTGAATAAGTTATTTATTTTGGGGGTAGGTTAAATTAAAAAATTTTAAATGGGCACTTCTTCTTTTTAATATATGCAAAAAAAAATGACAAACCAAGTTGAGTTTTAAGCTTTGCAATGAAATAGTGAATCAAATTTGGTATGAATTGGCCACAATTTTGACTAGTGGAATGTATAACTTAGGCAATATACATCCAAGTATACATCTCATATTGGAGACGATATCCAGTGGAATGTGTGGCCTCTTTACTACACATAAATTCTTATAAGAGACCTTTCTCAAGGCTAGCGACTTTTTGACATCGCCATTTTCGCTGAAGACACCACCACCCCTTTTTTGGATGTGCTGAAGGACACTACCAATATAAATCCATCTTTCACCATTGTTCCTCTTTTCTCTCAAGAACAACAACCACCACCACCACCACCGCACTGCCCTCTTGACGTCGGGTCGCACCACCCCGCCACCACTTTTCCTATTTTCCTTTTATCGTTTGTTGTTGTTGTTGTTGTTCATCTTCTTCTTCTTTTCTTATCTTCCTCTTCTCTTCTTCTTCACCCCGGCGGCACCACCCCTCCATCGCCTCCTTCTTTTCTTCTTCTTCTTCATCGTCGTCTTCTTCTCTTCTCCTTGATTTGGTATTTTCATTATTTTTTCTGCACTCGAGTAGATTCATGCGAATGAAAACCCGTACTCCCATAGGCTCGTGTGAGTGGGTTTTCCCCATTCGCATGAATATGCTCGAGGACAAAAAAGAAACATAGGAGAAGAGAATTAGAGGAAGAGAAAAATAGAGGAGGAGAAGAAGAAGGAGACGAGGGCGGGGTGGTGCCGCTGACGATGGAAAAGAAGATAAGAGGGAGAGAGGAATAGAAGAACATAAGAGAAGAATTCGAAGAAAAACAAAAAGAAGAAGAAAAAAAAAAGGAAAGGATTGAGACAAGATGAAAGGAGAGGTGTGACCGGCGAGCGGGGTGCGGTAGTGGTGGGCGAGGTGATGCAGTGATGTTGTTCCCTGAGAGAGGAGAGGTGGTGGTAGGGTTTTCTGTTTATATTGTTAATGTTTTTCAATATGTGGTGGTGTGCTTCATAAAGTAGGAGTGATAGTGTACTTCAGCAACGCTGGTGGTGTCAAAAAGCCGTTGCCTATCTCAAGACGCTGGAGTGTATGGGATTAGAGCAGCAACAGATATGGAAACCTTATCATGTAAGAAGCACCCCCTATCCAAGTCACAACAATGTAGAAGAGAATTTAGGGAGGGAGAAGGAAGAGAGTTGAGATAGAGTAATCAATGGAAGATACTCTCCAGTTGTTCTTCTTCAGCTGCGACATAAGCTCTCTTCGAACACTAAAATGCTACCATCACCATCACCTCCATTTCAACTCAAGAAGACAATCTCTTCGCAACCTCTCATGCAAAACCTCCTCCTCCTCCTCCTCCTCATCAATCTCTCTCCCTCCAAAGCCCTTCAAAACCCCCACACTCCAACAGCTTCCTCAAATCGACCCCCCACCACTCAATGGACCAAACTTGAGTGAGAAAATACTCTACTTAGAATCCATGGGTATAGACTTCTTCTCCCTCATCCATGACTACCCATCTCTCGCCTCATCCTCCTCACTCCAAGACATCAAATCCTTAGTCGATTACTTGACTTCCACTCTTGGCTTCTCCTCATTGGAATTTCGTCGAATATGTGGCATGTGTCCCGAGATTCTCAATTGCAAACTCTCAGACATCGCCCCTGTTTTCGCCTTCCTCTTGCGTGAAGTCAATGTCAAGGGCAATACCCATATGCGTAAAGTCATCAACAGGCGCCCCAGATTGCTCCTCTGCCACGTCACAACTCAGCTTCGCCCCACTTTATACTTCCTACAGAGTCTTGGGATTTCAGAGGTTCATAAACATACATATTTGCTGTCTTGCAGTGTCGAGGACAAGCTTCTGCCTAGAATACATTACTTAGAGAAGATTGGCTTTTCCTATCGAGACGCCGTTTCCATGGTGAGGAGGTTTCCCCAACTCTTCTGTTACGGTATACAATCTAATTTTAAGCCCAAATTCGACTACTTTGTGAGGGAGATGAGGAGAGACTTGAAGGAGTTGAATGAGTTTCCGCAGTATTTCTCTTTTAGTTTAGAGAACAGAATAAAGCCCAGGCATCTATCTTGTGTTGCCAAAGGTGTGTGCTTTCCCCTTCCTGTAATGTTGAAGACGCGTGATGCACACTTCCACTCCAAATTGGAGGTATGTCATAGTTCTTCACAACCATTGTCAAGTTCTCCTTTGTGGTCTACACACTTCAATAATGATTATTCAATATAAAATGTATATATTTTTTTAATACTTGTGCTCATACACCGTTATATGTGTTAACTTTCATATTGTATCTGTGTTATATGCTTACTGTGAATTTGACAGTAAGAGGGTGTTTGTTTAATTTAAGGTCTCAATTTCGTGACATACATCGTGATTCAAGAATTTCAGATATCTAAGGCTCTAACTAGACTAAGCAAAAAAAACAATAAATAAATAAATAAATAAAAACTCATCCAAATCCATGTTCAATGACTGAGGAATTATTTATGTCTATCAAATATTCCTTCACTTATCTAGTAAACAAGTCCCTGAACTTTTTGAGGCCAGCGTAAGGGTTCCACGTTTGTGTTTTGAAGATTTTTTTTTTCTCTTGCCTAATGTATGGATAATTGAATTCATTTTGATCTAAATGAGCATAATCCTTAATAATGATTTTGTTTTATTTTTTAAGATTGTTTTCAATGAAAATTTGAGTAGAAAGAACTACTGCAAAAGTCTGAGTTTAAAGGACATTTGGAGACATGTAGCAGCTTAGCGAAAAGAGGAAATGAAATATTTCATTAAGCACGAGTCTTGGGAAAAGAAGTAGGAAGGAGTTGAATGGGGTGACATATCACGCAGACATAGGGAATTCTAGTCGGATACTCTTTGAAATATGGTCAACCACTTTTCCAATTCATCAAAGTTTCTTCTTAGAGCAATTCCGGAGGTTTCACTACATCCTAAATCAAGTTATTTACAACTGCAAGTTATTCCCAGAACGATGTCAGACCAAAATAAGCAATGGCATCTTGAATGACCAGCTCAAATGAGTGGCCCCATATTTGGCCTGCAAAGGTACTTCAACAAGGAGAGAGTGTCAATCTTGAACTGATATTTAGTTCCTTTTCCTTGAAGGGATATATTCCTATTTATTGCACAGCGAAATCGACTCCCACCCCAGTTAGAAATATCCTAATCATATTCATGGAAAGTTTGCCATGGTTGAGATTTGTGATTTCTATTTACTTGTTTTTCAAAATTTTAATAAGAAAGATGGGTATCATATATTTCATACAGCGCATCAAGTACAGAAGAGAGGAGCCATGATAGAGAGAGCCACATCTCTCTAGCCTCAAAAGAAACCGGGCTCCCTCTAGAATCTTAATCATACTTACAAGTCCTTGTTGAACCCTGAGTATATTACCAAATTCACAACGAGACCTCAATATCTCTAGAGCTCTGATGAATAGCTTTGCATGAGTCGTAAAAAATTCTACAGTTTCTTTCCTTCCAAATTCTCACGGAACAGTTTGCACCAAATTCTCCTAAAATCATCGCCCTTTGGCTCAAAGAGGAGTGTTAAATCTTTCTTTGTTTCCAACTTCAAGGAGGATTCCAGAGATTGAAGAGTGTTAAATCATGCCAAACTCAAATATCTTCTCTATCAGAAAGAAAATGGGGTTGTGGTAATTGAGAAGAGCTCCCTGGTCATCTGCTTCCCAATCATTCAAATGCTTCCTGAGATGGAGGTTGCAGGCATGGTGCTGATCTTCAGAGATAATAAACTCTGTTGCAGATTTTTATTTAATCAGAAGTACTACAAAGAAATAAAAAAGCTAGTTTAAGATGTTGCTATCCAAATGCAGATTTCAAAATTGCAGTATCCTCTCTGTGGACATCTAGGCATAGTTGCTGAGCTTTTTCCTGCATGGTAGTTTTCCACACGGAGCAACTATGGGTAGGAGGATCTTTCCCTAGTGATCAACTCGATTATCATTGATGGCATATATGGCCTAGATTTCCCTTCTCCGAGGAGCATTTTGTTCCTCCTATATCTCGAAGCCATTTGGAAAGTAGACTTAATCTCCTACTCTCTAGCCTTCATATCTCCCTTGGTTGACACTCTACTCCAACTAATCAAGTGATACATTGTGGCCGTAGGAGAGGCCCGCCAAAGGAAGTTCCCCATGCATCTTTCAATTTTTTTCAGCAACCAATACTGGAATCGGCTTAAGGGATATCACATGGGATGGGATACTAGAAATTGCACTCATAGTTAGAAGAACCCTTCTTGCTTCTATGTTGCTAGTCTTCTCTCAATCCTCTGTGATTCTTGAAAAGTTTTATTCTTACACTCAAGTCAAGCTGTAACGAGATTTAAATCGATCCATCTTTTGTCATCCAAGTTCATATTATTGGCTGCAAGCGAGTCCCCACTTGGTACTGTTCAAGTTAGGACTTGGGAATTGCTCGGTCATCTTCATGGAAAGTCTATGGCAGTAAAGATTGTATTAAAAAAAGTTGTTACAATCATGACTCGTTGTAACAAGATATTATTATTATTATTATTATTATTATTATTATTATTATCATTATTTTTTATTTGTGAAAATAGGTAAAACCTGCCATTCACAAACAGTGACGAAGCTAGGATTTAAGTTGAGCAGAGGCAAGTAGTTAGTTAAAAAAATATTTTACATACTTTTCTTAATAAAGATGTAAAATTCCTTTTATTCTTTACAATTTGTAAAGTTGATAGAATAGAACTTGTAAATAAAAGAAATTGAAAACATTGCAATAATTAAAAACAAATAAATTGACAATAAAACTAACAAGGGAAATAAAATTGATAATCGAAGTAAAATATTTATTCATTCAAAAACTCATTACAATGAACAACCTATGCTCCTATTTATAACTGACCTAACTTATCTAACAAATCCTAAACTTAATAAGAAACCAATGTCCTAATTGGACGGTTACTAAAGAGGTCCTTATTACAATATAACTAATAATACTATTATTAAAATAAACCCAATTACATCAACCTCCCCTGGTTGAAGAAGCTTGTCCTCAAGCTTGAATTCGCAATTGTCCAAAGAACACAAGCAGTCGCTGATAGAAAACACAATGAAGCGCACAAGCAGAAGACGACCTGAAACTTTCCCTTTGTAATTGTTTGCATCACGAACAATCAAATCAAAACTTCTCTTCAAAAAATAATGTCCGTTATCACATGAACCCACTTCATAAATTCAAAATTGTGCGAAAACGTATCTTTAAAATTAGTGATGAAATTGTCCCAAATTGAATCCGAAAATGTGTCCTGCAGTGTCAAGGGTGCGGTCCTATGGGGGTAAACAACCTGATCATAAATAACATGTGGAGTTACTGAATGAACCCTTGGGGGCAAATAGCCATATGGGACAAGGATTTGAATGCAAAATGGTGGCTAGGGACTTGAATAAATTTTTTTAGCAAGGATTGTTTTGAAATTTTGTTTTCTTCGTCCTCAAATGTATTGAAACAAGGAAGAGAGGCTTCGATGGTTTGGGTGATGGGTGGCTGCGGAAGGGGTAGCGAGGACGATGAACATGAGGTGGTTTCCATAGAGGACATGGACGGAGAAAGGTCGATCGACCAAGGAACTGTTGTTGTCGATCCATAGGTGGGTTCGACAAAAGTTTTCGAGCATGGCGGCGATCGACCTTGTGACTTGATGCAGACTGATGATCGAATGTGTCAACGGTGACAGTGGAGTGTTGTCGAGCGATTGGTAGGATCGACTTGGGTTGGCGATCAAATTTTTGTTGTTGTTTGACGAGCTGTTGTGCAGGTCGAGGTGGATCGACTTAAGCTCGTTGGTGGCGCTCGGTTAGGGAGACAGGTTCGATCGAACTGTTGGAAAGTACGATCGACGTAGTTTGTGGGCTGACAGGTTCGATCGAACTGGTTTGGAAACTGGGTAGAGGAGGTTGTACGACTTCGACAACAGGCTGACTAGTGGCGGCGGCGACTTCGACCATGCTAGGGAAGGGCCCATGTGGCTCTGCCAGTGGTGGTGTTGTTTGGGTCTGTCCCCCAGCCTTTGTGTTGCTTGAAAGGAAGTTGTCCATGCTCTCTATCATCACATCCATCCTCTATTCTATCTCCCGCATCTCCTGTATTATTGCCTTCAATAATTGTTGGAATCTTTCTTTTTCTATCATCTTCCTTTTGAATTTTTTTTTAAAAGAAAATCGAACAAAACAATAAGAATCATTCTAGAATTGAACTTGTAGATAAACGGAATTGAAAACAATACGATAATTAAAAGCAAATAAATTGAAAATAAAATTAATAAACAAAATAAAATCTTTATTCAATCAAAACTTCATTATAGTGAACAACCTATGCTCCAATTTATAACTGATCTAACGTCTCTAACAAACCCTAAACCTAATAGGAAACTAGTGTCATAATTAGGCGATTACTAAAGAGATCGTTATTACAATATAACAGATTATACTATTACTAAAAGAAATCCAATTACATCAAAAGTTTATGCATAATTTTTAGGCTCAATAACCACTCTTGCGCACCCACACACACCTTGCTCTATGTCAAAAATAAATATAATGAGATGGAATATGAAACTTTTTAACAAAAGATTTGAAAATTGTTTGGTGTTTGTTGCGTGATGTTATGTTGTAAAGTTCTTTAAAAAGGTATTACATATGTTTGCTTAAATCAATAAGTACTGTCACTGAAAATTCTAAAATCTCAAACTATTAGTATTACTTTAATTGGTGAACAAATTTCAACATAGGAAAGACAACAACAACTAAAAAGGGGAATTTTTTTTTGTTATTTTGTAAACTAAACATACAATCAACAAAATAAAATTGAAAATCTGAAACGTAGCTTAAAAAAGTTGCATTATGCTACTTCTAGTTTAGTTGCTTCAATGGCAGCAGTCTTACTGTTTTTCTTACTGTTTTTCTTACTGTTTAGAAAAGAACATTGCTAGAAAGAAAAAAAAATTGTGGAAGTAAAAGATCAATAATTGAGGGAAGATTTAAAATGTTGAAACTAGATTTATAAAGTTCATAAGAGAATGATGGAAGGAGATGAGAGTGGTTGGTTTACGAAAAAGAATGATGAAAGGAGATGAGAGTGGTTGGTTTACGAAAATTGGTTGTCTGACTCTCTACTTCAGAGGGGAATTGACAATAAATCTAAACATCATAATAGAAACGGAGTAGTAGCTAATTAGGCTTTAATATTTGGAGGCAAAACCAGAAAACTAAGGGGGCAAACAACAAAAACCTGTATAAAAGCATGAAAGTTTTAGTTTAGTGGGGGAACTACCCCCACTTGCACCTATATAGATCCGTCCATGTTCACAAATTAAAGAAATCTTGCATAAAACCAAACAATTCGAAAAAGATATTAGAGGTCATTGGCTACCCTTAGCCTATTTATGAGAAGATTTTCAAGTCCAACCCCTTTGCATATGCGTATAGAAGCCAATTTCATACACAAATAATCACATCCACCACAAGCCTTCCATTTTTCATCTAAAAATCATAAAAATTAAAAATCAAAGAATCGCTACCTTCCAGTGCACATTCCTTGCGATTATGTACACTTGAATTTGTTTCTCATACAGTAGATATGAGAAAAGGAAAATAAAAATGGCCCTGAAGTATTTGGTACTGTACTGATATCGACATTATATTCTATCAATGTGGATGCATTAAGCATGTTTAAGTATTCTTGTATCATTATCATGGATCATGACATTGTGGTATGATTTGCATGCGTCATATGTGATAATTGTATGCATTTTATTGATAATTCCTTGCAGTATTAAATATTGTTTCTATTATGAGATGCTACTTTTCCTTTTTTTTTGGTTTGCTTGAAAGTCTTAAGGTGTGTTTTATGTGTGCATTCAATATCTCAAATGAGGCAATTAGATCTCGACGCTTCGTAGTCAATGTTTTCAGCGATTCATATAATCAAGTCGATACAAGATGAGATGAGTTTGGTACATGTAGATGTGCTTTGTTTCCATGGATGGTATATTGGTCGAGCCTAGTATTTTCACTGGTGTAAAAATAAATTGTTATAATTAACATCGTTAGTGGTAAAGAGAATTTGTTTTCTATAGGACACCAATACCTGTGTATATGTATATAATTACATTACGAATACTTCAGTAAACGTATTACCAAGTAATGATGCAAAAGTTAACACCGAGCTATGAGGTAATGTCTAATATTTCTGTATTCATATTTATCCCGGAGTCCTACCCTATCCTTCTTTTCCATTCCAGATTGAAGTGTTTAGCTTGTTGTAGAACACATAAGTTGGATATTGAAGACTTCAAGTTTGGGTGTGGTTTTTAGTATCATGCATTCTTACTTAATCCTTCTTTTCCATTCCAGATTGAAGTGTTTAGCTTGTTGTAGAACCCATAAGTTGGATATAATTGAAGACTTCAAGTTTGGGTGTGGTTTCTAGTATCATGCACTCTTACCCTATCCTTCTTTTCCATTCCAGATTGGAGTGTTTAGATTTGTTGTAGAACCCATAAGTTGGATATAATTGAAGCTTCAAGTTTGGGTGTGGTTTCTAGTATCATGCATGCATTTCTATTTTGTGAAAGACTATTTGTTTCCTTGATGTCATTGCATACACACCCATAAGCTGTGTGTGTGTGTGTGTTTGTGGTTTGAAGACTTTTCTGTCGCATCAATTACAATTGCAAATCTCTGGTAATTGGAGTTGTGGAGCCATATGCATTGGAGGATTCAAACAATTTTTTCGTGCATGGAAGCATCCCACTAATTGTTTAAGATCCCTGTGCTTATTCCGAGAATAGGTTTTTTTTTTTTTTTTTTTTTATCCCTTAACCCCTCCTACTCACGATGCCACCAGCTGGGGTTGACCCTGTGACCTAGTGATACCATCCGCCACTGCTCAACCACTGAACCATCACACCTTTGGCGAGAATAGGCTATTGAATCTTGGGTTCTTCTACTATAATGATTTTAATTCATGGCTGGACTGTTTCAGTCAAGCACACATTGTCTAACTTGCCCTTTACCCCGTTCCTCCACTCTGCATAAGTCAGATAGATTAATGCGAGACTTTCCTTGGAGTGACATAAATGGTTAATTGTTATATTAGGTGTTAGACTGGATAACCACGATTTCGAAGAACTTATGATTTCAGATTTTTGAGGTTATAAATGCATCTCTTGAAGTTTGGCGCTGAAAAAGACTCTTTGACAGGACATTGCGTTGCAGTCAAACCATTCCTCACTAAACTCCCTATCAAGGGATATCCATGGGTTTGCCTTGGAGAAGAAATCATGACAGTTTCATGGTTTACAAGCCCAGATAGCATCTGATGGTCAGACCTTGAGCACCGGACTCCCTTCCTGATATTAGGGTAAGTACGAACCAGCACGGGCCAAGGCTAGGGCCACCAACCACTTCTTCTGGTCCTATGCCTTTGACATTGCACGCACTGACACTGCTAACAAATATTCACCCCCGATTTAGGACTTGCTCACACAACAATTTGATCTGGAAGAATGTGCACAGTAAACTACTTATTATTCCCATGGTGTGTTATAACTATATTGAGAAGATAAGATGAAAACTGGCATGTCCATCTTTGCCATCACTTCGACCATACCAATGGGTTGGTAGTCCTAAATACTTGATGTGGCGGGTTGGTAGTCCTAAATGCTTGATGCGGCATGTTGCAGAGTTCTGAATGCCAATGGAGAGTGATGATTACATTCATATAACATTTATGAAAGGCAAGCCCTTTTAACACCACCAAAAGTACTGACCACACCACTATTCCAACTTTTCTCTTTCACACCACCGCTTTATTTCCCACACCACTACCTCTCTTCCACACCATCAATAAAAACCCAAAATTTAAAAAATTTCCCTTTCTTTCTCTTCTTCACCGCACTCCTTCTCTTCTCCATCAGACACCACCACCACCACCTTGCCATCTTTCTCCCTCTTGCCACTGCCACTTTTCTCCCTATTTTCTCCATCAAGCATCACCCTGCCACCTCTCTCTCCCTCTTTGTTCCTAAACATGGTAATATCCCTAAAACATAACAAAACATGAAAATTGAGACCAATTCTCAAGCTCATCAAAACATGAAAATTGTACTACTAGTCATCTAATCACCACAATTTGAATAAATTAAGAAGTTGTGAATTGAGCAACTTATGGTCATTTTATTAAACTCACTAAAAACTATAAAAGAAACCGATATTGTCCCTTATTTCAGCCAATTGATACGCTCAATTAAAACTGATTCTCAAGCTTATCAAAACATAACAATTGTATTATTATGAGTTACCTAATAAACACAATTTGAATCAGTTGAAAATGTTATGAAATGAGCAAATTATAGTCATTTTACTAAAGTCGCACAAATTTGTCTCGCAATAAAAATGAGGTAGTGTCCTAACTTTTGGCAAACTTATACTTTTTATTAAGGCCGATTCTTAAGATCATCAAAACACAAAAATTATAGTAATCTGAGTTATTTAATGAATACAATTTGAATCACTTTTGAAATGACAAAGTTATTGCTATTTTACGACAAACACTCAAACTGTCTAGAAACAAAAGTTTGTTTTCACCCAAATTGGGCAATGCGAGGAGTGTCAAATTCGCCCAGACCTATTAGATATAAAGTCTCCAGTTGGCCCAGATCTATGCGAATGTGAGACTTCCACCCGCACTCCCATGGACGTTTGCGAATGTGAGATTCCCACTCGCATTTTCCAATGGGAATGGGTGAAAACAAACATTTTTTCTTGACAGTCTGAGTGCTTGTTGTTAAATGACCATAACTTTATCATTTCAATACATTTTCAAGTGATTCAAATTGTGTTCATTAGATAACTTAGAGTATTACAATTTTCTTGTTTTGATAAGCTTGAGAATCGGCCTCAATAGAGAGTATAAGTTGGCCGAAAGTTAGGGACACTACCCGTTTTCATTGTGGAATAGATTTGCGTTACTTTAGTAAAATGATCATAACTTACTTATTTCAAAACATTTTCAGGCGATTCAATTTATGTTTATTAGATAATGCAGAAAACTACATTTTTCATGTTTGATGAGCTTGAAAATCGGTCTCAATCAAGTGTATAAGTTGGTCGAAAGTCAAGGATACTACCTCGTTTTCTTTTGGGACTGATTGCGTGACTTTAGTAAAATAACCATAACTTGCTCATTTCAAAATATTTTCAATTGATTCAAATTGTGTTTATTTGGTAACTTAGAGTACTACAATTTTTATGTTTTGAAGAGCTTGAGATTCGGTCTCAATTGGTCGAAAATTACCTTATTTTTATGTTTTGAATGAGTGATAGCTAGGCTGTTTTGCGAGATAGGATAAGAGGGGAGGCCGACTGTGGCGGGGAGCGGGGTGGTGCTGCTTCGTTGTTTCTTGATCTACAAAGAAGTGAAGATAAAAGATAGAAAACAATGGAGGAGGATGGTTCTCTTTTCGCGTTCATCATTACTGTTTTTTTCCAAAAACAGTTTTTAGGTTGGTGTGGGTTAGTAGCTGATGATACTTAAAAATGGTCACATCCCTGAGCCTTACACGTGTCATGATGATCTCGAGGAATTACAGGCCCCAGCGTCAACCCAACACTGATCCAGCCCAAGCGGTTCTAAGCCCACTCAATTCAATCCGCCAGGCGGACCCGAACTCTCACAACATGCTAGGCTCACACATCTCACAGTTATCCTCAGTACCCATAAATCCTACTAAGGCAAGTATCTCGAGGATCAGCTTCGGACGGGAAACTACAGTTGCTCTCTACTTTCACCTAGGAAACAAATGCCAGACTACATTCCACACAGGGAATCTTCATTCTATGGATTGCTCTCGCATTAGAAATTATCTCTCGCGTATTTAGGAACATGAGGCTAACAGAGAACTTTCCTCCTACAACACGACTCCAAATTAGATAAGGATCTCCACGAAGATCTCATTCCTAAACTACGCCTACGATGGCTTGGTAGAACCAGGACTTCTTGCTTTATAAATAAGACGTGAGGTTGGTAAGTTAAGGTACGCTACAAATTCCTTGTTACAACATTACACATTCCTCAGATCCATGTCTAACTTTAGCATTAGAGTGTCATCGACCACTGCAACGGTGGTCCATGGCTCACGTGCGTTACTTGTGCAGGTAAACAAGAGCTAAGTCAAAGCAGAGAGCGAAAAATGACTGCATCGGTTTGGCGCCGTCCGTGGGGACGACAAAGTTATTAACTTTTCATTAGCGTCGTCTCCTTTTAAAAACCCAAAGAGATAGTAACCACTAGGTCACGAAACAACGGAGAACATGGGGACACATCAAACACTCTGGTTGGCGCAACACTACCGCTTTCAACGGTTCTGATCATACACGGGCTACAGACTCAAGCCCCCGTGACGATGACAACAATAGCGGACCCCTGAATCGATAGGCTGACATCTCAAATACAGCAGATGGCCAAGGTGGTGGAGGCTCTCACGCGACCAAATCCATCACCTGCCAATGGAGACCAGGAGCAGCACGAACCTCCGCCTCCAGAAGATGATAGGGAGCAAGTGCAGGAGAGCCAAGCCCCCGCTAATTCTCATTGGACCAAGGGAGGTTGCACAGCTAACACTGAGCTCGCCACCAGAACAGAGAGGCTCGGCCCTGGGAACCCCTTCCATAGATGGGCGCACGATCCGGACGTACTATACCACCTATCTGTCTCACCATTTGTGGACCAGATCATGAATGAGGCCCTCCCGAGGAAGTTTACTCCCCCGAAGCTCGATTCCTACAACGCAACCACCGATCCTTTCGACCACCTGCGCCATTACCAGCACGTAATGGCCCTTAAAAAAGGATCTGAGTCCATCATGTGCAAAACCTTTCTCACCAGTCTGAAAAACTCAGCACTAACGTGGTTCCACAACCTTTCGCCGAAGTCGATCGATTCCTTCAAAACGCTGGCAAAAGAATTCCTGACACGTTTCGTCGGGAGCCAGCATTTTCAAAAAGGTCCGCACTACATACTCTCCCTAAAATAGATGTCCGACGAGACACTCCGAGAGTATGTCACACGCTTCAACAACGAGCTGACCCACGTCGACGGGTGCAACGACGATACAGCCTTGAGGACCTTCACTGCGGGCCTCAAAGACGGAAAGCTCTACGAGGACCTCACCCTGGAGGAGTCGATGATTGTTAAAAGGATAACCGAAGGCAAGAAGAAGCCCTCCGCTCCTAGGGACCCCGAAAACACGTGGAAACCCCTCCAAGCGTGACACCGGCAAGTATTGCGCGTACTACAAGGAGGGCGGCCACGACACCAATGACTGCAAAAGTTAGAGGTATGAGGTTGAGTACTGGATTCGCAGAGGTAAACTGAAAGAATTTCTGAACTCTGAGAAGCAACCAGAACAAACCAGGGACAGGGGGGAGTCAGTTAAAGAAATAGCGAAGGAGAATCCAGGGATAATATACGTCCTTCATGGAGTTAGACTGAATGAAGACCGGTCGTACAGGTCCTCCAAGCAGACTCTACAGGATATGCTGACACAACCCGCAGATGAGGACAAACACTTCTGCCACTCAATGATTCAAAGCCCCATTCTCACCTTGACTTTTATGGACAAAGACCTCGAAGGAGTTCGAGCGCCACATAACAACACCCTAGTCTCCATAATAAGGTGGGAGGTAAAGAGAGCTCTAGTGGACACAGGAAACTCGCTCAACGTTTTGTTCTACAACGCTTTTCGCAGCATGGACCTCAAGGAAGAACCTATGTAATGCCTCGACTGTCCGCTAAATGATCCACGAGAGCAACCCAAATTCACTTCAAGATCAAGATCAAGATCAATTTCTCTCCGTCGACAGTTAGTTTGCTTTAAGTCATTTATTTCTCTTTCCATAGTTAATATTGAGTTTTAGTTCTTAAAAGATTTATGTGATTTGCAATCATTTAAGAAATAAATGAAGAATTACAAAAACAAACTCTATTGATTAACGGAAGGTGTAACAACAAACACCTTGAGGCAGATACAAAAGACCATATACTACAAGCATTTGAATGCATGTGACATGAAGTAAAAGATTCATTTAGACAATTCTACTACGAGAAGCAGCTCGCAAGCAAAATCACGCTCCAGCGAACGCGACCCTCAAATATAGTCCGTGGGGGTACAAAATCGGCAACCGGGAGTCCCACGACAAACCACAACCAGATACGGCCGACTCACATGCTCGATCCGATGAAATGGATGAACCTGGGACAAGTATCAGGTTGATACAGATAGAGCGCACATTCCGGCTGCAGGGATGCGAGGGGCGTCCAGGAGTTAATGGCCCAATCCATGGACCATGTCCAACTCCTCTTCATCTCGAGATTCTGAATTCCAACACAAGGCGATGCAACAGGGTTAATCGATGCATCACGGAGTTGGACGCTGGTGCTATCTTTGAAATTAAACATTCAGAAACAACGATAAGGCACCAGCACATGAACGACATACTCTTCCCTTGGGAGAGAATCCGTACTACTTTTGGATGTGAGAAGAAATTACGAGACCTCAGCAAATCAACTACGTGCCCATCCATAATAGGTGAGCACGCATAACAACTATCACTATGCCTGATCAGTGCAAATGTCAGAACATTCAGAGACTCCAGAGACGGAGATCCACATTCAGCCTTTGGAAAGCCCACAACATTTTCTTCAGCCTTTGAAAAATCCAAAGCGTTCTCTTCAAGCAAGAACATTACATAAAATAAGCTCTGCGAAAGATAGTGCCTACAACGATTGAAAAATGTCATTATATTGACATGATGGTTCACCAAGCGGGCACTCCAGCATTAACTGCCAAACATTAGATACCTTATCGAAAACGAGGAGGCAATGGTTCTCGAGGAAACTGAGCAGACCACGTCAATCAAATTGATGGCGCTTCACGCAACCCCATCGATTGAGGGGGAGTAGCCGATACTCAACTGTCACATGACCTACGTCGTACACGTGTTACCGCGCGATCTACGCTGTATACAGCGCACCGTGTATGAAACCCTAGCCCTTCTTTTGTGGACCCATGGGCTCAGCCTATTATTCAAACAATATTCTGTCACATGCTTGGCACGAGCACGAGAAATCCTAATCAACTCTGACATACGAATCGTACCTACAGATCACCAGCTAATTTAAGGTAACTTCGTCCACACCATGCACCATGCTGATGGACCAGGTTCGCACACCCTCAAACGGGCGGAACCTCTCTCTCACCAGGCAAGCTTAGTCAGCCTAAGGTGATGACGACGGCTTCTGGTATCACCCGACACCTAGTCCGCTCAGCGCAGGAAGTGGGAGTTTAATCAGCGCTATCACGCCTTGTGATGATGACTTGCCAGAGATCATTGCCCCATTCGCGGTCAATGATCGTCGAACCTAATTATGTAAGCCTAGCTGGTGACGACAAACAACAAAGCTTCTGATGAAAACTCAGACATGTAGCTCCCATTGGGTGAGTATAGATGGTTTGGAAGGTGGGAGCCTAGTCAGTCCCGAATTGATTCCGACAGCTCGCCACGGGACCACTGCTTTTCAGCCTGGCCGTCGAATTACCAACCCTGGACTTGTAGCCCCTACTGCGTGGGTGTAAATAGTCTAGAAGGTGGGAGCCTAGTCAGTCGCGACCTGATTTCGACAGCTCGCCACAGGACCACTGTTTTTCAGTGTGGTCGTCGAAAACTCCCAAATATGTAGCTTGATGCGCACAAGTGTAAATGATTTGGAAGGTGAGAGCCTAGTCAGTCTTGAACTGATTTTGATGAGTTGCCATGGAACCACTGCTTTTCAGCCTGGTCGCCAAACCCTTATCTCGAATTCGTAGCCCCCACCGCGTGGGGAGGTGTAGATGGTTTGAAAGGTTGGAGACTAATCAGTCCTGAACTGATTTCGACGGCTTGCTTCGGGACCACTGCTTTTCAGTCTGGTCGCCAAACTTTTACTCCCTGAATCTGTAGTCCACTTTGCTTGGTCATAAATGATTCGAAAGGTGGAAGTCAAGCAGCTCGCCACGTGGTCTCTGTTCCCATTCAAAATAGCGATCACAAACATGAATCTAGCTGGGTCAACGTCTTCACGCCCAAACAAACTGACATTCTAATGTTAGCAAAGGCCGCTTACGCCGACACAAAGATCGTACGACCAGTGCCCAGATAAAAGCTACTTAGGATGCCAACCCGATCTTACGGCGCCTAACTTGGCACGAACACTCTGACACATACGCTCGGCCATTGCAACTCGCTTACAACAGCAACTACAATCGATCGGTCAGACAAACAAGGTAAGCCTCAAGCAGCTTACCTTGGGGACAAGACAGCTCGGGCGACTCAACCCCCAGCTAAACTATTTGTAACATGCTCACTATCGGACATGACTACACAGCTCGTTCGCAACACAAAGCGGTTAAGCTCTCTATCGCAGGCAGACCAGTCAACGTCCTATTGATTCAATCAGCCTATGCCAAAGCATGACGACAAGGCGAAACGAAAAAAATGCAATAGAGACAACAAACTCAAAATGGATAAAATAGTTTTCATTAAATGGTCAAAACGAAAAGGGGTACAAACACACAAAGTTTACACCTTATCAGGAGAAGGTACGGAAACGGAAGAGCTAAGCCTAGTGGAAAAAATAGTAGGAGTTGAGTCCACGCGCGTTACGGCCTGAACATCAAGGCTCAAACTTTCTTCCTCGCCCGATGATGCAGAGGTAACAGACAAGTCTACATACGACATTAGGGTTGAACAAAAAATCGATCAAACCGACCGAATTGATCAAAATCGATCAAACCGACCGAATTGATCAAAATCGATTGGTTCAGTTTAAATTTGGTTCGGATCGGTTTTAGTTTTAAAAAATTCAAAATCGAAGTGGTCGGTTCGGTTATTGGTTTCTATGTGATTTTAATTGACTAAACCGAACTAACCGAATATATATAATAAATAATATATATTTTAAATATAAATAATATAATATATTTAAAATAGTCGGTCAGTTAAATTTTATTTCAGTTTTGGTTCAATTTTAGTCGGTTCGGTTCGGTTTCAGATCGATTTTGTTAACGGTCGGTTCGGTTTAAAAATTTTTAAATTGACCCAAGTCGGTTCGGTTCACGGTTTAGGTGAAAAATCTAACCAACAGTTTAGGTGAAAAACCTAACCAACGGTTTGGTTTTCAACCCTATACGACATTTTCTTATAATGGCTGAGATCCCACTCCGGATACTCCTCCTTCATCAGTGCCAACAGCTACAGTCGGTCATGTACAACCCAGCGGAACTCACATTTTCCTTGTTCTTGAAGAAGCTCTTCATCTCGCACCTTCGCATCAACAAGTTCACACTCCAGTAGCACTAACTTGCTTAGCGCGTCGATCTGAGACTACTTTGTGGCCAAACTGTTCTTCACAGCACTAAACTCATGTCACTCCAATTCGAGCCAGTCCTCAGTCTTCCTCGCCTCTCGAGCATAGAGTTCCACATTGAATTCTAACTGTTGCTTCTCAGCAGCCCATTTGGCTCCCTTCGAAGCACGCTCTTGAGCAAGAGACCGCAGTTCAAAACACGTCTTAGCCGCAGCTTCCTGCGTAACCTCGACTTCTCGACGGATCTGGCTCAACTCTTGTTTAAGTTCGTCCCTCTCGGACACCGTCTTTGACAGATCGCGCTCAAGGTCCCCCAAACGAACCCTCCGAGTCTCAGCGGTCACGGTTGACTGATCCAGCCTCTTTTCCTCGGCCTGCTTCTTTAGCTACTCAATTTTATAGAGCGCATCGGAATACAATGCCTGCATGTGCGAGAAGACACGCTCCAAGGTGTATACCCTCTTGCGAGCCGCCTCGACTTTCGTCCCAGCAACGACCACGTCTCTCAAATGAGACATACCCAGCATAAGGTGCTTCAAGCCCTTATCCATACACCCTTCTAACGTATCCTCCTCGGGTTTTGGAGCATAATCCATCAGCCAGTTGTGACGCCTGCTTATATGTTTCCTCAAAGCATTCTCTACGTCCACCTCTTGGTGTCAGACCTGTGAACTCATCTTCATCAAGTTCGATGCAAACAGGTTTATCCATGCATCTGGATGAAGCTTTCCCGAATCATGAATAACGCCAGTGCCATTCTTCACGATTGCCACCATCCTCAAACTCTTCTCCATGGCCTTCCTTTGTCACTAATAGTCGACCCTTTGGTGCGAGATGGCTCGATGGGATCTGGAGGGAGAAGATGGAGCGAATTATCCAAAGGACCCTCCAACACTTCTAGTTAGGGCTGGGCAGGGCCGGTTAACCGGACCGTTTAGCCCAAATCGAGGGCCGACCTGATATTTTAATGCCCAAAGTTTTAAGGACCGAGCCCAGCCCGGGTGACCCCGGTTAACTAAAATTTTGGGCCGGGACAGGCCGGTTTTGATCCTTAAAATTTGGGAGAAAAGGAGGGTTTTAGCTGAATTTGAACGACCCCTTTGAAGAAGGAGTTGAAGCTCGATTTCTTGTTCATGGCGCTTCAAATGCCCTTCTTCATTCTTCTTAGTTTGGTCTTGGTCGAGCTTTTCTATTGTTGTAGAGGAGTCTGAAGTGAAGAAGAGTTTCGAAAGAGGGATTGGAGAGGAGTTTCGGGAGTGTCGGAGGGCAAAGTGGGAAGTGAAGCAGAGCTTTTTCGCCATCTTTTTTCTGCCTCCCTATCTCTCCGTGCAGAGTGTTGGGTATTTTCAATTTAAGTCTCGGTCCATAATATATTATTACATTATACATTTTTTATTTATATTTTAATTTAAGTCGGCCTTTAAACTATTAAGTAAATGTTTGAAAGATGTAATAGCCATTGCCTAAGAAAGAGAGAGAGAGAAGTGATTTGTGATTTGATGTGGGAGAAGGGTGATAGCTAGCAAGCATGAGATAATTCCCCAGATAAGTAGGGGTTGAGTGCAGATTTGTGATTTGATGTGGGAGAAGTGTTTTGTAGGGAATTACCTAGATAGATAGGTAGGGCTGAATTACCTCAAGCATTAGAGAGCTACCACCCCACGTGATTATTGATTTGATGTGGGAGAAGTGTTTTGTAGTTGAGGGTGAGGTAAGCCCTAGATAGGTAGGGGTTGAGTGCAGATTACTCCTGACAGTACACAGTGCAGTTCTTTTTCCCCACCCCACGTGAACTCTCAAAGCAAAAAGAATCCGGGTCGGGCTGGTTAACTGGTGATTTTAAGAATTACAACCGAAGATCGAACCGTAAATATCGGTTCGGTCCGATTTTTAGGACTGAACAGTAAAATATTATTAAAGAACCAGCCCAGACCGGTCCGATCGGTTCGGTTTTCGGTTCGATCCGGTTATTCGGTCTAAAATGCCCAACCCTACTTCTAGCCGTGGCTTAGAGCGAGACGGTGGGCAATTCGGACTAAAAGAGACATGGCCAGTGCCACGGCCACTCTCAGGCGAAACAAAAATGGGGCGATCAGATTCTACAATCTCAGGCGAATCTTCACGGGAGCCTTCTACCGGAACGGTCCCATGCAAATCAGCACAGCGAAAGCTGCCATTGCAACCCGCACCAGATGGTCGTTCAAAGCTTTTACCTATGCGTCACTAAGGTTCGACCTGTTTACAATCCCTGTAAATCGCTGGTAATCTTTCTCCAAGATGGAAACATCAGTCTCCGCCCCAACAGGCCTAGCAGACTCGCGCTCTTCTCTCACTGGAGCGGGTCATGCCGGGGACAACCTAGTTCTAACACGAAACATCTTCTTCATAAAGGAAGCGAGCGTTTCAGACGGCTCCTCCGCATCAGACAGAACAAGAGCTTTGGCCCTAGCAACCTTCCTCTTCATTGAAGGGGCCCCATCTTCCAACTTAATTCATGTTGTTCAGTACAGAGTGGGGGCAGCGTGCCAGTTGTTCCACAACCTACTACGGATGAAGTTGGAAACTCTTATAACATTGACCACGTTCCTTTTCGGCTAGAGGCGGAATGTCTCCATAGTAATTTGCTTCACTAAGGTAAGATGAGTAGTAGAAAACCTTCCTGCGAAAACACACAAGCAATGACCAGTTAGCCCGCTATCAAGCATATCAAAGTCACGAGGAAATGGTTAAACTTACGAAGCGACCTGAATTGTCACTCAAGCGGACGCCCCTTACATTGCAAATACTTCGAATCTGCATAGGCCAAGAAGCAGTACTTCTGCTAGAACTTGAAGTCATCAGGCAGATTAACGAAGCAAGCTAGCGACGTCATCTTACAAACGACATTACCCTTCATCCGGGGAGAAGTCGGCAACTAAATTACCCGCCGAGTCACGGTGACATCGGCCTCTTTAGCACTGATCAGAAACATGAGGATGATCTTATATCCATTAGGCCCTAACTGGACCGGAGGGATCCCTAGAAGATCCAGGAACTTCCAAATCGCGTCCAAAACTGGAAATTGCACTCCAGTTTGAAGCATCTTGCGATGCAAGCAGATGAAACCGGTCGGAGGCGACATTGGCATTTGGTTACTGGTCAAGACATACAACGGCAGGTCCTCAGGGACTCCAAGATTCGTATGAATTTCAGCAAGGCCATGCTCGGACATCAACCTGTCTTGGAAAAACTCCAGGCCCTTGGCCAAGATTGCATCGTCAAGAAGGTTTTTTTGGGCCATGATGAAGATGAACAAATTTTTCTAATTAGAGCGACATCTGCGAAAACAAAGAAAACAGAAGAGTCAGACTCTACACTGCGAATGACCTAAATAGAAGTTGGGTTCCCGCATCTTTTTCGCTAAACCAACGCACGTTCAATTAATGCAGTGCGCGGCTCAAGCAATGATTCAGACTCAATCATCATGAGCGGCGCATCCTTTCAAGAGATGACTTAGCAAACTGATGTGACAACCCACTAACTCGGGGGGAGTAGCTGATGATACATAAAAAAGGTCACATCCCTGAGCCTTACACGTGTCATGATGATCTCGAGGAATTACAGGCTCTAGCGTTGGTCCAACATTGATCCAGCCCAAGTGGTTTTAAGCCCGCTCAATTCAGTCCGCCAAGCAAACCCAAACTCTCACAACATGTCAGGCCCACACGTCTCACAACTATCCTCGGTACCCATAAGTCCTACTAAGGCAAGTATTTTGAGGATCAGCTTCGGACGGACAACTACAGCTGCTATCTGCTTCCAACTAGAAAACATATGCTAGAGTACATTCCACATATGGAATCTTCCTTTTACGGATTGCTCTCGCATCAAAAACTTTTTCCCGCGTATCTAGGACTAGGAGCACAAGGATAACATGGAACTTCCCTCCTACAACACGACTCCTAATTAGAATGGATTTCCACGAAGATCTCATTCCAAAACTACGCCTACGATGGCCTGGTAGAACCAGGACTCCTTGCACTATAAATAAGGCGTGAGGTTGGTAAGCTATGGTACGCTACAAATTTCGTGTTACAACATTACACCTTCCTCAGATCTCTGTCTGACTTTAGCATCGGAGTGTCATCGGCCACCACAACGGTGATCCGTGGCTCACATGCGTTACTTGTGCAGATCAGCAGGAACTAGGTCAAAGCAGGGAGTGGAAAACGACTGCATCAGTAGGTAAAAAAAAGATTTTAAAATTTTGAATTATGGTGTGGGACAATACTTTTGGTGATGTTAAACAAGGCTTGCCTTTTTTGAAATTGTGAAATATCATATAGAAATGAGAAAAAGTAAATTTAGGTGTGAGTGTGTTTTAGGTTTCAATGTGTTTTTCTTTGGCTGCTAATAAATAACTCTACTTATACTGATGGACACCACCTCCCATCATTTTGTTTTTGGATTTACTGAAGAACACCATCATTATATAAAGAAAAAAAACCCTGACCCTCATCTTCTACTCTTCTTTTCATCTCCAACCTCTGTCTCATCCTCCTCCTTTTCACTCCACCACTTCGTCACCACTATCACCTGTCCTCCTCCTCCCCTTTACCCCGCCACCCACCGCTACCTTTCCTCTTACCCTTCACCCTACCACCTCTCATCCTCCCCCCCTTCACTCCACCACCTCGCCACCCACCGCCACCTCTCCTTTCCTCCCCTTCACCCCACCAACCTCCATCTCTCATCCCACCTCCTCCCATCTTCTTTTTTTACTCATTTTTTTCGTCTTGTTTTTCCTCATTCGCCCTCATGGCTCCCCACTCGCCTAAACCTCCGTGAGGTCAACAAAATTTTTCGATAGTGCAGCAATATTAGAATTACCGTCTAAGTTTGTAAAAAATGTGCGAGGTGCACTCAGATTTCTCCACTCGCATGTGCCACAAGAACACAGTTACCGCCTAAGTTGAGAAAAAAAGAGCAGATGACACTCTTTTCAACACTATTTTCGAGTGTAAATGTTGAGGAGGACGAGATGCCCATATGTTGATCATGTTAGCCAATTGTAAATGTTGATCTTGTTGATCCGAGTTGCCCATATGTTTAATAAGAATTTTGGGATGTTGGTTATATTAGGAATTTTGTGAGTATTTGCAAATGTATTTTCAATGCTTATATATTTGCATGCATAGTATATAAAACACAACAAAAACACTCCCATTTGCAGGTTCACTTCACAAAATATTTTATTTTTTCCTTCAAATTCAAAAAATAAAATTCTTCCATTAATTCTGCTCAAGACTTCAGTTCCCAGAATGAATAAAAAGGGGGAGATGGGGTTTCCCTGTCTAAGACCTCTTGAGGATTTGAAAAGAACCTTTGTAAGTTCCCTGAAACATAACCGAGTAGTAACAGTTTGTACCCAAACGCATCGGCCTCCGCGCGCTATGCACACCAAGTCACAGCAACTATCGCGACAATAATCAAATAAATCGCAGCGGATCATGCACACTTGTCCAAAATGCCTACAAAGAACCATACGCTGCGGAAAATGCGAGCATAGTGATGACCACTATTACACACGCAGCAGCCAATGCGTCTTAAACAGAAACAGACTCCGTCCTTTTTTTTTAATTTGACTTTTTTTTCAGGTCTTATGGGTTTGATACAATATTGACATATTTGATTTATTGCTAAACCTCTCTTTTGGCCACCCCAACTTGAGATGGTCAAAAGTGGCGTTTAGCAATAAATCAAATGTAATTACTGTAACAAACTCATAGGAATTGAAAAAATGAAAAAAATATTCAAACACAAAAAATGGACAAAGTCTGGTTTCTGTATAAACGCAGTGGAAAACATGAATCTTTGAACAACCTTTGCAGTTACAGCTGCGTTTGGACAGAAACCAGAAAGTTTTTTTACCCCAACGCGACGGCTCATGCGAGTTGTGTTTATATCCTCAAAGCTACCGCTATGCTTGGACAAAAAAAAACTCTGCCCATTTTTTAGATTTTTGTATTTGAATATTTTTTTGGTTTTTTTAAGTCCTATGGGTTTGTTACAACAATTACATATTTGATTTATTGCTAAACCCCACTTTTGACCATCTCAAGTTAAGGTGTTCAATAGTGGGGTTTAGCAATAAATCAGATATGTTTGTATTGTATCAATCCCATAAGTAGGTGTGTTAATTGGTTCCTGAAAACCGTCTGAACCGGCCGAACTGAACCGAAAAAGCCCGAATAGAGAAAAATTGAAACCAAACATTAGAAAATCGAACCAAACCGAGTTGGTACGGTTCGGTTTCGATTTTTGTTTTTCACACATCCGAAACAACCGGACTGAACCGAACCCTTCCACTTCTCCTGTTTTTAATCCCCCTAACCAGTTCTCTCTCTTATTTAATCCCCTACCAACCCACTCTTTTTTAACTTCTCTCCCCATGTCCCCACCTTCTCACTTAACTCCCACTTTCTCATTTTTTTAATGCCTCATTCAGAGAAAGCCTACATTCTCTATCTTATTTATGCCCCA
Source organism: Berberis vulgaris (assembly GCA_963556465.1). Taxonomy (NCBI): domain Eukaryota; kingdom Viridiplantae; phylum Streptophyta; class Magnoliopsida; order Ranunculales; family Berberidaceae; genus Berberis; species Berberis vulgaris. The sequence continues at coordinate 57,418,732 of OY747133.1, forward strand.
CCTACCCAACTTCTCTATCTTTATTAATGTCATATTTTCTTTTTTTTTACTCTCTATATCTCTTTCTCTCTATCCAACCACTTGCAAGTTGAGGACGAGAGACAAATATTGACTCAATCTTGTTGAAGAAAACCAAAATTTTCACTTGCTTGCTTGCAGCAAAGACGTTCAATGGCGATGGTGTAACTTCGGCACTTCTGATTTGATAAAAGAAAACCTTCTTGCAGAATGAAATTACGAGACTGGTGGAATCATCATCAAAGGTTTCGGCCTTGTTCAGATCATCACATGGGTGTGGTAGAGATAGATTAAGATGCAAACAGTGCAATTATGGTTATAGTATTATATATGATGTTATAATATTGTGTATATGAGAGATAGGGCAATTTTTTTTATTCTTATGGAATTATCAAGAGAAATAGGCAAGAACAAAATGAAACGATTCTCTATAAATGAATAGTCGGAGCCTTGAAACTCTCTTTGTGTTCATCTGACATTTGTTTTCCCCTTATCTCTCTCTTTTATTTTATTTGTACTCTTTGTCTCTGGGTTTTCCTCCATTGCAAACCATTTCCTTCTTCCCATTTTTTGTAGCTTTGACTTATTCCTTACTTGCTAGAGCCAACTCGGTTGTTTGTAGCAGCAAAAAATAAATAAATAAAAAGAATAAAAAGGGAAAAATTGAACTGATCGGTTCAGTTCGGTTCGATTTTGGTTGTTTATTTGATAAATGTGGAAATCAAACCGAACCGAAAAATGAACTCTTGGTTCGGTTTTGGTCAAACTTTGAACCAATCGAACCGATTAACACCCCTACCCATAGGACCTAAAGAAAACCCGAAAAATATTAAAATAAAAAAATCTAAAAAATTGACAGAGTTTGTTTTCTGTCCAAACGCAGCGGGAGCTACGAGGATATAAACTTAGTTCGCATGAGCCACTGCGTTTGGGGCATAAAAATTGTTGGGTTTCTGTCCAAATGCAGCGGTTCCAGTGAGGCATTGTCTTATCGTTGTCCGACCCGCTGCGTTTTCAGCAAAAACTCGACTTTGTTTCATACAATTGTTGAATTTCTGTATTTTTTCCCTTTTCTTTTGTCTATGACATTCAAGCATACTTGGGAAAACCACCATGATTGCATAATCACAAGGAAATTACTTGGATGGACAAATATAATTTCTTGAGAAGGCAAATAGATTTGGTTGGGAAGAGAAATTCATAACCAATTCATTTAAGTTGAGCATTATAAAAGGGGAGTTGTCTTTAACTATTCATCAGCAATTGAAATGAAAGAAGAAAAGATGAAGAGAAAAAGGGAAAGATTCAAAGAAGAAAACTCTGACGACGAAGAAGAAGACTCCTTAGCTAAGGACCCCCCCTCGTCATCGTCTTCAGATGATGATGAAGATTCACTGTTTGAGGAGGAGGACAGTGAATCATCATTGTCCTCTGATGAAGATGATGGTGATGGTAGGGCGTTTGTGGACTACTACTCGTCTGACGAAGAGCGTTGTGAACGTCACCCCATGAAAGACCAAGGATTATGATTTCGTTTTTCAAGTTAATTTTGGTATCCTGATTTCGATGTGTAAAGAAAAAACATAAAAATTTTGAAAATCCATAAAATACATTTAATGAATTACGAGGGTACATGAAATATGTGAAAAAAATGTAATTAAATAAATCTATTAAACACATTAAATGAAGTCTAAATATCAAGAAATGAAACAAACATGAAATCAATATATGATTAGAAAATCAGGGAGTGGTTTCGAAAATCAATATATAAGTAAAAGAAATGATAATTAGAAAAATTAAGGGTTGGTTTCAAAAATAATAAATAATTACAAGAAATTATAATTAGAATAAAACCTCAAAATTTATGAAAAAAATCCGAAATTTTTCGGAAAAAAAACCCTCGAAAAAATGAAATTTACGAAAAAATCTCAAAAAATTTCGAAAAAAACCCTAAAAAAAATGTAATTACTTTTTTTTTACCCTTTTTCTTTTCATAATTTCTAAAAAACGAAAGAAATTTCGCATAATTTCATTCCTTGTGAAGGACTTTGTTTAACGCCAAGATTAATGTAAACTTTTTTTTTGTAAAAGTTTAAATTTTTAATGGATATTAATGTTTATTGTTTATTTTAATGTTTGTTTTTGGGTTTTTTCCTTGTAATATTTTTTTGTTTGTTAATGCTGTTGTCAAAAAAAAAAAGAGAAGAAGAAGAAGAAAATAAGAGTGGAGATGGAGAAAAAAGTTCAATTTAAAAATCGACGGCCGAGTGAAAGGGAGGGATCGACGATGGCCAAGCGCGAAAATTTTGAGGGGGAGGGGAGAAGATAGGAAAAGAAAAGAAGAAAAGAAGAAGAAAATCAAAGAAAAAACAGAGAAGAGAATAAGAGGAAGAGAGGAGAAGAAATAGAAGAAAAAGAGAGGATGAAGAAAAGAAGATAGTATACCAGCGAGGTGGTGGTGGTGAGGGTGCTTCATGGAGAAGAGAGGGAGAATGGAGAAGAGGGGGAGAGACGAATGAGAAAGGAAAATGAGTTGGGATTTTTATAGGTGTTGTCCTTCAACAGGTGGTAGTGTCCTTCAACAGGTGGTAGTGTCCTTCAGAAAATGGCGGTGTCCTTCAGAAAGTAGCCTGATGGTGGTGTCCATCAGGAGAAGTGGTGGTATTATTTAGCAGCCGCCTTTTCTTTTACTAGGGTGTAAATTGTTGCATTGTGCTCATAGTACAAAACCTCAACCTCAGGTTATTCATCATCTTTTACATTGATTGTAAGTTGGGTTGCTCGCTCTTATGATCTTTATTTTCCGCTGCTACATTTAAACAAGTTTCCTAATATTTTGGAGCCTTCTTGAACACTTGATCCAAACTTTTAAGGCAGTTTATGTGTTATGCATCATCATCATCATCATCATCAAAGCCCATTCCCGAGATTTTCGGGGTCGGCTACATGAATTTTGGTTCTCCAAGCAATGCGATCTTCCCACATTTCCTCACCTAATCCAAGCTCAATGATATCTTCATTCACCGTCTTCATCCAAGTTTTCAACGGTCGTCCCCTCCGTCTACACCCTCCATTAACTTGCCAATCTAAACATTTTCTAATTGGAGCCGTGCTTGGTCTCCTCCGCACATGACCAAACCAAGTTAAACGTCTTTCTCTAATTTTTCCTCTATGGGCGCTACACCTAAGTATCTCCTAATTCTTTCATTTCTAATTTTATCCTTACGAGTTTTACCACACATCCACCTTAACATACGCATTTCTGCTACTGCCATCCTATGCGTATGTTGTCCCGTAGTAGCCCAACATTCTGAACCGTATAGCATGGCTGGTCGAACAATTGTCTTATAGCATTTCCCTTTTAGCCTTGCAGGCATCCTTCTATCGCACAATACTCCTGACGCCATTCGCCATTTCAACCAACCAGCTTTAACCCTGTGGTCTACATCTGCTCCAATAGCTCCATTCTTTTGAATTATAGACCCTAGATATCGAAAAGCCTCACACTCCGGGACCTCGACACCTTCGATCTCAATTGCATTACTTCTCCCTCTTGGTTCACACCCAAAGTTGCACACTAGATGCTCCGTCTTCGAACGGCTAATTCTAAAACCTTTACTCTCTAAAGCCTCCTGCCACTTAACTAATTTCTGACCTAAACCTGCACTAGTCTCATCCATTAAGACAATATCATCTGCAAATAACATGCACCAAGGTACATCTTCTTGCAGATGTCTCGTCAACTCATCCATGACCAAAGCAAAGAGATATGGACTTAACGCCGACCCTTGATGTAGTCCTACTGTCACTGGAAATTCACTAGACATCCTACCTACTGAGCGAACACTTGTTACAGCCCCTTCATACATATCCTTAATGATATCGACATAACATTGAGACACTTTCTTCCTTTCAAGCACCCACCAAATTAATTCCCTGGGGACCCTATCATATGCTTTCTCCAGATCAATAAAAACCATATGCAAACTCTTACGTGCCTCTCGATATTTTTCTACAGTTTGCCTAAGCAGGAAGATGGCCTCCGTAGTAGACCTACCTGGCATAAATCCAAATTGATTCTCTGAAATCGTGGTTAAACTCCTAAGTCTTTGTTCTATAACCCTCTCCCAAAGTTTCATCGTATGACTCATAAGCTTTATCCCTCTATAGTTCGAGCAATTTTGGATATCCCCTTTGTTCTTATAAATTGGTACCACAATGCTATGCCTCCATGAATCTGGCATTTTTCTAGTTTCCAAAATCCTATTAAAGAGCTTAGTTAGTCATTGAATTCCAACTTCTCCCAGACATTTCCATGCTTCAATTGGTATATCATCCGGTCCAACGGCCTTCCCTGTCTTCATTCTTTTTAAAGCTTCTCTCACTTCTGTGGCACTAACTCTGCGATGGAACACGCGATCTCTCCCTTCCTGTGAAGCATACCCCTCCAACTCCCCTACATGTGTTCCATTGAGTAGGTTCCAAAAGTAATCCTTCCATCTATCAAAAATAGCTTTATCCTGCATTAAGACTCAAGTCCCTAGCCTATTATAAAGAGCATCATACGCTCTCTTCTTAGCTTCCCCTACTGCTCTACTACTCAACTTCTTAGCCTGCTTATAAAGCTCATAAGACTCTAGGCACCTATCTTTTTGCCACGCCTTAAAGCATATTTTCTTTTCCGCAATGGTTTGTTGCACATCCGCGTTCCACCACCATGTCTCCTTACCATAGAAACCTCCTATTTTGGCCTGTCCTAACTCTTCATTCGCACATCTTCTTATTCGGTTTGCCAAATGTTCAAAAAGATCCGCGCTACTAGTCCTATCCTTTGGTTCTAGATTCTCCCCACCCTCTGAAACTGACTGGCCACCCAAAATCCTCTTTCTAAATCTTTGGCACACATCTCCCTGTAAGGTCCACCACTTAATTCTCGGTCTAACCTGTTCTATAGCAATACGACCCTTACTCTTAAGACAAAAATCGAGAACTAACAGCCTATGTTGGGATGTCAGACACTCTCCTGGTATAACCTTACAATTTTTACACCTACCTAAATCGTGTCTCTTCACAAGAAAATAATCAATTTGACTTCTATTACGCCCACTCGCAAAGGTCACCAAGTGGTCTTCCCTCTTCTTATAAAAAGTATTTACGATCCCAAAATCCTGAGCTAACGCAAAATCTAGAATAGAAATCCCCGCGGTGTTTCGATCCCCAAAGCCTTGACCTCCATGTACCCTCTCATACCCAACTCTATCCTTACCGACATGGCCATTCAAATCCCCGCCTATGAAAACCCTATCGGAAGAGGGAATTCCAAGAACTAACTCCTCTAAAGAGTCCCAAAAATCCTTCTTAGTCTCCTCGTCCAAACCCACTTGGGGTGCATACACACTAATAACATGCACTATCTCTAGTTCTAAAGCTAATTTAATACTTATGATTCTATCCCCAAACCTCCTAACGTCGACTACTGCATCATTAAAAACTTTATCTACCACTATTCCGACCCCGTTCCTAGTGCCATCTTTACCAGAATAGAAGAGTTTGAACCCTCCTCCTAAATCTTTAGCCTTGTTCCCCTTCCATTTTGTCTCTTGAAGACAAACTATGTTTACTTTCCTCCTACGCAGGACATCCACTAATTCTATTGTCTTTCCCGTCAAGGTTCCTATGTTCCAAGAGGCTAATCTAATAATTCTATCTCTAGCTCTAACCTGGACTAGCTTCTTTACTCGCCCCCGTCCAGAAAGGTGCGAGAACCCTTGCCTATTTAACACTACAGCCGGGCGCCGCTGCAGCGCGCCTTGCTCATTTGTCACTACACCCGAGCGTAGGTGCATTATGTGTTATGCATAATAGAAAAAAAGATAATAGAGGATTATTTACTCAAGGTGTTGTATAGTATCAATTTGTATGGAACATCATGGTGTTTGATGAGTGTGGAAAGAAAATTGGTTTTGTATTGTGAAAACCCAAGGTGATTTAAAAGTGAAACTTTCTTTGACAATGTGATCAAAACTATAGCAACAATTCTAGCTAGCCATGTTTGCTAGCATTTTTTTGTAATTTTGTTTTAAAGAGAATGGGTAAAAAGTGTAAAAATACCCCAAAAGGGCCAAAAAAGCTAGCAAACATGGCTGGCTAGACTTACTCAAACTATAGAGTTTATTTTTGCTAAGTCTCCAAAAGTTTGTGAATTTCAGATACATGCAATAAGAGTCGAGACGCGTACAACACAAGCATTTAACAATTTTCATCAGATAAAGTTATCAACTCGGCTAGCAGCTGAACTTTTCTCATTTTTTTTTTTGTTTAATAGTATGAGGTTCAAGGAACTACAACCAATTGTTTGGCGGTATTTTAGTTAATTATTAGTGCACTTTAAGTAGGGATGGCAACGAGGCGGATTTGAGCAAATCCATCCCCGCTTCGATGGGGATTGCGGAAACTTGAATCCGCCCCGGATATTCGTTTTTACAATTTTTAAAAATCATCCCCGACCCGGTCGGATTGGCGGATATCTGCCCCACCCCGATATCCGTTAAAAAATTTACTGGGTTGTAATGGACACTAAAATCACTGTACTTTTTCTCTCTCTATAAGAAGCAAACATGGTTTAGGACCATACTGTACCAAACACCCCACTGGTTATTTAGTGGTTTTTCTCTATCTTTATTTGTTTATTTTTCTTTCTTGGAGTTTTCCCCTCACATATGTTTTACTATTGCAACAAGGAGTATGAATATTTATCAGTGAAGGCAAGATCAAGGTTCAACATTTCCCTTAGGGTGTGTTTAGTTGCGTGGAATCTTATGTCAACATTTTCCCTTAAACTAAACATCCCTAAACACACTCTGTCTCGCTATCTCTTTCCCAATACTCTAAATCTCAACATTTTTACAAACAGATACACAAGATGGTTATTGGCGCGTCTTCAGTAGCTACTTTTTCAGGCAGGGAGGGTTGGACGGAGAGAGGGCTGAGAGGGAGAGATCAGGCCAGGTGGGTTGGACGGAGGGACAAATAGGAGAGAGAGGGTTGAGAGGAGACATCGGGTAGGGAGGGTTGGACGAAGAGAGGGTTGTGTGGCGAGAGAGAGGGGTTGTTGTGTTTGTTTGTGTGCGAGGAAGAAGAACCAAATTTAGCTTCCACTGTTCCCTTCCTCTTAGATGAGAGATGGGGAGAGTGGTTTAGGTTTTTTTGTATATATATTAAGAGTTGAAGGGCATTTTAGTAAATTGTCTATATAAATGGATATTCGTAGAATGGATATGGCCAAATCCATATCCGGCCCGAAACAGTGACGGATACAGTTTGGATCCTGAATTCGCCCTGAAATCCGTTATGGTAAATCCAAATCCGCCCCAAACAGTTTGGATGGTGCGGATATCTGTGAAAATCCGCCCCACTGCCATCCCTAACTTTAAGGAGCCAATGTGACAAGCTCCAATTTCTTTGGGGCTTCTGAGATGGGCCCAACAATAGGCCTAGTTTTTTTTTTTTTTTTGCTAATAACAACTATAGGCATAGTTAGGTGAGGCTAGGGGTTAGGCTTTAATACACACTTAAGCGTGCCTTTTTTGTACGCACGCGGACGTGAGGTTAGGTGGGAGTTTTTTTAACACAGTGTTGGGTGATTTACCATTGAATTTCATCTCACACCATTTCCATTCAGCTATCCAATCCATAGGCTGGTGCCTGTAGCCTAGGTGCAAAAGAATGCGTGACCATATAAAGCAGGAGTACCTACACTTGAAGAATAAGTGTGCTTCGCATTCTGGTTCATCACTACAAAGTGAGCATACTGAACTTTCTATGACTCTCCACTTTTCCAATTTGTCTTGGGTCTTGAGAGCCTTATGCAATACAAGCCAAGTGATAAAACTGTGTCTCGGAATCCTTCCTATGAACCAAACAAGTTTGGACCAAGAAACTAGTGGTGATCTCTGTCTCATTGAGTGATAAGCACTTTTATTAGAGAAATTTCCTTCTTGACCCCCCATCCAAATGATTTCATCCTTATACTCACTGTCAATTACCACCGAGCCAAGTTCTTCATAAATATCAGCAAGATCTGATTTCTCATTCATTCTAGTATTCCACATGTTATCTGTGATGAGAGCACTAACTTTGGCATTGCGGTGAAGCACATAATGGTATGTGAAGTGATGGGGGAACCTGTTAATAGGTATACCCAATGGGTGCCATGGGTCTTTCCACAATAAAGTTCCCTTTCCATCTCCAATTGAGTGTACTATAAGAGAGTTGGCATGTGCTCTGGACTTAAGAATATTACGCCAACACCAGGATGACTCACTCAGAGTGTCCATGATCCAAAAGTGTTTGTCTTTGATTAAGTTTTCTTTGGTCCACTTTACCCATAGATTATTCTTACTAGAACAATATTCCACACATGCCTCATCATTGCAGTTTTGTTTGAAGTTTCAATACACCTTATCCCCAAGCCTCCCTCATTATAAGGCCTACAAACTCGTTGCCAGTTCACCATAGGTGTCTTTGTGTATTTATCAGAGGCTGACCACAAAAAAATTCCTCATTATTCCTGTTATATCGTCTCTGACACTTGAGGGCAGAATGAAACAAGAGGTCCAGTACACATGGAGACTATTCAGTACTGCTTTAATCATAGTAACTCTTCCTGCATATGACAGGGTCCTATTCTTCCAAGATTTGACCCTTTTGTGGATTTTGTCTACTAGTGGTAAGCATTGGTTATAATCCAGACGAGAAGATATCAAGGGAAACCCCAAATACTTCACAGGAAGCACCTCTAGATTGAATTCAAGGCACCTAGTAATCAGGAGAAGTTCCTCATTAGGTACCCCAGCAGTAAACAAGTTACTGTTTGAGCAGTTTATATCTAGTCCCGTGCTTGCTTTGAATAGGCTCAAACCACTAGACAACGCCTGTGCAGACTTAATGCTCCCATGAAAAAACGCTATAAGGTCATCAGCAAAACATAGATGAGTAATCTGTGGATTACTACACTTAGAATGCAGAATGTATTCTCCTTCTTCCACCTTTTTCTTCAGTATTCTCATTCTTCCACCTTTTTCTTCAGTATTAGGTGCAAGATTTCCACTTGTCGTATTCCTCTTTTGGCCCTTATAAAGCCTTTAGGAAACCCATTGATAGAAATGGAGAACCTAGGTGTCGTAATGTAGACCTTCACCCAGTCAATGAACTGCTCTGGTGAGTGATCTGATACCCCTGGGTTGAGGAAGTCAACTTCAGAGTTAGGCATATCTAGAAACCATTCCTGGTTTATCATTGCTCTGTCTAACTTGCACATGATTCTATTCTCCCCACTCTACTTATTACTCCATGTTAAAAAACAACCCTTGTATTGGCAATCAAACACTCCTGCATTCAATGCGCATTCAGCAAAGTCTATAAATTGTCCTGGTCGTATTTCCTCCCCACCTACTCTTTCCTGGGAATTCAGTATCGAGTTGAAATCTCCCAGTACTGACCATGGAAATTTGTTGTTGCTTGAGAAAGTTTCAAGTTCTAGCCATAACCTCTTCCTGATGTTGTTATAACTGCTGCCATATACAAAGGTTAAAATGCATGTGTATCCATTAGGCCAAATAGACTTCAAGAAGATGGCTTGATCAGACCTAGAAACTACATTTATGTTCACTGCTAGAGGATCCCAAATGACCCATATCCTACCTCCTTGGACTATGTCATTATTATCAACTGCTAGCCAATCACGCATCAATTCCTTTTGGATTTTCTCCTTCTTTTCATTACTAACTTTTGTCTCAACCAAACCTATAACACTGATATTTTGCTTGTGTATAAGTTTCCTAACTTCACTTTGCTTTAAGGGGTCATTTAGGCCCCTAACATTCCAACAAGTTGTTCTAATCATCTAGCTTTGAATGCAACTGTTTACCATTTATGGACAGAGAGAAATTGCAGAGTTTTCCAGTCCAAGTTAAAAGCAGCAGTTGATCTAGTTCCAAAGGTTATTGAAGATGTCAGGTTACGAGCTTCAGTCCTGGATCTTCAGGTAGAAGACAATGCTGACAATAGATGGCTATTTGACAAATGGAGAATTGGAGCTCAGTTCAATATGTGCACTAGCACTTGGCATGCATGGCGGCGGCCTGAACCAGGATGGGTCAAAGTTAATACGGATGGTTCTCTAACAGGCACTAGAGGGGGTTACGACGCTTTGATCAGGGACCATGAAGGACTGGTGGTGGCAGCTGCAGCAGGGTCTCATAGAGCACAAACAATTATCTTGCATGAGCTATACAGGGGATTGAGTTGGGAATAAAGCTAGCTCACAGACATGGTTTCCAGAGAGTGGAGCTAAGTATGGACTCAACCAATGCCTTTAAGTACCTAACTACCACTAAAGCTCCTCCATGGGAAGCAATTCATACTACTTAGACGTATCAAGGAGGAAATGAGGAAGTTCATGGAATGCAGGGTAATGCATGCAGTGAGGGAAACAAACCAGGCAGCAGATAAACTAGCTAAGCTTCTTCCTAATCATGAGTTTGTGGAGATTATTCCAAGCTCCTTTGCGGAAGACATCAAGAAGATTGTATTTGATGATGCTAGAGGTAGGAAATACTCTCGAATGTAACAAATCTCAATCTATTATTTTCAGTGGTCTGGGGAGCCCATATAAACCCCCACGCTTGCCTTTCAAAAAAAAAAAAAAAAGAGGTTAGGTGGGAGTGCGAGGAGAAGTTAGGCGGGAAACCAAGTTTTTTTTAATCGTGTTACCGATTTTCCTAAGCTATGACAAAGTAATTTACTTTGAAAAAAAAATGGATATTTTGGGTGCAACCCAACAAAATGACCAATATTATAGCAACACAACGCTATCCATTTCTCCCAATTAATCTTCTCAATCGAGTAGAGCCTAACCAAAAGGAAATGACCCCGACGAAATGGGAACATTAGATGGATAAGCCCGTCACTAGGAACATAAAAAATCTGCTCTATTTGCAATATCCGGATGAGAGGCAATGAAGCCAATAAGCTAATTTGAAAAATTCTCAAGGACCATAGATGCATTGTTTTTAAATAATTAGCAGCAACAAAACAATGGTGTTACACTTGTTAATAAAATAGATACACGAAGAGGTTCTTGTTTGGCAAGGAAGAAGTCAAGTTGAAAATGGAAACTTTACTACTAGTTCAAATCAGTCTTGGAACATTCCTAATTTAACCATGGTTCAGGAATAAAACAAAACAAGGTTAGGAAGTCGAATTTGCTTCAAAATATATTCATTGAAACATGGGTGTATGAATTTCCTAAATTGTCTTCATCGTCATTGTCAAGATAAACAGTAATTAGGTTATAAAAAAAAAAATGGGATTTTCAAGAAAGCGAGGGAGTTGATTGCCATAATCCCTCTGAAGTCCTCTTTGAACCTGTTCTGCATTGCTTGACCTGGTATTTTCAAGCTAAAACTAAGGACCTCTGTCATGTACATCAGAAAGAGAATGGTGATATCCAAAAGTACCAAATATGCAGCAACACCCATGGGCGGACCTACTAAGGGGCCCCCTCAACTTTTAAAATATTTTTAGTATATATATTTTAGTTTTAAAAAAATCGATTATATAATGTAGAATACAATATATTAATTGTTTAAGAAAATATTCAAACATGTCTTTATTGTTGTAGTGGTTGGAGGTTTATCATTTTTAGTAAAAGACCTGAGTTCGATACTCTTTGAGTGCATTTTTTATTTTATTTTCAATGCAATTTTATTAGTAATTTTTAAACATTAAAAAATGTTTTATTAACATTAAATAAATGAATTGTTTTTCACAAGTGATATTAAACCCCTAACAAAAAAATATTTAAAATTAATATCTAAAATAATAACGATAGAATTCAATGAAAATATATACCATTAGCCAACTCGTATAAAATTTGAGCCTCATATAAACTATTTTTTCTTTGAAATTGTATTATGATCATATTAGATTCGTAAATTTCAAATTTTTTTTAGCTTCACCTATAACTTTTCCTAATTATTTTGTGATTCTCAATTCTAGACAACCAGGCTTTATAGTCACTTTTTGGTCAGGTTTTAAGTTTTTTACATTTCTATCTCTTCTATAGATAATGTTTGTGATTGTATTTTAAAGAGAATGGGTAAAGGTGTAAAAATGCTCTAGCCTGACAAAAAAATGGCTTTAAAGTCTAGCTGCCTAAACAAAATCTTTTGTGATATTAATTATATATTCTTGTTATTATGTTTGTTTGCTCTTTGCTAAGGTTATCAATAGTGACCTTATTTTGGCTTAAAATTGACTACACTTGGATCCAATTTGATATATGCAGTGTATTTTTTATAGTTGAATTTTTTTTATTAGTTACTAGCTTCGGTAAAAAAAAATTGGCTTTACCATTGATAACTACTATTATCAACTAATAAGTATTTTCCATTTCCCCCCCCCCCCCCCTCGACTAAAATCCTGGGTCCGTCCCTGGCAACACCAAGCTCCGAAGGCCAGCTACTGTTTCTAATCAAGGCTTTTCACTTATGCTTTCATCTGCTGGTGGATTTAAAATCTTGACAATTCTTTATTAATTTTGAACTTGATTACAACACGACGTCTATCTCTCTTACAGAAATTAAAATGGATTGAAATGGTCCGTTTGGCAGCAAAATCAACAGATAATCCACCTCTTCAGTCAAGAATGGCTAGATTTTGTCAAACAACAAAAACTGAACTTCAATTCCTTGTGTCAGTTGGAAGGCTGACAATCAGCTAATCATACAGTAATATGAGCGAATTTCGAAGGTAGATAAAAGCCAAATAGGGGAAATTTTAAATCTATGTTTCTGCTGATGAGGTTTACAGTAGCAGGCTACAATGGTGTAAATATTCTTCTTCCAATCACGATCGTTCCTTTGGCAGTAGCACTCTTGGCAAAGTCAAGCTAAACCAAAACCTAGTTAAAGGATCTGGGACGAAGTCTAGAAGCTTCACAACAAATTCTTTCATTTGGTTCATCTTCATCATTCCTTGGGTTGCATATGATCCTCCCTTACATACTTTCCAGGGTCCATAATAAAATTTTGGCTTCATTAGAAGCACTGCTTCTCCAGGGTGTTCTTCCCAGTATTTTTCCTGCTCAGAGTCAGAAAGTTAAAGTTAGATATCATTTCAGTATAGCAAAGAGACGTCTTTCACAATAGTGATAAGTCCTGATCGCTATAGGTTGATTGTTCAAATTTAGTGGAAAAATATTTTAAGGGCTCATGACTCGTCTAATTTGAGTTGCAACGTAATCAAAGAATACAAGAGCAGAACTCAATGAGGGCACAAGAGAACACCATTTCTTGAATTTTTTTATTTTTTATTTTTATAGGATGAAAAACAACAGATTTACCAATGTGATTCATGAGGGCATAAAAGATATTCACAGCAGTCACTAGTGTGGCTTTCTGCCCTCAATTCCTAAAACTGCCATAAGAAGGAAAAGTGAGAGACACATAAGGAGGGCGAACATAATAAGTACATGAACAGGAACAAGGGACATGTAGGACGTAGGAACAAGTTTTCCAATGATGACGAGGACCTAGCAATTGGAGGAATGAGGAAAAAGTCAAGTTTGTAATGCAGTCATGAATTGACTGAAGATTTTTCGGGCCCTTAGCCTTGGAGTGCGCACCTAGGCACTCAGATAAAGCAATTTGCTTCGCCTAGTGTCTCAAAAAGGCCCAGGCCATAGCTTAAAATAACAGCGATTTATAATGTTAGGACACCATGCAGGATATCCAAGATTTGTAATGGATAAAGATGCGAGATCAGAAAGCAAGCAGGTTGTGCATATACAACCCCAAGGATAGTTAACACTGTTACATTGGTGTTGGTTTGAATAGTCTTACATCTCAGAAGGTAGAGTTGTCACGAAGGAATATATGAGAGTAGTCCACTTCCTAATAAAACGATGCCTTTTGTATAAAACTTCACATCCAGAGGCACAGTGCTAGAGGTGTTTACGTTAGGGAAAATACTGTTATTGTGTATAATGGACCCATGATGCACATGCGTGCATGTCGCGTCAACAAGTGGTATCAAAGCCAATGATTTGGCTGAGACTTAGCGAGGTGCATGAGGCACATAGTTGCACGCGTACCAACAAGTGATATTAGGGTCGATGATTTGGTTGGGACCAGGCGAGGTGGAGGTGCACGAGGCACATCGTTGTACTCGCGCCAACAAACATTGCCTTGTGTATCTCTTGGAACACATTTTATAAGCTCTTCGGATATATTTCATTTGTGGGTAATTTTCAATAGCTAGGAAGCATTAACAAGGGAACAACATAACAACGTGGGGAAATCTTACAAGATAGGACATTGATACAGTGAGACATTCAAATTGAACTAAGAAACATACTTCAATTTCTAAAAAGTTTAGTATCAGGTACATACTGGAAACTCCAACAAGCGGACACTACAAGGGATTCTCCATGCATGCTTAAATCAACTTTTTTTTCACATATCTTTTAAATGATTCAATTCTTTATAAAAGTTACAATAATTTATACAAAGCCAATAGTACACATATAGCAACTAATAATCCACAAATAATGCGACTAATAAAATAAAAGTTTATAGCTGAAAAATAAGCCAACCTCGAAAATCTCAGAAATGGGCTTTGATGATGATGATGAGCTGAAAAACAAAAAATATTGTAATATTCATTCGTGTCTCCATATACACGCACTGGTGTCTTGTTACATAACAATTAAATGTAACTCATTATTAATTATAATTTTATAGGGTTGGATTAGGTCACAACACTTGCTTGACAACTCAGTAGATGTCTTACAAATTGATGGGGTAAGACATCTCCTGAGTTCTACTCCTCTTTCAAGGAACCAGAAAAACAGCACCCAAAGCTTTCTAGTATATATATTCCAGCAATTCAATTATCAAAAGAGCAATTAGGCTATGCTTGGTACACGGTAAAAGAATGTATAATGCATAAGTTTACGGCAGTTACATAAATTTAGGTGTTTGGTTGATTTTACGAAAACAATTATTGAAATTTCAATTCAGGACCTCCGCATCTCGTAGTTATAAAATCTTGCAAAACTTTGAAGGACGATCTCTCGCATTATTTTGCAAAACTTTCATATCTCCTCTTACTCAAATTCTACTCTCAACTCCTTCATAAACACCACAAGCACCACCACCTTCACAACTACCGCCATTGTCACCACTATGACCACCATACCATAATTATCACAACTACTATTGTCGCCACCACCACCACTATTACTACCACTACCATAACATAATCACCACAACCAACACCACCTTTGCTATTACCACCATAACCGTTGTCACCACCACCACCATAACAAAACCATCACCACCACCCCCGCCACCTCCACGATCACCACTACCATAACATACCACAACCACCACCAACTTCAATAGTACCACCATAATCGTCATTTCCACCGCCACCACTATAGCATAATCACCACAATCACCACCACCTTTACTACTACCACCGCTGCAACCACCATTGCCACCGTAACCATCACCTCCACTACCACCACCACCACTACCACCATCATAATCATGGTGACCACTGCCACTCCCACCCCCACCCCCAACATTATATTCACCGAACTACAATAGCTTAACCACCACCACAACCCTCACTTTAACAATCATTGCCCTTGCCACCACCACCACCATCATCGCCCACATTCGCAATCACCATCACCACAATCAACGCCACAATGACCATGCCACAATGACAACTATTACCAGTATCACTACCACCCACAATCACTTGTCCAATTTGTATCGATTTTCTTTAATTACTACCAAGCACTCGTAAAGCGATGCATTGCAAACCAATGCAATGTAAACTAATGCATTTGCATCAATTTGCAAAACACATTATTTTACAGTGTACCAAGCAGAGCCTTAATCACCTCAAGAGTGATAGGTTGTGTGGGCCAAATGGGTTTCCGAGTCAGTTTTACAAACAAATAAGTGAAGCGCAATGGAAGATAATTGGATGATGGTTGTCAAAGGTTTCATTGTGAATAGGTATTTAGATTGGCATCTCAACATTGGGGTTAATGCAGATAAAAAAAACTAAAAAAAAAAAAGCGGAGATCTTTAGATTGGTGATTACAGGGTGGGAAACAACAGGCAGATTATGCTGCTCGTATTGCTTATGAGATGGTGGACACCAAGATGAGGAGCAACTCAATGGGCTGACTGTAAGTTAGATTTCACGAAGGGGTTTGAAAGCCTTAGCTAAGATTTTCTCGATGTCATATCCTCCTTTGGATGTTAAAGTATCCAAGGCTCCACCAATTTTCAAGAGTGCTTTTCTAATCCTGCAGTCAGCCAATCCTGCATAAGAGTTGTTGCTCAATATTCCTTTTTATGTATTTTCTTCTTCCCCTTTACCTTCTCCATGATCTCGGTGTTTTGGAGATATCATGTTTAAGATGTCTTGTATATTATATCATATCACGTATAATGTTAATTTGTAATTGACTAAGTATGGATCTTAAATCTTGTCATTGAGGGTTATGGGATTTTCATATTTTTTAAAAAGAAAAACAACTCTAAAGTTTTATCACTATGCTAATATATGTTCATATGAACAGCTCTGGTGTTGAAGCTCGGAGAAGAGGTTCACATACAATCATAGGTCAGATTTACCTTGGGCTTCACCTTAATTTCAACAAGACTCCAGGTTCACATACAATCAGAGCTTATAGGGCACGGGGAGCTTACAGGTCACGGATTCTAATATTGCGTTTAACAATTGAATGCAGTATTAAAGGAAGAAAAAAATGTCAGCTGATTGAATCAACCAATTAATCCCCGACTGACTAGCACTAGTTGCTACTCTGGTTCTTCCTCAATCACCTACTACCAGTGAAACCCCCTTCTCTTCTCTCATCTTTTCTCGTTCCTCCCCTTTCTCTCACTCTTTCTCTCTTTTCTCTACAAAAGACTTTTCAATCTCTTTCTTACTCAAAGGGAAACCCACCAGTAATGCATCTCTCTTTCCTGTATAATGAAGCACCATACTCAACTCAGATGATTGGAGATATACAAAAGATACAAGGCTTGACCAATATGACAACTCTATTCGTTTCCTCCAAGCAAAAGCTGAGGAAGTGAGGGCCTTGCATGACATTTCGTCTTAGATGTAACATCCATAAATTCAGATAGATCTTTGTCATTGGCCAAGTGAATAACATCAATGAGTTTGTAGGTATCCTAGTGTGCAGAGGGGAGAAGTTACCCTGTAGGCATGTACAATACCTCAGTATAGCTCTCAGTGCAAATTTCAAGAATAACCATGTCCGGATTCAGTTCTGCGGTTACCAACTGGAAATGTAAGCTTCTTTCGAAGGTATTAGGCCTTGTTATTTACACGATGAGCACGAATGCCATCCTCACAGTCATTGCCAATAGAACTGAGAGGCAAATGAGAAAGTTCCTCCGAGGAGGAACAAGAGTGGAAAATAAAAAAATAAAAACTCCATTTAATTTCATAGGAAAACATTCATGATCCAATGGAAGATGGGGATTAGGGATAAGAAAATTTAGGAAGATGGGCATGGCTTTGCTGGGTAAGTGGATTTGGCTTTAAGCACAACACATTGTGGAGGCAAACAGCCAAGTTTGAGGAGGAGAGATCTAAGTGCTACACTCCGGAGGCCAAGAGCACATAAGGGTTCTCATTATTGACAAGCAAAATGAATATCAGGAGTAAGTTTGGTCAGAACACTGACTTTCAAGTGGGAATAGTGAACATAAAAAATTAAGAAAAACATAAACATAAACATATATCATAAATGCCTCAATTTGGAATGCATACTGAAAATGAGCTGTGACTCAGAGTCTTACATTAGTCCAGATGTTTCGAATTTGGTTAATGACTTGGGATAGGGGTAAATTCTACAGCTTCAGACTAGTTTAAACTTGAATCTGCTACTTATGCTCATGAAAGACAGGATTGAAGACAATAAATATCAGAAACTAGTTTGTTACAAACATCTGTGGAAACCAATGTTTCTGCTCTAGACTGGTGTGATCAAGTTATAGCCTACAAAGGCATACCACCCAGAAGTTGGATTGACAATCAGAGCAACTGGCAATCTGAACGACATCTGTGAATGGTTGGTAGAGAAGTTTGACAGGGCCATCCTTCAACGCGTGTAGACTGTGTGTGATATATAACAGCTCAATATGGTTATTATGAATGATTCACAAATTCACAGCATGAAATCTGAAGGACTCATCATGAGATCTTTTTTTTCCTTCCCTGTGAGCTAAAGCCCAGAAACAATCCAATCCTCCACTGCATGTCATTTTCCCCTCAACCTTCTCAAGAGGCTATTCATGGCCGAATGGCATTGGCATCACAGCTCTGCCTTAAAAGTTAAGAATTGGATTCCTACAAATACAAAATGCCTAAGAAATTCACACATAATTATCAATATCTTAGGATATGCATGATACGATACACGATAAGTATCGTATGTAAGCCTCATTCTTACGGTACATAATATCTTATGGTACACTGATATAGGATGAGGTAGGTACCATCATTGTACAAGTGATGTGAATAAATGGATAGATGAAAGGCAATAGCTTGTTAAATATGTGTCATACAAGTCATAACCCAATGGAAGTGTTTTGGGATCTCCTTGCTTGAATAAGTCTTATTTTATGCCTTTTCATGCTTATCTATATGTGTAGATTTATTTTTGCACCATATCTTACAATACACAATAAGTGAAGATACATGTATCTTAATTTTAGGTGTCTGGAACACAATAGGATAACAAAATTTATAATATGAGCTCACATATTACTTCTATGCACACATTAAGGCTCAGATATCATCCTTGTTTCAGGGGAAACCCTGCCCCATGGAGGAAGGAAAATCTTCCAGACTTTCCACCATAAGTGGTTAATTTTTTTAATTATGTGGGCCAAGGAACAGATAGAATAGACTTACCTGTTGATAAAAGTCAAACGAGTCATAGAAAGCTGTTGCGTGCTAGTAGTAACTTCACGGATCCATCTTATTAAAAAGTGTTGTCTTTTGATAGCTTAGTGACAAAGGCTTGGGCTACGGGTCCATATAGAAAGTTTCAAGACTGGCTGTATAGGAGGAGGAGGGTGGCATTCACACATCTCTCAGCTCCTTGGCACTCGGGTGATCCATGTTTTAAAAAGCGATTGAGGCGTGCGCCTTGAGGATACTACATCTATTTCAGTAATTTATGCTAAATTTTCTGAAACAACTGAGTGTACTATGAGTCTATGAAGATACTACAAGTCTACAATCTGCAAATCAGGTGAAGTCTTAATCCTCGACCTCCACTTCTTGTTCTTCACTACAATCCTTACGAGTTACGAGTCTTCAAAATTTTCTTTGATTTCTACATTTATAGAATTACAATAATAAGGTTAGTCTGATAGTCTCAACTCAACAAACAATACATGTAGGCACATAAATTATAAATACTAAAATACTGAAATACATAACTCATAAGGTGATAATGATGTGATTTAATTTTTTTCAGACTTTCAGTATTATGCTATAATGCTATAGTGAATTTTTCACTACTTTTTACAAAAAAACGCCTCGCTCTGCCTCGAAAAAAGCTAAACCGCCTCGAAGCTTAAAAACGCTTTTTAAAACATTGCTCGGGTCCTCTCTTCTCCTCTGTACATATTTATGTACTATCAAGTATCAACTCTCAAAAAAGAAATCATCTCCATCCACGTCATCATCTTCATTGGAAAACTTTCATTCTTTTTTCCCTTGTTTTGATAGTTAAGCCCCCCACCCCAACAAAAAAAAAAAAAAAAAAATTCAAAACTCTCTAAAGCTCTCTCTAAAGTTGTTTAATTTACCCTTGAATGAGGATAATGAAGGTTAAAGAGGAGTGAATGACGAAAATAAAAAAATTTAAAAATTACAAAATAAAATTTTAAGCCTTGCCCCAATGATGTGATAGACGGATTGTTTTGTCCATGTATCGGTGCATTGTGGGACATGTTTCGTCGTGACTTCTATACACAGCATATCACAACCATAACATATATCGTGTGTACAAATAAACATGCTTGTGATTAAAGAAGACCATCTAGTTCCTGACCCCTAACTGAAAAGCAACTATATACATATAGTCTTCATTTTCTATTTGTCGGAGATTGATATTTAAGTGTGACGAAATCAAGAAGGTTTTAAAACTCAAAGTTTATGTATCAAGAGTGGTACACCTTGTGTCGAATGGGACTTGAACCCCATTGTATGAGCATTTGAGCCATGTTTTGGATAGAAGCCCATGTCCCTAACCTATGCTGTCCTTTAAACTCCATAATGTCATTTTTAAATTAGAGTCTTAGCTAGTACATTTTGGTAGACATTAAAATCAAACCTATTGACCCGTGTAGTTGAAATGATGGTGTTGTAACTACAACAGATTTCTTGAATCAACAGAATTAGAAAAGCTAGTAGTTTTCTGATTCTGTAGTGACAATAGTTCTTTCTGCACTTGAAAAAAAATGATTCAAATTTACTAGCATTGAACTCACAGCCCAAATGGTAGAAATAGACAAATTATAAATAAAAAATGCAATGTCCTAAAAAGTGAATGTTATCACAACTTGAACACATTTTCATCTATTGAAAGAAAGAGAATGAATGGAAATGAGTAATACAGAAAATCACCTTGTAAAGTTGCTCGGTAATTGCGGCTGCAATGACACCGCTATAGAAAGCAGCAACCTATATAGTGACAATTGGTGTGAATGTTTTGGGGCGTCTGTAATGTTCAATTGAGTCCCAAAGAAATGTTTTCTCCCATTTTGTGAACATATACTCTGAATATCTCCTCCATAGATATGTCACTGTCACCATTTTTTCTTTTCTGCGAATTAAACAATAAACATGAATCAAAATGGAACCCAAAGCCAAAACAACAAAAACGAAATCATAGATATGTACGTTGGAGATTTCTAACGCTCAATTAATTGTGGACGAAAAAAAAAAGCACTAAAATCTGGAAGTACAATGAAAGAAAGGGTTGTGAAGAAGAGGCGAAGTGGGTGAGGGAGAGATTTCCTGATGAGGAGTGAGTCGCGTTTGGATTAATGAATGGTTTCGGTTTTCAAGTTGAGAGAAGAACAACTTCACAACCCTACTACTGTTGTTCGTTTTCAATTCAATTCAAGAAAGAGTGACTTAAGGGCGTGTGTGGTTACTCAATGGAATGGATTTGACGTGTAAGCCATTCGTTTTCTTTCACCTTTTCTACCTTCAAACCTCATTACGCGCTCTCTTCACAACCCCAATTTCCCTAAGACGTACTCGCCTTCGTTGTTGAAATTGACACCGATTTCCAACAACAATCACAACCCAATTGGGTATGCTTCCTCCTCGCCATCTCTATTTACGATCCAACAGAATCTAGCTCTGATTCCCCCGTCACTTGCCCCACGACGCCACCCTAATTAGCCACCAAGAGGAGGAGGAGAGAAACACACCAAATAAAAGAGAAACAGTTGCAACAGTTTGTCAAAGATGGAAGAGCCCTTCTAGGGAGCGAGGAAAGGGAGCGATCCCACTCGAGATAAGCTGAGGGTGCACATCTCGAGGGGGAGGGATGGGTGCTCGCTCCCTAAAATTTTCGAAGATGGAAACAAGAGTCTTGTTAGAATTACACTGGAAACAATTAGACAATAGTACATATAGGGAGTGAGGGAGACAGCGTGAGGTAGGGGGTGAGGGCAGCCCAACACCGCCCACCCTTCTCGCGATGATGAGGGCGGGCGATGTTGAGCTACCCTCGCACCGTCTCCCTCGCCCCCTAGAATCAGGGATTAGACAAACAACCTTCAATAGCCGAAGAGTAAAGCTAGACTCAGCCACGGCACGAGTGGGGACTCAAGACCTCCACGGCACGGGTGGGGACTCATGGCTAATGGTGTCGACTCCTAAAACTTTTTATTTTATTATAATTTGTGTTTTGGATTTAGTCTTGACCTCAGGGGTAAACAAATTGAAACTACAGTCTCACCATTCGTAATTGTGTCAACACACTCTATGTATCCCTTTGCTACAAGATCATGCCACCCACCTTCATCTAGGGACTCATGTAAAAAGAGAAAACTAAGTATAAGATTCCAAGCAATTCAATTATAGGAAAATATCATGATCTCTTGACTTGTACACACCCGTTGTTGCAATGCTCGGATATCTTATTTCTTTATTAGCAATTGTTGATTCTCGACAATAAATAATGGTCGACTGCATCGACCATAATTAGTATAGAGTCTCAATTCTTCAAACTAAAATTTTGAATGATTCCAACTTTTGTATTGACATCAACCAGTAAATGGAGTTAACTCAGTTCAGCCATCGTCTAGCCACAAAACAATAAAAAAACAGAATGCACAAAGCATTATCTAATGTATGCCTATCGTATGTTGCTTCAAAGTCAGTAATCTTGTGGTGCAACCAGTGCATATACTTCAAACATAGAAATTTTATGCCCTCCTATTTGTTCGTATAATCCTAATCTCTAATTCGATAACAACCCCCTAAATAACCTTCACCCTGAGTAACGAATCCTTCAATCATAATTGCTCCAAGAACCATCATCCACCACATCCTCCCCCTAAAAATTCCCACTTTAAAGGTTGCTCAATACCAACCCACGATTAGTGATTCTAATTATTTCTCATTACTAGAGTCTCTTTACTCTGGTGAAGTATCTATAATTGTTCAAATACTAAATCCCATCAATGCACTATGATAGATGCACCACTTACCTTGAAAATAATATTTTAACATTGGCAATCACCTGAAAAAATACACAAATTATAAAAAGTCAATAAATGAGTGGAAGCACCCAGATCTTTAGTCCTTTTGCAACTTCGCAAAGCGTCTTAATTGATAGAAGGAAAATAGTAATAATTATAAAAACGAAAATAAAACTGAAAGTTGCATACTTCTTCCTTGATTTTGTAACATATATAACGTTGTACATTTCTAAGAAACTTTGGATTCATAAATGATGCTTACCGGCAAATTTAGGAAGCTCTCGCCAATTCCAATGGCCATCAGTAGTCCATGCTCATATCTTCAGTCCTGTTTTATCACATAATAGCCACATAAGCAAAACGTTCCGGCAGTATTTGACATACCTATTGCCAAAAAAAAAAGAAAAAAACAAAAAATGGAAATTAACTAATAGTCTGCAAATCTATTGTTGTTATGTAAGCTAATTTTCATCATTGTCCAAGTCAGAATCAGAATTACAACCTGATTTCCAAATAATAGTAAGCTCATCAATAAGGTGGGCTGTATGCTATTTGACAATGTCCTTCAATATCACAGTCTAGACAAAAGTGTCCACAAACACCTAAAAAAGGGGTCATCACATGTCCATGAGTTGAATCCTACCTATAGCTTAAAAAAATCGGACCCAATAGTTTTGAACAAATTTCTCAAGGTAGCATAGTAACCAAGTTCAAACTTATGGGAAGAATTCCAAATTAGCTGGAGAGGCCAATTCGAAAACTAAAAGAATATGCATACTAAATGACGAATAACTGAAAGAAGAGAAATGAGAAAGAAAAAGGAAGGACGAAGAAGGGGAAATAAACAGATCATGTATTTTGTCCATTACATTGACGCATCAATCATTCACATTGTGAGGTATCAACTTGGAAGAAAATCATAGAATACTTTGAAATATCAGTAAAACTTTGCAATTACCACGGATATCAAGTGTCTAGTATAACTCTTAACATTATCATATATACCCAGAAAATAAATGCTAGATATCCTGTTTTTCAATACCCTTTAGTGAGTTTGGACGGATGCAAGCTTCTTTTGGTGGAATTGAATTCTCCCTAGATGTGTGCATAAAAGTGAACATAAGATAAACATCACATGTAATAGAGTTAATGAACTATGTTTCTAATAGTACCCCGTGTAGAATTCCTGCATACTCTGGAGCGACTTCTTGATCACACAAGAAACAAATGAAGGAAATAAGGAAAGGCAAAGTAAAAGTAAAAGTAATGATATATTGAAAACAAAATAACACACCTTTTCTGTTTTCAAATTAGCAAACCTAAAGATTCACTAAAAAGCGGAGTGACTGAAAGACTTTAAGCCAACAGCTACACCAAGCCAAACAGATGCAAGCGATGGAGTTTTTGCGGCAACTAGACCAAGAAGTGCAAATCCAGGCCCAAAAAAACCCATTGACCTAAAGTTTCCTAGAATAATAAAACTATACTACAAAGGGATAGATGATAGAAGAAGAACACACGATGACTTGAAGAATTACTACCTTTGTTTTCAGGTTAGCAATCACGTCCCCAACAATGTTCTGTTTAGGCAATCTAATACTGTGGATCACTACTTGAAATAAAAAACTGCAGAATGAGGCATAACCAAGATATTACGTGTGAGAAATACTCTAGAATCCGCATGCATACTCACTTCATCCTTTGTTGCTTGATGATAGGCAACCTTCAAAGTTTTAAAACCTTGCAATTGTGGCAAAGGAATGTCCAATACTTCATAATACAAGATATCAGAAGTCTGTACAAATTTTTTTATAAAGGTCATCTTTATTGATTTCGTCCTAACATTTATAAGCAAATAATGATAAACATGCAAATAAACTGATACGTTCCACTGTCATGCAAATAAACATGTATAATTTCCCTGTCAGTTTGTTGTTTCGTTCCAAGTGCCGAATGTGATACGTTCTTTTAGGATTTAAGTAGATCAAGCTTATAATATTTTCATAACAGTGTAGTACAAAAATAACCATCGGCAAGGTTCATATTTCTTCCTTAAGTTGCAGGAAATCTAGACTGAAGAAGAGATTGATTAGGGCTTTTTTCATCCAAGTCATTGACTGTAACGTGATGTTAAGAAAAACATGAAAAAAATTCATGTAAACAACAACTACCTAGTCAACAACTCAACATAAGTAACTAATTGCATAAATTACGCTTATATGCCGAAAATACCATATTTATCGGTCTAAATGGATCACATTGAAAGAGAAATTCAGACAAAACATGAAATCAATACTTGAAAAGCGTCTACAAACTCGCAACTTGCAATTTTTTGTGATTTAGGTGTCCGATCGTCCAAATTACAGAGAATCTGAACTTGTTTACAAAAATGATCGAAGAATTTTACGAGTTGTTAAAGTTAAAGAACACCGATCTGCGCCAAATAATCTCTAAAATGAACCTAAAACACACAGGGGTTTAAGCAAATCAAGCGATTGAACAAAGTGTTGAAAGCAGAATGAGAACTATCGAATAAGCTTTGAAGAGAAGTAGTGGAGGTTCGTCTTTGCTTAGATGCAAATTGAATGAAGAAGAAGCTAGAGATCACGAGAGGGAAAGTGAGAGAGCGATCGATGGAGTTGTTGGAGGTTTGAGATCGATTGATGGAAAGTGAAGTTTGAGATGGAGATCGAAAGAGTGAATTGATGGAGAGCGAATCAATGGAATTTTGATTGAGATCAATCGATGGGATTGTTAACCTCTCTTTGAAATGAGTTTGGGTCAGAGAAGTTTCAAATGGAGTGTTGGTCGAGTTATAATTTCTCATTTTAGAAATTAGTAATTTAAGTAAATATTTTTTATTTCTTAGTTATTTTTATAAATAATATATTTATAAAATTACTAATAGTAACTTAAGTCAATAATTAGTAACATTTTTTTGTGTTACAAGACTTGTAACACAATGAAGAGTTACAAATTGAAAAATATTGATGTTACTAATTACCCATTTTTGTGTAGTGGGAAGCCATGACACTAACCACATTGTGTATAATAAACACAAAATTTTCATTTTTTTAAGTGGGTATGCTAGAAAACCCATGACATGAAGTGGGGCCAATTCAAGCATGAAGAATAATCCAAATAAATGCAAAAAATTATTATTATTACTTTTGCGAAAATGAGGAAGTGTACAACCAACCTCACAAGTGCGTGTTTGAGAAACACAACTTGTCTCGCAGGAAGGTTTGCGATATCGGATGGATTTCTCGCCATAGCGAGAGTTTCCGTTTTCTGGTAGAAATATGTGCAAGTGCTTTGTGATTCACGCAGATAATACCATTTCGACTTCAATTTTCTTTGAGATTGGTACTGATTAATTATGATTATTCTTATTTTAGGTTGGAGGTGGTAGATCACTCACTGACTTTCTTTTTAAAAAAAACTTATCCATGACTAAAATAAAACTGAGATTATATAAGACTGCATTAAATATATTTATACATCCTAAAACTTTAAATGAATTAAACCAAAATCAATATTTCATGTGGTCAAATTTGTGTGTTGTGGAACACGAAGTTTAACATGCAAATTCCAAAATAGGTGATGTTATGCAAGATTTCTCATCTTGTGAAGATGAGCAGAGCGAATCTCATTGCACCTCTGGAGCTCATTTCTCAAATAAGTGATAGTTTACAAGTTATGACAAATTATTGAAGAGATTTTGAGGATTTGAATTGTTGAATTGCTGAGGGATTTGCTAAGATTTGGGGATTGGGTAGAGAAGAGAAAATCTATATGGGGGCAAATCAAAATTTTGTGTAAAATTAGGGAATTTTTTTTTATGTTTTTCCAAAAAAGTCAGTGGGGGGAAAGTGTCCCCATTTGACCCTATGTGGCACCGTGCCTGGCAACAACCTCGATCCAAGTTTCCGAAGACTTGAACTGGGATCATCTAGGCTCTCAAGAAAGAACCGGATCCGAATTTTCTTTGCAAGGAGGAAGAAGATGCTCTATGACGTTTTGCAAGGATGAGGAAGACGTTTTGCAAGGAAGAAGCTCTGTGCGTTGGAAAATTTCGATCGAAAAAGTGTAAGTTTGGTCGCTGATTTTTGTGGCTTTGGCTAAAAAATGAAATTTACAAAAGGACAAAAAAACCTTCGAAAAACTATGAATTTGCATTTCACCCCTTTCGATTTCATAATCCAAAAAAACAAAATTTACCTCAAATTTTCGCGGAAAACTCATTCCTTGGTTATTAATAAGGAGTTGTGGATTAAAAAAACACAACTAATCCAATATATATCCGTACATTAATTTTTTGTTCAAATTATCGAGTTCATATTTGGATTGGATACATATGGATCGGATTTTTATAATTTTAACATTTTTGTTATGATATGATAAGTATATAGTATGTTGATACCTAAAGAAATTAGTTATTAGATATAAATGTACACATGAAATTTTGTTATTGGATTCAAAATAATTTTTTTTAGTAAAAAGGTTTAAATTGTTATATTAAAATCTTACAATAATTTGAAATTATTTTATTTAAAAATTTAAATCAAAGATTTTACATGTTATTAATAAGAAATTGTCGATATACAAAACACTACTAATCCAATACATATTTGTAACATTAATTTAGGGTGAAAATTATCAGATCCATATTGGATTGGATACATATAGATCCAAAACCGTACCAATAACTATCGAATCCAGATACAAGATTCAAATTATTCCAAGAACCGCTTTTATTAGTTCGAATATCGGGTTTAATCACATCTATTATCAGCCCTAACTACTAGATACATGGAAAATAATTTTTCGAAAGGGTTACTTGTGTTTTTTGGTGTTTATGGTGGTCGCGGTGACTACGTCAATGGTGTTAAATAGTATTAGGAAAAGATGTTTTTTTTATTCGTTAATCGAAATAAAAGAAGAATGAGAATACTATAAAACAGAGTAATAATCTCTGGGTACTTTAGACAAATCCCTAAATCATCTGAGATTCCCCATTTTTCTTTCCCACCTAAAACTTAAAGTGCCAAAAAGGGTAGCATCATTTTTAGGACTAGCCATAGACATTGTGAATGTTGTCATTCTCTCCACTTCCATATTTCTCTTTCGTGTTCTGTTGCAATTTGGCGTCTTGGTTTGAGTCCAACCCAACAACGGATCCCCTTCTTTTAGATCCTCTCCTCGCCAACAATCTCTACAACCATGTCTTCCATGGCCAACAACCTCCTTGGATTCACCACTACCAACATCCACAATGGATTCAATTCAACGCTAACACAATATCCTTCTCTTTCTTTCCCCTCAATCAACAACCCCAAATCTCTGTACCCTTTAAACATTTCAACATCTTTTCTCCTCCCAAAAGCCTTGAATACCACTAGTGATGGTGGGGTTGGTGGATACAACGGTGGTGGTGACAAAGGCGGTGGTGATGGGGGTGATCATGAGGGAGAAAAAAATGATGGGTCATCTTCAGATCTTGGCCTTATAGGTCTTTTGTTGAATGGATGGAGATCTAGAGTTGCTGCAGATCCACAGTTCCCCTTCAAGGTCCTAATGGAGGAGCTAGTTGGAGTGAGTGCTAATGTCCTAGGGGACATGGCATCTCGACCCAAATTCGGTCTCAACGAGCTCGATCTCGTCTTCTCAACTCTAGTCGTCGGATCAATCCTCAACTTCCTTCTCATGTACATCTTAGCTCCCACTGTTGCAACCTCAGCTTCAACCAAGGCAGTGATGGGTCACATGTTTGAACCAGGACCATATTCTATTTGTGATCGCTTGGGCACTTTTGTGTACAAAGGTGCAGTCTTCGCAGTCGTGGGCTTCGCAGCTGGACTAGTCGGGACCGCAATATCGAGTGGATTGGTTAAGATGAGGAAGAAGATGGATCCTAGTTTTGAGACTGGGAACAAGGCACCACCAACAGTGTTGAATGCATTAACTTGGGCAGCTCATATGGGTGTGAGTTGCAATTTGAGGTACCAGAGCTTGAATGGAATTGAGTATGTGTTGGCTAAGACTCTCTCTCCTTTGGCATTCAAAGCCTCTGTTTTGGTTTTGAGGTGCTTGAACAATGTCATGGGTGGTTACTCTTTTGTCATGTTGGCTAGGTTGACTGGTTCACAGACCCAGACCCAGACCCAGACCCAGACCCAGACTCAGACCCAGACCAATAAGAAAGAGGTGGAGGTTGCCAATTGAGATCAATGTATTATTATGTTCCTTTGGTTTTAGGAGCTAGTTTTGATTGTTGAGTATGGGGTTTTGTTATCACTGAGAATGATTCTCAGTAGTACTAATGGAATAGATTTCAACATTTCACCATTCCACTTGTAGTGCATTGTTTGTAGTTTTTACATATTTTATCGCAGAGAGATTTGGCATGGGCTATAGCTTGTACCATAATTTGTTTTTTTTTTGTTTTTTTTTTTTTTAATTTTTTATTACATGTGTTTTAAATCATGTTTGCTATAAAAATCCCTAGGATAAGTTTCATCTTCCAACTAGATAAATTGGCTTTTTCAATTTTTAAGATTGTTTTTGAAGAAAATACACCATTTTTGTCCTTAATTAAAAATGTCATAGTCAAGTTTGGGTATTTCAACAAGAATGAATGATAATGTGTATTGGTGGCCAATGTGGATGGGAGAAATGACGTGAGAGATCTTTTCATTGAAGGTCATCACTGATGGACATAAAATCGAAGAAGAGGGTGATTTCTCGATATTGTCTTAGGGGGTGTTTGTGTTCAGTTACTTCTAACCTCTTATGATGAGGAACCTTTAACTGGAAGTAAATGTTGTAATAAGAGGAGGTGAGAAATTTTTGTTTAGGCTTTCATTAGTAATAACTCGTGAAAAAGTAATAAAATCAATGGTTCAAAGGTTCTTTATTTATGAATAATGAAATTCAATGTCATTCTCTGAATCAAATGCTTTACCAAACATATCAGATGCTAACAACAATTTTTTTTAAGCTATTAAAATACAAGATCTGATTTGGAGGTGTAAACAAACACCTCTTTAGTTTGATTTCTTCAAAACAAGATATAAATATTATGTGAACGAAATTACGATTTGGTGAAGCAATTGTAGGCGTGAAGTGAAATTTTTAATACGGAAAATGAACTTGGAGGCCTCCTTTTCTGAAAAGTAGACCATTAAGGTACCATAGTTAATGAAATGGCTGATAAATATTATTTTTTCAATCTTATGACTATTAAGGCTCAACTTGTGATCTACCAAAATAAAATGACAATTTAATCATTTTTAATCCCAAAAATATAATGTAGTTCTTGAGGCATGAGCCACTACATATCGGTCTAATCTTTTTGTAGATCATTGATGATCGTGGCATCTTCTTCCTCCAAACCCTTTTACAACTTTTTTTTTTCACTTTCGAAACCCACCACCACTGACCACACCTCTCCTTGTCTCCTCTTTTTTTCATTTGATTGGTTAAGAGTTATTATTAGCTTAAATAATTTTAAAACACCAATTGATGTTGGTATTTGAATTGCCATTTAAGTGGAAAGTTATAAGGAAATGGGAAAAACTTCTAAAAAATCATATCTGTAATTGCTAACAAGGACTGCGATGAGGAGATATTGGAGATGTGGATTTATGTGAATTAGGCGAAAGGCTTGACATAGACGATGTGATGAGAGAGATATGAGAGGTTTCCAGGGATGAGGAACAAGGGTTGATATTGAAGATTTTTCTAACTATTGATCATCCTAATTGCAATATTTTGCTTCCCATATTTGATCCCCACAATCCCCATATCATTTTTTCTTTGTGAGTCCATTAATGATGAAATTCATACTAGCTCATCGTTATGATTTTCAAAATGGGTTTCAAGATGGTGATTATATACTTTAGTAAGAGATAACATCAATTAAACAATAGCTTTTAAGAGTTATGAAAAGGGAGAAAGAAGAAGTGTGATGAACTTATGATGATAAATAGGATTAGGAGGAGAAAATGACATGATCACCATTGATCTACATAGAGATTTAGGGTACAAATTTAGATTGAAGTTGCAGTGGCTATGCCTCGAGACTTACATTATGTGTTTAGAGATTAAAAATGTTTAAATTAGCATTTTGTTTTGGTAGTTAACCATAGTTAACAAATTGAGCCTTAATGGTGATACGATTGAAAAATAATAGTACTTATTAGCTATTTCGTTAACTACTGTACCTTAATGGTCTACTTTTCAGAAAAGTAAGCCTTCAAGGTCATTTTTCAATTTTAATAAAAATCCGCAAATAACAAATTATATTGGGATTTCGTAAGATCAAAATATTAAGATTTGGCAATGACTGTTTTACACCACCACCTAAAATTTTATTGTATTTTTAGACCTACTATATGACACCACCAATAAAAGGGAAAATTTTCCTTTTTTCTCTCATTTTTTTTCTCCATCTGCAATGAACAACAAGAACAACAACAATGACAATAGCAGCAGCCAGCCCCACATCACCATGCCACCACCTCGCGTCGTCATCCCACCCTTTTCTTTCCTTTCTTTCCCTCCTCTATTCTCTCAGTTTCTCTTCTTTTCTCTCTCCCTCAGTTTTGTTCTGCAAACAACAAAAGTAACAACAACAACAACAATGTGTTTTGCGCAACCGCCTTGCAGCCCCACCATGCCTCGCCCCCATTTCACAACAAACTCCACACCATCGTGTATTTATACACTAGGTATTTATCATGGGGAAGCCATAGAAGAAGGAAAATTTGAAAGAAAAAAAATAAAACATACAAAAGTACATAATTTTGTCTTGATTGCATTAGAAGCTACGAATATGTTTCATAGGCTCGCAACACGTTGTGTGAATGGTGCCTAAGCTTGTTCCTCCCTTGCTTCGCACAGGAATATGCTACTTCATTCAAACCACTTGCAGAAGAAGTTGCAAACGTTGTCAAGCATGATGTTAGGTGTTGTTTGCCTACATGGCTGCGAGAGTATGTCATTGTCTCGCATGTCCTAACCATGCCAAATTTTGGTTGATTTTGTTTTTTGCTATGACTTCTATTTGTATGGGTTTTCCCATGTCGAATACATAGTTAATAATCTTTCTTTTTAGTGTTTCAAGCTTCCATTAAAAAATTTCAAAAGTTGACTCCGAAGGTCCCAAAATAGGGATCTTTGAAGGGAATGTCAAAAAAGAGTTTAGGGAGTGGATTCTCTCTTTTATAAGTCTAGGAAAACCATAGATTTGTGAAAAGTTACAAAAAAAAAAATCGACAAAAATCAAACAATGGGCTTGTTTTTCTCCCATCGCAGAGATTCATGCGAATATAAGACAAACATTCACACAGCCTCATGCGTTTGATTGGGACCCTTTTGCAGAAGGTTGTGCAAGGTTATTTCTTTTTTTCACTGAATCCTATGCAAAACGTGTCATAACCAGGTTTTGTTTAGAATTATTTTAGGTTTTGTTGACCTTTTGGTTCAAAATCAAATTTTCTCATTTATTTATTTATTTTTGTGTTCAAAATCCAATTCACTATGTATTAAAATGTTGAATTAATTGTTTGTTTACTTGTATGAATTATTTGAAGCTTGATTTTCATGGATAAGTTGGAACTTTTTTTCCTATATTGTTAACCTTTACATCCAAGCACCATCAAAACAATTTATTTCATGGTGTCGATGATGAGATAGGTTATATCATGGCAATGTAAAGCAAGTTGACATCAAACAAATATGTATAAGTAGCATAAAAAAGTTTCAACCAAACGTTATGTACTCGAAACAACATTTAGTTTCATCAAGTAGAAACCATTACATCAAACAAAGTACATAAGGAATACATATAAACCAAATGTACTTAACATCAACTAAGAAAACACCTAGACCAAAACTGAACACCTAGAATCAAACATAAAACCTTGACTTTGTGATTGAATTACTCGTCATGTTCATCAATAAATTCGTTTACCATTTCACCATCTCTACTCTTATTTGTCGCTTCTTTCTTCATCTTTTTTTTTTTTTTTACAATCACATTTCGACTATACTCCATTAATTGGTTGTCTATGTAATGGGTCATCACCACCCATGGATTGTGATTTCGCGAAATTTCGAAATTCACAGATTTTCGCCAATAACTTCGATAAATTTCATCCCTTAATTTCAAAAAATTTGATGATTTTGCGAAAAAATCAATTAAGGACACTACACCATAAATGGCAATTTGTAACACACTAGCTATGTTACTAAAAAAATTTGTAACACCACAAAAATCTTACAAATCATGGCATTACAAATATTAGTAACACATTGATGTATTACAACCTTCAAATTTCGTAACATCTCCACATGTTACATATTTTTTGTTACACATTGTAGTATGTTACAATGTTCAAAATTAGCAACATCTCCACGTGTTACAATTTTTTTTTTAATATACCACTAATTCCTGATAAGCCAACTTGAACTGAATCTGTTATCTCAATCTATTTCCCTTACAGATCAATATTGTCAAAGATCTCTCAATCAACAAGTGCAACAAAACCAAAAATAGTAAGTAAAGTGAAACAAAAACATTTTAGAGCAAAGCTTATCAGTACTCAAGAGTATTTCGAATCTTAATCCATGCAACTGATTTATAATCTGTATTTTCCAAGTATATTGTTATTGTTCAAATTGGTTGATCATTGTGTTATAAGTTTCTGATGATTCAAATCACATTGCTTCCAACTCTATAGTAAAACAAGAGATTTCGTATTGTTTACAAGAAAGTGTGAATTTGAGGAGGCAGCTAAAGCATATGATGATCTAGACAAAGGTGATATTATTAGGTGAGCTTTTGTCGAGATTATGTAATTCGTCCTTTCTGAAGAGTACTGAATGTCAGGGCTGGAGGAACCAATATTCTGAATCTCCTGCAGATTAAAGAATTTCACCATGAGGTATGTCTAAGATCTGTAATATTTCAAGTATAAACTGAGGGAATGAGTTAATAAGTAGTAAAACAGAACCCTTAATATATTAACGGTTCCAAGATATGGTTTCATTAATATGACATCTAACAAAAGTCCACTGAAGGCTACGTTCAGTTTAGCTCAAGTTATAAAATACTATTTCATACAATGCATTTGTTCCATGTACTGTACAAATTGGACTGATTTGGCAAAACCAAGTAGAACTGATTGATAATTCTGCAAATATAACAGTGACAAATATGGTTTTCATTTTTAGCTCACAGGAACTGAGAAACAATTCTCATTGCATAGAATTGATTGATAATTCTGTAAATATAACAGTGACATATATGATTTTCATTTCCAGCTCACATGAATGAGAATGAGAAACATTTCTCATTGCATAGGAATCTTTATCATGAACTATTTATTTAGTTAAAAAAACAAAACTGACTAAATCCATGTTATTGGAGTTGGAACGAAAGATAAGTTGTAATATTAAAGGATTTTGTTAGAGAAACTAAAACAGAGTCAATTTATTTGGATGACAGTTTGAGAAAATAATTGCTGATTCCTTACTCCGCTACTTACTCATCTCACGCTACTCTAATGTCTATATATAGAGTAGTGAAGTGATGCCTGATTCATAACAAAATAGCTCCATGTGCATTTTTTCTTCTTCTAATAACACTTTTGATATAAGTTTCGAAGAAATAATAAACCCTAGAAGATTAAATAAAGTTAAAATTAAATCGAAAAGTACCAATTGGCGGAAAGAAAGTCGGGAACATCATCTGCTGCTGTAGCACATGCTCTCAATCGATACGCCAATAACAAATCGAGCTAACATACCTAAAACAAGAAAGCCAACTTTAAAACTAAAAATGAACGTAACAAAAATACATATACTATGTGAACATATCTCTGACTTACCTGCCAAGTGAGTTGCACCACTAGTACCAACAATAATAATCAATATGTTTTGTTTTTTAGCAGATGCAACATAAGAATACATAAATTCCGGAGTCCTGTGTGAGATTTTGGCATAAGAATACACATTGCTTCCAACTCTATAGTAAAACAAGATATTTTGGCAGAAAACTTGGAAGCTAAAGATGCAATCAGTGCTCTGGAATGCCTACTGGTGACAGAAAACTTGGAAGCAAAAGGTGCAATCAGTGCAATATATATATAAAACAATTGTACATGTACATGTATTTTTCAAGATTCTATTCTGAAAGGCAGCATCTGGTTCATTAATTGACTCCATTCATAGATGATGTTATCTTGTATTCAAAGCTAATCCCTTAAGTACTGTACCCTCTATCTAAAAAATAATCCTTCAAAGGTAAACTATGCTCAACAATTTGTGTTTTGGATTTAGTCTTGACCTCAGGGGTAAACAAATTGAAACTACAGTCTCACCATTCGTAATTGTGTCAACACACTCTATGTATCCCTTTGCTACAAGATCATGCCACCCACCTTCATCTAGGGACTCATGTAAAAAGAGAAAACTAAGTATAAGATTCCAAGCAATTCAATTATAGGAAAATATCATGATCTCTTGACTTGTACACACCCGTTGTTGCAATGCTCGGATATCTTATTTCTTTATTAGCAATTGTTGATTCTCGACAATAAATAATGGTCGACTGCATCGACCATAATTAGTATAGAGTCTCAATTCTTCAAACTAAAATTTTGAATGATTCCAACTTTTGTATTGACATCAACCAGTAAATGGAGTTAACTCAGTTCAGCCATCGTCTAGCCACAAAACAATAAAAAAACAGAATGCACAAAGCATTATCTAATGTATGCCTATCGTATGTTGCTTCAAAGTCAGTAATCTTGTGGTGCAACCAGTGCATATACTTCAAACATAGAAATTTTATGCCCTCCTATTTGTTCGTATAATCCTAATCTCTAATTCGATAACAACCCCCTAAATAACCTTCACCCTGAGTAACGAATCCTTCAATCATAATTGCTCCAAGAACCATCATCCACCACATCCTCCCCCTAAAAATTCCCACTTTAAAGGTTGCTCAATACCAACCCACGATTAGTGATTCTAATTATTTCTCATTACTAGAGTCTCTTTACTCTGGTGAAGTATCTATAATTGTTCAAATACTAAATCCCATCAATGCACTATGATAGATGCACCACTTACCTTGAAAATAATATTTTAACATTGGCAATCACCTGAAAAAATACACAAATTATAAAAAGTCAATAAATGAGTGGAAGCACCCAGATCTTTAGTCCTTTTGCAACTTCGCAAAGCGTCTTAATTGATAGAAGGAAAATAGTAATAATTATAAAAACGAAAATAAAACTGAAAGTTGCATACTTCTTCCTTGATTTTGTAACATATATAACGTTGTACATTTCTAAGAAACTTTGGATTCATAAATGATGCTTACCGGCAAATTTAGGAAGCTCTCGCCAATTCCAATGGCCATCAGTAGTCCATGCTCATATCTTCAGTCCTGTTTTATCACATAATAGCCACATAAGCAAAACGTTCCGGCAGTATTTGACATACCTATTGCCAAAAAAAAAAGAAAAAAACAAAAAATGGAAATTAACTAATAGTCTGCAAATCTATTGTTGTTATGTAAGCTAATTTTCATCATTGTCCAAGTCAGAATCAGAATTACAACCTGATTTCCAAATAATAGTAAGCTCATCAATAAGGTGAGCTGTATGCTATTTGACAATGTCCTTCAATATCACAGTCTAGACAAAAGTGTCCACAAACACCTAAAAAAGGGGTCATCACATGTCCATGAGTTGAATCCTACCTATAGCTTAAAAAAATCGGACCCAATAGTTTTGAACAAATTTCTCAAGGTAGCATAGTAACCAAGTTCAAACTTATGGGAAGAATTCCAAATTAGCTGGAGAGGCCAATTCGAAAACTAAAAGAATATGCATACTAAATGACGAATAACTGAAAGAAGAGAAATGAGAAAGAAAAAGGAAGGACGAAGAAGGGGAAATAAACAGATCATGTATTTTGTCCATTACATTGACGCATCAATCATTCACATTGTGAGGTATCAACTTGGAAGAAAATCATAGAATACTTTGAAATATCAGTAAAACTT
The DNA here is from genome assembly GCA_963556465.1 of Berberis vulgaris. Classification (NCBI taxonomy): domain Eukaryota; kingdom Viridiplantae; phylum Streptophyta; class Magnoliopsida; order Ranunculales; family Berberidaceae; genus Berberis; species Berberis vulgaris. The sequence continues at coordinate 57,455,686 of OY747133.1, forward strand.
TGCAATTACCACGGATATCAAGTGTCTAGTATAACTCTTAACATTATCATATATACCCAGAAAATAAATGCTAGATATCCTGTTTTTCAATACCCTTTAGTGAGTTTGGACGGATGCAAGCTTCTTTTGGTGGAATTGAATTCTCCCTAGATGTGTGCATAAAAGTGAACATAAGATAAACATCACATGTAATAGAGTTAATGAACTATGTTTCTAATAGTACCCCGTGTAGAATTCCTGCATACTCTGGAGCGACTTCTTGATCACACAAGAAACAAATGAAGGAAATAAGGAAAGGCAAAGTAAAAGTAAAAGTAATGATATATTGAAAACAAAATAACACACCTTTTCTGTTTTCAAATTAGCAAACCTAAAGATTCACTAAAAAGCGGAGTGACTGAAAGACTTTAAGCCAACAGCTACACCAAGCCAAACAGATGCAAGCGATGGAGTTTTTGCGGCAACTAGACCAAGAAGTGCAAATCCAGGCCCAAAAAAACCCATTGACCTAAAGTTTCCTAGAATAATAAAACTATACTACAAAGGGATAGATGATAGAAGAAGAACACACGATGACTTGAAGAATTACTACCTTTGTTTTCAGGTTAGCAATCACGTCCCCAACAATGTTCTGTTTAGGCAATCTAATACTGTGGATCACTACTTGAAATAAAAAACTGCAGAATGAGGCATAACCAAGATATTACGTGTGAGAAATACTCTAGAATCCGCATGCATACTCACTTCATCCTTTGTTGCTTGATGATAGGCAACCTTCAAAGTTTTAAAACCTTGCAATTGTGGCAAAGGAATGTCCAATACTTCATAATACAAGATATCAGAAGTCTGTACAAATTTTTTTATAAAGGTCATCTTTATTGATTTCGTCCTAACATTTATAAGCAAATAATGATAAACATGCAAATAAACTGATACGTTCCACTGTCATGCAAATAAACATGTATAATTTCCCTGTCAGTTTGTTGTTTCGTTCCAAGTGCCGAATGTGATACGTTCTTTTAGGATTTAAGTAGATCAAGCTTATAATATTTTCATAACAGTGTAGTACAAAAATAACCATCGGCAAGGTTCATATTTCTTCCTTAAGTTGCAGGAAATCTAGACTGAAGAAGAGATTGATTAGGGCTTTTTTCATCCAAGTCATTGACTGTAACGTGATGTTAAGAAAAACATGAAAAAAATTCATGTAAACAACAACTACCTAGTCAACAACTCAGCATAAGTAACTAATTGCATAAATTACGCTTATATGCCGAAAATACCATATTTATCGGTCTAAATGGATCACATTGAAAGAGAAATTCAGACAAAACATGAAATCAATACTTGAAAAGCGTCTACAAACTCGCAACTTGCAATTTTTTGTGATTTAGGTGTCCGATCGTCCAAATTACAGAGAATCTGAACTTGTTTACAAAAATGATCGAAGAATTTTACGAGTTGTTAAAGTTAAAGAACACCGATCTGCGCCAAATAATCTCTAAAATGAACCTAAAACACACAGGGGTTTAAGCAAATCAAGCGATTGAACAAAGTGTTGAAAGCAGAATGAGAACTATCGAATAAGCTTTGAAGAGAAGTAGTGGAGGTTCGTCTTTGCTTAGATGCAAATTGAATGAAGAAGAAGCTAGAGATCACGAGAGGGAAAGTGAGAGAGCGATCGATGGAGTTGTTGGAGGTTTGAGATCGATTGATGGAAAGTGAAGTTTGAGATGGAGATCGAAAGAGTGAATTGATGGAGAGCGAATCAATGGAATTTTGATTGAGATCAATCGATGGGATTGTTAACCTCTCTTTGAAATGAGTTTGGGTCAGAGAAGTTTCAAATGGAGTGTTGGTCGAGTTATAATTTCTCATTTTAGAAATTAGTAATTTAAGTAAATATTTTTTATTTCTTAGTTATTTTTATAAATAATATATTTATAAAATTACTAATAGTAACTTAAGTCAATAATTAGTAACATTTTTTTGTGTTACAAGACTTGTAACACAATGAAGAGTTACAAATTGAAAAATATTGATGTTACTAATTACCCATTTTTGTGTAGTGGGAAGCCATGACACTAACCACATTGTGTATAATAAACACAAAATTTTCATTTTTTTAAGTGGGTATGCTAGAAAACCCATGACATGAAGTGGGGCCAATTCAAGCATGAAGAATAATCCAAATAAATGCAAAAAATTATTATTATTACTTTTGCGAAAATGAGGAAGTGTACAACCAACCTCACAAGTGCGTGTTTGAGAAACACAACTTGTCTCGCAGGAAGGTTTGCGATATCGGATGGATTTCTCGCCATAGCGAGAGTTTCCGTTTTCTGGTAGAAATATGTGCAAGTGCTTTGTGATTCACGCAGATAATACCATTTCGACTTCAATTTTCTTTGAGATTGGTACTGATTAATTATGATTATTCTTATTTTAGGTTGGAGGTGGTAGATCACTCACTGACTTTCTTTTTAAAAAAAACTTATCCATGACTAAAATAAAACTGAGATTATATAAGACTGCATTAAATATATTTATACATCCTAAAACTTTAAATGAATTAAACCAAAATCAATATTTCATGTGGTCAAATTTGTGTGTTGTGGAACACGAAGTTTAACATGCAAATTCCAAAATAGGTGATGTTATGCAAGATTTCTCATCTTGTGAAGATGAGCAGAGCGAATCTCATTGCACCTCTGGAGCTCATTTCTCAAATAAGTGATAGTTTACAAGTTATGACAAATTATTGAAGAGATTTTGAGGATTTGAATTGTTGAATTGCTGAGGGATTTGCTAAGATTTGGGGATTGGGTAGAGAAGAGAAAATCTATATGGGGGCAAATCAAAATTTTGTGTAAAATTAGGGAATTTTTTTTTATGTTTTTCCAAAAAAGTCAGTGGGGGGAAAGTGTCCCCATTTGACCCTATGTGGCACCGTGCCTGGCAACAACCTCGATCCAAGTTTCCGAAGACTTGAACTGGGATCATCTAGGCTCTCAAGAAAGAACCGGATCCGAATTTTCTTTGCAAGGAGGAAGAAGATGCTCTATGACGTTTTGCAAGGATGAGGAAGACGTTTTGCAAGGAAGAAGCTCTGTGCGTTGGAAAATTTCGATCGAAAAAGTGTAAGTTTGGTCGCTGATTTTTGTGGCTTTGGCTAAAAAATGAAATTTACAAAAGGACAAAAAAACCTTCGAAAAACTATGAATTTGCATTTCACCCCTTTCGATTTCATAATCCAAAAAAACAAAATTTACCTCAAATTTTCGCGGAAAACTCATTCCTTGGTTATTAATAAGGAGTTGTGGATTAAAAAAACACAACTAATCCAATATATATCCGTACATTAATTTTTTGTTCAAATTATCGAGTTCATATTTGGATTGGATACATATGGATCGGATTTTTATAATTTTAACATTTTTGTTATGATATGATAAGTATATAGTATGTTGATACCTAAAGAAATTAGTTATTAGATATAAATGTACACATGAAATTTTGTTATTGGATTCAAAATAATTTTTTTTAGTAAAAAGGTTTAAATTGTTATATTAAAATCTTACAATAATTTGAAATTATTTTATTTAAAAATTTAAATCAAAGATTTTACATGTTATTAATAAGAAATTGTCGATATACAAAACACTACTAATCCAATACATATTTGTAACATTAATTTAGGGTGAAAATTATCAGATCCATATTGGATTGGATACATATAGATCCAAAACCGTACCAATAACTATCGAATCCATATACAAGATTCAAATTATTCCAAGAACCGCTTTTATTAGTTCGAATATCGGGTTTAATCACATCTATTATCAGCCCTAACTACTAGATACATGGAAAATAATTTTTCGAAAGGGTTACTTGTGTTTTTTGGTGTTTATGGTGGTCGCGGTGACTACGTCAATGGTGTTAAATAGTATTAGGAAAAGATGTTTTTTTTATTCGTTAATCGAAATAAAAGAAGAATGAGAATACTATAAAACAGAGTAATAATCTCTGGGTACTTTAGACAAATCCCTAAATCATCTGAGATTCCCCATTTTTCTTTCCCACCTAAAACTTAAAGTGCCAAAAAGGGTAGCATCATTTTTAGGACTAGCCATAGACATTGTGAATGTTGTCATTCTCTCCACTTCCATATTTCTCTTTCGTGTTCTGTTGCAATTTGGCGTCTTGGTTTGAGTCCAACCCAACAACGGATCCCCTTCTTTTAGATCCTCTCCTCGCCAACAATCTCTACAACCATGTCTTCCATGGCCAACAACCTCCTTGGATTCACCACTACCAACATCCACAATGGATTCAATTCAACGCTAACACAATATCCTTCTCTTTCTTTCCCCTCAATCAACAACCCCAAATCTCTGTACCCTTTAAACATTTCAACATCTTTTCTCCTCCCAAAAGCCTTGAATACCACTAGTGATGGTGGGGTTGGTGGATACAACGGTGGTGGTGACAAAGGCGGTGGTGATGGGGGTGATCATGAGGGAGAAAAAAATGATGGGTCATCTTCAGATCTTGGCCTTATAGGTCTTTTGTTGAATGGATGGAGATCTAGAGTTGCTGCAGATCCACAGTTCCCCTTCAAGGTCCTAATGGAGGAGCTAGTTGGAGTATGTGCTAATGTGTTGGTTTGAAAACCCATGACATGAAGTGGGGCCAATTCAAGCATGAAGAATAATCCAAATAAATGCAAAAAATTATTATTATTACTTTTGCGAAAATGAGAAAGTGTACAACCAACCTCACAAGTGCGTGTTTGAGAAACCCAACTTGTCTCGCAGGAAGGTTTGCGATATCGGATGGATTTCTCGCCATAGCGAGAGTTTCCGTTTTCTTGTAGAAATATGTGCAAGTGCTTTGTGATTCACGCAGATAATACCATTTCGACTTCAATTTTGATTTTCAGTGTTTGGTGTACTTATACAAGTTTCTAAAATCTGAATCACATCGTGTCTCTAAGGATAATATTTCTAAGTTCAAGCACCAACACAAGCATTCCATATTGAACAATAACTACAAGTATACAAGATATGCCGATCATTACATGTGATTCAAACATGGTAAATATCAAGTGATGGAGACAAAGACGATATCGTAATCACGCATAACCTCCTAAGTATGGCAATCAAATCGAAACCTAAAAAAATATCTATGTAAGTGTCTTATATCGTAGGTATTCACATACCCTACGAATGTGTCTCACCCAGACACATCTTACAATGTGCATCAGTACCACTTCTGGCTTGTTTGTATCCTAATGGAGTGTCATATGCCCGGATACAAACTCAAACGTCCTGAGTGACTGGCCTAACACAGCCAACCTAACACAAATCAAACTCAAGCGTGCTGGGAGGGAAAGCGAGTAATCTCCAAAGCACGTCCTCCGAGACCTGTCCTATTACACTTTCTAGTGGCAAGTGCGTGCGGAAGCTCACCGCACCTCAACAAATTTTCCACATGCAATAGCGTCCTCAATGTCTGTAGGTGCGAGTCATCTCAAGCATTACAATGGAGTAAATACACTTACACTAATATCAGCATGCACGTAATACTAATCTATACAGAATCTAATGTAACTGACGTGTAACAATAATTAGCTTGGTAATTCTCATAAATCCACAACTACACTAGGGTCCCAACATGACCCAATTCACAACAATAAAGTCCCTCAAGTTGAACAATCATACACGTTCAAGACTCGACAATCTACGGTAAAACACACGAGTTGATAATATATGCCATATCAACTAGTTTTTTTTCGAGTCAATACAGTTTTGCAATTAAAAACCAGGTCATTAAACCGGGACTATAATCTAGCTGTGTCATATCAAGTAGACTCGAAAACACTACATATAATGACATTATACCAAAGCCTAACCACATTTATATTCAACAACTATTCCATTTCATTCATGTATATCATGTTTTCAAGAAAACCAGTACATAAATTCATTCACAAAGGAACCAACGCAACAATCAAAATCTCCACAACCTCATGAGTGTCAAGTTCCGAATTTGGATTCAATCACACACAATCATCGACACAATGTAACAATTCAATTCCAAATTTTAAAATAAATATTTCTCAAAGTAAACGTTATGGTTACACTCACCTGAGCGGAATGTGTTTTCGGAACCTAAAGCCTACCAATCGAAGCTCCCAACTCGCGAAACAGCAAATGCGGGGCTAAGGAAACTTTTTAAAACTGCAAAGGCGAACTCAAAAGTGAGCAAACTAGCCGAAAATTGGAAAAAGGAAGAAGTAACAGTCGGCGCATGGCTGGAAAATTACTTACGGGAAAATTAAATCCGACAACCACTTCGACGAAGCCCAAAATTTGGGGAAAACCACTCTACTCTGGTATGATTGTGTCCGAACAACACAACAATTCAGAAATAGATAACAGAACCACCGGAACTGTGAATCACAACTTACCCGTGTGATCAAAGCTCGGATTCATGCTGGAGAACTTCCTTAACAAACATGCACAACTGATTTTTTTTTTGAAATTCTAGCCAACCACGAAAACACCCTTGCATGTGGGATTTACAGGTTCTCACCAACGTCCCAATTGCTACTAGAGAGGCTGATTGGAGCAGCGTTGCTCGCTCCGACAGTGACAACTCCGATCAAGCCCACAACTTGATTTTTTTTTTGTTTTAAAGCGAAAAAAAACTCAAGCAATAAGGAGAGGGGAGGAAGAGGAAGAAAAATGAGGAGGAAATGATGAGATTTGGGAGGAGAACCGTTCGAACACAAGCCGGCGAAGATGAGACGTCGCAGGGAGGACGCTCTGTCAAAAAAGAAAAAGGAAGAATAAGAGAAGGGGGAAAGCTTGCTTTTATATTTGGGTGGCTATTGGCCCCCATCAGATTACTAAAGACACCCCACCAAAAAAATCCAGAAAAAATTATTAAAAAAATCTGATTTTTTTTTCTATAAATCATTTAATCCCCCAGAACTTTAAAATCATTGTTTTTAATAAAAATCTAAATTACGCAAATGGAAAAAAATGGGTGCTACAGTTTGGGGTTTTGGTTTGGTGCGATTTGGCTCGTTTGTTTTCATTGAAATATAAAATAAGAGCAACGACATAATTAACAACTTAAAATCAAACATACCTACTTCATTTGTTTTCGTGAATGAAAGGAACCACCAACAAACAAACCCTCGTGACCACCTTGCAGCGAACAATATTGTAGCCAACAAATTGCACACATAACTTGCAGCCAACATACACACACCTTGCAACAAGGAAATCACATACACACAACTAGCAACTAAGTAAATCACAAGAAAAACCCCTCTCGCACATACCCACTCATTCGTTAATAAGTGAGGGTAAAGGATCGTAGTGTGAGGGGGGAAGGGTTTGGTTGCTAGTAAGGCTTCGCTTAGTACATGGTAAACGAATGCATAATGCAAAAGTTTATGGCGGTTCCATATACTTGGGTGCTTGGTTGACTTTATGAAAAACGATTATTGGAATTTGAATTCATGATATTCGCATTTCCTAGTTATAAAATTCTGTAAAACTTTACAGAACAAAATCTCCTGCGTAACTTTACAAAACTCTTATCATCTCCTCAAGTACTCCCAACTTCTTCATAAACACCCCAACCACTACCACCTTCACTATTACCACCATCGCTAGTACCACGACCACCATACCATAACCATCAAAACCACCACCACCACTGCTATCTTCACTACCACCACCTTCATAGCATAATCACCACAACCAACACCACCTAACTATTGCCATCATATAGCTACCGTCGCGCGCCACCACCATAACATAACAACCACCACCACCGTCATTGCCACTACCGCAATCACCATAGCCACCACCACTATAACAAAACCATTACAATCACCCCCACTGCCACCCCCACTACCACCATTACCGGCAATTCCAATATCATTGCTACCATAGCATACTCACCACAACTATCACTACCACCACCACAACTATCATAGCATAAACACCACCACCACTATAGTATTATAGGGACTATAATGAGATCCTTCTTTTAGTTTTATCCATGCTTCAGCTAATTGTCTCACGCAATAACTGACACAATTTTCTTTTGTGCAATGGAATTTAATTTTATATATCACACAAAAAAAATACTAGAAAATCAAAACTTCTTTAATCACCTTATTCACAAAAAATTTATGCAAATCATATGGAAATCGTTAAATGTTGACGAATGGAGATAACACATAGACAAGTCAACATTTATGTCAATGGCATGACAGCTCAATGGTTAGAGCTTGGCGGATGGTACCACTAGGTCATGGGTTTGAACCCAGTCGGCGGCATGTTTATCAGTTTATGGTGTGTTGACCAGTTCTGATATTTGATAGGTTATGGGATCCTGAAAACCCAGCTCACCTTCCAAAAAAAAAGTCCACATTTATCTATTAGGATAAAAAATATTTAATTTGGTTTTGATAAATGTAAACATAATGTCATAAATGATTACCTAGGCCCACATGCACTCTCTTACCAACAAAGTTAACATGGAAATTTAAGGTGAAGTTAAGTGAGCACTTAAGCTAAGAGTCAAAAGCTATGATAAGAAAATATTCGATTAACGAGCCACCTAGAAGGGGATCAACATCCTTGTTGGTGTCTGATCTGGCAGGAAGACTAACAACGGGAGCAGAGAAGAGACACCTTTGCAAAGTGAATGGTGAATAACGCCATCCAAACCCAATGGGGAGGAAGATACACAGACTCACAACATATTACTTCTACTTCTCATTCATCTTGCTTCTAAACTTCAAAGTACTTCTAATTTATATGTTACTGTCATAAATAAGATGCGGCTAGCTTATGATGGCTCGACCGACCAACCAGAAGCGCCGCTGACAGATTGTCAAGCCTGCCCAAAAGAAAAAGGCTATCCCTACCCTAAGAGGGGGATGTGAAGAAGGCTTAGGAAAAAAAATATTTAATTTGGTTTTGATAAAATGTCATAAATGATTACCTAGGCCCACATGCACTTTCTTACCAACAAAGTTAACATGGAAATTTAAGGTGAAGTTTGAGTAACGACACAACTCTGGTGTAATAAGAATTATTAGCGAGAAACAACTTAAACATGTAGGATTCATTACATGCATGTCTTACTTTCATTTCTTCAGTCCTATAACGTAGATAATGGGTGATTTTTTTCAACAATTACCAACAACAAAAATAGAAAAATTCAACAAATTTTCATATTCTTTGTTTGTTTCACTGATGCCCTACCCCCATAACCAAGCAATGTACATGTACACATCCAAAACGAAATATCTGAAGGGACAATTTTAAACCTCCATTGCAAATTGAATGATAACATAGGGCAAGCAAAACAACTCCCTTATGATAGAAGACATAATCAAATTAGGGTTTTTTTTTTTTTTTTAGTTTGGCCCTCACTGGTCTATGTCTAATAGAGTTTGACCCTCATTTTGAAAACTAATTGAGTATAACCCTCAAACTAACGCTGACTGTCCTGGCCAATACTAGTCAAATACATTGACTTCCCGTGACTGTTTAAAATTCCATAAAATTCACAAATACCCTTTACTTAAATGGCATGTGCTAAGTCCAAAATCCATCCAATGGTTGACGATTATTGGACAGATCAAACGGTGTCCTCTCATCTTCTTCACCCTTCGCGATAATAAGCATTTAAAATATTAATAGTCAAGACATGCTCTGCTAGATGTACATTTCAATTAGGTATTTATGTACATTTCAGTTATTTCTTAAAAATCCAAGGGCAATTTCTTTTAGCCCAATTTTCTCATCTCATCTCATCTCATTTCCTCACTAATCAGCAAAATTGAGCCGACAAAAACCACAAGCAACTCACATGACAAGATGAATCATTCAACCAAAATCGACATTTGGACTTCATCAACCCAAACAAACAAACACACAAGTCTTTGATTTAATCCATCAAGAGAGTTTAAGAGACCTCTTCATCTCTCCCTCTTTCTATAATAAGTGCTTGTTTTGCAGAGGAGGAAAGACTCTTATTATGTTGTTTTGGTCAGTTAGTCATTGTGTAGGGCCTTTTTGTACAATAAAATAATGGCCAAGTGACAAAGGTACCCATAGCACGTGTAAATCCTCACGTGCAGTCCCACCATAATAAGTAGTACTCTTTAATTTCTAACACCTAATATTCTCTCATGTTCATGTTCTCTCCGCTCTGTTTCGCATCAATCATTCCCACCCACCTACAAGAATCCCCCTTTGATTTCTCGTCACAATTCATCAAACCACCCACCATGGATCCAACAAGGAAAATCAGCCCAATAAGAGATTGTTATCCACAGGGTTTGATTGGATTTCGTCGTCATTTGCAGCCATGGAGGTGTCTAACCAATTGAAACAAGTGTTTATGCTGGTGTGTTTTGAGTTTAAAGCCATATTCCCATCCTCTTCATCGATCCACTCCTTACTTTGATGGAGATGATAGGACACTATTGGATCTCCTTTTGATTTGTCCAACCATTGAATGGATTTTGGACTTAGCATGTGACTTACACATGCCATTTAAGTCAAGGGTATTTGTGGTTGTTTAAAGGAATTTTAAATGGTCAAGGGAAGTCAACATGTATTTCTAGCATTGACCGAGATAGTCAATGTGAGTTTGAGGGTTAAACTCAATTAATTTTAAAAATGAGGTTCAGACTTTATTAGACGTAAACTAGCGAGTGCCAAACTAAAAAAAACCCATCAAATTATTTGACCCCCAACTTATAGTAGGCGTTATAAGGAGAATACCATTTTGGTGTGGATGCTCTAAATTCGTGGTGGCTTTAATCAGATTATTGGGTTTTCTATTAGCAATCGTCATTATTTATCATTAAGGCTCTGCTTGGTACATCGTAAAGTAATGTTTTTGCAATTTTTTACGGGCGGTTACGCAAATATAGGCACTTGGTACGATTTGCGAAAGACAGTTTATGAAATTCAAATTCCACGCCTCCGTGTCTTGTAGTTAAGTGGTCCCGCAAATCTTTACGGGTTAAAATCTCGCCTAAAACTTTGCAAGTCTCACTCTTTTATTCAATGTCTACACAATCCAACTTTATAAGGAAACACGATTTTTTAGAACTCTTTTTAATAAAAATAATTAGAATTCTTTATAAGGAAACAACTATTATTATTATTATTATTATTATTATTATTATTATTATTATTATTATTTAAGAACTCTTTTTATAAAAATAATGAATAATAGTAGGGGGAATTAATAAGTTAATTAGAATTGTTTTTCAATTTTTATGAAGTTGGTGTCTGCATAAATGCAATATCTAGGCCAACCAAGCAAACATTGGGTGTATGCATTTTTTTCATTAATTGTTACCAAGCAGTTGTAAAGCAATGCACTGCAAATTAATGCATATGCAAACTAATGCAAATGCAAAATTTTGCAAAATGCAAAGTTTTACGATGTACCAATTAGAGCCTAAGATATTTTGTTGGATTTTAGAGAAATGGATACAAAGCAACATATTTCTTTCATATGATGTGGCAGATAACGCTTCGACGATATCCTACCTACCTATATCTCCCAATTTTAAAGATGAACTCAACTTCACCTTCACCTTCACCTTCACCACCCTTCAAACTAGGGGTGGGCACGGGACGGGATGGGACGAATTAGACCCATCCCGTTCATACGGGATCAGGATGGGACGGGATTAGCGTGCTCTCATTTTTTGACAAATTACTGCTTACCCAAGACCCAATTTGCTTAGTTGAAAATAAGCAAAGACAATTCGTTGAACTACACATAAATGATAGCCTTGGATTGAGTATGCAACATCATAATAAACTACCATAAATGATAGCTGAAATTCACCATGTAATTAAGATTTCTGCAGAGTTTTGAATGGCTAAGATGTGGACACTATAATGGCAATGGTGGACCTGCTCTACTGTTTCGAATAGTGAACAAAAGGATTAGTAGATTTGGGGTGCTAAGAAGAATGTTTCATTATTGCTTAAAAAAAAACAATCATTAAATTCATTGTCTTGACACGAAATAAAATCTCCAATGAAGTTAGCAATCCCATTTTGAGTTTTAAAGAGTTTGCAATTAAATAATTCATTTAGAAATCTAGAAATAAACCAATATCAAGTAGTTGCAGATATAGACTAATGTCAATTACACTGATTTCAACTAAATTCATTTTTCTTCAATTACACTAATATTGCAATCCTAAAATAAATAAATAAAAATATTAATAATAAATATTAAAAAATTAGCTCGGGACGGGACGGGATTGGCAGGATTGAAAATCTTCATCCCATCCCATCCCAATCTAGATCGGGACGGGACGGGATCGGGATGGAATTATTCAATTCCATTAAAATCCAAAAAAATCGAGACGGGACGGAAACAGGATCGCGGGATGAGATGCCCACCCTACTTCAAACCCAGTGAAGAGTAGATATAACTTTTACAGAGATTTTATCTTATCATGGAGACCTCTTCAAAGGTTGGGTTTGGATTTTATAGCATTTTGAGCTCTGGGGAATTGCGAAACCCATCCACCACATTATTTCGAATTAATCCCATTTCAAGGAGATTTGCTCGACATTCATCCTTAAGAAGCTCAACCTCTCTACCTGGTAACGCTAACTTCTTTGTTCCCGATTCTCTCTTGGGGTTTTCTAATTTTTAGTTTTTGTTTTAGTTGTGTATGTGCAATGCAGTGTGAGTCATAGGTACATATTCTCTGAGTTTTCAAAGTCATTTGCAAATGCTTCTGATTTGAGTGGTTGAAAATTATTATTAATTGGAGCACCCCAATTGTTTGTTTCTAATTTTTGTCTCTTGATATAGTCCCTAAATGAACTGGATTTTTATGAATTAATCCCTTTTCGAGTAGTTGTTGAATGCTATAAGGTGTGCAGTATGGGATTGCTGTAAAATCACTTTGAGTGAGTGTGACATAATGTATTTTTCTTCATGATCGAGAGTCAACTTCTTGTAATTTATCGAATTTTAGCATTTGGATTTACTTGTAGATTATCACTCATTTTATCAAGTAGAGAGGGCTGTGGAAACAAGGTTTAATGGTGTGGAATGATTATGTAATAGTTCCTTTTGGAGGGGAGACTGTAGGAGGAGAATCAAGATGCTAAAAGAAGTAATTAAGTCTTGACACTTGTTTTTCATTCCAAGATGGTAAGGCTCAAGGAGTATAACCCTGTTGTCAACTTGTCATTCGTATGCTTTCATGGAACGCACATTCTAAAACTAAGTTAAGATTGGCTTCCAAATGTGTCTCTGTGACGCAGTCTTCTGTTCTCAAGATTTTGTTTAATGCCCTGGCATGCATGTGGATGTGGTGTTGTGATGGAGTAAGTCTAGGCATCCAAGGCTATAAGACATTTTTTTGGTCAGGGTTGGGCTCTTTTACATTTTTATTCATTTTCTTTAAAACACAACCACAAACAATGATTATAGAAGGATAGAAGTGTAAAGAGTTCAACCCTGGCCAAAAAATGACTGGTAGCCTTGGCTCTCTATAATTGGGGGTTGTGATGGCTTCCAGGTTGGCCTTTGAACTGCAGTCACCTGTGTCCTTGTACGACCCCTTGACAGTAAAGGGGAATGTCTTCAACGACAAGTTTCATTAAGTGGGATGATGCCAATATTGCAGTCTCCTACCGGATTCATCTGGCTTGGCGGGGTGGAATATTGTAAATATGTACTTATTTGCACAGTGATGACATTTGTTGCATTCCTTTGACAGGAAGATGAGCACCCTGAAAGCAATGCATTAGAAACAAGAATGTAATTTTTTAAGGTGATTGTGGCTTCTATGTGAACAAGATAGCTATAGACAGAATGAAGGCAATCTGTCGGGTATGAGCAAGGGAACTTGTGAGCCTCTTGGGGCAATCCGTCAAGTAATCAAGAAAATGGAGGCGTTCTTATTGTAATGTGTTACATATGTGAGGAAGATAGGTGTAAGCAGTTGAAGGAGATGTTGGCCTCAAGATTAATTACTTATTGGGCTTCATTTAGTTTGTTGTTTATCATACAAAAAAAAAAAATTATAATGTGTATGTATGTATGTTCTCGTGTGTTTGAATATTAAAGTCTTGGTTAGGATGAGATCGGATCATGGATCGAACTCTTAACCATTGCCAACATAGTCTAGGACAACCATATGTTTGATCCCTTAGGATCTTAGATGCGATAATTTACATATTCACTAATTGCAATCTTTACCTTCCTGTCTAGTGAGCAAGGAATGTGATTTCGCAAAATTATGCTAAATTTCGGCGATAGTTTTATTTTTATGAAATTACGAAAAAAAGAATTACATTTTTTCGAGGGTTTCTTCAAAAAATTTCAAGGTTTTTTTTTTTTTTCTTTAAATTATTTATTGATTTTTGAAACCACCTCCTAATTTTCTAATTATTAATTCTTCTACTTATATATTAATTTTTAAAACCATTCCCTTATTTCCTAATTATATATTGAGTTTATGTTTGTTTCATTTCTTGGTATTTAGGCTTCATTAATGTGTTTAATAGATTTATTTAATTGCATTTTTATCACATATTTCATATGCTCACGAAATTCATTATAATATATATTTCATCTATTCTCGAAATTTTACACTTTTTCCTTACACATTGTAATATTTCTTGAAATATTTCTTAAATTCAGAAAACCGAAATTAATGAGAAAAATGAAATCACAATCCTTGCTAGTGAGTGAACTTCCAGAACAAGACATAATGCATACATTTTTAATTGAGAGACAGGTGAAAGGGGATTTTGTATCAAAGGTAACTGATGTACTTTGGAGAGGGGAGGATTTATAATCTGTTGATTCAGAAGCTAGCATACTGGGTGGAACTCGCCAAGAACCAGTTAAGGTATGTTCGGCCTTATAACCTTCTCTAACTGCAGCAGGATCTTCGATTTGTATTTGTATAATATAATTACACAAGGAAATTACTGCTTCTGTGGTCCATCAAAGAACGCTTATGTTTATTTTGATGATTTCTCAACTTAGATCTACGTAGTTAATCGAACCCTAATTGGTCAAGGAGATATCAGATAAATCGAGATTAATCAGAATCAATTGAGTCAGAATAAATCGAGATTAATCAGAATTAATAGGCCTATATTTTATACATATTTTCTTTTTCCTTTTGTAATATATTTACTTCAAGAAAAAAAATATTTAATGTGTACTAAAGTAGTAGACATCACTTGTCATAATTTAAGACAAGTTATAACAAAATTAAGAATTCAATATTATATACTCCATAACAAAATTAAAAGATGTATAATCATCTTTCTTTCTCCGTAGCCTCACACAAATTCTATGGGTACATATTGATGAGGTTAAGGCAATAAATAAATAAATAAATAATTGATTTTTGTTCTCATTTGTTTATGACTTATGGTCATGAACGATTAATCGATTAGTTTTGAAAGTGATTAATCGTTATTAATTGGTAAATCAACAAAAAATACCGATTACTCGGTTAAGAGATTATTCAAATGATTATTTCAAAAATTATAACGCTCTACCAGCTAAAAGCGATAAATCAGGGATTAATTGCCGATTTAATACCAGACTTATCAATATCTCTACCGCATGGACTTTAAAAAAGGAGGCTCCTGACATGATACAGACTCCTGATGTGTGTCCTTTGTAAAAAAGACTCCAACTCTAATGTGACACTTCATATATATGTATGGTGTCAAGATCCAAATCAACATTTGTTGTATTTTTCTCATTCTTTCCTTGTTAACAATTAATTTTTGTTTTAATATATTGTCTACTGTGCATAAGAACAAAATAAAATGTTATCATATTTGCAGTATTTTTCTACTCTATGCTTTGACCTAGTCCTGTTGACCTGCACAAGTAACACACGTGAGCCACAGACCATCGTGGGGTGGCTGATGATTCTCCGATGTCAAAAGTCAGACAGGGCTCCGAGGAAGGTGTAATGCTGTAACATAAAATTTGTAGCGTACCTTAGCTTATCAACACATGTTCTATTTATAGTGCAAGGAGGAACTAGGCCATCGTAGGCGTAGTTTAGGAAGGAGATCTTCATGGAAATCCCTCCCTAATTAGGAGTCGTGCTGTAGGAGAGAAGTTTCCTGTTAGCTTTGTGCTCCTAGATACGCGAGAGATAGTTCTGAATCCAAGAGTAATCCATAGAAGGGAGATTTTCGGTGTGAAAGATACTCTGGTGTTTGCTTACTAGTTGGATGCAGATAACAGCTGTAGTTGTCCGTCCGAAGCTGATCATCAAGATACTTGTCTGAATAGGGCCTACGGGTATTGAGGATAGTTGTGAGACGTGTGGGCCTAGCATGCTTTGATAGTTCGGGTTCGCCTGGCAGACTGCAGTTGGGCGGGCTTAGAGCTGCTTGGGTCGGATCAGTGTTGGACTGACACTTGAGGCCGTAATGTCTCGAGATCATCATGACATGTACACGGCTCCGGAGTGTGACCCTTTTTATGTATCATCAATATTTATCTTCTAAACATGAGATATTTAATACATAAGAGGCCAATTATAACATAATGTATGATACTACGTAAAATAAATTGATTTTTCTTCAGGTTTTGCAGAAGATTAAGCCATGTGAATGGATATGGTTTCGAGGTTAAAATCCATACTTGAGTTTAATTCTAATGCATGCAAAAAACAATTAAGACAGATGCACAAAGAGACATACATGTACCTCTGTTTCAAAATATGTTGTTTAATGACCTTTAAAACTTATCTAAATTCTAATATACCTGGATATCTTGGTCTTAGAGTCTGGCCGCTGTAAGGATGTATTGATAGTACAATAGTTTATTATAGGTAGAGACCGGAGAGTAACTAACTTGCTTATTTGTTTTTTCTAGTAAAAAACATACACTTAATATTAATATCAGTAATAATTACACAGATGTTGTCCTGAGGTTGTAGTCAATGCATGAGCTTCACTGTTTAGTTCCCTAGGAATATATTCACAAACCTAGTTTGATAAATTGGCAAGAAGAGCCTGAACACTACAAACTAATGGTCGCCACATCCATCGAATGTCGGTCTACTGATCTTCCAGGTTGCCATTCAAAATATTATGTACGACAGCAGAGTCTCCTAAAATTACCCTTGTTAGCCTCTGTTTAGCTTGGACGAGAATAAGTGCGACTTCTACTACAAAATATTCGGCCATAGTACTATCTGTGACTCGGCTAGGAATCATGTTCTTTAAGGCTTCACGTACTGTACCAAAAGCATCCACCGCCATGACTCCAAAAGGTCCATGTTGAGATGAGGAAAATAAGCAAGTATCATAAGAAACCACAATCATATCAGAGGAGAGGGAGGTTGAGGTATGTGTGGGGTTGCCATGAGGTGAGTTAATTATGTGGGAATTAGTTACCAGAAGTTGTTGATGGATGGAACGTATTTTGGATTGTTGAGTTAAGGATAGTGAAGCTGAAGGCCTAATGGGTTCCGAAGAAATGGTGGGGAGTTGATGCGGGACAGGAAGGTTTGGTTTAGTCGTGATGGCAGTTGCTAAAGCTTGGTGGAAAGAAGTGGTGTCCTCGCTATTACCATTGTTCTGAGACGAGTGAAACCACTGTTTGGTCCATGATGACCAAGTTGGGTTGATGGCTGCAATGAAGCTAGAGATAGACATATGACCTTTTCTGAATAAACAATTGTTCCGGGTGTGCCAGATTTGGTGGATTACCACTGCAAATTGGGATAGCCTCTCTTCCCGTAAATGAGTGAAAGTAGCAGCAAAGTCCCAGACAAACTTAAAAAAATGATGAATAGTTTGGGAATGAATGTTTGCTAGGCTCCAATGGATGGGCAATGGGGACAGAAGCCATAATTTTTGAACCACCAAACTGAGAAAGAAAAGGTGTACCACATCTTCCTGGTGTTTATGAAAAAACACACAACAATTATCTATGGGCATATGGATGCGAGTGAGATTAGACATTGTGGCTAAAATGTCCTGAACTACTTTCCTTAGCAGGAGAGTGGCAGTAGCTGAAGCTTTGATGCGCCATAATTCTCTCGCTAGCTAGGTGCTGAGAATATGCCCCTCGAGATTGAAGGTTGGTTCTAGCGTTGTCAGGACAAAGGCTTTGGTGACACTTTTGACAGAAAAAATACATCTTTTTTCAATATTCCATATTAAGGTATCTCAATAGGTAGATTGGCAGATGGTAATATTAAGGATATCTTTAGCCACAGGGGGTGGGAAGAGAGAGAGGATAAAATCAAAGTTTCAAGTGGGGACAGGGCTGTCATGGATCCAAAGATCCTGTAGCGTGTTGAGAGAAGCATAAGGCGTCGTCGAAGATATACACTCTTTCAGTAGTAATCTCAATTTTACCCAGCAATCATTCCAAAGATAAATATCGCTGCCTGATCTGACTTTCCACAAAAGGTGATTTCTCATTTTGTTTAAGGCAAACAAATTACCTCGCCAGACAAAAGAGGCCGATGAGAGAGGCTTTGATAATTGAAAAATGTTTTTTTTTTAAAGTATATTGCTTTAAGTTGGGCGTTGCAGGGACTAGGAGGGTTGACAATCGCATGCGAAATGGATTTGGCTTTAAGGCCAAATTATTCTGTCTGGCGGGCGGAATATTGATTCCTCCAAGAAGCCAAGGAGCTAAGATTTTATCCCAAGTACAAAGGTGTTTGACTTTCCCTCTTCTGTGCCATTCCACCAAAAGTTATGAGCCAATTGTCTATTTGTGTCGTAACGGAGCAAGGAATGAGGAATGTTTGCATGGTGTATACTGGGATAGAATGGATAACAACATTTTATCATAACCGTTCGACCGGCCTTTGATAAAACTTTTGTTTTCCATGAAGATAGCTGATGCGGATTTAACTAACCCAAATTAATAGGTTAATTAAACCAACTTGTAATACCGCAAGTGCACGGTGCCTAACTGGTAGACAACGGCAAGTACGGGTCGATCCCACGAAGAAGGTGAATGCAATTGATATTTAAGAAATTATCTAAACTAATTTATAGGAAAGGGGGTTACAACATTTTTAAAACTAAACTAAAAATAAATTAAAGATAAGAAAAATAAAAGATAGATGAAATGAGATGGGTTTGGTGGGCTCGGACTCACCAATGAGTTAGCAAAATTATTAAATCTAACTTACTGAATTTAAATACGAGAAGCTTAGGGATGAGAATCCCTTGCTTACACCGAAAATATGATCGTGAAAATCAAATTTAAATTATATCATGTTCTTTTAAACCTTAACAAAGTATTTCAAACACAATTGAACTTTCACCAAGCATTAAGTGTCTTTTTAGGGCACACTTAATCAAAGTTCAAGTTTAAAACGTTTTAGCATATGCTTTGAATATTAATTAAAGGTAAATCTAACTACCAAACATATCAATTTTTAATTGAACATGAAAGGTGAAAGCATTTAATTAAAATTCAGAAATAAATTGTTATTTAACAATAAAGCAAATCATTCAGTAAACTAAATTTAAAGTAATTTTTACAGCCCAATTGGTTTGTCACAAGAATGGTGTCGAACAGCAGATCAGTGGTTGAGTGTGCACGAATCCCGAGACAAAAGGGCTCAAAACCACTCTGTGGTGGTACAGAGTGATTCTGGCGGTGGAAATAGCCAGAATCAGAAATAAATTCAAATTCCCGCCGCTACAGTGCCGATCATCTTCTCCAGCGAGAACCGTCGCTGTTGCGGCCTGGTTCTCGCTCCTCGCAGCTCGGTTTCGCTCCTCTCGGCCTCCCTCGTGACGCTAGACCTGCAAAGGATGAAAAAGGGTGAAGAAAACACCGAAAAATAACAAAAACAGACAGAGAAACAGGGAGCGAACTCCCTGTTTTCGACTCGCTGTCGCGGCCGATCTTGCGGCTTTCCGTCGCTAGTCGCGGCTTCCCTCGACTCCCTCGCGGTGCTAATACCTGCAAGGATGAGCAAAGTGAAGAAAAATATCGAAAAATAGCAAGAACAAATCGAGAAAACAGGGAGGAAAACTCCCTGTTTCGCGACTCTGCCGCGACTCAGTCCGGCGGTTCTTCGCTCCCTCGCGGCTTCCTTTCTCCTTCACGTGATCCTAAAACCTGCAAAGAAGAACGAAGGGAAGAAAAACCAAATAAAACAGTAAATGAAATAGCGAGAAACAGGGAAGAAACTCCCTGTTTTTCGCGATTCTGTCTGCGCGATTGCGAGCTCTTGGTGGAGGCGGTGGTTCGTGACTTGTTATGGTGCTGTTCGGCGGCGGTGGTGGTGGCAAGGTGACAGTTTGGACAGTGGAGAGATGGAGGGAAGACAAAAAACAGAGAAACAGGGAGTTAGATGGTGGAGAGGAATAAAAACAGGGAGCGGCGACGGTGGTTAGATGGTGGTAAGGTGATGGTTAGATGGTGGTTAGTTGGTGGTTAGTGGCGAGAGACACAGGGGGTCTGTGTCTCTGCCTGGATGGAGAATGAATGACGGCTGGGTGAGAGATTGCAAAAGAGCCGAGAAGAGAGATCCATTTGTGGTCGATACCCCTCCCTTTTATAGAAAAATGAGAGAAAACCTAATTAGGGTTTCCTTGGGCTTAGGATTCTAATGGGCTTGGGCTTAGGTTTCCCTAGTGTTGGGCTTAGGGTTTCCCTGTGAACCACTCTTTTGTACCACCATATCAAATAGTCGCCTTAATGCGGTTTTATCGTTCACGCGCGCCGATTCCTACAGAGACAGAAAAATGAAATAATTAGAATAAAATATATTAATTGAAGCACTAACATATATAAATTAAGGGATATATTTTGTAATAATTACGTGTATATCAAATACCCCCAAACCTATATTTTGCTAGTCCTCGAGCAAAACAAAATAAAGAATAAAATCCTAACTCACTTTCGTAGGAATCACGGTTGCACTTACCTTAACGTGCAACAAGGCTTTAAACCGCTAGATTACCTCTAGTGGACGAGTTATAGTCTCGTGAGGGTTTCCAGAAATGTTACCCACAAACATTACTGACTCAACAAAACTTGGTCACACAAAGCTTATTTTAAAACTTCAAGAAATGCAAGGAACCAACAATTTTGAGAAAAATTTTAATATTTTCCAAAAGTTAGAAAAAATTCACAATCATTCTCAACTCAATGTGTGTGTGTGGATAGCACTATTAACATAACTTTTCATTTCAGAGCAACACAATGACTAAATCTCCTGTAGAAAGTTTGTTTTGACTTCAAATCTCTCATGTCACTCACAATAAAGCACTCAGAGATTTGGTAATTCAATCAATTTATATGTGAGGAAAGAGTAAATAATGGAAAACAATCATCTCACATATAGTATTATGAAGAACGGACTTTTCAAGAATGGAATGAACATGATATCATGGACAGGAATATCAATTGCTTTTGGGAATGTTGAATCAAACACCATAGGTCTTGGTTATTAAATCTCCACATCTATGGAACCAACCTTTACCTAAGATCAACTAGGACTTTGTTGGGTTGTAACGGGGTTTGGGTAATGGTTAATAAGGAATGTCAAAGGATTCTAAGAAAAGTTTCTAGGAATGTATATACTCATTCAACGAACAATTAGGGCTGCCAAGAATAAACCAATGTTGCGCATCATCAATTTTTTCTTCATTCTCACATCTTTATCCTCATTGAAAAAGTATTTTTTTTTTTTTTTTTTTTTAATAGAGGATTTATGAAATATCTCATATTTTTCACTTTCATGCCCTTTTTACACCAAGTACATCCATCCATACACATTCCCAGAGAAAATTGGGTCAAGGTTAATGGGTTAACAAATTAAAAGTTATTCTAAGGCTCAAAAGGCTACAAAAAGGTTAATGTTATGGGTAAGTTAAAAGGCTAGTTAATGGTCTAAAGAAAAAAAATGCCTAGATCATTTCCTAAGTTCAGGTCAGTTTTATGACATCTCAATTGAATAAGTCAAGAAGTTCTAGTGTAATAATTCAATTTTGATGTCATTCCCGAAGCAATTGATCAGAAAAATAAGAATAATGAGATCATCAACGAGATAATATGGACTCAAGAAAAATCAGAGTTTATGTATAACCCTCAGAAAAATAGAAAGGTTCAAAACTTTCAGGGTTAAGTCTCCACTATTATTCTAAGGTTTTCTAGTGCATATCTCACTCATCAACTTCAAGTTATGCTAACATTGCTCATGGTGCAAAGATAATTGAGTTGAAAAATCTTATGAACTAGATCTAACATAAGGACCATACTAAACTTTAAGTCTTTATCAATATCGGCTTGCATTGTCTTGAGCATAAAACATTTTCATGATCGCAAAAGACCAAGTTTTCTTGATAGAAAAACAAGAGAAACACTTTGTTTTTTTTTTTTTTTTTTTTTTTTTTAAGAAAAGAAAACACTACGAAAAATTAACCGACTCATAAAACACTACGAAAAATTCACCGACTCATGAACCCTACCCCCAAACCTAATCTAAACATTGTCCTCAATGTTTAACAACACAATTCTGACAAATGAATAAAGTAAGTACATGAGAGGAGGTTAGAACAGTATTACCGCGGTGAAGATTTTACCAATTTCCAAGAAGTCATCCATTAGAAATCGATAAAATGCAGACTCAACACTAACAAAGAAAACTAAAAAGAAAAAGCAAGTTGTAAGTCAAAACTGTTACGGAGCTAACGAGTATGAGTGAAACACAACTAAATAGGGTACTCGAAAATCAATCCAGACTAACAGCAAAAACACACAACTAAAGCTAGGCTGCCTCCTATTAGCGCTTGGTTTAACGTCATCAGCCAGACAAATATTCTTCCTAAAAAAAATGGTGTATCAAAAAGTGTAGAGGAAGAATATGACAAACACATAGTCCATGGCCGTATATTAACAACCTGAACAGTTGAGGATCAGTCCACCAAAATATAGCAATCACATGGAGCACCAAATACACTAGGACATTCCAAAAGTGATTAGTAGTTATACACAACAAATGATCCTTGTGTGCTCCAAAGAGGGAACATCCTATGTCTGGTTCCAAATAAGAAGATTGGATAATTTTCACAACAGGATGGTGAAAACTGAAATCCTCACTACAACACAAGGGATCGGTGAAAGTAGCCTTAGGAAATGGGGATATGATGCAAGTAGATGAGACGATGGATATATCAGGTGGTACAAGCTCATCACTTGAATCATATAGAGATACTGGTCTAGACAACTCCAGGACACCTATATCAGGCATTTCTATCTGATTGTCAACCAGTTTTCCACACCCAAGGGTAGTAATGGATTGGTCACATTCATTGTCTAACTCAGATGAGCCACTAAGATCAAATTGACCATTTGGGTTGGAAATAGGTTGGCTAGGAAATCTTTCTGACTCTATCTCATGAAATGACTCAGCTATTTGACTCACAGTCATCTCAAGTTTCCGGATAGCTTGAGAGTTTTGTTGATAAATAGCTGTCAAATCTGCGATATCCTGAGAATTTTGCTCAAGCATTTCCCCTGTTCGCTTTATAAAAATGTTCATTATAGCCTCTAACTCATTATCAGGAATAAAAGCTTGAGGAGTCTGAGGAGTGTCTAGAGGGCCTTCATGGTATTGACCATGAGCCCATGAGAAGTCAGGATGATAAGCTAGACCTGGGTTGTAATAATCTAAATATGGATCATACTCAGGTCGTCGCATGTCATAAAATGAATTGACTTGCTCGGAAAAATAGGCTGGATATTCCCTTGTGTTCATTTTTTTTTTTTTTTTTTTTTTTAAATCACTAACTCTAAACAAAATATGCACAGACTCACACACAATCAGCAACCAATAAATGCACAAGAAACATGCCTCCCTAAGCAATAAACGTTTTTGAGATCAATTATCTTGTTATCTTTGGGGGACAATTATTTCTTATGTAATCTTTAAGACAGAATAATGGGTGCTACAAGTTGATCCTAAGAATGTACACTTTCACACCGCAAAGTTCAAAATCAGTAGGCTAGAGTTTTGTTTCAAAGAAACCGGATTATCGCACAAGAGAAGGAGGTCACAATGGTCCAATTAAGTACTTCCTTGTGCTACCGCTCTGTAAGCCAATAGATGTGAGAACGATGTGATGTTAAATGCACACTTGAGGCTTGTGTTCCTAACCCAAAACTGTTAGTTACACCAATCCTTCTTGTGGATCGTAGCTTACTTATGACTCGGCGTACCGGGTAAATTACCCTTTTGGCAGTGGCCTCTCGGAGTTCATTGAATGATTAAACCCAACGTCACTTTTAGCAGCGGTCAACACAAAAATTACTGGATTCACCTTGGTCTTGGTTGTCTTATGAACACCGTACCTAAGAGAAACTCTATCTAACTTGCTAATTGATTTTAATTATGTTTGGCATTGGTTGCACACAGCTGAAGTGATGAGGTGGGGATATTAAGTCCCACCAGTTTCTATTTAGAAGCTGGGTCTGCTTATTATGAATTACTAAAGTTTAGCATCCACAATTACAGAAATTGAACAACCAATCACACAATTTCAAACAATTACACCAAGCACTCTGATCGCTAATACATTGCGTGTGACAGAAATACTTACAGTGTGCGTATTCCAATCTGCACAAAAAGTTAGCGCAATTAAAACAAAAGGTCCGACTTCTTTTTATCCGTTTCACTCAACACACAAGCATATGCAAATAAATTTACTGTCTTGGATTTAGAAGTCGGATTTCTAAATCATAAAAATTATTGGATAACAATAAAAATTGTTTTCCTATAATTTCTTTTGACTTAGAAAATTTTGGATTTTTTTTTTTTTTTTTTTTTTTTTTTTTTGTGATTAAGTAGAGTTTAAAAATTATTACACCACACACTCGTAAAACGAGGTGAAAATAAAATTACAACTCTCTTCACAAAATAAAAATAAAAAAAATAATTGCTTGATGTTCGCAGGATCGTCCAATATCCTCGAGAAGCGTGTAATCTGCAAAATCAAACACAAAATTAGTGTAAAAAGAACAAAATAAAAATAATTCTTTTTTGTTTTTGTTGTTTTTGTTTTTTTTTTTTTTTTTTTTTTTTTAATTTAAAATTTTTGTTTTTTTATAATTAGTGAAAATAAATCTTAAATTTAATTACAATTCTACCTTCCCCGGCAACGGCGCCAAAAACTTGATGCGGATTTAACTAACCCAAATTAATAGGTTAATTAAACCAACTTGTAATACCGCAAGTGCACGGTGCCTAACTGGTAGACAACGGCAAGTACGGGTCGATCCCACGAAGAAGGTGAATGCAATTGATATTTAAGAAATTATCTAAACTAATTTATAGGAAAGGGGGTTACAACATTTTTAAAACTAAACTAAAAATAAATTAAAGATAAGAAAAATAAAAGATAGATGAAATGAGATGGGTTTGGTGGGCTCGGACTCACCAATGAGTTAGCAAAATTATTAAATCTAACTTACTGAATTTAAATACGAGAAGCTTAGGGATGAGAATCCCTTGCTTACACCGAAAATATGATCGTGAAAATCAAATTTAAATTATATCATGTTCTTTTAAACCTTAACAAAGTATTTCAAGCACAATTGAACTTTCACCAAGCATTAAGTGTCTTTTTAGGGCACACTTAATCAAAGTTCAAGTTTAAAACGTTTTAGCATATGCTTTGAATATTAATTAAAGGTAAATCTAACTACCAAACATATCAATTTTTAATTGAACATGAAAGGTGAAAGCATTTAATTAAAATTCAGAAATAAATTGTTATTTAACAATAAAGCAAATCATTCAGTAAACTAAATTTAAAGTAATTTTTACAGCCCAATTGGTTTGTCACAAGAATGGTGTCGAACAGCAGATCAGTGGTTGAGTGTGCACGAATCCCGAGACAAAAGGGCTCAAAACCACTCTGTGGTGGTACAGAGTGATTCTGGCGGTGGAAATAGCCAGAATCAGAAATAAATTCAAATTCCCGCCGCTACAGTGCCGATCATCTTCTCCAGCGAGAACCGTCGCTGTTGCGGCCTGGTTCTCGCTCCTCGCAGCTCGGTTTCGCTCCTCTCGGCCTCCCTCGTGACGCTAGACCTGCAAAGGATGAAAAAGGGTGAAGAAAACACCGAAAAATAACAAAAACAGACAGAGAAACAGGGAGCGAACTCCCTGTTTTCGACTCGCTGTCGCGGCCGATCTTGCGGCTTTCCGTCGCTAGTCGCGGCTTCCCTCGACTCCCTCGCGGTGCTAATACCTGCAAGGATGAGCAAAGTGAAGAAAAATATCGAAAAATAGCAAGAACAAATCGAGAAAACAGGGAGGAAAACTCCCTGTTTCGCGACTCTGCCGCGACTCAGTCCGGCGGTTCTTCGCTCCCTCGCGGCTTCCTTTCTCCTTCACGTGATCCTAAAACCTGCAAAGAAGAACGAAGGGAAGAAAAACCAAATAAAACAGTAAATGAAATAGCGAGAAACAGGGAAGAAACTCCCTGTTTTTCGCGATTCTGTCTGCGCGATTGCGAGCTCTTGGTGGAGGCGGTGGTTCGTGACTTGTTATGGTGCTGTTCGGCGGCGGTGGTGGTGGCAAGGTGACAGTTTGGACAGTGGAGAGATGGAGGGAAGACAAAAAACAGAGAAACAGGGAGTTAGATGGTGGAGAGGAATAAAAACAGGGAGCGGCGACGGTGGTTAGATGGTGGTAAGGTGGTGGTTAGATGGTGGTTAGTTGGTGGTTAGTGGCGAGAGACACAGGGGGTCTGTGTCTCTGCCTGGATGGAGAATGAATGGCGGCTGGGTGAGAGATTGCAAAAGAGCCGAGAAGAGAGATCCATTTGTGGTCGATACCCCTCCCTTTTATAGAAAAATGAGAGAAAACCTAATTAGGGTTTCCTTGGGCTTAGGATTCTAATGGGCTTGGGCTTAGGTTTCCCTAGTGTTGGGCTTAGGGTTTCCCTGTGAACCACTCTTTTGTACCACCATATCAAATAGTCGCCTTAATGCGGTTTTATCGTTCACGCGCGCCGATTCCTACAGAGACAGAAAAATGAAATAATTAGAATAAAATATATTAATTGAAGCACTAACATATATAAATTAAGGGATATATTTTGTAATAATTACGTGTATATCAATAGCTTGGTGTTAATTTTATCTACCAAGTATTGAAAGTCGGGTGCTTTTTTCTTCGAGAGCAGTAGAGGTGACCCAAGATATTTGTCTTTTGAATTATAAAGCTTTGATTCCAAAATATGATTGATCATTTTGGCGTGTTTTGGGCACACATTAGAACTGTAATAAACCAAAGTTTTATCATAATTAACAACTTGCCTTGAGAAGTCGCAATAAGAGGCAATGAGCTCTTTGACAGAGTGTGCTTATGCAAGCGTAGCTTGGCAGAATAACATAATGTCATCAACATTTAAGAGGTGGCTGATAAAGGGTGAGTGGCGCCGTAATTTGATGCCCTTTATAATATTGTGTGTCTCTGCATGCTCCAGCATACGCGAAAGAGTTTCCGCCACAAGAATGAAAAGATAAGGAGAGAGTGGGTCACCCTGGCGGATTCCTCTAGTGGGTTTAATAGTAGGAAGAGGGGAGCCATTGAGGAACACTCTAAGGGAGGTAGTTGAAACACATTGCTGAATAAGAGTTATCCATTTTCAGCAAAACCGAGTTGTCGAAGGATATTGAGGAGAAAAGACCAATCACTATGTCGTAGGCCTTAGCCATGTCGATTTTCACAACCATCCAACCTTGCTTTTTTCTTTTGCTGTGTTTCATTGGGAAGAAAGTCTCATGAGCGAGATTAACATTGTTCGAGATGGATCAACTTTTTAGAAAATTCCCTTGATTGGGTGAAATAATGTTCTCCAAAAGAGGTTTCAACCG
The DNA here is from genome assembly GCA_963556465.1 of Berberis vulgaris. Classification (NCBI taxonomy): domain Eukaryota; kingdom Viridiplantae; phylum Streptophyta; class Magnoliopsida; order Ranunculales; family Berberidaceae; genus Berberis; species Berberis vulgaris. The sequence goes on from OY747133.1 coordinate 57,483,640, forward strand.
GTTTGCCCATATTTTAGAAATGACCTTAAAGATGATATTACAGAGTCCAAATGGTCTGAATTTGTCAGGTGTTGTTGGATTTGAGATATTAGGTATTAAGGCCCAAAAGTTTCATTAAGATTGTGGTTCATAATATTGGTGTCGAAGAAATTAGTGACAATTTTCCGTCACCTCCATTTTGACAATATCCCAATAATGTTAAAAGAAGAAGGCATGAAAACCATTTGAGTTCGAAGTCTTATGACTACCAATACTAAAGATGGTGGATTTGATTTCCCCTTTACTTGGGATAGAAAATAAAGTGTCATTGTCCGAGTTTGTAATGAACGGAGTAAAGAGTCCCAGGATATCCGGGTTCGAATCCGGGTTGGAAGATTGGAAGATATTTTCAAAATAAACATTGAGAATTTGACCCATGGCAGCGTGGGAAGTCTGCCAAACATTGTCCTGGTCACGGAGATGAAAAATATTGTTTCTTTTACGACGAATAAGACATGGGAGATAAAAGAACTTAGTGTTTTTGTTACCATCCTTAAGCCAAGATTTTCCAGATTTGTTTCGCCTATAAAGTTCCTCCCGTTACACTGGCTTTACCTACTTAATTGTTATATAGTTAAGGGTTAATTGCAATTTTCCCTCTCTAATATATGTCATATTCATCATTGCTCCAATTTAACATTCATATTGCACTTCCCCCCTAAGACTAACAGTCAACGTGCCTTAACCGTCTATTTTCAAAGCAGATTACCAAAATACCCCTGAGAAATTAAAGGCTGAGATTGAATCTTTGGTATTTTGAACATCGCATCTCGAGCAAAATCATAAGGCCCAACTGAAATCATAATCGTATCTCGAGGAAAATCCACAAGTTGATTTAAAAAAATCTTTCATATTAAATAACTCATCTCGAGGAAAGTCTAAAGGTTCAAATTTAATTTGCTCGCACGTATCTCGAGGAATCTGAAGATCCGGCACACATCTCGAGAAGAGATCTACTGATTTAGCACACATCTCAAGGAAATCTTATGTTCAAATACACATCTCGAGGGAAATATGACGTCCCAGAATGCATTTTGAGGAAATCTGACATTTTCGCACGCATCTCGAAATATTTTGATGGTTCGGATTTATTCGTGCACGCACCTCGAGAAAATCTGAAGTTTGAATAAATTGCCCCCATATAATAAATTATTGGCAATAACTTAATCCCATAAAATAAATTTGAATTTAATTTTGCCCCCTGAAACAAAACAGACCTGAGAGAAAATCAAGAAAATTTTGATTATTTTCTCCTCCCTCTACTTCCTCTTCTTTCTCCTCTATCTCTCAGCCTTGCCACCACCTCCCCCTTCATCCTCCCTCCTCTTTCTCATTCCTCCACTTCCTCTACTTCCTCCTCCTCCCTTTTCATTCATCCTCTGTTTCACAACCCCTATAATAAAGTTAGGGCTTCATTCCTCCACTTCCTCCTTCATTTTCCTCCCTCGTCCTTCCTCCCCCTCCATCTCTCAAGTCTGTTATATTTCAGGAGGCAAAATTAAATTCAAATTTATTCAAACTTTAGATTTCCTCGAGATCTATGCAAGAATAAATCTGAAATGTTAAGGTTTCCTCGAGATATGTGCTGAATCGGCAAATTTTTTCGAGATGCATACTAGACCATCTGATTTTCTCGAGATGCATATTGGATCGCCAGATTTGCCTCGAGATGCATGCCAACGCATTAGATTTTTCTTGAGATGCGTGTATAATCTAATTTGAATCATTAGATTTACCAAGATATGTGTGTACGATTAAATTTTGACCGTTAGATTTTCCTCGAGATAAGTTCTTTTAGATGAAAGATTTTTAAAATCAGCTGTTATACTTTTCCTTGAGATACAATTACAATTTCAATTGGCTTTAGGATTTTCCTCAAGATGAGATGTTCAAGATACAAAAAATTCAATCTTAGCCTTTGATTTCTTAGGGGGATTTTGGTAATCTATTTTGAAAACAGACGGTTAAGACACGTTGACTTTGATTTCTCAGGGGGATTTTGGTAATCTACTTTGAAAACAGACGTTTAAGACACGTTGATTGTTAGTCTTAAGGGAAAAGTGCAATATAAATGTTAATTAGGGGTAAAGCTGAATATGGCATAATTGCAATTAACCCTCCAATTAAAGATTCAAAATGGACTTTATGTTTGCTTGTATGTATGTTGTGGGGATGATCTTCCTCATTGCATTGACCACTCAATCAGATTTCATTCATGACTGTAACCCAATAAGGCAACAAGAAAATTGAATAATCATAGATTTTTCAGTGTGTCAGTTAACTTGAAGATCAAATGTGTGGTAGGGATGGCAACGGGGCGGATTTGGACAAATCCATCCCCGCTCCGTCAGGGATCGCGGATCCCCGAATCCGCCTCGAATATCCGTTTATATATTTTGTTAAAAACCATCCCCGCCCCGAACGGATTGGCGGATATCCTCGCCCCAATTAACCATTTAATTAAAAAAAAAAAAAAGATGTTGAATGAATTAGAACAGGGCAAGGTATGCATACATATATACATACAAATTGATTTCAATTCTCTAATCATTTACACATACAATTGACAATTCAGGATTCAATCCCCTCTCTTTCTCTATTCGTATGTATTTGTTACCCATACATACAAAATCAATTGAAGAAGCAAAATTCGAGTGAAGAATAAACATGTTAGGTTGCAAACCCAATTAGTAATCCCTGTAAAATCGATCTCAAATCTGGCTAATCCATGCAAATCAACCCCCCTATTTGTTTCAGATCCGGCCAATCCCAAAAAAACCAATCTACCTATTTGTTTCGACCCTTGCAAAATCGATCTCCATATGGATGTTAGCTTCCCTGATAATCGCAGCTTCTTCAGATCTGGCCACAAAAAGAAAGAAATAACGAACACATCTCCTCCATTTTTAGGTTTTTATGCGAATCTTCGTCCATTCTTACTATTCGACTGAGATTTTGCCCAAATATTAGAAACCAAAGCAAAGATTAGAGCAAATATCTGCTTTGCTACGGCATTTAGGGTTTTGTATGGGAGAGGTTGGAAGACATTCAGTGGAGAAGAAGAAGAATAAGAGTGGAAGAAGAAGAATAGGGAAAGAAGAAGAAGACGAGGTGAATAGGGAGATGAAGAGAGAAGAGTGTAGAGAGGCGAGATGAGAGAGCAGAGAGGCTGAGATCTGTGTGTGAAAATTGTTCAGGGTTAGGGTTTTGTTAAGGGCTTAAGGTTATTTTAGTAAAATACTTATATAAACGGATATCTGTGGAGCGGATATGGCCAAATCCGTATCCGCCCCAAATTTTTTACGAAATTTGATTTGAATCCCCAAATCCAGCTCGAAATCCGTTTAAAAAAATCCATATCCGCTCCAATCGAGGCGAATGGGGCGGATATCTGTAAAAATCTGCCCCATTGTCAACCCTAATGTGTGGCTACAAATTTCACAATTGCCGGATTTCTTGTGAAAACTTTCAAGCCTTTCTATTTCCAACCATATGACAAATAGATAGTATCTTTCTTAACGAAAATTGGGCAGATGAATAGTGAAGCAATTGCTTCAGGATGTCATGTCGCATTTTGCATTCCCAAATTGCCCCCGTCTAATTGAACAATTCCATCACCTCTGTTTCTTCTTCTTCAGTCTCCAGTTTTGATCGAAACCCATTTTAAGTAACCTTCTTACCCCATCGTCCTTCTGACCCCACAAACCTCGCCCTGCACTGCCGCCAGGCACGGAGCCACGTGGGGGGCAAGTGGGGGCACTTGCCCCCACTGACTTTTTGAGAATTTTTTTTATTTTTTTTATTTATGTATACCCCAAATCCCCAAGTAGATTTTCTTTTTAATTTTCCCCTTTAAAACTCTGCTGCAGCCTGCAGCTGTCCTATCTGTCTTCCACTTTAATTAAAACTCTGGAATAGCTACAGACTCCTTGCAGGCTCAAAGCTCCTTCATCTTCGTGTTCTGCTGTTGCTCAAAGCTCTAACAATGGTATTGTCCATTTCCCCTTCATTAGTCTTTGTCATCACCAAATCAAGAATGATAAATCAACCTTAAACCACACACGATTGACGATACGATGACATGGCCTCAATAGGTTACATTATAAACCAACCTGTCTTGTTTTCTTTGAGATCCTATTTTTCTTGCACTTTAGATGATTACCTAGAGTTCCTTTTATCATGAAAATGATTTCTGAGTGATTTCTTGGGTGCTCAAGTGAAAAACCATGAGTACTTCAGCTGTAACTCAAGAGGCCTTCAACCTGTTTGATGTTTTGCCTAAGTGGGATCATTTTGCTTTCAGCACAAAAGGACGGGCTATTAAGTTCTTGAATTCAAATGGGTATTCTTCAAATTTGTCAAATACTGTGAATTTTGAAGGATTTGGGGGTTTTGGTGGTGAGAAAGGGAAGCCCAAGGTGTTTGCTTCATTGGTGTTGAGTAAAAGTTCTGCAAGGATTCAGAGGATATTGAATGACTTTAATAGGGCTGTTCAATTACATTGTGATAGGATCCCACTTGGGTTTGGGTCAATTGGGTTATCTACTGGAAAGAGTGGGCTGAGAGAGAATGGTGGTGGAATGTTGGAAGGTCAAGGGTTCAATTTAAATGGGGTTGGAGTGGATAAGCCCAAGAAAGTTCTGATTTTGATGAGTGATACTGGTGGTGGCCATAGAGCTTCTGCTGAAGCAATTAAGGTTGCTTTTCATGAAGAATTCGGAAAAGAGTATCAAGTCAGTTTGATATCTCGCAGTTGGATTTCAGTATGATTGTTTGTTGTTAACTGTTTTATTATCATGTTCTCTATGATAAGAGTGTGTGGCACAGGTTTTTGTTACAGATTTGTGGTCAGAACACACCCCTTGGCCATTTAACCAATTGCCTAGGAGTTATAATTTCTTAGTGAAACATGCAACCCTATGGAGAGCAACATACTATTTGTCTGCTCCATGATTAGTGCATCAAACCAATTTTGCTTTTTGGTCACCCTTCATAGCTAGGTGAGGCTCTTCTTCACTTTGCATTACATGATTACATCTTCCCTGACTTCTTTGAACTTGAAACAAATGTAAGCTGTTATTTCTTTTCATCGAATTAGATAGCATGCATTATATAAATTAAAAATTAATAGATTAACTTAATTTGATTTTGAGTAAGATTAATTAGCAATATGTGTAACTAATTTTTGTTAAAGTATAACTAATTTTAGCAATAAATTAAAAAAAATATATATATTTATGTTAAAGTAACTAATTTTTATATTATATTTATCATATTTAATTAATTATAACATCACTCCGTCCCCTCTCAACAAAAATTCTGGCTCCGTCACTGACTGACGCTGCTCCATTGTATGGTTTTACAACGACTTCCGAGTCCACGACAACGAGTGTCTCACCACTACCAACAATGAGTGCATGAGTGTCAACTTGGTAGCCAACGCCAATCTTCCACTCTGCTTAGCCACAGAGCAATTTTTTTCTATCAGATCGAAACCCTAAATCATACGTAAACCATAGAATCAAATCGACAGCCTTCCCAAAACCCCATGGAAAGGAAACTAAAGCTGGTGCTTTTACTGGTGCTCTTAGAAGCTCTGTTGGTGGTGGTTGTTCAAGCTTCAATAACCCTCCTCTCTCTTGAGGGTGTCAATTACGAAGGTGGGTTATCTTCTATGCTCTGGCTCAGCTTCTTTTTAGCTTTTCATTTGACATTTGACATTGAATTTGAATTTGCAGTTTGATGTCAGTGAAAAGTAAGGTGAGAGAAATGCTAGCAAAGGCTTATCGGGTTTGCTGCTGTAGAGAAAGAAGATGATGAACAAAAAAAAAACCAACAACAGCCACCAAATTGCCCTTTCTTCTCACCAAAATTACAACTATGGTGTTGGGCCTTCCATTTGGGCTTTAACCTTAGTGCTTATTACAATTAATATAGTATTGTAAAATATTTGAGCTGTTCTACACAGTGAGGAAGCGGGCGAGGAAATCAGCGAGGGAGGGAGAGAGGGGACCGTCCATTCCCTAGGGATGCGCGCCGTCATTTTTCATGCACACATCCCGAGGGGGATGGGTGGTCCCCCCTCTCCCTCTCTCCCTCCCTCGCTGATTTCCTCGCCCACTTCCTCGCCATTTAGAATTTCTCAAAATATTTATAGTGTATTAATGACTACTAACATTTACGGTAATTATTTTAAAAACTGTATTTTCCAACAATGTTTGAAATATCTCCAATTTGGAACCAATTTGCGTGAACAAGGAATTGATGAAATTTCTTTCTAATTTAATTGGGCTAATGTGATTTAAATATTAAGTAGTCTTTTCAGGTGGTGCGAGAATATCTTTATACTTCTTGCTCCAAAATTCCAATACACATAGTGTTCATACACCCTTAGTGAAATTAAAGGATGTGCTTGTGTGAGAGAGGCATAGAAAATTGTTTATGTTCGAGCAATGTACTATTTATTTTAGGGAGTTGCTTTTACTAGAGTAACATGAGTTCAACACTGTTAAGAATAGTCTGGCTACGAAGTAGTCTCAAGTTGATGTGTTGATTGACAAGCTGGAGCTGTTGGAGCATGAACTTGATGAAGCGAAGGCGCGTGAGGAGGAACTTCTCAAGGCGCACGACAAGTGTGAATTCCACTGAGTTGTGCATGGGACACGAATAAGTCAACTTAACACAAAAACTTCAAGTCGACCGAGACGTCGAGTTAACGAAGTAAAAGTTGGACAAACGAGTAAAATAAGTAAAAACAACTTCGGGTTGTCTAGAACGTCGAACCAACGAAGTCAAGGTGGACTCGCGACTCATCCATCGCGGAGCTTCACCAGTGACACGTGCCTTTGGGGACTTAAAGGTCCCTATTGCAGGTCGTCAATCGGGCGACGGGTGTACACGCAAAATGGGCTTGGTTGCGAGAAAAATATGATATTGTGTAGATAACTAAAACTAGATCAGAACGGTGAAACAACAAACAAGATGAAATAAACAAATAATAACACTCCATTTGTCATAATAAATACATAAAAGGTGGAGGTCAAAATAAGTCCATTTGTTCGGTCAAATTCTTATCTGTTTTGCAATCATATTTTGCAACCAGGATGACTTAGCGGGGGGTATTCAATCATGGATTTTAATAGAGTCTGAAAGATTTTAAAGTCCATTAAAATATAAGGGTATTCAATTAAGGATTTAAAACAATACAATGAAATCTAGGGGTATTCAAATATAGATTTTAAATGATTGTTTTATAATCCATTAAAATCATGGGGTATTCAATCATGGATTTTAAACAATACAATGAAATCTAGGGGCATTCAAACAGCAGTGGATTTTAATGGATTTGTTGACTTGATAGACTTTGAAGGACTTTGAAGGATTTATGTGTGAAAGATATAAATATCAAAGTCCTTTTCAAATCCGGCCTATTACCCTCGGATTTCAATTTCTCTACTCCCTCTCGCCCCAACTCGCTCTCACCAACAACTTCTCTATCCGCAGTAGGAGATCCGAGACAGCAACACAGGCGACAGCTGCAGCACTCCTTGAAGGCCTCTCAAACCCCACATGAACATAGACGGTGTTGGTTGGCGAGTGCAAACAGAGGGTGGAAGGGGAAGTCTATAGTGGCGGGAGAGGGGAAGGGGATGGAGAGGGTTTTGGTGGCGTGGCGACCTTTTATTCATGTGAGATTGCCCTTACTGTCTTCAACGTGAATTCCATATTTGATCTCTGTTTGACAGACCCTCTTTTGATTTGTTGATTTTGATTGAATGTGTGAAGTGAAGGAAATGTTAGATTTTTAGGTAATGTGGGTTGGTTGAAAGGATTCTTCATGTTTACTGGTGTCTTTGATTTGATGGGGTTTTGGGGGCCTAGTTGTTAATGATCTGGCTGGTGCTTTGGTGGTAAAAAAGAAATTTTTGGTCTCTTTTTTCACTTCTATCTTCAATTTTGTGATAGTTCTTCTTCTTTATGTTATTTTCAAGTTTTTTTGAAGAAAATTTCATCTCGTTTGTTTCTGATCACGTAGTGTAGTATAGATTTGTGAAACTAAAATCTCATTTGCTTATGATCGTGTGGTGTACGTAATGATGGAGGGGTGATAATATTCCGGGTTTTGAAGGTGGTGTAGTGGGTCAAATTTGATCTACCAAGTTTTTTTTTTTTGGGCCGACTTATATTTGGACCATATTCAATGTTTAGTGAATTTTTTTTAATTTGAAATAAAATTCACGTAGCATACAAACGATTGTTTTATTGATATTTGAGGGATGTTTTATGATTTGTGTTGATATGGATGACAATGTAGGTGACGTTATTTCATAACTTCCTATGATTAATAGCATATTCATAAGAATTTACAGAAATTTATAAGAATCAATAGAAATCCATAACAATCATTTATAAAATTCAGAAAATCCAATAATAAAAATCCATTAAAATCCAGTGGATTCTGTAAATTCCACAAAATCCAGTCACTTAAAATACATCAAAGTTCAGTGGATTCTGTAAACTCCTTTGAAATATTTTAAAATCCATGAGATTTTAAAGTCTTTCACACTCTATTAAAATCCATGATTGAATACCCCCCTGTTAGTGTGATCTTGAAAGAATTATGAAATTTCTAAAGTATTTACGTGCATCTCGAGGTTGTAAAAAGCTGGATATAGTCTCGAAATCCTTTATCTAAAAAATATTTAGGGCAATTTGCACTTTGCCCCCTAAAACATATAGCCAATTCAGTTTTGCCCCCAATTAACATTCATATTGCACTTTCCCCCTCAAACTAACAGTCAACGTGCCTTGACAGTCAATGCACGTGTTAGATTCAAAATGGTCATATTTTACTGCCCAAAATACCCTTTACTGATATGAAGGATGAGATTAAAAGTTGATGCAATTAAAATTGAATGCTGGCATTCAAACTTCCACTAAGACGTTGGGATAATCGACCAACTCCTCCTTCACCACCACCGTCTCCACTTCACCACCAATAACTCTCACCTCTACTTCTACCACTACATCTACATGTTATTTCACTGCAGATTCAAGCATCAATAAGTGGAAAAGCTTGCCAAGTTTTGATGACAAGCTTGAGTTGCAGTTCGTCTTCATCATCTGTTAGGTCAGTTCTATTGCAGGGGGCAAAGTTAAATTCAAATTTATTTTAAAGGGTTAAGTTCCTCCTAGTAATTTATTAAGGGCTTAAGTTACTATTAATTAACAACTCTTATTTGATTTTCTTGCAGATCCCATGGTGTCACAAGCACAATCAAACAAGTGAATAGGAGGTTTGAACTTGGCAAGTTTTCGAAGGAGTACATGTAAGGAGTACATGTACATTGGATGTTAAAGCACAATGTAAATTCATTTGATGTTCATTGAATACTCTTGCAACAAAGTTTGGTGTTTTTTCAACAATGTAAATCCATTTGATGTTCTTGCAACAAAGTCTGATGTTCTTTCAACAATGTAAATTGATTTGATGTTCATTGGATTTTAATAGCACATTGTAATCAAATGCCTTAACATCAATGTAATTCAACTGACACAACATCATTGCAATTCAAAACCTGACATAACATTTTTAATAACATTCAGTACCTAACAACCTTAACATTCGTTACCTAACAACCTTAACATTCAGTACCTATCAACCTGACATAACACTTGACATAGCAACCTGAATTGCACTTTCAATAACATTTAGCACCTAAATTTACAACCTGAAGTGTACCATACCAACAAACATTCGATATCATACCATACCAACAAGCATTCACTACCATTTAACAGAACTTGCAACAAACACAATTGTATATTTAGAGTACCATAGCAACACAAGTCTTGACATAACATATGTGCATCAGTTAGCGTACCATACCAACACAAGCATTCAATACCATCAGAAAACACATAATGACAATGTCAATAAACAAAAAAAAATTATCTTTCAATAACTGCTTTCACCAAAATGAGTCACCAAAATGAAAACGAGTCACCAACTGTCTAAGGTCATCTTCAGGGCCCCCTAGCCCCCCAAATAGAGTTTGTCCCCTCCTGCCCCTACCATTCTCACGCTGAAACACTGGATTAAATGGTGGCCTCATTGGTGGGGGCCGAACTCCTTGTGCAAAGGGTTGAGTTGTGAACATGGTACTTCGACTGTTTTGTAAAGTTGGAGCTGTAGGTATCTCAGGCCGAAAGTTTGGTGATCGTGGAGGACATGTGGGCATTTTCTTTGGAGGTTCATTGTTTCCTCTTCCACTAGCAGTCATTGCACCCCTTTGTTTGTTGTTCATTGCCCTCGTGAATTTAGGCATCTTAGATGTCTGTCCATCCTTAGCAGTCTGCTCCCTACGAGGGTTTCTACAGGTTCTACTGTTGTGACCTCCCATTCCACAATTTCTGCAACTCCTGTGTTCCATGTGAACCTCATCTTCATCTTCATCTCTTCTTCTTTGTCTCTTAGGTCTCTCTGGACCTCTTTTCGCTAGATGAGGCAATACTAAGTATCTTGGCTACCACATAAAAACCCTAATTAGACATGGAAATACTAATCAGGCATGGAAATACTATACACAAGCAATGAAGATAAAACTAACTTCATCCCATTCACGCATATTTCTTATTCTCACAATGCCCCTATAGTATGCTTCCATATAGGCCTTCACAGAATGGTAGGGGCTGCAGTACTTGTATTAAATGGAAATATGTATATATTATATAAGCAATGATATATAAGCAATGATTATATAACCAATGACATATAAGCAATCATATAAGCAATGAGAAAACTACTTACTCTGCCAACTGAGGTATTTGATTGACTAGAGTCAAGACTCCATGCACACATATGACTCCTGTGAGTTCCCACTGTCTACAGTCACAATATCTAATAGATGTCTTCACTCAAAACCTATCACCAGTGTCATTATGATGCATTGTGATGAAGCCATCACTGGACCCAAACATCCTCAATTTTTTCTTCATTTCACAGTACGTGCCAATCAACTTTTGAGCCCTAGGTACTAAACCATTCATGTCCCAAGTGCTACTTTTCACCATTCTGTCATACATAAGCCTCATGACAAGCATGTGATAGTCATCAATGAACTTGCAGATTGGTTTGTTTCTTAGGTGAATGATCCAGTTATTGAAGCTTTCACTAAAATTGTTAGTGATATGCTCTGAGCATAGCCTAATGTCAAAATAGGTCCTGCACCAACTCTTCACATCCCTATCAACCAGTTACTGATGAGCCCTTGGATTAGCTTCCTTAATCTCTTTCAAGTGGGAGACACACTCAATTTCCTTGTATGCCCTCGCAGCCTTCCAACTTAGTCTCATCAAGAAAGTCCCACCAAATCCCATCTTCTTGAAGTTCTTGTACATATACCTAAAACAGAATCTATGATCTAAATCTGGAAAGAGTTGCTTTATTGCTTCAATCAAACATTTTTGCTGGTTAGAGATAAATGTCAGCTTCCCTTCATGCATCTTCAACCGCATCTCAATTATGCTCAGGAAGGTGTACCAAGTCTGGTAGCATTCCGACTGGCAAATGTAGATGGCCAATGGAAAAAGACCATTGTTGTCATCCAAAGTTGTGACTGACAAACAACAACCCCCATAATTTGTCTTCAAAAAGCACCCATCCAAACCTACCAAGGGTCTACACCCATGCGGCCAACCAAGTAGACTAGCAGAAAAAGTCAAACACAAGCCTGTGAACCTTTGATCTTCATTACTTGTTGAGCATGTAGCAATGCTTCCTGGGTTTGCTGTCAACAACTCCATGCAACAAAAAAGGGTTATCTTGTAACTGTCCTCATAGCTACCAACTATTTTGGCCATCAGTTTCTGCTTTGCCTTCCACCCTACATGGTAGCTGACTTCAACAGTGTTCTCCTTCCATGTTTGTTTCACAATCGAGTCAGGTATGATAGACTAAAAGTGGGTATTAAACATGGCCTCACACTCCTTAGCAACAAACCTAGCATTAGCCATAGGGTGCTTCCCATTAACAATCCCCACACATGTGTGTTTTTGCCCCATGGTCCTGACATTGATTGTGAGACCCTAAGTGGGTGGACCTGAGGTGAGGGTGAGGGTGAGGGTTGGAGCCCAACAGGCCTAATAGATCGAGAGGGGTTGGACGAGCTACAAGGAGAATCATAGTCCCATATCGCCTGGGTGGGGGAGGAGGATGATCCTTATATGTGCGGGGTCAGGTCCCCATTGTATCAACGCATTTTAAAACGTGAGGGCCGGATGGTAGCCCAAAGCGGACAATATTGGTACAGTGCGGGAGGGGGTCGTCACATTGATGGTGTGCCCATCTTTGTTTCTTGCTGCATAGCAATGCCATTTGCATTCTTCATCTGTACACTTCACTAAAAGCCTGTCAGGATCATTTTTCTTAAATGTCATTAGAAACTTCTTTCTTACTGCATATTTCCTCAACCAAAACCTAGCATCATCTACTGTGGGTCATTCCTTCCCAACCTCTAAGACACGGTCCTCATCCTCATGGTGAGCCTCATGATCACTCTCATCACCATAAACATTCTCAATCTCAGCCACAAAACCAGCATGCACACCTGGAGATGCCTCATCTTCAGTGCTATGGTCTGAATGATACCCCTCTTGTACTGGAAGATCATCTAGCTCAGCAAACTCAGATGGACCTGCTTCAGATGGCCCAGGTTCAGATGGACATGCTTTCGATGGACCTGGTACAGATGGACATGCTTCAGATGGAACTGCTTCCTCAGCAGGTCCCTGTGGCACTACATCAGGTAGGTCTTCATCTAATTCTTCTTCACTCAACTCATTATATAAGTTCATTCTTGTCTTACTTCACTTTATCCATTTCTTACTATCATCTTTCCTTGGAGAGTACCAATCACTAGGTTTACTTTTCCTTGGGGTTGGAACCTTTCTCCTGGTCCAAGGCCTTTTGGCCTCAAATGAATTTTTTTAGTAGGGATGGGTTGTGTTACAGGGGCAGGGTCTACATCAACTGTAGGTGGGGTTGAAATTGGTTCAGACTCCATTACACTAATCCGAGGAGTGTTGCTTTCATGTACTTGTGCTGCCACTTTAACCTCAACAAACACATGCTAAACATCATTGTCATTAATGTCTGCATGGGTCCAAAAATACATCAACTCAATATCATTTCTAATGTCCATCCTCACCCCATTCTCCACATAGGTATGTGTTGTTCCAAGGGTTAAGGCATGCTTATGTGGGTTGGGGATAGCTTCAAGGATATTTTTATTTAACTTATCACAATTCAGGTAATCCCCATGCACTTGTACAAACTCTATAGATATCCCATATTTATAATCACAGACCTACCACAGACCATGGATCTCTACAATCTTACTCTACTTTCCATTGTAATGGATCACTAAGTTCCAGACTTCTAGTTCTTGTCCCTGCTTACCATTGCTGCAAACACACAAACAAAAAAAAATCATACCATTTTCACTGATGCAACAGAAGACAAGTACAACACTAAACCACACCAAATAAACATTGTTACTGATTCATGGAATCACCAACCACTAGCAACACTAAACCAAACTAAATCACTTTCAGAAACAACATTTTCACTGATGCAAACAACAACCACCAAATAAACAGTGGAGAAATATGAATTTGTGCAAATGAAAAAAATACTAACAAAATCATACCATTCACACCATCCATTCAAACATACATTACATATAGAAGCACCGAAATGAAAACCCTAAAATAGCAAAGAAGAGTTATAATACATCACGCCAATGACCATGAGGAGGTTTCACGTCCTCTTCAGTGTCTGAAGAAGTGAAATCTTGCCTCAGATTTGGCTCATCATCGCTTGGCATCTAACTGAAGAAATCACTAAAATCACTGAACGAATTGCAATCGTCCCAGTGTATGCTAGAAGCGGTGCTCCCATCATCATCACTACTACTGATCGTGATTTTGACGCCGAAAACAACCTTCTTCCTCTTCTTCGTTTTGAGTTTCCTCTTCTTCGTTTCGGTGAGAAATGAGAGAGAACACAGGGAGATAGGAGAAACAAAACAGAGAGAATGAAAACGGAGGGAGTTTTCCTTCCACTCTCCGTCTCTTCAATGCTACGGGCTGACAAAATGTAAACCCTAGCCGTTCACGTGCCTGCTTCAGGTAATAGACGGTTGGGATTGACATGCTATCACATCAGGCGTGTTAAGCATGTGAAGAGCATTTTCGTCATGTAAAATAGAAAAAATGGTGGCACTTGAGGTATTTGACAGTCAAGGCACTTTGACTGTTAGTCTGAAGAGGTAAGTGCAATATGAATGTTAATTGGAAGCAAAAATGAATTGGCTATATATTTTAGGGGGCAAAGTGCAAATTATCTAAATATTTAAAAGGGACCAAAAAGATTCTGAAAAAGAATGATTATTAAAGTAAAAGTTTAGAAAATGTCAATTTAAAATTGAAATGTAAATACAGAGAGTTTACAGTTCTTTTATGTCACACATAATGCTTAACATCTATTATAAGAAATAAATTTAAATTAGTCTAATATATAATAGCTTCCTTGCTCTGCTACAAATGTCTATTGTTATCCATCTAGTTAGTGTCAAACGGAATAGATTGTTTTTTTGAGGCTGATGATGTGGGGCATGCCCTATTTGTGCCTACTAATTTTTCTTCAGACACGAAGGCGCCGATTGTTGAGTCTCAAAAGAGAAAGGTGTCAAATATGCTTAGCCCTTTAGAGAAAAAAAAAACCTTGGAGGAATAGTGAAGCTGCTGCCTGAGGACATCTAGTTGTATTTTTTTTTCCTCAAATGCCCTTGCCCAATTGATGAATACCCGAACAAGTCACTAAATTGAAAAACTCTCAACTGTGTTTTAACGAACTTTGAACCTCAACCACCGACAATGACCACCGATCCATCAGGTAAAATCTGGTTGGTAGCATACTATCTACCTGTTGCGATCTCAACATCTTTCAGCTCCACCGTAATTGAAAAACTCTTACTGCCACTCTGTGAGAGATGAGTTGGAAATTTTGAGGTCAATGTATGCTTCTTTGGTTGAGGAGAAGGACATGGCTGTGAAGAGAGCCGAGGTAGCTGTTTCTATATCTAAGGAAGTGGGAAAAGACTGGAGCAACTGACTCTCGAGCTGATTTCAACAAAGGAATCCTTGGAATCTGCACATGCTGCGCATCTTGAGGCTGAGGAACAAAGAATTGGAGCTGTTATGGCTATAGAATGTTGAGATTAGCAAGACCAACTTGATTGGTGCTTCAAGAATTTTCTAGAGAAATTGACAATATGGAGAAGAAAAGAAGATGGATGAAGAATTCTCTAGAAGAAGAAGAGTGGAAAATGTTGGAGAAATTTAGAGGGTCAAATATTGAGGCTATCTAGAGTCTTCCTCTACCTCCATTGTGAGACTATAAATAGGGGAATGATTGTTGAGGTTGAGGCATCCAGGCTTGTGAGCCTTGGATCATTGTGAGGAGAAGCTCAGTGATGAGCTATTTGTGTGTGTAAGAGATTCATGTGTTTATGTATTGTATTGTTGTAATATTGTCATTGTAATGTAAGATTAGTGTTTGTAATTGATCCTGGGAGCTAGAATACCAAACAATTGGGTATCAGAGCGGGTTGAGCCGGAGTGATATTCTTAATCGGAGCTTATAGTAGTATTCCTTGGAAGACGACACTACTCATAAGTACTGTACATTGTTTATATGTACGGTACCGTTCACTGTTAATTCGTACGATCAAAGTGAAATTTTTGAGGAGATCTTCGTGGAGATTGTGAAGTCGATTAGTCATGGACAAGTGAAACCATATTTGAGGTGTCACGCCAAGCGCCGATAGTGTGTCTGTGTACGTAGACGTAGCGGGTCCCCGTGAGTGAACTGGTAGGCAAGGTGATGAAGGCGACGTAGGCTACAATAAGGGATCGTAGGGTCGCATTGTGAGATGGGACGTTGGAGTTTTGTCACCATGCCATAAAAAATGGTTATGCGGCGTAATCAAAGTGACAGACGATGTCTCGTAGTGCCATGGAGCACGTTGTGTGATTGTGCCATAGAGCATGTTGTGTGGTGGTGCCAGAGAGCACGTTGTGTGTGTGGAGGTGCTAGAGAGCACGTTTATATGTGAAAGTGCCACAAGAGCACGAAGTTGTGAGTCTGTGTGCTAAGAGAGCACACGAAGTTGATGATGTGTGCAGATTGGATCTGTGAATCAATTGGTCGAGATATTGGTGGATCGTGATATTGGAATAATGCAACGTGTGAACAAGAAGGTAGTGTGAATGTGAAAATAGTGTGTGAACGTGAAGACCGACAAATTGATGGTGAGTGAGAAGATAAAGATGAGCTAGTTGGTGTTGAGGGGGGATGTTGAGATTAGCAACACCAACTTGATTGGTGCTTCAAGAATTCTCTAGAGAAATTGAGAATATGGAGAAGAAGAAAAGATGGATGAAGAATTCTCAAGAAGAAGAAGAGTGGAGAATGTTGGAAAAGATGGATGAAGAATTCTCTAGAAGAGAAGATGGATGTAGCCTTCTCTCTTTTGTCGTCAACAACAACAATGCCTTTCAAGAGATACGTTGAGATCGAGCGAGTCGCTATCGTGAACTACAGCGAGGACTATGGTAGGCTTGTCGTCATCGTCGACGTTATTGACCAAAATCGGGCCCTTGTTGAAGCACCTGATATGGTGAGAAGTCAAATGAACTTCAAGAGGCTTACACTCACGGACATTAAGATTGACATTAAAAGGATCCCCAAGAAGAAGACCCTCATTGCTGCTATGGAGGCTGCAAATGTAAAGAACAAATGAGAAAACAACTCTTGGGGCAGAAAGTTGATTGTTCAAAAGAGGAGAGTAGCTATGAATGATTTTGATAGGTTCAAGCTCATGTTTGCAAAAATCAAGAGTGGTGCGATCATACTAGCACTAATGCACCGGATCCCATCAGAACTCCGCAGTTAAGCGTGCTTGGGCGAGAGTAGTACTAGGATGGGTGACCTCTTGGGAAGTCCTCGTGTTATTTTTTTTCCTCCCACCTCCTTAGAGCTACTATAAATAGGGGAGAGGTTGTGAGGTGTAGGCATCAAGGAGCAAACAAGCTCAAGTGTAGTAGTGAGTGTTGTGAGCAAAATAAGGGTGTGAAGTTGTAAGAAATTTTTGACAGATTAATAAAATTAGTCTTTCTTAAGTTCTAGTTCTTCCCAAATTTTCCAACAATTGGGTATCAGAGCGGATTGAGCCGGAGTGATATTCTTAATCGGAGCTTACAGTAGTATTTTTTGGAAGATGACACTACTCATAAGTACTGTACACTGTTTATATGTATGGTACTATTCACTGTTCATACGTACGATCAGAGTGAAATTTTCGAGGAGATGTTCGTGGAGATTGTGAAGCCAATTGGTCATGGACAAGTGAAGCCATATT
Source organism: Berberis vulgaris (assembly GCA_963556465.1). Lineage (NCBI taxonomy): Eukaryota > Viridiplantae > Streptophyta > Magnoliopsida > Ranunculales > Berberidaceae > Berberis > Berberis vulgaris. The sequence goes on from OY747133.1 coordinate 57,501,162, forward strand.
TGAGGTGTCACGCCAAGCGCCGACAGTGTGTTTGTGTACGTAGACGTAGCGGGTCCCCATGAGTGGATTGGTAGGCAGGGTGATGAAGGCGACGTAGGCTACGACAAGGGATCGTAGGGTCACGATGTGAGATGGGACGTTGGAGTTTTGTCACCATATTGTAGAAAATGGTTATGCAGCGTAATCAAAGTGACATGCGATGTCTCGTAGTGCCATGGAGCACGTTGTGTGATTGTGTCATAGAGAACGTTGTGTGGTTGTGCCAGAGAGCACGTTGTGTGTGGAGGTACTAGAGAGCACGTTGTTATGTGAAAGTGCCAAAGGAGCAACGAAGTTGATGATGTGTGCAGATCGTGTCCGTGAATCAATTAGTCGAGATGTTGGTGGATCGTGATAATAGAAGAATACAATGTGTGAACAAGAAGGTAGTGTGAATGTGAAAATAGTGTGAGAACGTGAAGACCGACAAATTGATGGTGTGCGAGAAGATAAAAATGAGCAAGTTAGTGTTGAGGGGAGATGTTGAGATTAACAACACCAACTTGATTGGTGTTTCAAGAATTCTCTAGGGAAATTGAGAAAATGGTGAAGAATAGAAGATGGAGGAAGAATTCTCTAGAAGAAAAAGAGTGGAGAATGTTGGAGAAATTTAGAGGGTCAAATATTGAGGCTATCTAGAGCCTTCCTCTACCTCCATTGTGAGACTATAAATAAGGGAAGAATTGTTAAGGTTGAGACATCCAGGCTTGTGAGCCTTGGATCATTGTGAGTAAAAGCTCAGTGATGAGTTATTTGTGTATGTAAGAGATTTATGTGTTTATGTATTGTATTGTTGTAATATTGTCATTGTAACGTAAGATTAATGTTTGTAATTGATCCTGGGAGCTGAAATACTCAACATAGAACTTGATTCTCTCAATGGGGAGAAGGAACTAAAGCAGGTAGAAGAGGAACTGCAGAGACTGAACTAGCAACTGCTGTCACCAAAGGATCTAAAGCGAAAACTAGACGATGCATCAACCTTTGTACTCAATCTGAAAGCTTAGCCGCTTGCATGGAAGCCAAATTGAAGGAGGAAAAAGGCGTAAAAGATGCAAATTTGAAGGGCGAGCGAACAAAATCGAAAAAGGAAAATCATTTAGATGTACAAGTAGTAGCAGTAGCTAAAAAGGAGCTTGATGACCTACCCATGCTCTCGAATTTCATCACTGAAACTTTACAATTACAATAACGTTCGTTAAATCCTTGATGAATTTCATCTCTGGAATCTATAGTCTGAAGGTGGAGAGAAGATTTGTTGGTTGAGATGTGGATCATATTACAACCTACCATATTGACAAGTGTTGAATTTGTTGGTTGAGATGTGTAGGTTTGAATTGACAAGTGTCAGGGGGAGTTTTTGTTGGTGAAACACAAATGAAAGGAAATTTACAATTACAATAATTAGGGGTGTCAAACCGTTGTACCTGCATTTATATTCAATTCTTTTTTAAAACGTTTAATAATATTTTTCATTTGTAAGGGCTTAATGATAATTTATAAATAATTAAAGGATTTCAAATAAATTATTTTAGAAATTTTTAAGTGTAATTAATGAACATTGAAAGGATTGAGTTTGATTATAAATAATTAAAATTTAAAAGGGTAAAAGTGTAAAACAATTGTATTTTTTCAATTAAAAGACACAAATATCCTTGAAACTATTCATTGGTATTTGGTTTTACATATAATTATTAAAAGGCAATGACTATCATGCACCACCATTTCCTCTATCTCACACCATTATATTATCTCACACCACCTACTTTCTTTCTCACACCACTATACTTTCTCAAACCACCTATATATAAACAAAAATCATTCATTTTTTCCCCCTCAGCATTCAAATCGACAATTGTTTTTCCCTCCACCATTCGAAATCTCTTGCAAATCTATTCCAAATCTCTCCCCACACTCAAATCTCATGCAAACCTCTTCCCTCTCCATCGAAAACTCTCAAAATTCCCTTAAAGTTGAAACTCTTAAACACAAACTCAATAAATATGCGTAACTTAACATAACAGACGAACCCAAACTCAAAACGAAAAAATGAAAAATAGGATAACTTTCGAACCAATTTAGACTGATTCTCAAACTCATCAAAACACGAAAGTTTTAGTACTCTGAGTTATCTAATATAAAACTTGAATCACTTGAAAATCTTTTGAAATGAGTAAGTTATGGTCATTTTACTAAAGTTGTGCAAATTTGTTCGAAAAATGAAAACGGGATAGTGTTCCTGACTTTCGGCCAACTTATGTGCTCGATCGATACCAATTCTCAAGTTGATCAAACACAAAAGTTGTAGTACTCTCCGTTATCTCATAAAAACAAATTGAATCACTTGAAAATGTTTTGAAATGAGCAAGTTATGGCCAATTTACTAAAGTCGCGCAGAACAAGAAAATTTTTTTCCAGTTCGCATTGTGCAATGCAAGGTATGCGAACATAAATTTCATAAGTGATTCAAGCTGAATTAGTAAAATGAGCATAACTTGCTCATTTCAAAATATTTTCAAGTGATTCAAGTTGTGTTTATTAAATAACTGAGAGTACTACAATTTTTGTGTTTTTATCAACTTAAGAATTAGTCTCGATCGAGCACATAAGTTGGCCGAAAGTCAGGAACACTATCCCGTTTTCATTTTTGGACAGATTTGCGCGACTTTAGTAAAATGATCATAAATTGCTCATTTCAAAACATTTTCAAGTGATTCAGGTTGTGTTTATTAGATAACATATAGTACTACAATTATCGTGTTTTGATGAGCTTGAGAATTGATCTCAATTGAGGGTTTAAATTAGTCGAAAGTTACCCTATTTTGCATTTTTTTTTTGTTTTGTGTTTGAGTTTTTCTGTTATATTAAGTTATGTATATTTATTGAGTTTGGGTTTAGGGGTTTCGAATTTGAAGGGATTTTGAGAATTTTTGAGGGAGAGGGAGAAGATTTGCAAGCGATTTGAGTGTGGGGAGAGATTTGGAAGATGAGATTTCGAATGGAGGAGGGAGGAACCATTGTTGATTTGAATGCTGATGAGAAAAAATGGATGGTTTTTGTTAAATAGGTGGTGTGAGAAAGTAAAAAAAAAAAAAAAACTCAATGGTGGTGTGGGAGAGAGGAAATGGTGGTGCGAGGTAGTCGTTGCCTTTTTAAAAATAAGAGAGGGCAAAATTGAAAACTAAAGTTAAAGTTGAAGACATACTTTTTACTATTCATTTGGGGAGAAGAGTTATAGCAGTAGAAATGTTTTAACATACATGAAATGTACACATAAAAAAGAAACTTTACATTTTTTAAATTTGCTTTATTTATTTCAGGCTTTCTTTTTTCAATCTTATAATCGAAAATCATTGTCTCTTCCAATTTTATTTTAAAATTTTTTTTATCTTTCAACTTATAGTAGATTTAACATAAAAAAATTGACACAATTCATTTGAAAGTTTGAAAAACACCATGTTTCTTTTATTTTCCAAAAATGCCCTTTCTACCCCGTCATTCTCCAAATTACATAAGTGCCCCTTTTCAATCGTCAAATTTCAAAAATGCCTCTCATTACAAAATTACAAAGTTCTTTTCCACATCATTAGGGATGGCAGTGGGGGGATTTTCACGGATATCCGTCCCACCCAATTCGTATGGAGCGGGTTTGGATATGGCTAAACGAGTTTCGGGGCGGATACGGATATCCAAACAACATCCGTCGAATATTCGGGGCGGATACGGATTTGGCCATATCCGCCCCACGAATATCCGTTTAAGTATGGAAATTTACATAAATACCCTTGGCCCTTTACAAGGAAAAAAAACCCTACCCATTCGATTCGATGAATTACATCTCACATACTCTCAGACTCTCACTTTCGAAGAAGAAATGGTAGTTGCAGAAGCAGCACCACCAAAACTCGCCACCACCTCGAACGAAAACACTTTGGCGACCTATCTCGGCATTAGCTTCGGTTTGTTTCTAGGGTTTATACCACGATTGCCATGTCTCTGGTTCCGTCGCTCCAATCTCGCAACAGGCAAGCGAGAAGTGAATCGGTGTTAGATCGGTTGAGGAGGAGTATTTCGGTGTCATGATCAATTTCATGTCCAGGCAAGCGAGAGAACCAAAACTTGCCACCACCTCGAACGAAAACACTCTGGTGACTTATCTCGGCATCAGCTTCGCTGTGTTTCTAGGGTTATACCGCGATCGGCCATGTCTCTGGTTCCATCGCTCCAATCTCGCAACAGGCAAGCGAGGAGTGAATTGGTGTTAGATCGGTTGAGAAGGATGAGTATTTCGGTGTTAGATCGGTTGAGAAACTTGAAGTGAGGAGTGAATCGAAGGGTTGGCAGTGAGGTGGCTATGGAAGGTGTGTGGAGGAGGAGGAGAATGAAGAGTTTCAGACTCACCTTGCTATACTCCATTCTTCTTCTTCTCAGATCTCAGATCTGGTTTGTTTATTTTTTATTTTTTTTTGGGTTAAATGGGGCGGGGCGGATATCCGCCTATCTGCCCGGGGCGGGGATGGTTTTAAAAAAAAATGATAAACGGATGTGCGGGGCGGTTTCGGGGACCCGAAATTTCGAACGGGGCGGGGATGGATTTGCTCAAATTCGCCCCTATCCGCCCCGTTGCCATCCCTACACATCATAGCAATATTTGTACTTGGGGTATTTGCACTTAGTTGTCTTTAGTGAAATTGGAAATAAACATGATGGAGAGTGCCGAAAGCACGATCCAGATCATGCCAAAGACAGGACACGATACCCGTACACACTACACGAGAAGTGTGCACGGCTGATATACTAGTAAAGATTAAAAAAAATGCAGATATAACGTGATCCTTCTTCATTGTAGTTGTCATTGTTTTTGTGGACAGATCAAACTTACTAACACCCGTGATATTTGAGTTATTTTAAAGGGACTTTTACCTTTTTGGCAGTCATTTTCTTTGTATCCCCACATAGGGTCGATTATAAATTGAAATCCAGTGTAACCCCCCAAAATGGAACTTGACTGTTAAGTCAACTATAAATGAATTAATGAGCCCCTCCCCCAAGTTTTTAAAAAACATAAAACCCTTACGTAATAAACACGTGTGTGAGACACATGGGGTGACTCGTTTCACCCAAAACTAGTTATTGGAAGTAGAGTTGTTCTACACAGCGAGGAAACGGGCGAGGGAAGGGAGGTGGCGGGGTGGGGACCGTCCACCCCGCTTGGGATGTGTGCCATCATTTTTGGTGCGCGCATCCCGAGCGGGGTGGACGGTCCCCACCCCGCCACCTCCCTTCCCTCGCCCGTTTCCTCGCCAGTTTCCTCGCCATTTAGAACTTTGCTTGGAAGTATGACTTCCATCTTCCCATCTATAAAAATACAAGGTATCCATTGGAAACACAAACTTCATTTTCTAAAATCTTCTACTGCTGCTCCTCTTCATTGCCCTAGAAGACCATGGCTGGTGGCTCAATAGTATCTACTTGCAGTGTTTTAAAAAATGGCCTAAGCAGCGTCTAGGCGCTAGGAGTTAGAAAAACACCCATAATAATGGCTGGGCGAGGTTTGGGCAGTCTAGCGGGTTCTGGGAGGCAGTCTAGGCGGGGTCTGGGCGGGATCTAGGCGATTTGGGCGAGTTTTTTTTTTAATAAGGCTGATTACTTAATGGAATTCTCAAATGATCTGGGAGGCAGTCTAGGCGGGGTCTGGGCGGGATCTGGGAGTGTTTTAATTGTTTTTATTCAGTATATGTCTAAATGTAGCAAATGATGATTACTTAATGGAATTCTCAAATGATCTGCCGGTACCAATTTTAGTAGCGTAGATTTTATCAAACATGACTGGGGTCATTCATGCAATTTGAAGAAAAATAAAGAGTACATTTGGATATTTGTCCACAAATTCAACTTTATATAAAGTACCCATCATGACCCAACTTCAGTCATTTGAGAGTTTTAATAAATTTTGTTCATGATTGTTAATTTTTCATGTTTTTAAAATTTGCATATGTATCTTGGCATTAAATTGGATGTAATTGATAAAGTATTATGCTTAACTTTTGTAAATTATTAAAGTTATAATACAAAGCCTAAAATCGCCTGGGCGCTAGGCACCCGCTCACCGCCTAGCGCTTTAGAACACTGCCTGCTGAGATGGTAAGTGATGATACATCAAAATATACTGATCATTACAGCCATATATGTGGCATAAAGACCAATTACGAGAATGCAACGCTTGATCTATTGGGCTCGCTCATAAAGCCCAGAAAGAATGAGGCCAATTATAGAAGCCCAGACTAGGCCCACCACTAAGGCAGGCTCGATACACGTTATCTCATAAATAAGGAGAACGTTGCACCAAGAAAGAGCTGTGGAGGGACTTATGCCTCCACGAACGCATTTCCATTAAGGATGAGACTGTTATCGAAACATCTACTTCCGTTGCGCCTCACATGCTTAAGTCACGCAGAGAGTTAACCACGACCATTATAAAAGGTAGATGGAACATTCGACAGAGGTATGCAACTTTAACTGAGTTTTGTCCAAATTTACATCCTTTTTCCAATAGAGTTAATGACTTAAGCATGGGAGTGCCTTCGGCCACCAAAAAGGCGATTCTTGGCAGTCTAACAGTTGTTTTGCATGTCAAACTCACTCAATGACGATTTTTGGACACATCAGTTTTGCGCCGTCTGTGGGAAACGACGAGTTTCCTCTTTTTAAAAACATAACACAATGACAAAGCTCACTACAACCTAAGAAAAGATTGACAAAGCCATCAGAAGGATTAATGCAGTCTACAGACCCCCCAATTCAGTAATGATCGCGACAATACGCCGACTGACACATCACTAACGGCTCAAGGAGAATATGCAACTCAAAACACGAAACCAATAGCATGAGAATGCAGATCCGCTACACGTACTAGTCCAGACAGCCGTCAGTGCTGTCACGGAGCCTCGGGTAGACTTACTCATGGCTTAGATAAAATACATGACAAAGATGCTGGAAAAATTACCCAGGAACACGTTCAACCAGTCGACCCTACTCCAACACCGCCTCAACAAAACTCCACTATCCAAACTCAAGGGAGTGGCGAAGCCTTAGCGGAACCCCAACAGGGAAATGATGAGAGCAGCGAGCTCAACCGAGACAAGACTTCGCAGTGCGGTGGAACGGTTACCGAGATCTCGTTCAGGATTGGAGTCACGGATCCCAACGTATTATACTAGTTGGCCAAACCACCATTTTTTGATGAACTCATGAAGAAGGCAATGTCAAAGAAATTCACTCAGTGAAAATTTGAAGTGTACGATGGTACCACCGACCCAACTGATCACCTAAGACATTTTCACCACATGATGGCTCTAAAAGAAACCATGAAGTCGATCATGTGCAGAACGTTCCCAACTAGCCTCACATCCACAGCAATGAACTGGTTCAACAGCGTGCCACCGAGGTCAATAGATTCTTTCCAGGCCTTAACCACTGCTTTCATTACAAGATTCATTGGGAGCCAGCGGATGAGGAAAGAACTCCACTACCTTCTGCACATCCGACAGAAGTCAGAAGAAACAATACGGGAATATGTTACTCGCTTCACCAACGAGCTAACAATGATTGATGGATGTAGCAATGACACGACAGTTGCAACTTTCGTCGCCGGATTGAAAAGAGGCACCTTATTCGATGGCCTAAATTTGGAACTTCCAAAACGGATGACAGTCCTACTGAAAATAGCACACAGAAACATATTTCCCTCGATGAAATGAAAGCTGTAAGGAGAAAGAATGAACAGGAGAGGGATAACCATTCGAGGAAATGAGAAATAAAAGATGAAAGAAGACGAGATGGCGGATCGCGGGAGGACAACAGTCATTTAAAGAAACATCGAAGCGACGGACGCACAGAGTCCAACCAGCAGGACTCCAGGAAATCGCAATCGGCACAATCAAATCATGAGCGAATAATCAACATAATAAGGAAAAAGTATAAACCATACACAACCCTAAAAGCAAACCAAATCGACATCTTAAACCACATATCAAATTGGGAGAATCTCAATTGGCCAACCAGGATGAAAGGAGACCCAGAAGAATGAGACAAGAGCAAATACTATTCTTTCCTCAAGGATCATGGACATGAAACCGATGACTGCTACAAGTTGAAAGAAAAAATTAAACACTGGATCCAGATAGTACGACTAGATGAGTTTGTCGGCACATCAGACAAACAATTCAAAGGCAAAGAAAAGGCGGACGCTACAACCACGAGATCAAAGGAATGGTCAAGGTATTTGATATATGCTCTACACTGCATCCGCCTTGGGAAAGAAGCACCTCCCACCCGAACAGACCTATATCGAGATCAAAATAACAATGCTTCGAAGACCTTAGCAACAGAGACAAATTCAACCAAAGTCGCTTATAAAGGAACTAACAAACTCCATCAAGCCCTAACAAGCAGCGCCAAATGGGGAGAAATAATGATCCAAACAAATAAGGTCATAAATTAGAGGAAATAAGCAGAGGCACGGACGCCAACGTAAAAATAGACACTAGCAATACGGGAATAAAAGAGGAAACTCTCAATAATGTAACAGAGCCATTCCAGGAGAACGACTGGTAAAAGAGGAAACTCACAAAATGGTCGTATGACGCACAAAATCAACAAGCTGTTTCTTCTTCGGCACGTGGTCGAAAGACAGAAACAACTGGTTCGACAAACTAACAGGTCTCTCTATTTTTCTCTTTCTAGAAGAAGGACCTCGAGGATCAGCTTCGGACGGGCATCTACAACTGCTCTCTGTTTCCAACTAGGAAGCAAACACCAGAGTATCTTCCACACAGGGAAACTCACTTCTACGGATTGCTCTTGGATTGAGAACTATCTCCCGCGTATCTAGGAGTGCAGAGCTAACATGGAACTTTCCTCCTACAGCACGACTCTTAATTAGAGAGGGATATCCACGAAGATCTGCTCCCTAAACTAGGCCTACAATGGCATGGTTGAACCATGACTCCTTTCACTATAAATAAGATATGAGGTTGGTAACCTAAGGTATGCTACAAATTCCTTGTTACAACATTACACCTTCCTCAGATCCTTGTCTGACTTTAGCATCGAAATGCCATCGACCACCCTACGGTGGTTTGTGGCTTACGTGCGTTACTTGTGCAGGTCAGCAGGAATAGGGTCAAAGCAGGGAGCAAAAATTGACTGCATCAATTATTATTATTATTATTATTATTATTATTATTATTATTATTATTATTATTATTATTATTATTATTATTATTATTATTATTATTATTATTATGTAATTAGAAGAAAATTTGGTAACCATGTCTAAAAAAAATTGATATTTTTTCTTAAACGCTTCGGTTTAGCTTTGGCTTGTCTAAAGTCTAGACAAAGCTGACGGAAACAGTCCAAAAAATCAAGAAAGAGAACAGGAAAAAAAAACAATCAAAAACCTTTTGCGCGTGAGAGAGGAAAGCAAAAAAAAACAATCAAAACCCTCTCGTTTCTGCTGAAGCATGAGCATACAAGTTCAAGATGGACTCAGCTCGTCTATTGCTTTCTTTTAAAGAAAGATGTGTTCGGAATGTGACGTCAAAGGCTCTAGATTTTCTTACACAAAAACATCTCTTTAAAAACCATTAGTTACGGTATTCTACCGTGGCTAATGAAAATTTATTTGTAAACCTTAGCGACGGCCCTTGTGCCGTCGCTACATTGGTTTTTATATATTTCATTTATTTTAAAAACCATTAGCTACGGTATTCTACCGTGGCTAATGAAAATTTATTTGTAAAGCTTAGTGACGACCCTTGTGTTGTCGCTACATTGGTTTTTATATATTTCATTTTTTTTAAAACCATTAGCTACGGTATTCTACCGTGGCTAAATAAAATTTATTTGTAAAGCTTAGCGACGACCCTTGTGTCGTCGCAACATTGGTTTTTATATATTTCATTTTTTTTAAAAACCATTAGCTACGGTATTCTACCGTCGCTAATAAAATTTATTTGTAGATATTAGCGACGTTGAGGATACCGTCGCTAATACGAGTATTAGCGACCGTTTTATGTCATCGCAAAATATTTAGAGACGATTGTTTTTAATTATGTACCGAAACAGTATCAGAAGCAGTAGCGACGATTTTTTGCCGTCGCAAATCGTTTAAAACCGTCGCTAGTTTTCGTAGCTAGAAATGCTTTTTTTTGTAGTGTCTCTTCTCTTCTTAAATGCACTTTTCTGAGAAAATAATAATAACAAAAATATTACCCAACAAGCGTTGTTTCACATTCCCCTATAGTTTTGTGAAGTGATGTAGAAAAGGGTTCTTAGAGTATCTGAGTCAACCTGGACGCCGACAGGATTGGTTGCATAAAGTGAAGAATGAATTTTAAAAGCTACTTTTCTTTAAGTTGGGTCCAGGATGGATTTGAGGTGTTAGAAATGGGAAAATTCTAAATGCACTGTTGGTGTGCCTGGTGGCCACCAGGCACCGTATGATTGCATCGAGATAGATGTTAACTCCTATCTCGATGCAATCGTACGATGTCTGGTGGCCACCAGGCACCGTATCATTACTCGTTAGAAATTATAAAGTGTGAACTGGTGTAATGGCAATGAAGTCCATGAAATGATAGAGATATTTAATGAACTTCAGATTCAACTTGATACGGTAATGGATGGTGATGATACACCAAATCGTCCTCTGATCAGCATTGTACACGTGTCATAATGATCTCTTCAATAGAACAAAGCAAGCCCGGTTGAATGCTCAACCCAGCAAGGCCCAAACATCATTAAGCCTACTATTAGCAGATTTCAGAACGTTGGACCCAAATTGTAGCGCCCTAATAAGCCCATGCCTCACGCGGTCAAGCCCAATACTCGTAAGCCCTAATAAGGCAAATATATGAAGGATCGACCCAAGACAGCCAAGCCAGCAATACTTTGGTTACGACTAGGAAACAAATACAAGAGTATAAGTCGGGCAAATAAACTTCCTTGCATGGACAACACTAAAAAAGGGAAACCTCTCCCGCAAATCTAGGAGCAAAAGTCGTGTAGGGAAACTACCCTACATGGACAGTTCCCAACTAGGAAAATATATCCAACAAGATCTCTTTCCCTAAACTACGTCACTAAAGGCCTAGCCGAACAAGGATTATCACACTATAAAAGAGAGATAAAGTCGATGAACTAAGGTGCGCTACAAAAAATCCTATTTACAGCTTTAAACCTCTCCTAAGCCTTATCTAACTTAAGCATCGGAGTATTATCGGTCGCTACACGGTGGTCTTTGGCTCACGTGTGCTGATTGTGCAGGTGTAGGTCAAAGCGATGAAGGAGAACAAAAAGTGACTACATCAGTTTGGCGCCATTAGTGGGGAATGACAGAGTTCCTTAAAAGAAACAATAGTACCACCTTTCCCAGAGAACAAAAAAGATGGTGACAACAAGGTCTCGCAACAATGGAGATGCCGCGGAACCCTCGAACGCTCGAACTAGTAGAACGTCGTTTGCTCCGGTGCCACCCACCGCGAGAGGCACCTTTTCAGACCCTCGCACCAGTGGTAGCCACGATAGACCCAAGGTTGAATCTACTGTCAACCCAGATGCAACAAATCATACGAATGGTGAAGATACTCAAATCACTAAAGCAGAAGCCGAACGGGACGTTGAGGGAATACGTCACGCGCTTCAACGAGTTGACTCTCATCGACGGTTGTAGTAATGAAACTACCATCGCGACCTTCACTTTGGGTCAAGGATAGGCAAGTTTTATAATTTCCTTACTCTAGGCCCCTCGGCCAATATGGCAGACCTACTGAAGGAAGACCAAAATTATTTCATTCTAGATGATAAGCTGACCGCCAAAAAGGAGGCAAAATCCGAGCCTCTGTCCCTAGGAACAAGAAATAGGGGAATAACAAGGAAAAGACGATGAAGTGTGCGTCCTGCACGGAGTAAGCTTGGAGACTAAACGGTCCAATCGTTCCTTAAAAAGATTGCTTCACGAATTGTGGACCAAGTCAGCCTATGATGACCAACGAATGCTGCACATTCAATCCCAGAGCTCGATCCTGCCCCTGACTTTCATAGATAGGGACGTCTAGGGCATCCGTATTCTGCATAAGGATGCCCTAGTAATATTGGTCTCCATAACAAACTTGGAAGTGAGGTCTTTAGTAGACATCGGAAGTTGTTCGAACGTACTGTTCCTCAACAGGTTCCGCAACATGCAGTTGAAGGAAGAGAGCCTAAGCCCCTCAACAAATCCCCTGGTCGGACTCAACAAGGATAAGTACTTCCCTATGGGGAAAATCAAATTAGAAGAAGTGACGGGAAAACCACGACTTCAGAAAATAATTATTCAGGAGTTCATGGTGGTTGATGCGTCATCCACCTACAACATCATCCTGAGGAGGCCCTCGACTCACCAGTTGAAGGCGACAGTACGTCTCCACTTTACACCAATGCATCAAATACCCTATCAATCAAGCAGTAGGCACAATACGAGGAAATTAGCCGGCCGCTAGAGACTACCACTACGCAGCACTGAAGTGGCTTTACGGTCATCAACTGCAGATTGAGCCCACAACTGATGCGCCCCTAAACTCGGATTTGGAGTTGAGGGAAGACTCTCTCCTCCCAGATGAGGAGGCCTCTGTCAGCCCGAAGGGAAAACCCAACGTTCGACGACCCGAGGAAGAACTTGTGACTGTATATTTGAACAACCCCAGTGACAACAGAGCCATCCAGATAGGTTCCCGACTAAGCAAGGAATTTGTTGAACGACTGATAACACTGTTGCGACATAATCAATACATCTTTGCCTGGACGATGTGGGACATAGTGGGAATAGACCCCTCCATAATCACCCATCAACTGGCTGTAGACCCAACACAAAAACCAACCAGACAGAAGAAAAGACATGTGCTCCTCGAGAGGAATCAGATCATAAACAGAGAAGTGCAGAGACTACTTAACGCCAACATGATCAAAGAGGCACGATACCCATATTGGCTGGCGAACACAATCCTGGTTAAAAAGAAAAACGAGAGTGGAGATTCTGCATGGACTATACTGACTTGAACAAGGCATGCTCGAAGGACAACTTTAGTTCATCGATCAGGTTTATTCATATGGTGTTCTTGAAATACCGAACTTGCAGACAATAGATGCCCATATGAATTTCTCAATTTGATACTAACCTATCTTGGACAGGGAATTGACTTCGACCAATTTAGTGAAGTAATCCACTACTACCAGGAGAAACTTCGATCAGGTTTGGTGACTGTTATCAAATTGGTGGAAGGGGTTCTCTTCTTCAATCAGTCCAAGCAGTTCTAGCCTACCTCGGGCGATATCGGGAGATTATGAAATTACACGCTGCTCATGTCCATGAGCCTTAGACTCCGCTAAACTTGCATCTGCATTCGATAGTCTATGTGAGAGCGCAACCACATGAAATTCCTCTTCCACCAATCGTTTTTAGCAGACTTAGCTCAGCCAACACAAATGTATCCCGAGTCTCCGCTTCATGGACACAACGTCGCCTGTCGACCAACTTGGATTCAAACTCTCAGTGCAAAGCAGTCAACTCAGACTCAACTCTCTATTGTTCAATGGTTTGAGCATGCAGATCAACTTGCGCCTTGCCCACCACATCTTCTAGCTTATTGCTTAAGAGGTCTGATTGATAGAGCGCATCTAAATACGACTTACAAAGCTCAGCAAAAGCCTTCTCCAAAGCATGAACTGTACCATGAGCGTCAGGGTGCAACTCACCCTAAACCCGACGCCGATTCGAAGGGACCTTTGGGAGACACCAGCTCCACACCCAAGGCATTTTCAATTAAAAGATCAGCTTGACGCTCAGCATCGGGCTCTAGGGGTGGGAAAGAAGATTTGCTTTCCTAAACAATAGCTTCAACAAGCTGAAGATCATCAGTGGCAGCATTGCCGGCATCCGCCGACTCTGAACGACGCCCTTCTAGTACAACTAGTGGAGCAAGAGGCTCCAGACAAACACTCCGCTCTCCCAGAACCATTTCTTGAGTAGATTGACTGGGCCAAGACTCCGCGAGCGTCACTTCTTGCTATAGCAGGATCAGTTTAGAGGAAGAATCAGTTTTGTTGCTAGCTCGCTTCCTCTTGGGCCGACCAATGGGCGGTATGACTGCCTACAACTCAGCCTGCCTTGAAGGGCTTGGTATCCTGAGCTCCCTCTTGTTGGAACGGCCACCACCAGTCCCCCTCGGTGATGGCCTAGGCATAATAGGAGCTACGTTAATGTATTTGAACAACCTATTCCGCACGATGTTGTTCGAAGCTATGACTTCCTCAACAACGATAAAAAGGAAGCTTATTAAATGGCCTCCTCATCGATTCCTCATCCTTAGTAAGAATTGGAGTCACAAATTTACTTGCATAATATAACAAGACGACATCTCAGTATCCGCCAAAACACTTAAAGGAAAAAAACGATAAGGGACATTACGCTCACTAAGATCGAATTTGAAATATCTGACAAACAATCGCCCCTCCACCTTGAAATACGGTGAGTTTGAAGAAGCCAGAAAACAAAGCTTCTACCAAAACTTGAAATTATCAGACAGGGGGCCTAAGAACTTTGGAGTACTTAACCAACAAACTCCGTGACTATTTAGCCGAGGAGAAGTCAGCAGTTGGATCACTTATGGAGCTAACCGAAGGCCGACATCCTTCGCCCTAATAAGGACAACAATCAAAGTCATGAATCCGTTAGGCACCATCTGAGTACGAGGAATAAAAATGTGCATCAGGAAGCGCCAAATGTCCTTCAGAACTGGAAAGCGAAGCCTGGCTTGGAACATGCTTTTGTGCCAGCTTATGAACCCTTGCCGAGGTGTTAGCGGATTGTGAGTAGTACACAATGGGGTAAGTTATTGGTCTTCAGGAATCCGATTGTCCTCTCGAAGCTTAGCCAAATCAGACCCCTTCTGCTCCCGGTAAAAGTCAAAGCAGACGTTGAACAACTTCTGCCAAAAAGTAAGTTCGACGTTGTCCGCCATGAGAGAGTTTGAACTTTCAAAAAAGAGTTGCAGCTACGAACACAAAATCAAGAAAACAAAAAGGAGGCAAAAAATATACAAAAGTAAATAAACTCACTCTTGCAAAGGCAGCGGCTTATATAAGCACCAAGGAGTCGTGCCCCCTTCCTTACTGAGCAGTCGCACACCCATTTAATGACATGGGCTGCTCGAGACGACGTTTCGGGTTCAATCATCACAACTGTATTGATTCCATCAAAGCGACTTAGTGGACCGACATGATGGCCCAATAACTTGGAGGAACAACTGATGATACACCAAACTGTCCTCTAGTCAGCACCATACACGTGCAATGATGATCTCCTCAACAGAACAAAGCAGGCCTGGTTGAATGCTCAATCCAGCGAGGCCAGACAACATTAAGCCTATTATTGACAGATTCCAGAACGTTGGATCCAAATTGCAGCGCCCTAATAAACCCATGCGTCACGAGGTCAAGCCCAATACTTGTAAGCCCTGATAAGGCAAGTATATGGGGGATCGATCCAAGACAGGCAGGCCAACAATACTTTGGTTCCGACTAGGAAACAAATACTAGAGTATAAGTTGGGCAAGAAAACTTCCTTGGATGGACAACACTCAGAAAGGGAAACCTCCCACGCAAATCTAGGAGCACAAGTCGTGTAGAGAAACTACCCTACATGGATAGCTCCCAATTAGGAAAGGATCTCCAGCAAGATCTTTTTCCCTAAACTATGTCACCAAAGGCCTAACCGAACAAGGACTCTAACACTATAAAAGGGAGATAAGATCGATGAACTAAGGTACACTACAAAAACCCACTTTACAACTTTAAGCATTTCCTAAGCCTTATCTAACTTAAGCATCGGAGTGCCATCGGCCGCCACACGGTGGTTTTTTGCTCACGTGTGCTATTTGTGCAGGTGTAGGTCAAGGCGAGAAAGGAGAGCAAAAATCAACTACATCAGATTGGATGTTAGATTACTATTATGTTGAGGGGGTGGGGGCAGGGGCGGATCCAGGATTGCAGACAAAGGGGGGCAAAAAAATCATAGATAATTTAATTCTTAAAATAAATAGATAAATATGATTAAAATAGAGTTTTAAAAGTATTACAAGAGAAACATACATAATGAGTCAATGTAGACGCACAGTAGATTTAGGTAAAAGCTCTTTGCGGGTTCTCATGTTTTGGTAATGATGCATAATCACCTCATCATCGATGCCATTAAATATATCTTTCTCAACGTATGTAATCAAACTATCTGTCATCCATTGATCTCCCATTCGATTACGTAATCCCAATATTCATATTAAAAAATGCTATCACAGATTCTCAAATTATCAAATTTGTAATGTAAATCAATAATTAACACATGAAAGAGAAGAAACCTCACCAAATACTAAGAACTTGAGATAATAGCCTTTTCAGCAGATGAAATTAAATACTCACTTAAGCTTCAAGGATCAAATACCCACTTTATTAAAGCCTAAACAAATAAACAAATTAAATTAAATTAAATATTAAATATAAAACTCTCCTTTACAAATAAAGATGATAAATCAAATACTTAAACAAACATAAAATACCCCATCAAAGCTTAAACAAATATGAAACTCACCCAAAACTTAAACAACTAAATAAATACTCACCAATCCAAACATCAAGATGATTAAACAAATACGCCCAACTTAAACATAAAGGTGATTAACAAAGTATGAATTTTTTTTATCTCTTTGATAAAAAAGAAAAAAAATTAAATTTATCAATAATTGCAGTAAAATAATTTTGATGTCTTTTCATATCTCTCTTCTCTTTTCAACCATTGCAATAAAATAACCTTGATTGATGTATTGTCTCTCTCCTCTTTTTATCAAATACCCAAACGGTGGGCTAAAACCACATTTCATCCCTGATATCTTAAAAGAGAAGAGAGAAAAGATTGAAAATAAAGAATTCACATCTTCTCTTCTATTTTCATATCTCTATCTTTCCTCTTTTCTCTTTTCTTATTGAATTTTAGACCACAGGAGACTCTGAGAAACACTGTGAAAATCGAGTTCATCAAAAGAGAGATCGAGTTCATCAGAAGGGAGATCGACTTTCTAAAGCTAAAAGACAAGAGGATAGAACATCTCTCTGAAAATCGAGTTCGTCAAGAGAGATATCAAGTTCATCAGGAGTTTGTTTTCGTTTCATCAGACTCAAACTCAGAGTTAGATTAGAGTCAGGGAGATCGAGTTTGATGAAGGGAGATCGAGTTTGATGAAGAGACTGTTGGAGAAGAGAGTGTTGGAGAACAATCAGAGAGATCGAATTTGATGAAGGGAGATCGTGTTTGATGAAGGGAGATCGAGCTCGGTTTCATCATAGAGAGATCGAGTTTCTTATCTCTCTCTGAGATATCTCTGATCTCTCCCTGTGATCTCTGTCCGATCTCTCTTTGAAATCTTTTTCCATCTCTCTCTCTGATCTCTGTCCGATCTCTCTTCGAGATCTTTCTCCATCTCTCTTTCGAGTTTCTGATCTCTATCTAGGTTTTTGATTTATCAGAGAGAGAGAGAGATCCAAGGTAAGAAGGGAGTGTTGGAGAACAATCAGAGAGATCGAGTTTGATGAAGGGAGATCGAGCTCGGTTTCATCAGAGAGAGATCGAGTTTTTGATCTCTCCCTGTGATCTCTGTCCGATCTCTCTTTGAGATCTTTCTCCATCTCTCTCTCTGATCTCTGTCCGATCTCTCTGAGATCTTTCTCCATCTCTCTCTCGAGTTTCTGATCTCTATCTAGGTTTTTGATTCATCAGAGAAATCCAAGGTAAGAAGAGATGTTAAAATTAAGGTGATTTTGTTGTTCAATTGTCCTGTTGATTTCATTTAGAACCTATAATCAAACAAACTCACCTTGTTTCACAGGATGGAGAAGAAGATATTGTTGAGGACCGGAGGCGTGGAGGCGGAGATTAGAAGCGGCAACTCAATTGTTTTTGTTTTCTTCAATTGTGATATGTGATCTGTAATTGTGATTGTTGTTTTTATAAGAGGGGCAAAATAAATTTTATAAGAAGGGCAAAATAAATTTTCTAAGGGGGGCAAGATTAAAATTTTATATACTTTGGTAGATATATTTCAAAACCTAGAGCCCAAGCTGTAGATCCGCATATGTAATAATTCATATAAGCTCACCTTGGGATTCATTGTAACCTCATAAGAAAAGATTCAGCATGGTACAACTGGAAAGAACTTTGTGACATTTTTATTTATTTTTGTACTGATTGATATTCCTTTGATTCTGCTTTATTGTAATAATTGACAAAGTGAAGTATTTAACTGATAATCTTGTTTCTCTGTTTGATCTGGATAGGTTGCTACTACTAACGCAGGAGGAGTTCTTTTGAGGTACGTCTTGGCTTTTTATTCTACATACTTATTATGCTTTTGCGTGGTAATGTATGTTTCATGAACTTGATATTGAAAACCTATTGCACTGCAAAACTGTTTCTGGTGTCCATATGCTCACCATGGAGATAAGATATAGAATCTGAACAGTTTTGGAAGATGGTCTTTACGTTAATGTGGATGGTGGACTGTGGTCTATTGCAAGACGTCTTTAAAACTCAGTTAATTCACAGTCCATCCCTAGGATTCATAATTTATTCTTCTGTGTTTCTCAATTATGCACCACAGAGGTTATCTGATGGATAGTTTTCTCATTTGTGGAACAGTTGTCTGTATCTCCAGCTCTTGTATTACCATGTGGACAACCTATCTCGTGAAGCAGTTCCTCAGATTTTCAGACAGAAGAAACAGAAGATGTAAGTTTATCTTTTAGTTTGGATAAAGATATTTGTTCAGTTTCTTAATTTCTTTTGCATAAATATGTTTGTTATCTTAATCAGAATTGGGATAAGAAGTGAGGACCTGAGTAATTCGTTGGAGAGATTAGTAAAGGGTAGTGCATTCATCCCCAAGACTCGTGGGCACTATCTGACCGGTTCTGGAATGATTTCTTGCATATCCAGGTACTCGCTGCACCAATATCCTTTCTTGTTCCCAGATAATTTCAAGCCACTTTCTGCTCATTGTGAGTTTCATATGGTATGGAAATACAATGAGACTGGTTTGTATGTTTCAGAGTTCCCCCCCTAATTAACTAAGATTGTAGGATCTTTAAATGGATTAACCTAGAAGAAACTGACTTAGGAAATTGTAGATTGGATTCAGAAGGGTTACCCTCTATGACTACATCCCTCCCCCCAAAGGAAACCAAGTGTAGGTTTTTTAGTTACAGCGATGCAGAAGTTGCGTTGTCACATTGATTTAGCTTGGATTCTTTTTTCTTGTCTTGTTGCACACAGGTTCTTCCAGCCATGGTTGGGCTGTTTGCATATAAAGCTGCTGCCCTGGTACAAGTTTATAGAGACAATGAAGATCTTAGAATAATTTTTTCAGAGATGGACGAAGTCTGAAATGACTAAGAAGGGTTTGCATATGGCAACTACCAGAGCTCAGGAAGTCAATTCTGAAGCACCAATTTTGATTACTTAAAGGTAGGTGCAGGCTGAAGTTGAAGATCTAGAAGCACCTGTCAAATGAGAGATTTCTGGAAGTGAGTTGTATGAAGAAATTATTGTAATGGTTTACTGATAAACAGTAATGATGCTACTTCTTTCAGGAACTTTACTCTTACACAGTAATGAATGCTGCTGTGAAGATAAAAGGAACCAACTAAGCATTCATCAATCTCATTAGCTGATAGTGTGCAAGTGCTATGCATGCGTTTCTTCTGTTACATGTTCTTCATTGTGTAATAACTGCGTGATTTTAACTCAATCCTGCATTATAGTTTAATCATATTCGTATCCAATTCAACAAAGTGGCAGAGTTTTCTAACAGTACCAATTTTATGAAAGTTACCAAGTCGAAAATTGTATAAATTTCAAAGTAGAAACAAATGGAAGAAAAGATACATATCTGGGCTTAATATTGAAACAACAATAACAACTAAATAAAAAAATTTTAAGAAAAAAGAAGGAAAAAACCTTCCTAATCTGACAGTGATTGCTAGCAAATTTCAGCCGGTTCAACATCTCTCAAATAAGTTGGTGTCTCGCTAGCCGTGGGCGTGCCAAGGAAGGTTGCTGATTGAGTCTCACAAATGACTGGCGTCCCTTGAAAGCTACTCCTGGAGTTGATTTACTTGATTTAATTGGCAGGTCCATGTTTTTTTTAATGCAAACCAAAATTCTTCATTAAAAGCTAAAACCATCCTAAGTTTAGGTTCCCTACGATTTTTAATTTACTTAGATTTTTTTTTTTTGGAATTTGCAAGTCCACTTATGAACCTTGTTTGCTTAAAATAAAAAGAGATCGTATGATGCAATCAACCATTCACCATTACAATGCAAGATGTGTGGGCTGCAACAATTATTACTAGGGCAACAAATTGCAAATCGTTGCATGATCTATCTATTACCAGACAGGCCAGTGCAATAAATTGTCTTGTAGACAATGTTGTAATTTGAAACCATTTACCAACAACATAATTGCTTAAAAATGACTTCGACATTCCCACATCAGTACAGTTGCAAGCAAACAACTACAGTCTACCTTCATAGAATAAAGACTTTTTTTTGAAAGGCGGTTTTTATTGTATCCCATAATCATTAGGCGCATCCGACAGAGTTCAAACCCTGAACTTGTGATACCATCCGGCAGAGTTCAAACAACTAGTAGCCCATTGGTTGTTGCACTATATAACCACTGTCGATGCACTTGATCGATGTCCTCCTCAACAACATAATTGGTTTATTAGTTTCTCAATTACATAAAGGCAACGATTACTCCACACCACCAAAAGTATTGTCTCACACCACCATTTAGTTTTTTCTTACTTACTGACAAATAAATATGGAAAACCTAACCCAAAATCGCAAAACACAAAGGGAAATCCCAAAAAATTGCAAAACGCAAAAATCACAAAACTCGTCTCCCTCCCTCGATCTCCTCGCACTCCTTGCTGCGTCTTGTCCGAAGCTCGGCGAGCAAACTCCACTTCTCGCAACTTCCTCGTCCTCTTCTCTTCGCAAAAATCCCAAAATCACAAAGGGAAATCGCAAAAACCCTTGGTCTCCTCGTCCTCGTCCTTTTCCCTATTTCTCCCTCGGTTGCATTCCCCTATCTCTTCCTCGTATTCCACTACATTTCCCTTGGATGAACTTATCTTGATTTTATTATATGGAAATGAAAATGTTTAGTGAAGTTGATGATGTTAAAAATGAAGATTTTAAGGGTGAACATGAGGTTGAAGAAGATGATCAATTTAAAGATCAAGAACAATCCATTCCAATTGAGGTAATATGCATAATAATCAAAAAATTATCTTGAAAAATTAATAAAATAAAATAAAAAAATATATGCAATTTTTTAATTTTATTTTATTAATTTTTCAAGATAATTTTTTGATTATTATATGATGCATTGGTGCATAGACATTTCTAATGGATGTAATAAATATGGACATGCCTATAAACGATGTTGAGAACCCAGAAATGAACCATTTAGAGGTAACCGCCATTATGTTGTTAAGTAAATTAAACTTTTAATTAATATATGAAACTAATTATAAAATGAATCATTATGCAGAATGATGATGATAATGTTGATAGCAAGTTACTCGATGATGGAAGTGGTGACATTAACAGTGAAGAAAAATCAATAGAACTAGTATTCGATGATGATCACTTATTTGTTACGGACGAGGTAAGATAGTTTGTGTATTTTCGTTTCATCAGTTTCCATGTGATATTGTTATAAATATGTTGTTATTAACAAGTTTTATATTTTTGTAGGTATTCTCATCAAGGTCTGCGTTGATAGCTTAGGTCCAAAGCATCGATAGGGATAATAACATAGTTGTTATTATCACTAAATCGAAACTTGCTAATCACAGACGGAATGGAATGATTCATTTTGGTTGTGAATGGGGAGGGAAGCCCGACAAAAGGTTAAAGAATTATGTTAGATCAAGCAATACAAAGAAGCGTGGCTGCACATTTCAGTTGAGAGGAATCCTACTAGAGAATGACCATTGGATGTTGCTAGTGACATGTGGAACCCACAATCATCCTCGATTAAACTCACTTGTTGGTCATTCATTTGCTGGTAAATTGAATGAAGATGAGATGATATTTGTGCAGAATATGGCGAAGTCGGGTGTGAACCCTCGCCACATCTTGTTTCAATTGAAAGAGATGTATCTGAATAATATCTCGAATTTGAAGAAAATTTACAATGTAATTTTCAAATAAAGACAGTCCAACAAAAAGGCAGGATGGCTTTGCAACATACTCTACAATTGTTGAGGGAGCACAATTACATAGAGTGGAATACTGTTGATGAGGGGAATAGAGTCACCAACCTTTTTTGGGCGCATCCTGAATCTATTCAATTAGCAAAACGTTTTTCACAAGTAATGCTTATGAATTGCACATATAAAACGAATCGCTATAGGATGTCGTTGTTTGAAATTGTTGGTGTGATGTCAACTGGAAAGACCTTAAATGTTGCATTTTGTTTTATATGTTCTGAGAAGGAAGAGTCATACGCTTGGGCATTGAAAAAACTTGTAGGAATTTTTTAGCCAGACAACTTGCTAAGCGTGTTTGTGACTGATAGAGAATTGAGTTTGATCAAGGCAATTGAGCAAGTTTTTTCCAAGACAAGGAGATTATTGTGCACATAAGCACAAATGTTGAGAAGAACTGCAAAAAACACTTTGAGGATAATGCCGGGTGGTACGAGTTTATATATTCTTTTTCAGATTTGAATAAATCAAGTACAGAGGAGAAATGGAATAAGGCCACAGTTGACTTTGATAGAAGATGAACATCACACCCGAAGTGTTTGGAATATGTAAGGACAGTTTGGTATCCATAGAAGGAGTACTTTGTTAGTGCATGGACCGATACATTTATGCATTTTGGCCAACGGACAACCGGCCGCGTTGAAGGGGCACACTCGAAGTATAAGAATTCGTTGGAAAATTCACAAGGTACATTTCTGAATGTATGGATAAAGATGCATGATATGATCCAAATCGAACCGGTAGAGATAGAATCTTCATTTCAACAAAGTCTGACGTAGGTGAAAAATGAGCTTGTGTCCAGTTTATTTGGCAAACTTCATGGGTTGGTGGCATACAAAGCTCTAGATTTGATTTTATTAGAATTCGGAGGTGTGAAAATGTGGGCAATGACCCTGTCAAGTGTAAATGTGTGCTTTGAACCACTTAAGGATTACCTTGTGCTCATGAACTTACATGTTATCTAACTCCCACAAGACAAATTCCATTACGCACCATAGGCAAGTATTGGCTTCAATTTGGCACAACACCTATTCATGAATGTGGGGATGTGATTATAGACCCAGTGATCGATGCTCTTATGCATAGGTTTAATGATTCAACTCATGATCAGAAGTTTGTGTTGAAGAGGATGCTTCTAGAGTTGAGTTGCTCGAGTTCAATTTTAATGATTGAACCATTAGCACTTGTGGCTGGGAAAGGGAAATCTAAAAAAAAGTTGTCTAAGCATGAGAGGTCGACAAAAAAGGATCCATCGGGGCATGAATACGCCATGACTCAAGAGGAACTAAAAGACAAAATTAAGAAGTTGTCTAACAAAAAGGAGAAGTCAAAAATATATTGATGAGCCAAATTTCGTCTTGGATATGGGAATATATTGACAACCTTGAGAATGTTCTAGGCGATGGAAATTGTGAATTTCGATGCATAGCCAATTTCCTACATTACGATATTGAAAGTGGTTGGAAACAGGTACGGAAATACCTACTAATGGAGCTTGAAAGTAATGAACAGTTGTGGGTTGGAATGTGGCACGAGTCAGGGGTCAAGGTTGTTAAGGATGCTTTGCTAATTCCAAAAAGCCAGGTGCGGATAGACAAGGAAAATTGGTTTATGGACCCCCATATGTTAGAACTCGCAATGAATCGTTAACAATGTGTCTTTGTTGGTTATGGGAACCAAAACACAACCTATTTTCCATATCTTTACCCAACGTCACATTTTTACGACATACCAGTATGCTTCATTACACACCTTGCACAGAGTAGTCACTATGTCTTGTTTCATATACAACCCAAACCACCATTGCCTCCGATAGTACCAACTTGGCCTAGTCGCATATTTCCTGAAACAATCTCATGGAAGAGTAGTTTCGATGCCCAGCTCGGGATTGGTGCCGTTACGGTGAATAAGTTCAATGAGAAGAATGTCAAAAAGTAGAACGAGGTCGTAACCATATTGGATTGATGCACATATTATTTTTTGCTAACAAATATAGGGATGAAAAAAATGTAAATGAAAATTTTAAATTTTTGGGGACATAGGAACCATACTTTTGTTAGAAAAGTCACCGTTTTTAAATTTATAGAAGATTTGTATGGTTCAAGTTTTTGTGAATATATTATATATTATTGAATCTATTTAGTTCGAGTTTTTGTTTTTATTTATGTTTGATGACAAAAAATGATCATTTAATGTGGCAATGCGAAATCACAAAAAGGATCATTTAAACTTCAGAAAAAATGTCAAAAAAAACTTGCAACTCTCAATAACTTGCAGAAAAACTTCAAAAACTAAACTTAGGAAAATTTCAGAAAATTCTCAAAAATGGATTCTTTTCGCCTGAGACAATGCGAGCCTTTTTTAAAATCTCACATTGCGCCAGGCAAACAGAAAAAAAATTTGTAATTTTTTTTTTCTATTCGTCTGGATCAATGCAAGATTTTTAAAAAAGCTCGCATTGATCTTGGCTAGAATTTTCACCTGGGACCTTGCGAGGTTTTCGCAAAACCTCGCATTCACCCAGGTGATAGAAATTTTTTTTTTATTTTTTATTTTACTGTTCTCGCATTGATTCGGGCAAGATTTTTAAAAAAGCTCGTCTGGATCCATGTGAGGTTTTCGCATTGCTCTTGGCGAACTAGTAAAAAAAATTGCAAATTTTTTATTTCTGTTCGCTTGGTTCAATGCGAGATTTAAAAAAAAAAACTCGCATTGTCTCAGGCGAACAAAGTCCATTTTTTTATATTTCTAAAAATGTTCGTGAAGTTTTTTCTGAAGTTTGATTTAGTTTTTTCTGACATTTTTTCTGCAAGTTTTTGAGATTTCTGCAAAAAATTTCTGAAGTTTCAAAATAATATTACAAGCCTATTTTAGCAATATTGTGTTTTTTAAGTCGACATGTCAGATACCTTGTATCCATGTTGGACACTAACACCCATGTCCATGATAAGTAGTTTTTTTTACTAATAAAGCAAGGATCATATTAGTAGTGGCAACAAGTGTTGTTTTTATTTCTCAATAGAACCTGAGGCCAGCAAAAGGATTCAATCATGCAGAATGCACACTATTGCAGCCTCCTCATGCAAAAGCTAATCCATTTTCTAGAATTCCTTGACCCAACTCTACATTCTCAATGTTCAGAGAACAATCTTAAAATATGCATCAAGCCCATTGCAAAGACATTGTAAAAATCGGGCAATCTTAAAATTTGGCTCAGAAATGAAATACTTGAAAGCTTGTTAACAAATGGAACAATCAATCTTAAAGAGAACTAACAACTTCTAACTTCTTAACAAATATTTCTGAATATGCTGAAGTTTACAAAATGTTAACAAATAGAATCTTCCTTGAACATAGCAAATAGAACAAACAACACATTTATCTTTGCCTCTGAACATAGTAATTTTGTTCATGCATTGATTTGTTTTTACGCTCACTTCCTCCACCATTGTCAACACTGGGGCGTACGAGAAGCTCTTCTTCCTCTTGTTCCAATGTAACAAGCATAGACATTTCTAGCAAATCACGTACTTTATTTTGTCGTAAGAGTAACATAACCTTGTCAACATTCCTCCCTTATTCAATAGAAGCGTTGAGCATCTTAAGAGCTTGAGCAACCACATATTCTGCAGAGAAACATTTGATGTTAGTGCAAAGCATTTAAATTTTAGATATTTCATAAGTGTAAAATGTTTATAATTACCCTCTTGTTTGAAAAAAAACATGTCTTTTTAGGGGATGAGTTCTCTTCTTGTTCGGTGGTTGTACGAAAGGATGGCTAATGCCGTGAAACCAGTCCAAGTAATCCTCCCTACAATCCCATGGAAGCTTCATGGGTGCACCTTGTTGGTTAGTTGACACGAGATGATACTCCCACCTTTCAGCAAACGAAGACAAAACCCCATACTTCACGGAATAGTGCTTGCCAGATCGAGTTTTATTTTTGAATTTGGCTCGAATTGGGGGATTTGGAATGATTTTACCTTTCCCATTTGTCTCATAACTCTATCGGGATGATAAGGTTCTTCTACATCGTGGCATAACAAACATCTTGTGAATCATGTGATGCCATAAAGGGGAGTGCTTCGCTTGGTACCCTCTCTGCTAGCATCGCCCAACTGACGAAACAACAATGCCAACTGCGCCCCATGCATACTTATGAACATCATCCACCTTTATCAGCATCTTCAAATATTCAATCCGAACCTTAGTTCCAAATTTATCGGCAAATATAGTCATACCCAGAAGAAATGATAAGTAACCCCTACACACTTGTTCTTTCATTGAAGAAAATTGGTTTTGTAGCTTTTCTACAACAATTGTCCTGAATAAACTTCATTTCCACAGATTTTCCATTGTTATTGACATGGTCATTTCCTTCTTTATATTCAATGCCCAAACCATTCACCAATAATGTAACACATTCATCTGCCTTCATCTTCATTGACGTTCTTACCGGCTTTCCAACAATCGGTAAATGAGTTATACAGTAGACGTCGGCTAAGGTGATGCTCATCTCTCCAAAAGGTAGGTGAAATGTGTTGGTCTCAGGTTGCCAACGCTCCACGAAAGCACAATTGATCACCTTATCAAGACTATGCTTACAATATTGAATCAAGGGATACAAATCACTATTATAGATCATTCTTTTTACTTCTTTCGGCTCATGTTTCAACTTTCAATCTAATAAGTTCCTATGTTGAGGCCGACTTCGCAAAGGACCTCGTTCCTAATTACAAAAAACATATATATTAAGTAATTTAATGTCCAAAAATATATAAATAACACATTTATATAATTTAATCAACTGAAAATTTTGACTTACCTACTCACCATCCCAAATAGCACGAGAAATATGTTCATGGTAATCATCTAATGTGGAACAATCCTTGGGACCACAGAGATAAGAATCTCTACTATCTCATTTTTCTTTACCCTCCTCTACTGTTGTTTCCTCATCATCCACAAGCACATTGTCACCCTTCTCTAACTACTCATCTTCATGTCCAACACCCTCACCACTCCGACCTGCTTGCCTTTCTGATTGGGGTTGACTTCGCGATACAATTATTAGTCTACCTGCTTCTTGAGCATCTATTTGAATCCTAATTTGATCATCTCTCATCTTCTTCTTCACTTATTTTTCCCTATTTTTTTCGATATTCTGCATGTTTTTTGCCCTTTTCTGCTCCCGCTTTTCGGTGAGACACCGTCATGGGTCGTCTTTGACCTCTATCACCTCGATCATCTCCACCACCATCACCAACGCCAAAAGAAAACATAATAAACCTTCAAATAAAAGGAAAAAATAAATTACATTCAAACAAATACTTCAAGTCAATTTATTTACACAATAAAATCTATTAATTTTTAAGAAATACTTTAGCTAATGCGAGGGTTACCAACCACTTCTAATTTACATGATTTCGATGTAAAACAACAATATTTATCTCCTTTCCCTACATTCTAATAAGAAAAATACCAATTTGGAGCTCTAGTGATCACCAAATCCGCATTCGTAACTACTTTCATTACCAAGAGACGAACTAAATGATAAATGCACAAAAAACATAACAAATATACAATTCTATTTTAAAGATGGAAGAAAGCAAACAATGGATGGCTTACTTACAATCCAAACAAAAACTCTAAACCCAAAAATTCGTTCAACTGTAAAATTGGGAATCAAAGATAAAATGAATGGCTCATTTACAAAAGAGTTGGAGTCAAAATCTGAAACCTGAGGGGTTGTGTTTTGCATTTCGATTTTGAGGGGGTTGCGTTTTGCGTTTCGATTTTGAGGGGTTACAGAAGAGTTGGAGTCAAAATTACAGAAGAGTTGCAAAACGGGGGAGATTTGCAAGAGGATCCGAGGGGTTGGTTTTGCGTTTTGCAAGAGATTTGAATGGGGGGAGGGGGAGACCCGCGTTTCAATTTTGAATGGGGAGGAGAAAAATGATGTTTCCTTGTTTATATAGGTGGTGTGGGAATAAAGCAGTTGGTGTGAAACAATACTTTTAGTGGTGTGGAGTAGTCATTGCCTTACATAAATAGAACATTCTCAAGATTAGATGAAGATGTTAGTGAATCTACAAGGATGTTCTACTCCATCTCACACAAATCTCTCCCCAGATTAGGGAATGGTTATAAACAACAATATACAAGCATATCCACAAGGATGCTCCACACAATTGCACCCGAAGTCCCCATTTTGAAGGGTGTATGTACATTAGCCCTCTAAACATATCCGTTGATACTCGTGGAACTAATCAATTAATGCATCCCCGTGGAACTAATCAATTACACTTTGTATTGTTTATGCAATTAAAAGTACCTCACAAATTAAGCTCCCCAAATATGGCCTTATCTTATTAAATTAAATTGCTAGGGGGTATTTGGGAACTCACTCAATAGCAACTTATTTGCTTATAATGGCCTAAAATTACATAATTAAGTTTGGAACTCCAAAACTTTTGACTTCTAAAAACTTATTTTTTTCCCTTAAATCCGAAGCCAACTATGTTTGCTTTTGACTTGAAAATATTTTGGCTTCTAGAAATAACTACCCACTCCCTTATTTTCTTTCATATATATTTTCAACTTTTATCTCTCATCCACTTGTAATCTAAACAAACTAACTACAAAAATAACTGCCCATTTTGTAGCATAAGTTATACTTAAAATGGTTATTTCCCATTTGACACCTATTTGTTTATGTCTATTCCTATTTGACATTCCATTAATTTTTGTATCCCAGTCTAATACTCTATGACTTTTTTTTTTTGGAAGGCCTAATACTCATGACTATGGGTTTAACAACATTAACTAGCAAATTCTATCCATTTTTTTAAAAGACCAACTTACCCTTTGCACATATTTTACTAAAAAAAATCTTCTTCCTCCCGCCATCACCCTCCCCTTCCTCCCCCTTCTTCTTCCTCCTCCCCCGTCTTCCTCATCTATTACGAAAACCATCCCCATTCCAAGCTTAGTTGCTATCAGTACCTTAGATCACGCCCTATACAAACCAAGCAAGTAAAACCCCATAACCATAATCAGATCAACAAGTAAACCAACCCAGAACTGATTAATAAACAAAGTCATCTTCACTCGCACAAGATCCTTAAACCCTTCATTTACTCTAACAAAAAAATCACAACTTGAACAAAACCCACAGCCACAAAACACCCAATTTCAAGAAATTTTCATTTCAAGACTCATTTCATGTAACAAATCATCAAATTAGAACTTTGGGGGAGCTAATAATTGGAACCTTCGAGTATCTATATGAATGGGGGACTCACACCCACACCCAATTGAAGATTGTTTTAGAAGAAGATTGGTTGGGTTGATGAGGAGGTGAGTACGTGTGGTTAAGACTTGTTGGGTTGAAGAGGAGGTGTGTGTTTAAGACTTGCGTTGAAGGGAGAGGGAGATGAGGTGGGTTTTTGGTTCATCTTCTTTGTCATGATTGTGACTGAATGAAAACAAATTGAAAAGGGAAATCTCAATGAAATGAAAGATAATATTGAAAAGAAGAACATGGAAACAATTATCTCAGGTTCAACTGAGAACTAGAGTCCAATTTCTACTACAAACTTCTTTCTTTCATTACCTCCTTCTATCCCTCTATTTATAGCTGAAATAAACAACAGAAATTCAAAAGATGCTTAACAGAAATCACGTGCTAGTCACGTTTTGTAACTAACTAAAAGAGGGAATATCCTGAAATATCCCTTGCTTTAATTTGAACTTGGCGCCAATTTTCCCGCCTAACTTTTTATTCCCTCTATTTTGATTTGCCTATCGTGGCATTACTCCCCCCTTTATCCAAATCCTTGTCCTCAAGGAGTGAATGAAGGGAACTTGGTGGTGATGGTCGTCTAGTCTTCCCACGTGGTCGCTTCAATTGTTGAGTTCGACCACTGAATGAAGACCAGTGTAACTGCTTTATTGTTGTGAGGTATTAATCGATGAGCAAGGAATTTCACCGGCTGAGCTTGGAAGTTACCTTGGTTTTCAAACAAAGGTAGGTGAGGAAATGGGATGACAGAGTGTCCCTATTTCTTTTTTAGTTGCTATACATGGAACACGTAGATTTTTTATAATGGAGGTAACTGTAACATATACACAACAGGTCCAACCTTCTCTAATACCTGGAAGGGTCCATAGAACTTAGCAGCAAACTTTTGATTCTTGCGAAGACTAACTAAAATCTGGCGATAAGGTTGATGCTTTAGATAAACCCAATCATTTACATCAAATTGTCTGTCAGTCTTGTTCTTATCAGCATAAACTTTCATAAGTTTTTGTGCCTTCTTTAGTTTGTCTTTAATGATTAGTAGCGTCTGCTCCCTCTCTGTAAGGTAGTGTTGGACATTAGGAGTTGTGAGCTTTGTAATTGGTGGTAAGGCTAGAAGAGATGGTGAGTACTCGTTTAGGGCTTTTAAAGGAGTGGTCTGGAGGCTAGAGTGAAACATGGTGTTGAACCAGTGTTCGGCTAGACAAAGCCATTTAGCCCATTTGTTGGGAAGTTATCTAGTCATGCACCTTAAGTAGGTTTCTAAGTAGGAGTTGGTGCATTCTGCCTATCCATCAGTTTGAGGATGGTAGGAGGTGCTGAATGATAACTGTGTTCCTAGGGCAGATAACAAATCTTGCCAAAAGGCGCTCATAAACACTTTATCTCAATCAGAAACTATAAATGTAGGCAACCCATGAAGCTTGTATACCACTTGTAGAAACAAATCAGCAACCATAGTAGCTGTATATGGGTGAGTGAGGGCCAAAAAATGGTTTTATTTAGTCAGTCGATCGACTACTACTAGGATCACAGTCTTGTTTTGGAAAGGGGGCAATCCCTCAATGAAGTCCATTGTGATATGTTGCCAAGCTTGTTCTGGGACAAGAAGAGGCTGTAGTAATCCTCCATGAGATGTTTGGTCATTTTAATTGTGTTGGCAGACATCACAATTAGTGATAAATGTAATCAAGTTGGACTTCATTCCTGGCCAGGTAAAGTGTTGCTTGAGCCTTTGATATGTTGAGGTTATTCCTGAATGTCCACCAAATGATGAGTTGTGAAGAGCAGTAATGATCTTTGTCCTCAATGAGCTTGTGTCACCTATGTAGATGCCACCCTTGTGTCTAATAAAACCATTTGAGACTGAGTAGTAAGGAAGGCAGGAGGAATCTATGGTCATTTGCTTAATGATGTTGCTGGCAGTAGAATCATTAGAATAGCTCAATAGGACCTCATTGAGCCACTGTGGTACTACTGTAGAGATAGCATGGCACTCAGCAGGGGCTATGTTGCTATCTGTCCTGATTGGTGCTTCAGTAGTGGTAGTCTGTAACACTGAATCAGAGTTATCCCTTCTTGATAATGCATCAGCAGTAGAGTTTTCCACCCCCTTTTGTAGAATATCTCATAGTCAAAACCCAATAACTAGGATAGCCATTTCTACTGGTGTAGTGTAGTGATTTTTTGGGTACCTGATGCTTTGATGGTCAGTGTAAATAAAGAATTTGGAACCCAGTAAATAACTCCTCCATTTATGGACAGCCATGACAATGGCTAGCAATTCCTTTTCATAGGTGGAGAAGTTCAAATTCTTTGATCCAAGTGCTTTGCTAAAATAAGCAATAGGCTTCCCATTTTGAGATAATACTGCTCCTACACCTCTAATACATTCATATGTTTCAACTGAGACATGTTGTAAGAAATTAGGTAAGGCCAAGACTGGTGAATGACACATAGTTGACTGTAACTCAAGAAATGAATTGGTGGCTAGTAGAGTCCAAGTGAATGAGTCTTTGTTTAATGAGTCTATCAATGATTTTGCTATTTGGTCATAGTGGTGAATAGACTTTCTATATTAACTTGTCATACCTAAAAAAACCCTCAATTGTTTGATGTTTGTAGGTACAGGCCAAGAAGACATAGCAATGATTTTGTTAGGATAAGCCTCTACACCTTGGGAATTGATTATATGGCCTAAATACTCTAGTTTAAGTTTGAGAAATGGGCATTTTGAGAGTTTTGCATATAGGTGGTGTTTTCTTAGAATGGAGAAGGTCAAGCCAAGATGATGAAAGTGTTGTTCCAAGGTGTGACTATAGACTAGGATATCATCAAAAAAATACTATGATGAATTTCCTCAAATAAGATTGAAAATTTTGGTTCATCAATGCTTGGAAAGTAGCAGGGGACATTAGTAAGGCCAAATGGCATTACTTTGAATTCAAATTGGCTATGGTGATTCTAAAAGCAGTATTGTGAATGTCGGGTGGATGTACCATGAGTTGGTGATACCTTGATCTACGGTCTAACTTGGAAAAAATAGTAGCCCCATTTAACTCATCCAATAGTTCATCAATCAAAGGAATAGGAAATTTGTCTTTAATGGTCAAATAATTGAGCTTCTTGTAATCAACACAAAATCTCCAGGAGTTTTCTTTCTTTCTAACTAGGAGAATGGGAGCAGCAAAATGACTGTGAGAGCGTTGTATTAATCCAGATTCTAGCATTTCAGCAACCAATTGTTCTACTACTGCTTTTTGCATATAGGGAATCTTATAAGGGTTTTGTGAAGGAGGGGATTATCCTGGTTTTAGAGGGATCTTATGGTCCAAAGGCATGTGAGGTGGTAAAGTAGATGGTTGTTGAAAAATGTCATCAAAGTTGTGGAGAAGTTTAGTAAGGTTAGGATGTTGATTTCCAGGAAGTGTAGATGGACGGTAGACAGTAAACAGTGGCCAAACAAAACTAAAGAATGTTTCTTAAAGAACTTTGTGAACCCATTGGACTCCATAAGGCATAATGATGCTTTCTTTGCCCCTAGTAATATGATTGGTTTACCATTAATGGTAAGTGTCAATTGAAGCTTTTGAAGATTAATCACAATATCTCCAAATGTTTTCAACCAATCTCCTCCTAATACCATGTCGTAGCCCCCAATAGGAAGTACTCTTACTTCCCCTTCAAATGTATATCCCTGCATTACCCACTGAAACCTTTTGCATACAGTAGTGTTATGGAGCTGATGTCCATTAGCCACTCTCACTACCATTTGAGGTGTCATGATGGTTCGCCATTGGGTATCCTTGACAACATTTGGATCCACAAAGGAGTGAGTGCTCCCAGTGTCTAGAAGTATGGATATCGGTCTTTTCCTTACCTTAAGCAGAAAGACTTCCATGTAATGCATGGAGTGAGACTTCCATATAGTATTTATTTCCTGCACAAAATCCTCAGTTTCAGTCTCTTCTTCAATAGTAGGTTCAAAATCTGGCACCAGCATATACAAGTATTGTGTTTTGCAGAGGTGGCCAGGCTTGTACATTTCAGTCACAATTATAACAAAGCCCCTTTTCTCTCCTTATTTTTATTTGGGATGGTGTAAGTCTTTTTATAGGAGGTGTAAACAGTGAAGGTTTAGTCAAGTGTGGTGATGTAGTATTGTAAGCAGGTTTGTTGTTTGTATTGATGTACTATGGGGGGTGTATTGTATATGGATTCTTATGAAATTGATAAATAATTTGAAAAGTCCACGGACTCTTTAAATTGTCCACAGACTCTTTAAATTGTCCACGGACTTCTGCTGATTTCTTAAATCCATAGACTTTTGCTACAGACTTTCTAGAGATTTATGAAAATCTACGGACTTTGTATGAACGACTTTTACAGATTTCTAATTATTTGCAAGATAAAAAAGAAGTTGGTAATGACATATCCTCTAACAAACCAAATATATTAGACATTAGAGAACAAGACATGTATCTGACAAAAAAAAAAAGATAACCAGGCAGGTAATGACATGAAATCGCAATCCAACATTCAACAAAATCAAATCATTCAACACAACCAAATTAAAAATCATCACTTGCAAAATGAAATAAACACACAGTATTTAGCCTTATGCATATAAAAAAGTATCAAACTACATGACTTAAAATCCAAATGGCCTATAGCTTATTAGCTTTATGCATCCCTTTGTGCCCAAGTGATCCAGGGTAATGTTGTCAAAGCAATCGTGCGCAGATGTTCTAAAGGGACAATGTGGCATGACAGACAATAAGTGCATAAGTTTCAAAGCACCTTTATGAAATTATGTAATTGTAGGAATTAAGTTTGAATGAAAACCTAGAAAATAATCCAAAATCATATACCTCCTACCACAACCAGTTATAATACCCAAGTATGGAGTTGCCAGTTTTGATAAATGTTCATTGAGAATTACCATATCCACACATACCCCCCACCATGCTTATTACCTAACACATCCTATTAATAACCCTCACCCCCTAGCGAGCACAAAAGATACGCTGCAATTTTCTTAATAGAAGTTTGTCGCAAGGTTTTCGCATTAGGAATCTAAAACCCTATAACTGCTATGCTGAGAGTACCCATCGTTTCCCATTCCTAGTTGGCGTAAAGGTGTTAGATTAAACATACCAAACTGATGCTATAAAAAAAATGAGACGGAGTTGTATCGAAAAGAAAGGGAAAGGTAGAAAAGAAAGAGAGGGAAATTATTTTCTCTCATATTTGTACGACACAAAGTTGGGATAAGGGAAAGATGAGATTTAGCATGAGAGAATGCAGATGGATTGGCCTAACTTTGTTGTGGTGGCGACCCTTGAGTCTGCAGAGGCACAACTTGTTGAAGAGGGTATGAAAATGGCTAGTCTTGATGAGAAGAAGAATGAGAAGAGACTAGTTACAGAGAATAAGAAGAAGATGTGATAAAAGAGAGAGGGAGACTTTTTTTCACGTTGAAATCTTTGATATGGAGGCTGGCAAACTATTGAACTTTGTTATTTATACCTAACACTACAAAGTCCATGAGAATCCATGATTTTCCAAATCCATAAATATGAATGATATTTTGAATACCCTAAAACTTTTGTGGACTTTCTGAAATCCATATTGAATACCCCTAGACTTTGTGGATTTCAGAAAGACTTTTTAAAATCCTGATTGAATACCCCTAGACTTTTGTGGACTTTTTAAAATTCAAATTGAATACACTTGGATTTTCAGAATCCATGGAATTTATTAAATTGCCCACAAAATCCAGATACAATACACCCCCCTATGGGTTATGGTTACTGGATTGTGATGTATGTGATGAATAAGGAGGTTTGGATGAAGTATTGGGATTATAGTAGGTGTTATATTTAGGTTGATTGCTAGAAGAGGTATTGTTTCTGATGTTGGTTTGATGAAGTAGAGTGGAAGCTTCCTGCATACGTGCTAATGAAAAAGATTGGTTTACAGTGGAGGGTGTAAAGAGTTGGACAAGTGTTTTTATGGTGGGTTTGAGGCCACTTGAGAAGCTTAGCACGAAGTTGGTCTCATCCAAATGCTGATTATGAGTGAGCATAAGTGATTTGAGCTCCTCAATTTTGTCGTAGTATTCAGTCACAGTAGAATCCTGGTAGAGTTTATTAAAGGAGTCCACATAATTATCTCCTAAGGCTTCTTCATACCTTTCACACATGTCCTGCACAAAGGTCTTCCAGAGTAAATTGTTCTTCCCTATCTGGTAGTCTACAAACCATAAATCCGCTTGCTCACTTAGATGAATTGATGCCATAGACACTTTATTTTCCTCAAGTATATGATATAAGCTAAAATACCTCTCGCTCTTTTTTATCCAGGCACAAGGATTTGAGCCATCAAACAAAGGAAAATCTAACTTGGAAAGAGGAGGTGTCTCCATAATAGGAACTGATGGTGGTCTCTGTGGCATATCTGCAGATCGAGTGATCTAAACAGAAGAAGAATTTGTAGATCCAGAAGGTCCAGCCATTCCATGGCTATTCTGCAACAGCTGAAAGATCTGCTCCAACTTTGATTCATTCTTCTTCTCCTGAGCTTCGTTTGTTTGCACCAACTTATTGAACTCATTTTTCAGGAGTTCTATTTGGTTATTGACTTCGATTTGGCTCCTTTTAGACTCTCTCATAAAGATCTCCATCTCTTTTGCCCTGGTTTCCATGAACCCTAATTGTGGTTGGATCGAAAGAGGCTTTGATACCAAATGTCACGATTGTGACTGAATGAAAACAAATTGAAAGGGGAAATCTTAACGAAATGGAAGATAATATTGAAAAGAAGAACAGGGAAACAATTATCTCAGGTTCAACTTAGAACAAGAGACCTATTTCATATCTCCTTCTACCCCTCTATTTATAGCTAAAATGAACATCAGAAATTCAAAATATGCTTAACAGAAATCACGTGCTAATCACGTTTTGTAACTAATTGAAAGAGGGAATATCATTTGCTTTAATTTGAACTTGGCGCCAATTTTCCCGCCTAACTTTTTATTCCCTCTCTTTTGATTTGCCAATCGTGACATTCTTCTCTTTCTTTTGTTTGGTTTTGGATTTGGGTGGTTATTTACTTTATTCCAAGTAGCAGAGAGAAGATATATGGGGACATAGAAATGGTGAGGGGGCATTAATGGTGAGCTGAAAATGAGATTAAACCAATCAACATGTAAAAATAATAATAATAATAATAAATTAATTCTGAGACCAACTAGGAAAAGTGGAATCTAGAAGTGCTTTGAATCTAGGATGGTGGGATTTGATTTCATCATCCAAACTGAAATGGTGCAACAAATCAGGGCTTAAAATAAATCTAAAAGGAAGAACGAAGGAGGAAAAAGGGGGAGGAAGGAGGCAGAAAGGGGAGGCTGGCGGCGGAGTAAGTTGATCTTTTATAAAAACTTGGATTTTTTTTTTTTTAGTAAAACGTGTGCAAAGGGTAAGTTGGTCTTTTATACAAACTTGGATGTTGTTTGTTAGTCAATATAGTTGAATTCACAGTCATAGGTGATAGACTAGGATACAAAAACTAATGGGGGTCAAAAAAGAATAGTTATAAATAAATGGGTGCTAAATGGGAAATAACCCTAATTAAAATAAAAAGTGTTTGTACTTTTGGTTGCCAAACACCCCCTAAGAGGAACCCTACCAGGGTTTTAATAAAAAAGATGATCAGCAAAGAAAGGGTGGAAACCTGAGTCAAGCTAGATATTGAGATTGTGATCGTTGTTCCACATAGCTTATAAAAATTCCATTTGTAGTCACCAACATTGTTCAAACACACAAACTATGATGCTGTGACAGTTCAGAACAATAATGCACATACACACACCCTCGAAGGTGGAAGAAGCAAACAACAGCAGTAGAAGCAACAACCACTAGAGACACAACAACAGTTTGAGGATAGAGCAAACTACGCTTCAAAGCATCCCTTGAAAGTAATAATAACCCTTGCTACTTTATAAAACTTCCTCCAAACATCCAAGTCAGAATAGTGCTGAACCTGTTCTTCTCAGTTGAAACTTCGGTTCTGGCAGTGGTGCACATTGTAACATCCTCTTCAGTTCCTGCAAGAAATGTCGATGCTTTTAACAAACAACAAAATGTGAGTAGACTAAGAGCAAGATGATTCCTATGGTCATGCTTACATTAGTTTTAGGGTTGGTCCATCTTCATATAACAAATCAGAATGGTATTTGAGGTTGGAGATAAAAGACGGCTTGAGGTTGGAGATAAAAGACGGCTGACATTTACCCAAACATAAAAATCTAAAGGATCACAAAGAGGAAGGTTGGAGAAGAATTTTTTTAATTTTTATGCCCCAACCAACTCTAACCATCACACATCTAAAGGCCCAGATTGAATTTGAGTGCTAAATTTGAGT
The DNA here is from genome assembly GCA_963556465.1 of Berberis vulgaris. NCBI lineage: Eukaryota > Viridiplantae > Streptophyta > Magnoliopsida > Ranunculales > Berberidaceae > Berberis > Berberis vulgaris. The sequence continues at coordinate 57,539,350 of OY747133.1, forward strand.
GCTAAAGGCACAGGGAATACCCTAGTGTTATAACATAATAACAACAAGAAAATAATTGTCTTCTTAAGTTTTGAGTAACAGAAAGCGGGAAGGCATACCACTGATAAGCACATAATTGACATTTATAGAACTCAACAGGACTTTAATTCAGATGTCAAAAAGAGTGGGTCTGTTGACAAAAGACGATAAACAAAAATCAAGTTCATAGACGATACCAATAAGACCTTTCATTGCCTTCTATCATGGGCATCCCGGCCACTGCATTGCAACCACGTTCTCAAATACACCGCATCACTTCATCACCTCCTCCGGAATATCATCTCCATTATAGTGCCATCCTACGATGATTTAGTCATATCCATCTAGAAGGGGAAAACAAAAAAATTCATGTTTCGACCACCATCTTCATGGAGAAGGGTAGGGGAACATTAATTATGGGGCATGCCTTTTAAGGTCCTAACAATCTACAATGCTAACTCATTTTTCCCTTTGTGTTTTCTTCATGAAGTTATATTGGCTGACCCATGCTAGATGTTGTATGGAATAATGCCACAATGAAAACAACTTCAGTACTTCTAGCTTCATGTGAAGCTCACTGTCATGCTTCAATTCGTCTAACTTGTTGACCGATGTAGATTGCGGTTGGGATGAGCACTCGGGTGTTGCATCATAACATTGGACAAAAGTTTTCTGAGTACTCTATCCATATGTCAACAAAGCTATAAAAGAAACTAAATGGTGACTATGAAGACGGAGCTTAATCACAAATGAAGCTTCTTACTTCAAAATTCAAATACGATAGACAAAGGGTAGTTGTGCATAGAATTAATCATATCCTAGCATGTTCTAGATTTTGAGTGTAGTACTACAAATAAGTATGACATTAAAGAAGTGAGAAGATTAGCTGATGATACATTTTGTAGGAATCCAGCTGTTATTTATATGGATGCTTATAGTGGTGATATATGCACAAACTACTAGCTATTATCATAAATATCTATTAATTTAATTTAATAATGAATAGATATTCTATTGCCACCCTGCTCTAGCAAGGTCATAATGTAGAAAAAGATGATCATGAATCTCTGCCTCACTACTGCACATGGGCAGTACTCCACCAGTTCTACCTCCATGCCCCTGTTTGCCAAGACATCGCTAGTGGCAGCGTGATTCCAAATGAGCTTCCACATAGAAAGAGACCTTGGGAGGCACACATTTCCTCCAAACAACCGAGGTGGGAAAGTTAGAAATAACCCCCATAGGCAACCTCACCTCAGCCAAGTGGTTATAAAGTGCAGAAACCAAGAAATCCCCACTTGAGGCCCACTTCCATTTCCACCCATCATTTTCATTATTTGGCACCATCAACTCCAAGGCCACCATGAAATTCCCGGCTGCCTCCTCTTTCCACTCATTGGTAGACCTCCTTAGGTGAGATTCCATTCCCCCTCCTTTTGAGCTACCAGTATAAAATTCTTGACTGCCTTCCGAAATATCTCTGTTTGTTGCTTACTGATTGACGATGCTATTAAAATCTAGACCATCAATTGTAGGTTTCCAATCCTTTTTTGAAGCACATATTTGAAATAACCAATTATTAATCAGTGATAGCCTACTTAAATTGTCTCCTCCCCAACCATTTAATAGGGTGGCTTAATAGGATTTTCTAGAGTATTCCTGAAAAGCTTTAACCAATTTTCATTAAAATTAAAATAGTATAATTCAGAAGGGTGATACCCTCATTACGCATCAATAAGTAGGATATAGCTTTACATAATGAGCTCTTCCCAATCCCACCACATCATTAATTGCTCAATTATTGCACTTTTTTCACTTGGAACAAGTAAAACCCAATGCCAAAGAGGGGACATGATTTCCAAGTTGTTTCTCCTCTCCACGAGCGTTTGCCTTGGAAGATTATTTTGTTCAAAGTGTGGAGGGAGCAATAATCATCATTTTTCCCTTTGGTCTGACTAATACATGTTTCCAATAAAGAACTCAAAATTATCCCTGATACCCCAAATAAAGGAAGAAGTGTTCCTAAACTTTCCTAGTGAGAGAGAGAGCATTACCTGTGGGATCTTCTCCTCTTCATTGTTCTTCAGGGCACTCGATTGGAACACAATGGAAGGGGCCTCTGAAGGGAGATTGCATTTGGTGGATCAGGTGATTTGAATATTAAAAGTATTCTTTATTGTCGGTGCTTCTTGGAATAGGTAGTATTCTTGGTTTCTTATCTTCTCTTTTCACTTTTTCTTGAATATCTCAACCATTTATATATTTGTTTTCTTCTCTTTATGAATGAATTCTCCCATGCCAACCTTTAAAAAAAAAGTGAATGTAATAATCTTGAAGTATCTGTATGGCATTTGTGCCAGTTTTAGTAGGTAAGGAATGTGGTGCTCGCAAGAAGCCTCAGATGGTTTTCCTCTCCAACCTCTTCAACTAGGTATTCCAGTTAAGAAATCAATTGCTACTATCGATTTTAGGAGTGGAATCCACTTCAATCAAACAATTTGCACCATTAGGCATGGCGTCACACAAGTTGAGGCTTCCTTATATTGAATTCACGTGACATAAAACATAGCAGCACAGTCATACCCACTGCATAGTCATCCAACCTATTTGGCGACTTCCGACATGGTTCACCCTGCCTTTGGTTGCTAGGATTTTCTGCTCCTTAACGTTGATCTAACATGCTCTAGGAAACTTACAAGTGTGGGAATGAAGTAGGATCTCACATCAGTGCACATATACGAATCCTAATATTTGTATGTTGCTACGTTACTATAAATTTCTTTTAGTCCTCTTGGTCACCCTAGACTATCTAAAAGGTGCGACTACTGACTGATTAAGTGGTAGTTCATGAATAGCTGAAACTCACCTAGTATTTATAAATACTACCCTATAGGAACCCACCAAATTGGCACCAATCAATACCCCAAGCAACATTTAAAATTGCCAATTATTTCATACAAGGACTAGCAGCATAACTCCAGAAGTATTGTTTTGTCCTATATGATGATTGTCTCATAGTAGGGAAATGGACAAATTGAGCATTTGACGCAGGATGTGCCCTTTAATAACTTATGAGGAGAAATAAAAAGACAGAGGAAGATGGCACAAAAAAATAAAAAAAGAAGAAGAAGAACCCACCTGCTGTTTCTTGAGCATTTCATTCTCTTCTTCCAAGAGTGAAACCTTGATCTCCAATTCACTGGTGTAGGCCTGTCCATAAAACCCATTAAGTTAAATGTTACAAAAAGCACGAGGAAACTGTGTCTTACATGCAAATAGAAAGGGCCCAGGCCATTCCTTTGAAATGGCACCGTTATAGTACCCACTCGTCCTTTTGCAAAGAGACGCCATACAATAATAACTAACACGAACTTGTTTGTATGTATTTGGAAAATCTTCTCCCACTAGAAGTTTGAGTTTACTTTGAAATTTTAAGAAAAAAAATTTCAGCTCATGAGAGGAGCAAATTGTGCAAGTCATGATTCACATCATATCATTTAACTTCAACTGCAAGTTTTTTAATTTTGAACCACATGGAGAAAAAAAATTAGATTTTTTGAATCAAATCTTGAATTGCAGGATAATGCGATTAAAATACACCGCATGATTTAACCATACACTATTTACAGGGATATATTGTCTTTTTTTTCCCTGTCGTTTTTGGGTTTTGACCCTCCCAGAAGGTATTCGCAAGGTATCTTTAAGAAAATTCTCTAGTTTTCAACCCTAACTCCCTAAGCTCCACTTTCCATTTCCTTGCTTTTTTCTTGTGAATCCTGCAAGTCTTTCTTCTAAAGGAAGAAATATTCTTAGAGCTCTCTTCAATTTTTCTTGGTTCAAATATGTTCATTCTTCTTTTTCACTCAAATGTATAATGCCTTATGGAAGAAGTGAAAAGGAGGTGGATATTTACAATCAGTGAGTCATATCAGAGAGGACAAGTCTTTGGGATTGAGGAAATGACAAGACTTCCAAAGGAAAACAAGACACAGACCTTACCTGACTACAACTTGAAAAGGAGTTGTCTTATTAGCGAGGAAACGGGCGAGGGAGGGGGGTGCAACCCTCCATCTCCCTCAAGATGCGCGAAGGCACACATGAACGTTGCCATCAATGATTATCCCACAAGTAATGTCCCAACTTCCCAGCTCCAAAAGAGAAGCCTTGATTTCTTGCAAATAGCCTCTAAGGGTGTGTTTGATTTCCAGGAAATTTCATAAAGATAGAAAAAGGAGCGGAAGTGGGAAAATTTTATCCATCATGATGTTGATGACTCTATTTTGACAAAAAAATTCTTAGCTCCCCCTAAGAAAATACTGTCCACGTTTGCGTAAGAAACCAAGAGAATATCGCATCATAAAATTCATGTTCTTCATTCTCTTTTCTTCTTTCCTTCCTCTCCTTTCTCACTTTTTGGCAAATTTTTTTGGGAAAATTTTCCTTAGATCAAACAAACCCTAAGTCTCTTTTTATTTTTGAAATTTCTTGCATTTTTCTCTTTCCCGATGACCCAAATTCTTGCCACAAGAACTGTCCCATAACCACAGACCTTATTGAGTGAAAGTTGTTCTCCTTTAGAACTCCCACTAGAAGAAGTTTGCTCGGAGAAAGTGTACTTTAAAAAAGGGTTATTTCCCATTTGGCCCCCACCAGTTTATAACTATTCTTGTTTGATCTCCATTAGTTCTTGTATTCCAGTCTAACCCCCATGACCATGAGTTCAACTACGTTGACTCACAAACTCCATCCAAAATTTTCAAAATGACCAACTTACCCTTATGCATGAGTTTGCACATGTTTTTAAAATGACTAATTTTTTTTTTTTAACAAAGATGGGGGCCAAATAAGAATGATACAAACTAATGGGACTCACAAACTCTATCCAAATTTTTCAAAATGACCAACTTACCCTTATGCAGGTGGTTTGCACATGTTTTTCAAATGACTAATTTTTTTTTTTTAAACAAAGATGGGAGCCAATTAGAAATTATATACAAACTAATGAGACTCACAAACTCCATTCAAAATTTTCAAAATGACCAACTTACCCTTATGCGCGTGGTTTGCACATGTTTTTAAAATGACTAATTTTTATTTTTTTTAACAAAGATGGGGCCCAATTAGTTTGTATATAATTCCTAATTGGCCCCCATCTTTGTTAAAAAAAATTGTCATTTTAAAAACATGTGCAAACCACGTGCATAAGGGTAAGTTGGTCATTTTGAAAATTTTGGATGGAGTTTGTGAGTCAACGTAGTGAACTCCTGATCATGGGGGTTAGACTGGAATACAAGAACTAATGGGGGTTAAACAGGAATAGTTATAAACTAATAGGGCCCAAATGGGAAATAACTCTTTAAAAAAATATGTCGAATTGATTTTGTTTCAACTTTGTATAGATTATGTTCTCAGGGAATCTGTTGCAGCTCTAAAGGCTCTAAGTTTTCTTCGAAATTCCTTGCCCCCGCCTTAGAGTGTCACAAGACCACACTATAGTCAAGGTGAGGGCGCCAAAACACCCCTAGCTATTTTTTTGGAAAGGTCGCTTGAAGAAAGAGGAAACAAATAAAGAAAATCCTTTAACAAACAGCTTAAATCACAACCTAATTTGTGTTTACACCTCACCATGATAAAAAATATGACATGAATAAAATTTAAAAGAAAAACGAACCAAAGGTGACGCACCCATGTGGTAGAAAAAGAATTGTGAACATGTAGAAAGATTAAAATGACTTCTTTCTTCTTTTTATATGTTTTTCATCATCTGAATTCGAAGATGCTATAACTTTTTCAGTCCATGTCTAATAAGTTGATGAATTGGCACTATATTCATGGAGATCATTTTGGAAGACACTAGATATCCATGTTTGACAACATGTAACTTAAAAGCATTTACATTACATGGAGTAACACACCCCCTAAAAACCAATACTTATCATGAAAGTTTACTGGGACCAAGTACATGAGTGCTACAATAGAAGATTGAAGGCGGCTGGTATAGAACATTTGTCAAAGAAGTGGAGTAGAGTATCAAGTGCAAATGGAATAGAATGGAGTATCAAAGGTATGTGAAATGTAAAAACATGAGTAAAGTGCACACGGGTTTAGTCTAATAGTTTGTCTGGTACCGTCAGAGGTATGGAAAGTTGGAGTTTCAACGGCACATGAAGTAAGATACATTTTTTGGATGAACCTAATTAGAAGGAAGTGCCTCTACACATGCGTGAGGCCTGTGGAAGCACAAGGAGTAGAATGGACAGCCAAAATTGTGCAAATGCAGTCTCTAGGTTAAGTGAAGTTGCACAATAGAGAGACTCAAAACACATTTATACATTGAAACATGCTCAGCAACACATTGTTTTTTGATATTTTATTGAGTGAAAAGATGTCAACAAAGCATCATAGGTCATAACTAGTTATTGGTACTACTTGCTTGTAACTCCAGTGAGGGCATTAAGGAGGTCGGAAATTGAGCGACGGGAGAAGAATTGAAAGATGGAGGCCAAAGAATATAACCTCCTTTGTAACTTCAGTGGGGGCATTAAGGAGGTCGGACATTGAGCGACGGGAAAAGAATTTAAAGATGGAGGCCAAACAATATAACCTCCTTCTTTGTGAAATATATCAATGTGACACATAAGGATCACAGACTGTGTTAAGTCCTCGTGTTCAATCTAATGAAGCACGTAAGACAGACGTTCTATAAGCTTTTTTATATAAACTTCCTGCTTCAAAGTTGGATCGAAAAAATGCAGATCTGAGAAGCTCACCTGCTTTTTGGCACGTGATCGAGCTGCAGACTCCCTGTTCTTTATCATTCTCTTTTGTTTCCTTTCAGTAGTCTTCTCCATCCCATCTCCAAAAGAAACTCGTTTACACCCACCTACCTGTGCATCTGACAAGGTGACCACCGATAGGGATGTCACGGTTCTACGATTGTCTGGATAAGTGATTTCTACACGCTGACCTGCAACTACAGGTAGAGGCCTTGCAACTGCGCTCCCAGGCACAAAGCCACTCATGACATTTTGTTGTGGATGTTGTGGAGGATTTTGTACTTGTTGCTGCTGATAGGGAGGTACCTGGTTCTGCAGCCACTGTTTTTGTTGTTGGGCATGTGGGGTTTGGCTAGCATTGTTCATATCAGAGGAACCTTGAGCTACAACCCCTACTTTCACCAAAAAATTCTCCAATGTCATCTCACCTAAAGAGACTTGCTTTTGCTGCTCCGCTCTCTTCTCCCCATTACTCTTCTGAATATCTCTCCAAACCTGATCGACGGTCTTATTGCTCAGAGCAGAATCAAACGCCAGCCTCGGTTGATGCTGCAGAGCGGATGATGAAGCAACTGCAACATTGTTTTCATTGGCTTGAACATTCTTGAGTAACTCATCAAGGTTCATACTTCCAAGGGGTTTCCCCAAACTACCCAAATGATTCTGAACCTCATCAAGGGTCAGACTATAAAAGGAGCTTTGCCTCGACAACAATGGCACTAACTGTGATAGCTGAGCACTATCACCTTGCAACCCCATTGTCTGAATCCCCATTTTATAAAAGCTCTATCATTCCATTCCCATAAACATACTCATGATGAAACCCTAGCAGCACTGAAGAAGATGATACAATACATTACATACCATGTTGTGTTTAATTGGTTAATGGGTATATTTTATTTGCATCGAATGTATCAAACCCCAAACAGCAAAACTTGAAAGCAGTAAAGGGAGATAAAAATAGACAATTTTTGCAGATACCCATTCAGCTTGAAAGGGACAAGAAAGACATAAACCTCGTTTGAACTCAGTCAGCTCCAATCCCAAAACTCAACCCCACAAAAGAAAAATACCCATTTGCAAATTGAGAGAGATTATTTGGTAAGTCCTAGGAATGAAGCAACAGGAAACAAAAATCTTCAGTAAACAAAAGCGTATCTTCAGAACCCCTCCTATTATTGTACAAACAAATGTAAATATATATTTATAAATTAAAAAAAAAAAAAAAAAAGGAACTGCTTTTACTTACATCTTCTCCCTGGATGATGAGTCAAGAAAAGCCATTTTCTTCTGCTGCTGCTACTGCTACTGCTGCTAGTGGTGGTGATGTCGTGTGAGAATCACATGGAATCGACATAATAGTTATTGTTCTGTGAAAAGGAAGAGCAGCAGATGATAGCCATTTTGTTCTCAGAGACAAGAATGCACGCCCGTCATTGAATATTCAAAGGGGGCACTCACTTCTCAAACCAAAATTATTATGGGGGCAGCCTCCGTCAGAAATTCCATTATTTTATTTGAGCTTTTGCAGTATTGCAATTTGCAGCCTCCGTCAGAACAATTCTACAGGGCCGGGGAACCAGCCTGGTTTTCCCCCTCTTTAAACACCCCACAGGGAAAATTAGGCTGGTTCCCAGGCCATTAAGAATTTCTGTTGCAATTTAGAGCTTTACTATGGGTCGAGGGAGGAGCGAGGGATGGGTGTAACCACCCATCCTCCTCGAGATGCTCGCATCGCCATGGAGATGCACGCTGGCGCTCATCTCGAGGAGAATGGGTGGTTACACCCCTCCCTCGACCCCTAGAATTTTCGTGCAATTTATGAAGCAATTGTTCTAAAAACTAGCATATCAACCCTCGCTGCGTTACTCCAAATTTCCTTATTTTATACAAGGCAGCGACTAATTCACACTACCATTTCCTCTTTCTCACACCATCAATGAGTTTTTTTTTTTTTTTTTTTTTTAACTTACTCATACCACCAATAAATATGCATAACTTAGCATAACAGAGAAACCCAAACTCAAAATGAAAAAAACACAAAATAGGGTAACTTTCAACCAATTTAAACCCTCAAGTTTATCAAAACACGAAAGTTTATCAAAACAAGAAAGTTGTAGCACTATGAGTTATCTAATAAACACAATTTGAATCACTTGAAAATGTTTTGAAATGAGAAAGTTGTGGTCATTTTACTAAATCGCGCAAATCTGTCTCGCAATAAAAACGGGATAGTGTTCCTTACTTTCGGCCAATTTATGTGCTCGATCAATACTGATTCTCAAGTTGATCAAAACACAAATATTTTATTACTCTTAGTTATCTAATAAAAACAACTTGAATCACTTGAAAATGTTTTGAAATGACCATAACTTGGTCATTTTACTAAAGTCACGCAAATCTGTCTTGCAATAAAAATGGGATAGTGTTATTAACTTTCGGCCAACTTATGTGCTCGATTGAAACCGATTCTCAAGTTGATCAAAACACAAAAGTTATAGTAATCTGAGTTATCTAATAAACACAACTTGAATCACTTGAAAATATTTTGAAATGAGTAAGTTATGGTCATTTTACTAAAGTTGCACAAATCAGTCCGAAAAAATTTTTGTTCGCCGAGTTCAATGCGGTGTTTTTGAGATGAGTAATTCTTGTTGGCCTGGGCCCAGCTGCCTGGTTGACTGCCTGGGGGGGCAAAAATACACTTTTGCCCCCCTCTTTAAACAACTTTTTCCAAAAAAGTGGTTAAAGAGGGGGGGGGGCAAAAGTGTACATCCCCCCCCCCCAGGCAGCAACCTCGCTCCCTTTCCCAGGCCAGCTAGAATTGGGGTTTTGAGATACTTCGCATTCTTCACTCACTGGGAACATAAAATTTTTGTTCGCAGATTTCACTGTGGGGTTTTTGAGATACTCTGCATTGTTCTTTGTGAACAGAAATTTTTTTGTAATTTTTTTTTGAAAAACCCTGCACGAATCTCTGCGACTCGCATTGGACCCTGCAGAGTTTTGCACAAACCCTGCATTGTTCTCTGCGAACAAAACAAAATACTGCAATTTTTTTTTAAGTTTAGCTTTCTGAGATTTTGTTTCTAAATTTTTTTTACTGACCTTATTTGTATTGTCGCATCATGTTCTTATAATGAAAACTCGTGTCATTGCTCATCGAACCTAAACTTATGTTATTATGTTCTTATAATGAGAACTTTTTTCTGTATGTCGATGCATAACAAACATCGAACCTAAACTTTCTTTGTCGAGGCATAACAAACAACCTGTGAACCATGTGATGCCATGAAGAGAAGTGTTTCCCTTGGACACCACGTAAGGGTCCCAAAGTACCTGTGTTTTGCACTTTGAGAGGTGGCGTGTTAAGCTGTTGCATTTTGGGGAGTTTGAGGGTTTAAGGGTTTCGATATTTAGGGGATTTTGAGAGATTTTCGAGGGAGAGTGAGAAGAGATTTGAATGTGTGAGAGGGAGGAATTGCAAATGGGGGAGGGAGGAAGAACCGTTTGCCGATTTGAATGGTGAGGGGAAAAAATTTGGGTTTTTGGTTATATAGGTGGTGTGAGAAGGTATGGTTGTGTGAGAAAGAAAGTAGATGATGTGGGAGAGTAGAATGGTGTGAGAAAGAGGTTATGGTGGTGTGGAGTAGTTGATGTCTTTATATAATTCTTTATGTCTCCAAATCTCTTCATTTTTTTTTATCAACAAAATATATAGAAACTAAAGCATTAAAGTCTCAGTTTGAAGACCTATTAGTTATTTCTTTTAGGCAGTTTAATTCAGAATGTCTCCATCAAATAATTTCTACGCATATCTTTATTTTAGCATGCAAGTCAAAAGTTTTAGGCAATTAATTTGGAATCTCTCCATCAAATAAACTCAATTGCTCTTTATGGACATTTTAGTCAAACTCAATCAAATTTAATCGCTTGGAATGAAACCTCATTCTAAAATTTAACATTTTGTATTGATCATTAGCACTATTTGAAATATCTTTAAAATTTTATTTCAACGATACCAAGTTTACCAAAATCGGACAATTAAATAAAAAGTTAGAGTACATGTAAGTTTCAAAATTTAAAATAAACGAACATTCTCTCTCCGTCATGTGTACATCATATATTTTTCCACGTAAATTTTTTTTCTCTTGCTTAAACCCAAATGAAGGTTTTAAACCGGAGTTGCGCGTTCATCTTGTTGTTGTTGTTCGATGAATGAAATGAAATCACTCAAATGAAAATGCTATGACATTGCACAAAGTAATGATAATAATAATAATAATAATAATAATAATAATAATAATAATAATAATAGTAATAGTAATAGTAATAGTAATAGTAATAGTAATAGTAATAGTAATAGTAATAGTAATAATTAATAATAATAATAATAATAATAATAATAATAATAATAATAATATAACTATTCAAAATTGCAAACTGCCTAGAAACACACTTAAACAGAGCCAATGGTTGCAATATTAACCATTAAATTTTTGCAGATAAGGGTGTGAGAATAAGCCTCAATATCACAAATTAAAAAAATAGATTAAGTGTAACATAAGCTATAAGATTGACTCGCAGACATTGATGCGAGATTGTAGTTTCGAAACCCAGGTTGAAATAAAGAAAGAGAAGCGGGAATGAGCAAGAAAATTTGAGGAATAACGAAAGGTTTTGAGATAATCCTACAACTTTTTTCTGTCACCTTGATCTTGACGGTAGAACATCCAATGAAGAAACCCCTCTTTCATTTGCTTTACTAACTACGATGGTTGGAGTTTTTTGGGGTTTAAATGCGGTGTTGTTACTTAGTAGGCCGAAAAACAAATTTTTTTAATGGTGGTGTTAAACAATGAAAATGGTGGTGTTGCATAGAAGTTCTCAAACTAAAAAGTGAGAAAGTGTTAAAAAAAATTTCCACCTTGAGGTTGAAGATAATTGTTGTGTTCATATCTGTCCTTGCTGATTTCAAGCCTGCAAAAATGAGCAATGGTTAAGCCAGGGACAACAGTTGTGGTGGCCGAAGACACTTCGATGCTTAAGTAAGATATCGATGCAAGGAATAGTGAAGACTATTTGCAATATGTATGTATACTTTTCTTCTTCCTTTCACCATTTTTGTAGTGAGTGTACCCTCCCAAATTGTCCCTGCGATCGAGGACGTGATGAAGGGAGAAAATCTAAAAAAAAGGCATTTTCGTGTAGGACTGTGTCTCTTCAACACTTGGCTCTGTTTAGGACCCAATGCTTGATTGAGCCAAGAGAAGATTCGTGTGAATGGATCTCGGGCCTATGACAACTTTGAGATTCTTGTTTGGGCCTTATTGTCCTGAGCCAAGCCCTAAGACTCGTGCCTCTTGGGTTGGCGTGAGTTGGGCACCTGACTTACGGGCTAAACAACAATTTGTGCATGGGTCCGCTTGGAATTGTGCTAAAGCCTTTCTCGTGTTAGGGTTAGCCCATACTGTGTGCGGTTGTGATCGTATGACTGATTGATGTCTCATCAGCTACTCCCCCCAGTTAGTGGGTCTGCGCTCTGGGCTACTAACTGACATCGTGTGGGGGTTCATGGTGTGCCATGATGACATATTTTTTACACCTTTTCGGTTTTTGCGCCGCGTTTAATGTTTATGTAGCGGTTAGGTAAACATCTCTCCTTCGCGCCAAACTTATATAAGTTTGCTTTGGGGGAGTTTCTGCCTTTACCTTCTCAGAGCTTCTTTCTGTTCCATACTTTGATTTTCCGACCTGATTGAGCTTGAGTTTCTATTCAATCATGTCTACGCAACTCAACTTCTCGAAAGAGCAGCACCAAGTCTATTTAGACTTCTTTAGAAGGTCACTATTGTCAAAGGGGGACTTGACTGCCCCTTGTCAGCAATATGAAATCCCCAGTGATCTGGGAGTGTCATTCCTTTCAGAAAGAGAATGTCATTATGTTCTAACAGAGGGGTGCATCTTCCTGTACACGGCCATGTTTGAGGTTGGCCTGCACTTCCTTGTTCCTAGCGTCATCTGGCGCTACTTGTCTTCTTTGGGCATTACCTCATCTCATATAATGCCAAGTCGGTGTAGCATACTAGTTGTTATTATGATCAGGGTGAAGGATGTCAGACTCCACTTGTTGACGAAGTTGCTTCATTATCTGACTTTCATCGGGATGAACAATCGTGGTATTTGCTGGTTGGTGAAGCCATGTTGTTTGACTAGCCGGTTCGAGGATCCAAAGGATTGGTAGATGTGTAGGTTTTTTGCCTCTATGAAGTCTGGGTACTTCTCCTTCAATGGTTTGCAGGCCATCCACTGTTTTGGGGACCTCCGTAAGTTCTTTTTTGCATTTCTATTTAATATCTGTCAGTGGCTAACTCATTCGTTGTTTCTGACTATGGTTGCATGATCCTGTCATCCTTTCTTCTGAATAAGAGAAAATGAGAGCAGGCTTTTTTGCTATGCCGCCGATGCTTATTGTGGAAGTTATCTATCTAGATAATGTCAAACGGAGTGGTCTATTTGCCGATGAGATCAGTGATGTGGGGCGTTCCCTAGTCACGCCTACCGGTTCTTCTTTGGGCACCGAAGCGTAGGCATCTGGGTTTCAGAAGAGAAAGATGTCGAAGATGCCTATCTCATCGGTGAAGAAAGCCATGGAGGGATTGTTTTCTCCCCCTCGTCGCTCTAAAAAACTCAAGTTGGGATCCATTCCTAGTGCTGCTACTCCCCAGAGTAGGGATATAGATGTTGTGGACTTGATCGCTGACGAGGAGTTGTTAGAGGCCCTGACTTATGTTGAAGTGGAAATGGAGCAGGCGTCTTTGGAAACCGCTGTAGAGGGGTATCACCAGAGTTATGGTTCAATATGCTTAGAATCCTAGTTGAAAGAGAGCCTGGATGAAGCCTAGGCTATTGAGCCGAGCTGTTTTCTGAGTTGGAGGATGCTTAAGAATGACGTGATAGGGCGATAGACGAGCATGATGTGTTTGCTGAGCGTCTGTAGAATGTCATGAAGTATGCTATTGACTCCCAGAGTGTGTTTGTCAGTGAGTGCGTTGAGGCAATTTGCATAAGGGGGCTTCAAGGGGCCCTTCAGGTGCAACTTTCCGTGCTTACCCAAGAGCATGATTTCGAGCGTGCTCGTCGTGACGAGGTGGCTCACAAGTTGGCGGATTCTGAAGAGAGAAGTCAAGGCAGTTGGGAAGCTAAATAGCTCTAAGGCATAGTTGGATGCTAGAGAGAAGGAGCTTGGCGAGGCTCCCGATAAAGCTCGGGCTTGTGATGTTGTTGTTGGGAGGCTGGATCTGTTAGATCATATTGAGCAGAACCATAGGGATTGAGATCTTTCTGCTTACAGACCTCTTGCTTACGCTTGATCCGATGAGGTGGATGATTCTTCCTCTGGTCCACGAGGTGGCTCTGAAGCCAATTCAGGATCGCGGAGACAGCTACCAATCTTGATGTCCCAGAGCCTGCCTCAGACTTTGTTGCCCACGAAGCTGCTTTTGACTCCGTTTTCACTGAATGAGTGGTTTTTGTTAGAGGTGGGCACAGGACGGGATGGACCTCATCCTTATCCCATCCCGTTCATTTGGGATTAGTATGGGACTGGGGCAGGATAGACCTCATCCCGACCTCATCCCATCCCAAACGGGTTCGGGACGTTACGAAACGAGATGCGATGAGCACAGTGTTCTAAAAATCGCTAGGCGCTGGGCGGGCGGCGAGCAGGTGCCTAGCGCCTAAGCGATCTTAGGTTTTTTATTATTACTTTAATAATTTACAAAAGTTAAGCATAATACCTTATCAATTACATCCAATTTAATGCCAATATACATATACAAAATTTTAAAACATGAAAAATTAACAATCGTGAACAAAATTTATTAAAACTCAAATGACTGAAGTTGGTCATGATGGGTACTTTATATAAATTTGAATTTGTGTACTCTTTTATTTTTCTTCAAATTGCATGAATAACCTCAGTTATGTTTGATAAAATCTACATTAGTAAAATTGGTACCGGCAGATCCTTTGAGAATTTCATTAAGTAATCCTCATTTGCTACATTTAGACATATACTGAATAAAAACAATTAAATAGTTTATTTCTAAAAAATAGGAAAGAAAATAAAATAAGAACACAATCAGCCTTATTAAAAAATAAAAAAAATAAAAAAAATAAAAATCGCCCAGACCGCCTAGACCCGCCCAGACCCCGCCTAGGCCGCCTAGACCCCGCCTAGATCCCGCCCAGACCCGCCTAGACCCGCCCAGACATTAATCTGGGCAGTTTTTTACCTTCTAGCGCCTAGGCCGATTTTTAGAACACTGGATGAGCATATACTAAATAGTCCTTCAATGAAAAATAACAAAAGAATTTCATCTCACATAGCTCACACACCAATAATGTCAAATTTATATACATATATAACAATCTTAAATGTCATATAAAATTTTTGGAAGCTTACAATGGAATTAAGTATGTCAAGTGAATGACGGAAGAAGGAAATAGCCCCTCTATAGATCCGTTTTTCATATTTCCACAAAAGTTGAAATATTATTCATACAAGATACAATTAGGAGCAATGTTCTCCTACTGCATAACTCATAGTGCAAAACTAACTCAAACCATCATTTGCATTTATTTTCTACAAGAATAATGGTCCTATAACCAATCTAAAATGTGAAAACACATAAAATTTTCGTGGGTTCTATTTGACCTAAAATATCCAAATTGAAGTTTCTACCTAAACAAAGAGTACCAATGAAGCAAGTAAATTTTCAAACAGTAGATATTTTTTTATATAATTTCAATACATCTAAACTTTCCTTTAAAATAATAATTTGATTAAAATTATTAATAATTAGTATTAAATAAATAAATTCGGGACGGGATGGGATGCGCGGGATTGAAAATTTCAATCCCGATCCCATCCTACTTTAGATCAGTACGAGAAGGAATCGAGATGGGTTTGATCACTCCCAAAAGGACCCGAAAAAAATCGAGACAGGATGAGACCGAGACGGATGGGATGCCCACCCCTAGTTTTTGTAATGAAAGAAAAAATTTATTAATGAGAACAGTTTTCCTTTTCCTTTTTTTCTATGTTTGCAGTTGTCCTACTTGCCATTTCCAATTCTTGTTCGGATTAGACTGAGTAGAGGCTGAATAAATGGATGTATCTACCTCCACTTAAAGTAGGGCTTTAGTTTGGACTAGAACTCTTTCTTGGCTTGTCCGAGCTCATATTTTTTAAACAGTAATAACTTAATATTTTGTGAGAGTTAAGTTGTAGGATAGTCACATTTGTTTATTCGAGTCGTGTTCCCTTATTGACGTAATTATTATCTCCCTTAGTAGTTGAGCTTGTGTAGGAGTTATCTTCGCGCTAAAGACTATACTTCCTTGTTGGTCTTTGAGTTTTGTAGCGGTTAGGTTGCCTGGTAAACCATCTCTCATCAGACTGAAATTCAATACCATATACCTGCAGTCTTGTCAGTCCTAAGGGGGACTTTGAATCGAAGGGGAGGTGCCTTTGCCTTTCTGGCCTGGGCTCCCATAATACGCTCCACTCATGAACAAGAGTTAGGTTGTTGAGGAGTCATCTTTGTCCGAACGGGCTAGAATTTTTGCATTTTTCTGGCTCAATCCTTGATAAGTCTTGAGCTAAGAAGAAGTAGTTTCTGCTTGTCTGGGCTAGGCCTTATAATTTACCTCAATCCTGAACAAGAGTTGGGTTGCTGAGGAACCATTTTTGCTAGAATGGGCTAGGCTTCTTTACTCTTCTAACTCAATCCTTGAGAGGACCTGAACTGAGAATAAGTATTTTGCATCGATCTGGGCTAGAATTATAATATACGTCAACTCTGAACAGGAATTGGGTTGCTAAAGATCCATGTTTGCCAGAATGGGCTAGGCTCCTATACTTCTCTGACCCAGTCTTTGAGAGAACTTGAGCTGGGAAAAAGTGTTTTGCACCTGTCTGGGCTAGATTTTATAATATACCTTGGGTTGCTGAGGAACCATTTTTGCTTGAACGAGCTAGGCTCCTGTGTAGCAAACTAGGTCATTTATTGGGCAAGTCATCTATATCCTAAACAGGATAAGACATGACCTCTTTGCGCCATCTTGGTCCCTTAGACTGTACTATCCTGGTGCAGTGAGTCGTCAATAGATTGGACGCAGTCCACCTCATGGTGCCATTGTCCCTTAGGCAAACTAGGCTTCATTTGAGCGGTGAGTTGTCCGTGAACTGAGCTTGATTTGATGCATAGTACCTTGGCTCCTTGACGGACTAGGTCACTTGTGCGGCGAGTCGTTTCCGCCTTCAGTGGGGCAAGGCTTTGCTGCTTGTGCGCCATTTTGGTTTTTGTAGTCGGACCTAGTTATCTTAGGAGCGGTGAGTCGTCAATGAACTGAACTTGCCCGCTTGCAGTGAATTGTTCGTGGACTAGGTTTGGTCCGCATGTGTGCCATCGTGGTCTTGTGGTCGGACTAAGCTATCTTAAGAATGGCGAGTCGTCCGTGGACTGGGTCCAATCCGCATGTGTGCCATCGTGGTCTTGTGGTAGGACTAGGCTATCTTAGGAGCAGTCTTCCATGGACTGGATTCGCATGCTTGCGACAAACTTCAGTAGACTGGGTTCAATTTGCACTTGCGTTGTCTTGGCTCCCGAGGCATAGTAGGTCACTTATGCGGCAAGTTGTCGACATCCTAAATAGGATTAGGCTCCGCTATTTGTGCGCCATTTTGGTCCTTGTGTTAGGACCAGGCTTCGTTGGGCAGTGAGTTGTCTGTTTGTGCGCCATTTTGGCCCTCGTATTAGGATCAGGTCTTTCCCCTGTAGAAGGAGTTGAGCGTAGACTATAGTCATTTTAAAGATATTACCTTTATTGATAGTTTTTCAAAAGTTCTACATGCTACTCTCGCCGCTCCTTATCAGTATGCCCTTGACCTGTTGGTTCATATCTTTTCAGGGGGACTTGAGCCGTCATGGTTACTTACTAGCTTCATTACCACATAATGGCATTCCTTGGCAAAAAATTGGTTTCTTGTGATAGTCCTTGTTTCTCCGTTGATGGGGTATTTAAGGCACTGGTGCCATGTGGAGACCATTATAGTCAAATTAAGCAATTTGCAATTTTAATGGACTAACACTTTTATTAAAAATTTAAAAACAAAAACAATGATGTTCCCCCACACTTAAACGGTTAAACCTAACAGTGTCCTCAAAGTTTTTTAAAAAAAGCATATGCAATGAAAATTTTAATAGGAAAAACAAAAGCAAAAATAACAAAAATGAAATAAGGGGATAGAAAAAGCAAATCTGGTTGGGTTGTCTCCTAAGAAGTGTTTGTTTTAACATCGTGCCACCTGACATATCTCTAATTAATCCTCAAAATAAGTGGGAACATCGAATGATACGTCCTCCACGTCATGCTCCACAAATGACTTATAATAGGGCTTAAGTTGATGCCCAACCTTGAACTCCTTACCAGTTGTGACACTCTTTATCTATATAGCACCATGAGGAAAAAATTAGTAACAATGAAAGGACCAACCCATCTAGAATGTAACTTACCAGGAAAAAAGTTTAAGGCGTGACTGGAAAAGTAAGACTTTGAGGAAACAATTAGTAACAATGAAAGGACCAACCCATCTAGAATGTAACTTACCAGGAAAAAAGTTTAAGGTGTGACTGGAAAAGACTTTCTGGCCCACAACAAATTTTTTTCCACGAATCGCACATGCGATCATGAAAAGCTTTGGTTTTCTCCTTATAAATCCTAGCACTTTCATATGTTATATTCCAAATCTCTTCAAACTTGTTCAACTGCAATATCCTATGAAGCCAGCATCTTCAATGCTCATATTGAAAGTCTTGATTGCCCAATGCGCCCTATGTTCCACCTCAACTGGTAGATGACACAGTTTCCCATATACAACCCGAAAGGGAGACATCCCTATAGGTGTCTTATATGTTGTCCTATATGCCCATAAAACATCATCAAGTCGCATGCTCTAATATTTGCGGGTGGGCTTTACTGTCTTCTCAAGAATTCCCTTGATTTCACGATTTGAAAACTTCGGCTTGTTAACTTGTCTTGGGATGATAAGCGGTTGAAACCTTATATGTGACATTGTACTTCTTAAGCAAAACATTAATTATACGGCTGTAAAAGTGGGAACGTCCATCATTTATAATCATTCGTGGCATTTCAAACCTTACAAAAATGTTAGAACGAATAAACTCTGCAACAACTTTGGAATCATCGGTGCGGGTGGATTTTGCTTCCACCCACATCAAAACACAATCAATGGCAAACAATATATAAATGAAACCATTAGAAGAAGGAAATGGACCCATGAAATCAATGCCCCATTCATCAAAAATTTCCACATTATATATAGGATGTTGCAGCATTTGATCCCTAGGGCCTAAGTTACATGTCCCTTGACATCGGTCACAAGTCGTGCAAAATAATTTAACATCCTTAAATAAAGTAGGTCGATATAATCCACACTCTAAAACCTTACAGACTATTTTTTGAGTTCCAAAGTGTCCCCACAAGCATAAGAATGACAATATGTCAATATCGAATTAAATTCAGATTCGGGAACACACCTTCTAATCAATTGATCGACACAATGCTTCCATAGATAAGGATGATCCCATACAAACTGTCTCGCCACTTATCTTGAGCTTATCCTTTTGTACTCGAGTCAAGGTGTTCGGGGTCTGTTTGGAAATAAGATAATTAACAATATCCGCATACCTCGACCAAAAATAGTTGCTCATCCGGAAAAGTCTCAAGAATTGGCAAGGATTCCTCATTGAGCACCAGACGGCTCAAATGGTCAGCCACCACATTTTCACTCCCTTTCTTATCCTTGATCTCCACATCAAACTCTTGAAGAATAAGCATCCACCGTATAAGTCTCGCTTCACATCTTTCTTTGTAAGCAAGTACTTTAAAGCTGCATGATCAGAGAAAATAATAACTTTAGTTCCAAATAAATAAGACTGGAATTTCTCTAAAGCAAATACAATAGCTAAAAATTCTTTTCAGTCATGGAATAATTCAATTGAGCATCATTCAGAGTTTGGGAGGCATAGTAGATGACGTGGAGACGTTTGTCCCTCTGTTGGCCAAGAACTGCTCCTAAAGCATAATCTAATGTGTCATACATCAGCTCAAATGGAAAAATCCAATCCGGTAGTGCAATGATAGGTGTTGGTGTTAACAACTCCTTAAGCTTGTCAAACACCTTTCTGACAGTCTTCATTGAACTCAAATGACACATCTTTTTGTAGGAGTCGGCATAGGGGTCCAGAAATCTTAGAAATTTGTTTTGATAAATCACCGATAGAATCCTGCATGTCCAATAAAAGAACGATCCTCTTTAACCGAAGTAGGAGAAGGTAAGTAATGCACAAGATCTATTTTAGCTTTATCAACCTCAATACCCCGTAGTTGAAACTACATGAACAATACCTTGATTAACTATAAAATGACATTTTCCCAATTTACTACAAGGTTAACACCAATGCTTCGCTTCAGAATCAAGGAAAGAATAACTAGACAATGGTAAAAAGAATCACCGAAAACACTAAAGTCATCAATAAAAACCTCAATGATTTTTCAATAAAGTCTAAAAATATACCTACCATGCATCTCTGAAAGGTAGCTGGGGCATTACACAAACCGAATGACATTCTTCTATATGCGAAAGTGCCGAATGGACATGTGAAGTGTCTTTTCTTGATCCTCTAGGGCGATGACAATTTGATTATATCATGAATAACCATCAAGAAAACAATAAAAACAATGACCGACAAACCTTTCAAGCAATTGATCAATAAAGGGAAGAGGAAAATGATATTTCCTCGTAGTTGCATTCAACTTTTTATAGTCAATACAAACCCGCTACCCAGTTTGCATTCGCGTGAGAACCAACTCGTCTTCCTCGTTCTTTACCACACGTATGCTAAACTTATTTGGCACTACTTGCATTGGTGAAACCCACTTGCTATCTGAAATAGGGTAGATCACGCCACAATCAAGGAGTTTAATGATTTTTTTTTCTCGACTTCCATTATAGGGGGTTTAGGCGGCACTGGGCTTCTCTAGTGGGTCTTGCGCCCTCCTCAAGAAGTATACGGTGCATACAAGTGGTAGGGATAATACCCTTAATGTTAGCCAATGTCCACCCAGTTGCAGTCTTGTACACCTTCAGAACTCGAATAAGCTTTTCCTTCTCTAAAACTGTGAGTCAGGTAATGTCTCATCATTTCCCAAATACGCGTACTTCAAGTGATCTGGTAACAGTTTAAGCTTAAGTGTAGGTGCCTGAATCATATAAAGTAAAAGTTTATTAGTAGATGAGGGAATAATAATTGGGGAAGGTAACTTACAGTTTTTGTAGAAGACAATATTTGATTTTCAACTTAAAGAATAAAGAGAATAGCAAAATAATGTATGGTGAAAATAAGTATTAAACTAAAAGAACAAAGAAAAACAAAGATAAAACTTACTTCTTCAATGGAATTAAACTTTAGTACATGCACTTTTCTCCCAAGTAAAAATATAAAGCCTTGAACTACAACTAAAAAACTCTGTAAAAAAAAAACTATCAAAGAAAAACTATCCCTTATGAACTCCATGTATGGGGTTTTTGTAGGTAAAAAGGGTTTGAGTGAAACAAGGAAACATGGTTTGAGTTAGGGGTGGGCATCCCATCCCGCGATCCCGTTCCCGTCCCGTCCTGATTTTTTTGGGTCTTAATGGGATTTAATAATTTCATCCCGATCCCGTCCCGTCCCGATCTAGAATAGGATGGGATGGGATGAAGATTTTCAATCCCGCCAATTCTGTCCCGAGCTAATTTTTCAATATTTATTATTAATATTTTTATTTATTTATTTATTTTAGGATTGCAATATTAGTGTAATTGAAGAAAAATGAATTTAGTTGAAATCAGTGTAATTGATATTAGTCTATATCTGCAACTACTTGATATTGGTTTATTTATAGAATTCTAAATGAATTATTTAATTGCAAACTCTTTAAAACTCAAAATGGGATTGCTAACTACATTGGAGAGTTTTATTTTGTGTCAAAACAATGAATTTAATGACTTTTTTTTAAAGCAATAATGAAACATTCTTCTTAGCACCCCAAATCTACTCATTCTTTTGTTCACTATTCGAAACAGTAGAGTAGGTCCACCATTGCCATTATACTGTCCACCTCTTAGTCATTCAAAACTCGGCAGAAATCTTAATTATAGGGTGAATTTCAGCTATCATTTTATGGTAGTTTATTATGATGTTGCATACTCAATCTAAGACTATCATTTATGTGTAGATCTATGAATTGCCTTTGCCTCTTTTCAACTAAGCAAATTGGGTCTTGGGTAAGCAGTAATTTGTCAAAAAATGAGAGCACGCTGATCTCGTCCCGAACCCGTTTGGGATGGGACGAGGTCGGGATGAGGTTTTTTCCATCCCGTCTCGTCTCGATCCCGTATGAACGGGATAGGATAGGGATGGGTCTATCTCGTCCCATCCCGTCCCGTGCCCACCCCTAGTTTGAGTTAAACAGTGAAACATGGTTGAATGAAACAAGGAATGGTGTTGGAGTTCAATAAGGAAACATGTCTTGTAGAGATTTTTTATGATAAAGTTGGCCATGTGGACGTCCAAATCTTCATATTGATTTTCTTGAGATCCGTAGTTGTTGTTACTTTGTGGGCTTGACTTCATGGGTCTTGAGATTGAAATTCTTTAATCCTGATCTAGTTGATGAATTTAGCCTTATTGTGCCACTTTATGCATAATTTGAGATTTGTACTTGAATTCCTACAAAATGCACAAAATACACGTAATGAGATATTTTTATTTGATAATTGGACTTAACAATTGTATATTTGGGAGTGTGAAATCGATGTTTTGGGTGTTTATCAGCTGCCACAG
The DNA here is from genome assembly GCA_963556465.1 of Berberis vulgaris. Lineage (NCBI taxonomy): Eukaryota > Viridiplantae > Streptophyta > Magnoliopsida > Ranunculales > Berberidaceae > Berberis > Berberis vulgaris. The sequence continues at coordinate 57,562,121 of OY747133.1, forward strand.
TCTCAATGATATCCTCCTTCATGTTTTCGACCTAGAGTTTCTGATTGATGCAAAAAACCGACATTAATGTCGTTGCATGACTTTTGACATCAATCAAAGAAATATAAGTTGTTTCTTATTTATTTATTTTCTTCTTCCTTCAACCTGCAATACAATTCAACAATATATAGTGGAAGTAGGGGTTATCGTCTACTTCACGTGGATTAGAAGACAATATTTGATTTTCAACTTAAAGAATAAATACCATAGTAAAATAATGGATGGTGAAAATAAGTATTAAACTAAAAGTTAAAGAACAAAGATAAAACTTACTTCTTCAATGAAATTTAAATTGTAGTATATGCACTTTTCTCCCAAGTAAAAATATAAAGCCAAGAGCTACAACTAAAAAACTTTGTAAAGAAAAATTCGCAAAGAAAAACTATCAAAGAAAAACTATCCCTTATGAACTCCATGTATGAGATTTTTATAGGTAAAAAGGGTTTGAGTGAAACAAGGAATGATTGAATGAAACAAGGAAACATGGTTTGAGTGAAACAAGGAATGGTGTCGGAGTTCAATAAGGAAACATGTCTTGTAGAGATTTTTTTATGATAAAGTTGGCCATGTGGACGTCCAAATCTTCATATTGATTTTCTCGAGATCCATAGTTGTTGTTGCTTTATGGGCTTGACTTCTTGGGTCTTGAGATTTAAATTCTTTAATCCTGATGAATGCATTCGAATTCCCATTGGGCCTTCTAGTTGATGAATTTAGCCTTATTGTGCCAATTTATGCATAATTTGATAATTGTACTTGAATTCCTACAAAATGCACAAAATACACGTAATGAAATATTTTTATTTGATAATTGGACTTAACAATTGTATATTTAGGAGTGTAAAATCGATGTTTTGGGTGCTTATCGCACCACCCCCAAACAATCTTTTGCTAGTCCTTTAGCAAAGAACAACGAAAAGAAAGATAAGAATACAAAACAAAATATTTTTTACTCGTCATAAACTTCTCAAAGAAATCAATGCCACTTTTGCTGGTATGACTCGATTGCATTTACAATATGCAACAACGCCTTGAACCCCTAGCATGACACTAAAGGAGGAGTTTTAGCTTTCTAAGGGTTATCCAGGATGACACCCACAAACATTTTTTTTTATATGAAACAAAATTGATGTGTGACCTATTGTTCTCAGAGAAATATCTTTGTTATTCAACCACATAAAAGTCAAGAGACATATGTAATTTCTTACTAAAATGCACATTACAAGTGAGCAACTTTGGAACAAGGTGTGTGTGTGTGAATAACCAACAAATGCAACTTTTCATGTCAAAGTAACGTACATCCTAATCCACCTTTGGAATAGCTATTTTGACTTCTAAACTCACCAGTTAATATCTTTGAAATGATTACTCTGAGTTTGGGTAAAATATTTTATCTCTTGCATATGAGGAAAAGAGGAAAAGTGAAAATGCAAACTTCTCACATGCTCATAAGAATAAACGGACATGAAAGAGAATAATAGTCTCATGGAAGGAATGTTGATCACTTGCAAGAATGTCGAGTTACCCACCATAGGGTCTTCTCATCTACTCTCCACTTCTTACCATACCTTACCATAGGGTTAATTAGGACTTCTCAAAAAAGGCAATGAATCTGGTTTTTTATTTATATATATATATATATATGAGGAAGAGTGGGGTAGATGGCAAGTAAAATGATGTTTCTAAAATGTAGGGTCTTCAAATAGATTAATAGGGGACTCAACAATCACTTCCTTTTATTCTCCTTTTTTTACAACCCCTTTTTTTTTTCTTCTTTATCAGAACTTTTTTTTTTCTCTGAAGTACCTTGGACTTTGTAGTTTCACTTTGCACTCCTATTTTTCTTCATAAATCTTCCTAACATTTTTCAGAAACATAAAGGGAAATATGGGGTTTTTTTTATATATATCTAAAAAAAGATAAAAGCTCACATTGGTATTGGATGAAATGTTTAGCAAAATGGTTTTGAGAAGGTTCAGATGGAAAAGAGATGCTTAATTTACCTTCTAAGGTTTGGTAATGGTTATAAGTCTCAAATAGACTATAAGACCTATGTTTCTCTTAACTCGAAAAAAATGTCATCCTCAGTGACCAACCAAAAAGAAGAATAATGAGACTTCACAACAAGTTAATGTCCAATAAAATTTTAAGTCATCATATGACTCAGAGTTGTGTAAAACACTCTGAATCAAATGAAAGGCCTGGTAGCTCACAAGGTTAAAGTCTCCACTATTATTCTTCTAGATTCTCAGGAAGTAACTTACTTTTGTATTCCAAACTATATATGTGGTCATTGTGCAAAAATTTATTTGTTCCTGAATGCTCAAATGCAATATTTACTCTAGCAATAAACTTCCAACATCTTTTTGCCTAAATGTAATGAATCAAGTAATCCAATCTCATCATAGCTAGGATACAACACCATTTTTTTTTTTTTTAGAAAACGATTTTCAAAAGAGGTATAAATTTTGATAAATCTCCCCACCCCCAAACAAATAGAACACTATCCCTAGTGTTAAACAAATGAAATGAAAAGTGAGAAATAAAAATTAGAACTTATTACCTTAGATGATTTGTTGAATATCTGTATCGTCCCTACAATGAAAAAGAGTGAGTTGTGGGGTGATGTATTATTAAAATACATCATCCCCAAACAGGAATTGGCGATTTTATTAATAATTTATTATTATTATTATTATTATTATTATTATTATTATTATTATTATTATTATTATTATTATTATTATTATTTTATGAATGAATGAATGCATAAACAGATTGGGCTACCTCCTAGTAGCGCTAAGTTAATGTCATTGCCAGACGTAATGGGGGTGGTGGATACCACCCCCAAACAGGCTTAGTGGAGTAGGAATTTGTAGGCGTGACTAATCCTCATAGTTAGGATCAATCAACTGAATGGTTTCCACTGACCTTGTGGGAAGTTCATGGTATGGTTTCAGTCGCTGTCCATTTACTTGAAAGAGACCACCATTTGCAGGGTTTTCTACGGTGATGGCACCATAGTTTTAAACATCACGTACAATAAATGGACCAGACCAACGAGTTTTTAGCTTACCTGGAAAGAGATGAAGACGAGAGTTGTAGAGTAGGACTTTCTGACCAAGATGGAACTCTTTTATCATGATGTTTTTGTCATGTATCCACTTCATTTTATCTTTGTAGTTCTTGGATAAGTCATAAGCATCATACCTCAATTCTTCTAACTCATCGAGCTAAAGTTTCCATTTTTTACCAGCCATATCGAGGTCAAAGTTTAGACTCTTTGTAGCCCAATAAGCTCTATGTTGGAGTTCGACAGGAAGGTGACATGGTTTACCAAAGACCAATCTATAGGGAGACATCCCTAAAGAAGTTTTTAATGCAATTCGGTATGCCCATAAGGCATCCAAAAGACATAAAGACCAATCTTTTCGATTTGGATTGATAGTCTTTTCGAGGATGTTCTTGATTTGACGATTTGAGACTTCAACTTGACCGCTTGTTTGAGGATGGTAGGAAAGGGCAACTCTGTGTGTAACTCCATACTTTTTAACAAGATATTCAAATACGCGGTTACAAAAATGCTTACCCCCATCACTAATGATACCCTTGAGGGTGCCAAATCTACTAAAGATAAACTCCCTTATGAATGAAATAAAAAATTTGTGATCATTAGTCTTAGTGGAAATGGCCTCTATCCATTTAGAAACGTAATCCACTGCAAGAAGGATGTATCGATACCCATGGGAGGATGGAAATGGTCCCATAAAATTGATGCCCCAAACATCAAAAACTTCAACCACTAGAATAGGATTCAGAGGCATCATGGTCAGCGACCGCATTTTCTGTACCTGACTTATCTCGTATTTCAAGATCAAATTCTTGAAGCAAAAAAACCCATCGAATCAGTCGAGGTTTGGTGTCTTTCTTATTGAGAAGGTATCTAAGGGCTGCATGGTCAGTGTACACAATGACTTTAGCTCTAATGAGATAGGAACAAAATTTATCGAGTGCATAAACAATGGCTAACATCTCTTTCTCCGTGGTCGAGTAATTGAGTTGAGCCTCATTCAGAGTTTTGCTAGCATAGTAGATAACATGAGGAAGTTTGTTAACTTTCTGACCCAAAACTGCACCTATAGCATAGTCAGAGGCATCACACATAATCTCAAAGGGTAGCACCCAATCAGGAGCTCGGATGATAGGGGCTGACACCTAGTTTAGATTTAAGATGCAGAAACGCAGATATGCACTTGTCGTCAAAAAGAAAGGGAACATCCTTAACTAAGAGACTGGTCATAAGGCGTGCAATCTTCGAAAAATCTTTAATGAAGCTGTGATAAAATCCAGCATGCCCCAAGAAAGATCGCACATCTTTAACAGATTTTGGAATCGGAAGAGATGAAATGACATCAATCTTAGCTTTGTCCACCTCAATGCCTTTTGGAGAGACACCGTGCTCAAGAACAATGCCCTGCTTCACCATGAAGTGACACTTTTCCCAATTTAAAACAAGACATTTTTCTTCGCAACGCTCTAAGACAAGTGAGAGGTGATGTAGGTATTGGTCAAAAGATGAGCCGAATACTTAAAAATCATCCATAAATATCTCAAGAAATTTGTCCACCATATCACTGAATATGCTAGACATGCATCTTTGAAATGTCGCGGGTGCGTTGCATAGCCCAAAAGGCATGCGGCGATAAGCGTAAGTACAAAAAGGACAAGTGAATGTGGTTTTCTCTTGATCCTCTTGTGCAATAGGGATTTGATTGTATCCAGAATATCCATCTAAGAAACAATAGTAAGGATGACCTGCTAACCTCCACTACAAGAAAAAAGCCCATTAATAGCGTTTCTATGCAAACAACGTTTTAATAGGATTTTATCTTGTTAATCTGTGAGGGACAAGATTGATTGAAACCAGCGGGCGTTACACTGTTATCTATTATTGCTTGATTAGACAGGGTGCTAACAGATGATCCTAAAAGCTTGTATTCAACAGTACAAAGTCCAAAATCAGAAGGTCAGAGTTACGCTTGCAATAAGCCGGATTATTGCGCAAGTACAGGAGATCACGTGGTCTAATAAAGAACTGTACTTGTGCTACTGCTCTGTAGACCGATTGATATGAGAACGATGTGTGTCAAATACGTACTTAGGGTGTGTGTTCCTAGCCAAAACTGTTAGTTACATCATGTCCTTCTGTGGTCTGTAGCTTACTAATGACTTGGCTTACCGGGTAAGTTACCCATGTGGCAGTGGCCTCTCGGAGTTCATTGAATGATTAAACCCAACGTCATGTTTTGCTTTAGTCAACACAAAATTTAGCAGAATAACCTAGGCTTTAGTTGTTCTATGAACACCGTCCTAGTTGACCATAATCTTAGTCTCCATTGGCAGCGGCATTGGTAGCATCAGCGACATTTTGGATGCAGCACAAATGATTTGTGAAAAGGTTGTTTCTGTGCTACCATTTTGATGTATCCGATTCTTTTTATGCATAAAGGATACTGTTTCTTGAAATGATACATCTTTGTTTCATGGTCTTAATTACAGGCATGTATATGACCTACATCACTCAGGAAACGAAGTAATGTGATTACTCTGCTTTTTGAACACAGCATGTACGCCGGCTTAGTCCATTTTTCATCCCAAGGATTTTGATCAACATGGCAGCTGGTCATGTGAGCATGAAATATGGATTCAAGGTACTTTGTTCTCGCATCTATTGTTACTCTGTAAATTGAAGATATAATTATATTGATCTCAGGCTTCATTGCTGTTTGTTTTGTTGCAAAGATAGTGCATGCCAATTGGTTCATTATTTTGATACTTCAAAGAACTCTTGCAAAGACTTAATATTTTGATGTAGGGCCCAAATCATGCTGCAGTAACAGCTTGTGCTACTGGCGCACATTCAATTGGTGATGCTGCAAGGATGATTCAGTTTGGAGATTCAGATGTTATGATTGCTGGAGGAACGGAGTCCAGCATTGATGCTTTGTCAATAGCAGGGTTTTGTAGGTACTAATCACAATCCGACTATGCACACCTTAATTCTCTTGAAAAAAAAAACTTGTCATTATCACAACAAACTTATTGATTTCTTTCTTTCTTGTTTAATTTTTGTAACGGGTTAAAATCTTATAGTTCAATTTATGTTTATTACTCTTTTCTTTTAACTTACAGCCTTATAAAGTTGACTGTTATTTATTTTGTAAATTTGCTTATTACATTCTAGTTTCATTTTATTTTACCTATGTAACTGATATTCTCTCTCCTTTTTTTGAGTGAAAAGGGTTTGAGTGAAACAAGAAATGGTTAAATGAAACAAGGAAACATGGTTTGAGTGAAACAAGAAATGGTGTCGGAGTTCAATAAGGAAACATGTCTTGTAGAGATTTTTTATGATAAAGTTGACAATGTGGACGTCCAAATCTTCATATTGATTTTCTCGAGATCCGTAGTTGTTGTTGCTTTGAAGGCTTGACTTCATGGGTCTTGAGATTGAAATTCTTTAATCCTAATGAATGCATTCGAATTCCTATTGGGCCTTCTAGTTGATGAATTTAGCCTTATTGTGCCAATTTATGCATAATTTGATAATTGTACTTGAATCCTACAAAATGCACAAAATACACGTAATGAGATATTTTTATTTGATAATTGGACTTAACAATTGTATATTTAGGAGTGTAAAATCGATGTTTTGGGTGCTTATCAGCTTCTTAGTGTCACAAGGAACTTCATTGCTCTCATATCCAGCGCCAATAGTAATGGTGATTTTAAGTTCATCCTTGTTCATGATGTCAAGGAATTCTTGGGACAAAATTTCAATAACGTCATAGATAAACAAGAATGATCATCAACAGGACACCTCATGGTTTCAAAGATGTTGAAGCCAATCACATCACCATCAAATTCCATGGTCAATTTCCCCGCATGCACATCAATATTTGTCCTTGCCGTTTTCATGAAGGGGCTCCCTAAAAGAAGAGGCAAATGTGCTAAAAATGTCTAATCCTCCATCTCAAGCACATAAAAATCTGCCGAAAAAATTAAATGGCTAACCTGGACCAAAACATCTTCCAACAAACCTCGAGGATATGCATTAGAATGGCTAACACCATCATTTTTAAGCTCGCCGAGATTCATTAAGCGATAAACAAAATATGACGTAACATTAATAGAAACACCTAATTCTAACATTGCATGTTCAATTTTAGTATTATCGATTACACAAGGGATAGTGAAACTACCCAGATGCTTATACTTAGGCTGCAATTTCCTCTGAAGAACTGCATAAAAATTCTCATTTACCCTTACCACTTTTCCATCTTGAAGTCGTCTGTTTGTGGTGCAAAGCTCCTTAAATGTTTTTGCATACTTAGGTACTTTCTTAATAGCATGAAGAAGCAAAATGTTAACCTATACTTTCAGAAGGTTTCCAAAATTTCATTATCCTGTTCATTTTTTTAGATTGGGAAGACCTACGCGGGAAAGGCAGAAAAGATGGAAAAGGATTAGCAGAAACTGAATTCGGAACACTCGCCTTCTGACCTTGGGGTTTTGATGTCTCAATGGTGGGGGAATGAATGTATGAATCTGGCCCTGGTTGGCCTTGATTGGTTGATGACGTGGTTGGATCATCCTCCTGTAACTCAACTTCCATAATTCAGCTATATTTGGGGACAATTGGCTCACTCTCAATTTGCCTACCACTCCTTAGTGTAATTGCTTTTGCGGTTTCAAACCCTCATTTCATATTTGGAATGGTAGAACTAGGAAGTTTGCCTTACTCACGAATTTGTCCAGTCTGTAGCTTCAAATCTTCTATATCATTTGCCTAGTTCTGCTGAGAAATAGTTAATTTTTCATAATCTTATTATAATTAAGGGACGTACCTGAATTGTGCTGAGGTGGTTCTGGCCGCCCTTGAAAGAAACCAAGGGGTGACCGATTCAAAGTTTGTTGCTGAGGTTATTATGAATTTCTCCATCCAAAGCTGGGATGATTTCTCCAACCTTCCTTATAAGTGCTAGAAAAGGGATATTATTGAGCGATTCTGCCCTTGAAAACCTACTGCATTAACATTTTCCCAAACGCCATTCTCAATCAGCTAAGGGCATTGATCAGATGGATGTCTTGGCATGGTGCAAACGCCACAAACTTGTGCAACTCCTAGCACATTTGGCTTCCCTAGAGCCTGAGACACAAGTGAAGTAAGGTTAGCCATTTGAGCTTCTGAACTAGAATTAGTACTTACCTCGTGGACTTGGCGTGAAGGCTTTCCAATTCCTTCATACAGTTGGGCGTTCATAGCTCGATTTGCAATCAAAGTCTTTATTGCTGCTAAAGTCAAAACTAAAGCTCTTTCTGCCACTACATCTAACATTTTTCATTCAAGAGGAAACAAGCCTTAATAAAAGTACTGAATTGGGAGATCCTCCTTCATCTGATATTGTGGACATGATGCTATGAGAGTTTTGAAACGCTCATAATATGCTGGATATGATTCTCCCAGACCCTGTTGAATACCATTGATTTTCTTCCTCAACAAGATGATTTTTGAAGTTGGGAAATTTTTTTCTAGAAGCACCTTCTTCATGCTATCCCAAGAGTGAACCGTTTAGAAAGTAGTTCATAGAGCCAATCCTTAGCCCTGTCATCCAGAGAAAATGGAAATGCTCTCAACTCCAGGATGTTCTCATCCATAGTGATTGGTGTCATACTAAAGCATACAACCTCAAAATTCTTTAAATGCTTATTCAGATCCTCTATAGAAAGACCATGGTACTTCGAAATATGGTGAAATAGGCTGGATTTTAGCTCGAATGACTCTGTCTTATCTTGTGCTGCTATTGGATATTGAATGCATAAGGGTGTGGCATTGTCCAAGGTGGATGCCAAATGTTCCTTAATAGACATGTTGTTTGCCATGTTGAGCATTGTCCTGTTGTTCTCCTAAATGTTCTTTTAGGCTCGGGATCATACTCTAATAAGTTCTCACCAGATCTCCTATTGGGCATGAACTAGTACCTGAAATAAAAATAGAAAGGAAAAAATTAATAAGAGAATTTTAATTATCTTCTCTTCCTCTTCAAAATTTTTGCTTTGTTCTTCAGACTTCTCTTCTTGGCTGTAAATTGAAGGAGACAGAGAGTGTGACTAGATGAAAGTGGCGAGAAGGGCAGCAATCATGCGACCATTGATTATCTAGGACAATGGATACGAGATGGTTGATGGACTGTTGAGACTTGGGTGTTGCGAGGGAGAAAGTTGTTTGACTGTGTGGCATGAATGGAAGAAGAGATTTAGGGTGACAGAGAGAGGGATTGCGAGAGGGTTGACAGTTGTGTGATTGCAATGAGGGTCGGTGATTGGCTAGAACGATGGCTTGTGTTGCGATTGCAAAGGGTTCTGATGGATATGGAAATGGTCTATGGCGAGAAGGGTTCGTGCGTGACTGTGGATGGAGGCTGAGAAGGGATTGCGATGAAGGGTGTGAGCGAGGGGTGATTGTGCGCGAAAGAGGGGTTAAACGTGGGACAGATGGATGGTGGCTATTTTGCGTTGTCTCACGCCCCGACCTGCCACGAGTGCCGATGCGTGAATTAATCCGTAATATAGGTGGATCGTAACTAGGCAATTTTCATAAATCCACAACTACGCTAGGGTCCAAACATGACCCAATTCACCACAATAAAATCATTTGAGTCGAACTATCATACATGCTCAAGACTCGGCAATCTACGGTAAAACACACGAACTGATGACATACCGAGTCTATTCAATTTAAAAAAAATCATGTCATTAAACCGGAACAATAACCTGATCGTGTCATACTAAGCAAACTAAAAAACGCAACATACAAGCCCAATGCCATTATACCAAAGCCTAATCACACCCAAATTCAACCACAATTCTATTTCATTCTTGTATATCATGCTTTCAGAAAACTCAATACATAAATTCATTCACAAAAGAACCAACACAACAATCAAAATCTCTAAAGACCCCGAATTTCGAACTTGTATTCAATCATACACAATCGACGGCATAATGTAAAAATTAAATTCAAGATTTAAAATAAATATTTCTCAAGGCAATTATTATAGTTACACTCACCTGAGCGGAATGGATTTTTGAAACCCAAATCCTACCAATCGAAGCTCCCAACTCGCGAAACAGCGAATGCAGGACCAAGGAAACTTTTAAAGCTGCAAAGCGGCTTGAAAAGTTAGCAAACTAGCCGAAAACTAGAAAAAGAAATAAGTAACAACCGGCGCGTGACTTAAAAAAAAACTTATCGGCAAATTAAATTCGGCGAACACTCCGACGAAACCCAAAGTTCGGCGAAAACTCATCGAAACCCACCCTACTCCGGTCTGATCGCTTCTGAACAGCACAACAGGCCGGAAAATAGGTCCAAGAACAAATTTGCAGCTCACCCACGCGACCAAAGCTCGGATTCACGCCGGAGAACCTTCCTAACGGACATGCACACTGATTTTATTTTTGAAATTTCGGCCAACCCTTAAACCACCCTTGCATGTGGGGTTTATAGGTTTGAAATGACGCCCCAACCACCACCTAAGAGACTGATTAGAGTCACATTGCTAGCACAGACAATGACAACTCCGAACAAGCCACACACCCTAAAATTCTCGATTTTTAAAGCGAAAAATTCCCACAAGAATGAGAGGGGAGAAAGAGGAAGAAAAATGAGGAGGGGATGAGATTCGGGAGGAGATAAAGTTTTGCCGGAGAAGAAGAGGAAACGGAGGGAGAGTCGCTCCCTATAAGAAAAAAAAAAGGAAGAAAATGAGAAGGAGGTTTTCTCTCTTAAGGTGTGGGTGGCTATGTGCCTATACCAGATTTTCTGAGTACACCCCACCCTCAAAATAAAAAAAAAAAATGAAATCTACGGATATTACATCATACACACCTTAAAAGAGATCTCGTCCTCGAGATCAGACAAAGCACCGACAGGAAAGACAAAAACGAAATCTACAAATATTTCTCTCTCATCTAGTCCTCCAGCTCCCAAGTCATGTCACCCTTCTGGTGGCTCCACTGGACCTTCATAAACTTCACCGTCCTTTGCCGAAGTTGTTTCACGTCATCATCAACAATGGCTACTGGCCTCATCAAAAATCTCCAACTCAGCGGGCTCCATAACCTGTGGCGGGTCTGCCAAACACTTCCGCAACATGGATACGTGAAACACATCGCGGAGACCTGGCATACTCTGCGGCAAAGCCAATCTGTAGGCCATTGATCCAATCCTCTCAGTAATCTCATAGGGCTCTACATATCTCGGTGCAAGCTTCCCTCGACTTCAGAACCTAAAAACTCCATGCATCGGGGAAACTTTCAGAAAGACTTTGTCGCCAACAACAAACTCTAACTCCTTACGCCTCCTATCAGCGTAGCTTTTTTGTTTACTCTGGGCTGTCAACAAACGCGCTCTTATCAGCTCAATCTTCTCAGTAGTTTCTCTGATCACATCCGAACCCATCATAACTGACTCTCCAATCTCTGCCTAATAAACAAGGGACCTACACGGTCGTCCGTAGAGTGCCTCAAACGGTGCCATGCCATTACTTACGTGGTAGCTGTTGTTGTACACAAACTCGCACAACGGTAGGTGATATTTCCAACTGGCTCAGATTGGCCATCTGTATGTGCATGATATGTTGTACTCATGTCCAATCTAGTACCCATAGCTTGCTGAAAGCTCTGCTAGAAGTGGGCTGTGAAAATCGGATCTCAATCAGATACAATTGAAATAGGCGACCCATGAAGGCGAACTATCTCCTGAATGAACAACACCGCTAGTCTGTCAATCGTCCGATTCATACTAACAGGAATGAAATGTGCATGCTTCGTCAACGATCAACAATGAACCATACCGACTCATGACCTTTCCTAGACCGAGGAAGTCCATCGATGAAATCCATAGTGATATACTCCCACTTCCACGTCGGGATCTCCAATGGATGCAATAACCCAGACGGTTTCTGATGCTCGGCTTTCACTTGCTGATACGTCGCACACCGTGCCACAAACTCTCCAATGTCTTTCTTCATGCCATGCCACCAGAAAGAACGTCTCAAATCTCTATACATCTTCATTCCATCAGGGTGAATGGTGAAACGAGATCTATGAGCTTCCTGTAAGATATCTTTCCGCAACTCCTCATCAAACGGAACACAAAACAGCCCACGGAACCACAACCCTCCATCTAAACCCCACCGACCAATCGGTAGGGCACTCATCCAGTGTGTCCACTACCAAATCTGCTATCTGCCTCGTAATCAATGGATCGGAGGTCTGTCTCTCCACCACTTTATTGATCAACGATGGATAAACTGCTAAACCCGCTATCATGCTGCCTTTTATACTGAAAGTAGGTTGAATTGCAAATGAAACTAATGTCTCAAGTATTCGGTACTTCTGAATCATCATGGTGGCCATCACTGCATGTCGCCTACTCAAGGGATCTGCAACCACATTGGCTCTACCAGGTTGATATTGTATCTCGAAGTCATAGCTGCTAAGAAAATCAACCCATCGTTGTTGCCTCATATTCAACTGCCTCTGAGTGAATAGGTACTTCAAACTCTTGTGATCTGTGAACAACTCGAACCTCTCACCATACAGATAATGTCTCCAGATCTTCAAAGCAAAGACTTCGGCTGCCAACTCTAAATCATGTGTCGGATATCTCCTCTCATGGGGTTTTAACTGTCGAGACGCATAGGCTATGACCTTCTTACCTTGCATCAACACTCCACCCAATCCTATACCGCAAGCATCAGTAAACACCACCTGTCGGCTACCAGGTGTCGAAATAGTCAACACTGGTGCTGAAGTCAACCGAAGCTTCAAAGTTTCAAAAGCTTCTTCACACTTCTCTGGCCATATAAAAGGAAAATTCTTTCTGGTTAACTGAGAGAGTGGTGCCGCAATCAGTGAAAATTTCTCGATGAACCGTCCGTAATAACCGGCCACACCCAGAAAACTACGAATCTCTATCACACTACTCGGTCGTCTCCAAGACTTCACTGCTTCGACTTTCTTGGGATCCACTGCAATACCTCCACTAGAAATGACATGTTCGAGAAATCGAACTTCAGGGTCTCAGAAATGACACTTATTGAACTTCGCATACAACTGATTACCACAAAACAATGCGAAAATGCTCTCTGTGCTTCTCTAAACTCCTCGAGTACACTAAGATATCGTCAATGAAGATTACCACAAACTTGTCCAAGTACAGACTGAACAATCTATTCATCAAATCCATGAAGAAAGTTGGTGCATTGGTCAGTCCAAATGGCATGACTGGAAACTCATACAAGCCATAACGGGTCTGAAAAGCGGTAATTGGAATGGAGAGTTCCTCAACTCTCATCCGATGATACCCAGACTGCAAATCTAACTGTGAAAACACTACGGTTCTCCTCAACTGATCCAATAGATCATCAATTCGAGGCAACGAATACTTATTCTTGATGGTCACTTTATTCAGATCCCAATATTCAATGCACATCCTCAATGATCCATCATTCTTGGACACAAATATTGTTGGAGCCCCCCAAGGTGAATTGTTCAACCGAATAAATCCCTTACAAAGCAAATCATCAAGCTGTACTTTCATCTCTTCCAATTGCTTAGGTGCAAGCCTGTACTCTGATTTAGATATAGGTGCAGTACCAGGAACAAGGTCAATTCGAAACACAACCTCACGGCGAGGAGGGATACCAGGAATTTCTTGAAAGTCATCAGGGAACTCACACTCAACCTCTACGGAACAGGTGTTGGGACTAGAAATCTCAAGAGAGCCAAGAAAACTTGACATCACAGAAACAGAATCGGGCACACAAACACGAGGCGAAGCATCAGGCGGCGCTAACATCACCGACCTATGCAAGCAATCAATGATCACCGGATGATTGGACAACCAATCCATTATAAAATCAAATGATATCCTTCAAAACCCAAGACATTAAAGTCAAACACGAAGTTGTACCCAACAAGGAAAACTCGAAACGGGGACAATATTCCAACAACCAAACCGAAATGCTCAAAGGGGACACAACGCACAAGGGTTCCGGTAAAGGCACTATCTCTAGGCAGTCTCTAACAACTAACTGCATAGAAATAAAAGACCTAGATGCTCCTGTATCGAAAAGACCCCTCAACTGGGAAAATGACGAATGCACAAAACCTAGCACACAACACATATATATTGAGTCACAAAACAACACACTAACGTGCAATTTTTCTCTCGCATAATGCACATAACACATATCCTACTACATCTAGCACACACAACTATAACAAAAATAGTAACATACCCTCAACATTTCCCTGACCAGGAATAGCTGCAAGGAGAACAGGCGGTGCTGGGAGGGGAACTCTCTGACCAACTCCAAGTGCAGGTGCTAACTGTCTTTGAGGCGCCCTTTGATGTGCTAGTACATCCATACTCTGAGGACAAGCTCTGGGAAAGTGCCCTGGTTGCCCACAAGTATAACAAACTGCCTGCTCCCATCGATTTGTCTGACCTCTTGGACAATCACGGGCTAAATATCCCTCCTGACGGCAAGTGAAGCAACCGCTCCTAGTTCCTGTCTGACCACCCCTCATAGGTTGTCTTTGTTGCTGCAGTTGTCGATGATCTCCTCGAAAATGTCTGTCACTTCGGCGATATTTGCCAGTCCTAATTGGTCCCCCTCTACCAGGGTTTTTTTGCAGAACAGCGACACACTCTGGCTGTTGTGCCTGCTCAACTGTCTGGCATCCTCGGCCAAACCTCTGATTGTGCTATGAACCTCTAGCTCGTCAAACCAAAGTCTCTTGCCTAATCTCGCTCCTGACTCAAAGTGATGTCCACTAATCTCTCAAAAGGAGGATCGATCATCACCATCAATTGTTTCCTTAGGAACGGGTTTAGACCACTCACAAATTTCCTATTCTTCTTCACTATAGTATCTATGAAACAAGTGGCATGACGGCTCAACTGTGTAAACTCGGCTAAGTATTCTGAAACAGGTGTAGATCCCTGTTGCAAGTGTAGAAACATGTCCACTATCTCAGCTCTGGCAGAACCAGGAATAAAATGTTGCTCAAACACCTCGAAGAATGTAATCCACTGCATCTTTGACACATCTCGACTCTGCCTCACTGAATTCTACCAAGCTCTGTCACGCCTTGACCCACCACGGGAACCGTAGCGTGCCGATGCGTGAACTAATCCGTACTACAAGCGGATCATAACCATAATAAGCTAGGCAATTTTCATAAATCCACGACTATGCTAGGGTCCCAACATGACACAATTCTCCACAATAAAGCCATTTGAGTCGAACTATCATACATGCTCAAGACTTGGCAATCTACAGTAAAACACACGAACTGATGACATACTGAGTCTATTCAATTTTGAAATTAAAAAAATTAGGTCATTAAACCGGAACAATAACCTGACCGTGTCATACTAAGAAAACTCGAAAACGCAACATACAAGCCCAATGCCATTATACCAAAGCTTAATCACACCCAAATTCAACCACTATTCTATTTCATTCTTGTATATCATGCTTTCAGAAAACTCAATACATAAATTCATTCACAAAAGAACCAACACAACAATCAAAATCTTCAAAGACCCCGAATTTCGAACTTGTATTCAATCATATACACAATCGATGGCATAATGTAAAAATTAAATTCAAGATTTAAAAAAAAATATTTCTCAAGGTAATTATTATAGTTACACTCACCTGAGCGGAATGGATTTTCGAAACCCAAATCCTACCAATCGAAGCTCCCAACTCACGAAACAGCGAATGTATGACCAATGAAACTTTTAAAACTACAAGACAACCTCAAAAGTGAGCAAACTAGCCGAAAACTAGAAAAAACAATAAGTAACAACCGGCGCGTGACTGAAAAAAAACTTACTGGCAAATTAAATTTGGAGAACACTTCGACGAAACCCAAAATTTTGGCGAAAACTCACCGAAACCCATCCTACTTCGGCCTGATTGCCTCCGAACAACACAACAAGCCAAAAATAGGTCCAAAAACAAGTGAAACCACGAATTTGTAGCTCACCCACGCGACCAAAGCTCGGATTCACGCCGGAGAAACTTCCTAACGGACATGCACACTGAATTGTTTTTGAAATTTCGGCCAACCCTTAAACCACCCTTGCATGTGGGGTATACAGGTTCGAAATGACGCCCCAACAACCACCTGAGAGACTGATTAGACCACATTGCTAGCACCGACACTAACAACTCCGAACAAGCCACACACCCTAAAATTCTCGATTTTTAAAGTGAAAAACTCCCGCAAGAAGGAGAGGGGAGAAAGAGGAAGAAAAATGAGGAGAGGGGATGAGATTCGGGAGGAGATAACGACGAATCTCGCGAAATTTCATCGGAGAAGAAGAGGAAACGAAGGGAAAGTTGCTCCCAGTAAGAAAAAAAAGGAAGAAAAGGAGAAGGGGGTTTTCTCTTTTAAGGTGTGGGTGGCTATGTGCCCCCATCAGATTTTCTGAGTACACCCACCCTCCAAATTAAAAAATATTGAAATCTACGGTTATTACATCATACACACCTTAAAAGAGATCTCGTGCTCAAGATCAGACAAAGAAACGACAAGAAAGACTAGGCAAAAAGCTCGGGGTATTTCTGTCTCATCTGGTCTTCCAGCTCCCAAGTCATGTCACCTTCCTGGTGGGTCCACTGGACCTTCATTAATGTCACCGTCCTCCACCGAAGTTGTTTCACGTCATCATCAACAATGTATACAGGCCTTACTGGATAGGTCAACTCATCAGAAATCTCCAACAAAGCGGGCTCCATAATCTGTAACGGGTCTACCAAACACTTTCGCAACATGGATACGTGAAACACATCGTGGAGACCTTACATACTCTACAGCAAAGCCAATCTATATGCCACTGATCCAATCCCCACATCGCATCGGGGAAACTTTCAGAAATACTTTGTCGCCAATAGCAAACTCTAACTCCTTATGCCTCCTATCAGCGTAACTTTTCTGTTTACTTTGACACGTCGTACACCGTGCCACAAACTCTCCAGTGTCTTTCTTCATGCCACGCCATCAGAAAGAATGTCTCAAATCTCGATACATCTTCGTTCCACCAGGGTGAATGGTGAAACAGGATCTATGAGCTTCTTGTAAGATATCTCTCCGCAACTCCTCATCAGACGGAACACTAAGCCGCCCACGGAACCGCAACCCTCCATCTGAACCCACCGACCAATGTGTCCACTACCAAATCTGCGATCTGCCTCGGAATCACTGGATCGAAGGTCTGTCTCTCCACCACTCTACTGATCATTGGCGGATAAACTACTAAACCCGCTATCATGCTACCTTCTGTACTGAAAGTAGGCTGAACTGCAAATGAAACTAATGTCTCAAGTGTTCGGTACTTCTGAATCATCATGGTGGCCATTATTGCATGTCGCATACTCAAGGCATCTGCAACCACATTGGCTCTACCAGGCTGATACTGTATCTCGAAGTCATAGCTGCTAAGAAAATCAACCCATCGTTGTTGCCTCATATTCAACTCCCTCTGAGTGAATAGGTACTTCAAACTCTTATGATCTGTGAACAACTCGAACCTCTCACCATACAGATAATGTCTCCAGATCTTCAAAGCAAAGACTACGACTGCCAACTCTAAATCATGGGGTTTTAACTGTTGAGACGCAAAGGCTACGACCTTCTTGCCTTGCATCAACACTCCACCCAATCTTGTACCGCAAGCATCAGTAAACACCACCAGTCGGCTACCAGGTGTCGGAATAGTCAACACTAGTGCTGAAGTCAACCAAAGCTTCATGATGGAGTTTTTATTAACCTAAATTAATAAGCAAATAAACTCTACTTGTAATAACGCAAGTGCACGGCTCTCCAACTAGTAGATAGTGGCAAATACGGGTCGATCCCACGAGGATTGACGAGACAGTCGAATTCTGAAACTTATTTAAACTAATTTAGAGTTGGGGCTTGCAGCAGATGAAAATTACTAAGTTAAGAGAACTAAATTGACAACTAAAATTAAACTAGTAAGATGATATGAGAGTGGACCGAGACATCGAATCCACCATAGGTTCTTCGAGATTTGTGTAATCCAAATTATTGTTTTCAAGAATTAACACGACTAATCTAAATATTAATCTAAGTTCGCAATTGATTTCAGCAAATGCCTAAAGCCCTATCATTGCATGTCTTTCTTACGACACATACAATCACATGTTTATTTTAACTAATTCTAAACCCCTAGCATTGCATGTCTTCTTACGGCACACACAATCACTGATTCAGATTAATTGATTAAAACAGGCTTTGAATATCAATAAAGGGTATTTCTAACTACCGATTAGTCTAGATAATTATTCCGAATATAATCGGTGAAAGCAAATTATTGACATTCATAAATCAACTGTGTTTAACATTCAATCATATGGAAAACAATAAATTAAGATACGACAAACTCTAGGAAACCCTATGGTTTCATCTTCGCCTCGGCGTGGGGTCTAGAAGATCATGGTGGATGGCATCACAACACTGGTGTAGGTGAAATCCGTCTCAGCAAGAACACGCATCCTGAGAAAAGACTGTTGATGGACTGTGGTGGCTCAGAGAAAACACTGGGGTGCAAATAGCCAACTAATTCAAAAATCTGTTGGTTCCCGCCCTTTCTCCTGCGCTTTCTTCTCCAGCGAGACGCGCCGCTGCTGCTGATTCCTTTTTGCTCATCGTGAGCTTCTTTTTCCTCCGACCGACTCCAGTGCCTGCAAGAGACAGAGAAAGGGTGAGGGAAGAATGAGAAGGGGAACAGAAAGAGAGATTAACAGGGGTGGTGCTCTTGCGAGCTCTGTTCATCTGTGGGAAGTGGCTCTGGTGGCGGTGATGGCGGCTCGCGTTGTTGTTTCTCCTTTGTCTTCTTCTGTTCCTGTAAGAAAGAGAGGTGAATGTGGGACTGGGTTCGTGAGGGAGAGAGAAACAGGGACCGAGAGTCCTCCCTGTCTTGTCTGTGACGGGAACGAGAGAGAAAGAAACAGTGAGAAAGAGAATGGGAAACAGGAAGTAAACGTGGTGGCGGAGAGAGGAATAGGGGGTCGTGAAGCAGGGATGTGCTCCCTGTTTCTGTGTTGTTTGGTCGCTTACGGTGAGAACAGGGAGGTGAGGACGGTAGCTGCGATAGGGACGTGGAGTGAGATGGCGGCGATGGCGGTTGGTTAGTGGCGAGAAACGAAGGTTTCTATGTCTCTGCCAAGTAGGAGAGTAGAGGATATTCAGAGGAGAGGAGATGCGTGGAGAGGAGCGGCGTGGCTGGAAAATAGAGAGAAAAAGTCAAAGGCCAAAAAAAACCAAAGAGAAATCCCAGATTCTAAATAGGTTTTCTCTATTTTCTTATGTTGGGTTTGGGCTTTAGGTTAACTTTCGGACTTGGGCTTAGGTTAAATTATGTGGACCTAGGTTTGTTTGGGTTAGGTTTAGACATTCGACCTGCTACTTTGTACCACCATTAGAATCAATCAATTTATCGTTCCTCAAATTATCGCCTTAATGCGATTTCATCGTTCACGCTCAAATTCCTACAAAAACATGAAAATGAAAATTAGAATAAATTATACTAATCGAAACACTAACATATATATTATGTAATAATTACGTGACTATCAAATACCCCCAAACCTATATTTTGCTACTCCTTTTGCAAAACAATAAAAATAAAATTCTAACTCACTTTCGCAAGAATCATCGATTGCACTTACCTTAAACGTGCAACAAGGCTTTAAATTGCTAGATTACCTATAGTGGACAAGTTATAGTCTCGTGAGGGTTTCCAGAAATGTTACCCACAAACATTATGACTCAATAAATTTCCAAATCATGGTAACTTGATCTATTATCCTCAGAAAAATAATCTAATTGCTAAAATTTTCAGAAAACAACTAAAAGTGTCACATTAATATATCAAAGAGTCTAACAACAATTTAATAATACCCAAAGGTTAAATAAATTTCATCAATTATTCCCAACTCGAAGTGTGTGTGTGCATGGCCTTATCAACATAACTTTATTTTTCTCAGCTAAGATACGACTAGATAACCTTTGAATTATACGCTTCGACTACAAATCTCTCTTGTCACTCAGAAATGAATCACTCAGAGATTGGTTAGTTACCACTTAGTTTATATGTGAGGAAGAGAATAAATTATGGAAACACAAACATCTCACATATAATAATCATGAAAAACGGACTTTTAAAAGAATGAAATGAATATGATCTCATGGACTGGAATATAAATTACGTTGAGAATGTTGAATCATACACCAAAGTTCTTGTCAATTTAATCTCCACGTCTAAGAGCCAGACTTTTACTTAATATCAATTAGGTCTTTATTAGGTTGTAATGAGGCTAAGATTTTGGCTAATAAGAATGGAAAAGGATACGAGAAAATTCTCTGAGAATGGATACATCCTTTAATAAACACGTTGGGCTCTGAAGAATAAACCAATGTTGTACACCATTACTTTTTCTTCCTTCGAAATTCTTATTCATTTTTATTTTCATTTATCTTTTTTTTTCTTCGAAGCATAATTTTTTTTTTTTTGACATGCTTTCCCCTTCTACACAATAAAACATTTAAGTCCCGAGGATTCATGAAATATCTAGTTTCAACTCTTTTTTTATTTGCCCATTCCAAAAATATATCAACCATATACATTTTCAGAGACATTGGGTAAGTATAAAAATGATATGGGATATTACTCCATAACTGGAGTAGGTAATGGAGATGGGGTTAGCAATAAAAAAAAGTTTATTTAAAGGCTCAAAGGGCTGCAAACGGATATTTATTATTAGGTAGGCTAAAAGGCTAAAGAACAGTTCAAAGAAAAAAATTGCCTATATCACTTCTTAAGCTCTAGTCGGTTATATGACATCTCAACTAAATAAATCAAGAAGTTCTAGTGTAATCAATAAAAGAAACAAAAATAATGAGATCATCAACGAGATAATGCAGATTCATGAAAAGTCAGAGTTTATTTAATAACCCTCAAGAAAAATAGAATGTCTCGAAACTCACAAGGGTTAAGTCTCCACTATTATTCTAAGGTTTTCTAATTAATATCTTACTGATTAACTTCAAATTATGCTAACTCGGCTTATAGTAAAAAAGTGGTCGAGTAAAAAAATATCATGAAATATATTTAACTTAAAGATAATATCAAACCATATGTTTTCCTATTGATATATAAAAGTGACAAGTGAAAGTATGAATTCCTCAAATTTAAAGGCATACTTGAAAACACATCCTCTTCATTGGAAAGAAACTTAGATTTTGAATGCATTTTCAAATTGAAAAATTTTCACACAATCATAATTAACTATGTATTCAATGGAGATAGAGTAGAATACAATAATCAATTTTGAAATACATTTCAGCTCAAAATATTTGAAGAATGCAGAAAACTCATAAACCTCATCTCCAAACCAAAACCAAACATTGTCCTCAATGTATAAAATGATGATCATGACAAATGCAGGAAAAAGAAAAGATGAGAGTTAGAGTGATATTACCATGGAAAAGTTTTTAATTTTGACGAAATCGTCTACCAATGAACGCTCAACAACATAAGAACTGTGGACTCATCATAATAAATTGATAAAAACAATACAGAACACAAAAAGATATACAAATGAAATAATGAAAAAAATTACATGTGTTGTAAGTCAAAATTGTTACGGAGCTAACGAGTATGAGTGAAATGCAACTAGAAAGAACTCGAAAATCAATCCAGACTAACCATAATGACACAACTGAAGCTAGGCTGCCTCCTAGGACCGCTTGGTTTAACGTTGTCAGCCGACATATATTCTTCCTCAATCTGAGTACACAGGATCCTCTAATAACAACACATCAACCTCGACTTCTGATGTAGGCATCCCTAAGAATGGTTTAAGACACTGACCATTGACTTTAAAAGCACGACCATCTTTGGGATCAACAATCTCCACAGCTCCATGTGGAAACACTGTTTTCACCATGTAAGGTCCAGACCATTGAGCTCGCAAATTGCCAGGAAATAGATGCAACCGAGAGTTAAATAACAAAACCTTTTGGAAAGGTTCAAAGGACTTGCGAAGAATGGAATTATCATGAAACACCTTCGTTCGTTCTTTGTAGATTTTAGCACTTTGGTAAGCATTTATAATCTCTTTTAACTCATTAAGTTGGAGCTTACGATGTGATCCAGCCTCACCTATATCAAAATTAAAGGTCTTGATAGCCCAGTAAACACGATGTTCCAATTCCATAGGCAAATGACATGCCTTACCAAAAACAAGTCTATATGGAGACATTCCAAGCGGGGTCTTAAACGCTGTCCTATAAGCCCAAAGAGCGTCATTCAGACATTGTGACCAATCCTTACGGTCTGGTCGAACAATTTTCTCAAAAATGTGTTTAATTTCCCGAATGGATATTTCAACTTGCCCACTTGTTTGTGGATGATATGGAGTACCTACTTTATGAGTGATGGAGTATTTCCTTACTAGCAGTTCAAACGGTCTATTACAAAAATGAGAACCACCATCACTTATAACAGCACGCGGAATACCAAAATGAGAGAAGATGTTATCTTTCAAAAATTTGACAACAACCTTGTGGTCATTCGTTTAACAAGGTACCGCCTCTACCCATTTAGAAACATAATCAACAGCTAAAAGAATGTAAAGATAGCCAAATGATGGAGGGAAATGTCCCATGAAATCAATACCCCAAACATCAAAAATCTCCACAATGAGAATGTTAGTAAGAGGCATCATATTCCTACGAGAAATGGAACCCATTCGTTGGCATCTATCACATGTAGCAAAAAATGCATGGGTGTCACGAAAAATAGTCGGCCAATAAAAACCACACTGCAAAACCTTTGCAGCTGTCTTTTTAAAACTAAAGTGACCTCCACACACCTGATCATGAAAAAAGGAAATGATACTATGAAATTCACTCTCTGGAACACATATCCTAATGACCTGATCGGGACAATACTTAAATAAATAAGGATCGTCCCAGAAGAAATGTTTGACCTCAGCAAGAAATTTAGTCTTATCTTGTTTAGACCAATTAGAAGGGAGTTGACCTGTAACAAGGGAATTCACAATATCTGCATACCATGGTAACTGGGAGATAGCAAGTAATTTCTCATCAGGAAAGGATTCATTCAAGGGCACATCTGCAGTAGATGATTCTACAAGAAGTCTAGACAAATGGTCAGCTACAACATTTTCGGAACCCTTCTTGTCCCGAATCTCAATATCAAACTCTTGTAGCAATAGGACCCAACGAATCAAGCGTGGCTTAGCTTCCTTTTTAGAAAAAAGGTACTTCAATGCTGCATGATCAATAAAAATGATAACTTTGGATCCTATAAGGTATGACCTAAATTTGTTCAATGCAAAGACAATAGCGAGTAACTCCTTCTCCGTGGTGGAGTAATTAAGTTGCGCATCTTGTAGAGTTCTACTGGCATAATAGATAACATAAAGATTTTTGTCCACCCGTTGTCCTAGACAGCTCCAACCGCAAAATCAGAAGCATTACACATAAGCTCAAAAGGTAAATTCCAATTAGGAGGTTGGATGATTGGAGCTGAAGTCAACAATTATTTAAGCTTTTCAAAGGTTTCAAACAGTCTTCATCAAAGACGAAGGCAGAGTCCTTAGCAAGTAAATTGCATAGAGGACGAGTAGCCTTGCTAAAATCCTTAATGAACCTACGATAAAAACTAGCATGGCCTAAAAAAGATCTAATGTCTTTCATTGTCTTCGGTGGTGGAAGACTCAAGATTAAATCAATTTTTTCTTTGTCAACTTCAATGCCTTTGTTAGAAATTATGTGCCCAAGAACTATACCTTTCCTAACCATAAAATGACATTTCTCCCAATTCAAGACACGACTTTTCTCTTCGCACCTCTTTAACACTAGGGTTAAATGATGCAAACACTCATCAAATGAATCCCCAAACACTGAGAAGTCATCCATGATCACCTCAAGAAACCTTTCAACCATATCCGAGAAAATACTAAGCATACACCTCTGAAAGGTGGCGGGTGCGTTACACAACCCAAAAGGCATTCTCCGATAAGCAAAAGTCCCAAAGGGAAAGTGAATGTAGTTTTCTCTTGATCCTCGGGTGCGATGGGGATTTGGTTATAATCGGAATATCCATCAAGAAAACAATAGTAATCATGTCCGGCTAACCTCTCAAGCATCTGATCGATAAAAGGGATAGGAAAATGATATTTCCTCGTGCCTGAGTTCAACTTAAGGTAGTCAATGCGGGTAGGCACTAATTCATTCTTATCATTTGTGATTACAATTGCCCCCGATTTCTTGGGAACAACCTGAACTGGACTGACCTAAGAGCTATCTGAAATGGGGTAAATAATACCAACATCCAACAATTTTAGCATTTCGGCTCGGACAACCTCCTTAAGATTAGGATTGAGTCAACGTTGCATTTCACGTGAAGTTTTGGCATTATCTTCCATATGAATACGATGCATGCAAACAGTTGGACTTATTCCTTTACCCGCTATAGTCCACCCCAGTGATGCCTTATGTTCTTTCAAAACGTTTAGCAACTTACTTTCCTATTCAACAGTCAATGTCGATGAAATAATAACAGGTAAAGTATCATCAGAACCTAAAAACTTATACTTGAGGGTGTCAGGTAATGTTTAAGGTCAAGCTTGGGTGGCTTCTCAATCGAAGGGACGGGTTTTGACTCACTAAGTAGAAGGGGTTCAACTTTAGACTTCCATGAAAAACCAGGAACCATACTAGGGGATGCATCAAGCAAAGCATTCATTTCCCTAATGAAATTATTAATATCGAAGTCTAAACCAGAATGAGTCAAACAAGCTGTTAAGGGATCATCTAAGGTGGATTGCAAAAGGATATTTCCACCAAACTCTCAATCATGTCAACCTCATGGATATCTTCGGACTCGGGAGGTTGTTGACTAACATTAAAAACGTTTATTTCGACAGTCATGTTGCCAAATTACAATTTCATAATTCCATTCCTGCAGTTAATAATGGCATTGGATGTGGCCAAAAATGGTCGACCCAAAATGACTGGAATATGACTAGAGGGATTGTGAACAGGTTGTGTATCAAGAACTATAAAGTCAACAGGGTAACAGAATTTTTCAACCTTGATAATCACATCCTCTATAACACCACGGGGGACTCTGACAGACCTATCTGCCAATTGCAGTGTTACTCTAGTCGATTTTAACCCACCGAGCCCTAATTGCTCATAAACAGAATATGTCAATAAATTAACACTCGCCCCTAAATCCAATAATGCCTTTTCTATCATATGGTCACTGATAATACAAGAAATAGTCGGGCAACCAGGATCCCTATACTTAGGCGGGGTTCTGTGTTGAATAATTGAGCTCACTTGCTCGGTGAGGAAGGCTATCTTTTGCACATGTAGTTTCCGCTTTTGTGTGCAAAGATCCTTCAAAAACTTGGCGTAGCTAGGAACTTGCTTGATAACATCGAGTAATGGGATATTTATGTGGACTTGTTTAAAAATTTCCATTACGTCGTTTACATTTGTTCCTTTATTTGCCGGAGCTAATTGTGACGGAAACGGAGCTCTAGGCAAGTAAGATGCCTGAGTGGGGTCAGAGTCAATAGGAGCATCTGTAGAAGGTGAGGCTTTATCAGCCTCCTTGTCAGATGGAGATGCAACCTGCTTTGACTTAGACGTGGATGCACCGACACTCAAATCGGGCACTTGTACTCGATTGTCAACATGTTTTCCACTCCTAAGGGTAGTAATAGATTTGACATCTTCATTGTAGGACTCAGATGTACTACCAACTGCGAATTGACCCTTTGGGTTTGGAACAGGTTGATAAGGAAATCTCCCTGGCTCTCTCTCAGAAGAAGACTGAGTAATCTTACTCACAACTATCTCAAGTCTATTGAGGGCTTGAGATTGGTGTTGAGTCGTGGCTTTCAACTCAGATATGTCCTTAGAATTCTGCTCAATTATACTTTTTAAGCGCTGCAAAAACCGATTAACCGTTTCCTCTAAACTTGATGTGTTGGATGGAGGAACTTGGTTATGGTGGGGCCTAACAGGGCTAGGGGCTTGAGGAACCTAGGAGACAACAACAGGTCCCCCTTGGTGTGGGCCATGGGCCCAGGAGAGACTTGGATGTTTGGCGAACCCTGAATTGTAATAGTTAGGTTGCAGATTATTGCCAGGTCGCCGCATCGCATTAAAAGAGTTGACTTGCTAAGCATAGTATGCAGGATAATCGTTTTGCAAGTCACAATTAGCTATTGAATGACCAGAACTCGAACATGCAGCACAGACTTCAAATGAAGCGTTTGTGGGAAGTGCAGGTTGACTCAAATTCAAAAGTGCATCTATCTTTTGAGTCATGGTCATAACAGCCGTCTCTAACTTTGAGGCAGAAGGGGGTTGAACAGATGTATCTCTAACTTCATATATACCGCCCTTACGCCTATCAGACTCCTTTCTCTAATAATCCCATTGCTGAGAATTTTCGGAAAGAGCTTCAAAGAATTCCCATATCTCATTGACACTCATCTTCATTAATGACCCACCACTAGTAGCATCAATCATACGATGGTTTTGAGGGGTTAAACCGTCTTGAAAGTATTGAACTAGCCGCCACTTCTCGAATCCGTGATGGGGACACCTGACAATGAGCTCATTGAACCTTTCCCAACATTCACAGAAATGTTCACCCTCTTTTTTTTGAAAATTAGATAAATCTCGTCCGAGGGCATTCGTTTTATGAATGGGGAAGTATTTTGTCAAGAACTTTCTTGAAAACGCATCCCATTATGTGATGGATCCCGTCTCTAATGCATTTAACCAAGATTTCGCCTTATCTTTCAGAGAAAAGGGAAATAACCTAAGACGGACTGAATCATCAGAAAAGTTTTGGTGTTTCAAGGTAGCGCAGATGTCAAGAAATTCTTTGACATGAAGATAAGGGTCCTCTTTCTCAAAACCATAAAAAGAAGGCAGCAGATGAATAATAGATGGTTTGAGTTCGAAACTGTTTGCATTTGTCTTAGGTAAGACAATGCAAGACGGAACACTACTAGGAAGAGGGGCGAAGTAATCCTTAAAGGCCTTCCCCTTAGCCATCTCAGTGGATAAGGATGATGAACCTAAAGAGGTAACAAGGACTTCAAAGAACTTTTCAAATTCTTGTCAGATAAGTCTACTCTTAGAATCACGCACCCAGGTATGCATAAACTATTGGATAACGAAGGTTCAAAGTCAACACTCCTGAATAGACTTCAAAATTTTTTTTATGCAAGCCTAACTGTTATATGAAGATGACCTAACTCTAAAAGATAAGCAAATAAACCCTACTTGATGTAGTTTTTATTAACCTAGATTAATAAGCAAATAAACCCTACTTGTAATACCGCAAGTGCACGACTGTCCAACTAGTAGACAGTGGCAAATACGGGTCGATCCCACGAGGATTGACGAGACAGTCGAATTCTGAGACTTATTTAAACTAATTTAGAGTTGGGGGTTGCAGCAGATGAAAATTACTAAGTTAAGAGAACTAAAATTAAACTAGTAAGATGATATGAGAGTCGACCGAGACATTGAATCCACCAAAGGTTCTTCGAGATTTGTGTAATCCAAATTATTGTTTTCAAGAATTAACACAACTAATCTAAAGATTAATCTAAGTTCGCAATTGATTTCAGCAAAGGCCTAAATCCCTAGCATTGCATGTCTTTCTTATGACACATACAATCACAGGTTTATTTTAACTAATTCTAAACCCCTAGGATTGCATGTCTTCTTACGACACACACAATCACAAATTCAGATTAATTGATTAAAACAGGCTTTGAATATCAATAAAGGGTATTTCTAAATACATATTAGTCTAGATAATTATTCTGGATATAATCGGTGAAAGCAAATTATTGACATTCAGAAATCAACTGTATTTAACATTCAATCATATGAAAAACAATAAATTAAGATACGACAAACTCTAGGAAACCCTATGGTTTCATCTTCGCCTCGGCGTGGGGTCTAGAAGATCATGGTGCATGGCATCACAGCACTGGTGTAGGTGGAATCCGTCTCAGCACGAGAGAAAAGACTTTTGATGGACTATGGTGGCTCAGAGCAAACACCGGGGTGCAAATAGCCAACTAATTCAAAAATCTGTTGGTTCCCGCCCTTTCTCCTGCGATTTTTTCTCCAGCGAGACGCGCCGCTGCTGCTGATTCCTCTTTCCTCCTCGCGAGCTTCTTTTTCTTCCGACCGGCTTCGGTACCTACAAGAGACGGATAGAGGGTGAGGAAAGAACGAGAAGGGGAACAGAAAGAGAGAGAGAGAGAAACTGGGGCGGTGCTCTTGCGAGCTCTGTTTCGTGGTGGCTGATGGCGGTGGGAAGTGGCTCTAGTGGCGGTGATGGTGGCTCGCGTTGTTGCTTCTCCTTCATCTTCTTCTGTTCCTGTAAGAAAGAGGGGTGAATGAGGGACTGGGTTCGTGAGGGAGAGAGAAACAGGGACTGGGAGTCCTCCCTGTTGGTTTCTTGTCTATGACGGGAACGAGAGAGAGAAACAGTGAGAAAGAGAAAGGGAAACAGGAAGGAAGACGAGGTGGCGGAGAGAGGAACAGGGGGTCGTGAAGCAGGGACGTGCTCCCTGTTTCTGTGTTGTTTGGTCGCTTACGGTGAGAACAGGGAGGTGAGGACGGTAGCTGCAACAAGGACGTGGAGTGTGATGGCAGCAATGGCGGTTGGTTAGTGGCAAGAGACGAAGGTTTCTATGTCTCTGCCAAGGAGGAGAGGAGAGGCGTGGCTGGAAAAAAAAGTCAGAAGCCAAAAAAAACCAAAGAGAAATCCCAGATGCTAAATAGGTTTTCTCTATTTTCCTATGTTGGGTTTGGGCTTTAGGTTAACTTTCGGACTTGGGCTTAGGTTAAATTATGTGGACCTAGGTTTGTTTGGGTTAGGTTTAGACATGTGACCCGCTACTTTGTACCACCATTAGAATCAATCAATTTATCATTCCTCAAATTGTCCTTAATGCGATTTCATCGTTCACGCCCAAATTCCTACAAAAACATGAAAATGAAATAATTAGAATAAAATATACTAATCGAAACACTAACATATATAAATTAAGAGATATATTATGTAATAATTACGTGACTATAAAATACCCCCAAACCTCTATTTTGCTAGTCCTCAAGCAAAACAATAAAAATTAAATTCTAACTCACTTTCGCAGGAATCATCGGTTGCACTTACCTTAAACGTGCAACAAGGCTTTAAACCGCTAGTGGACGAGTTATAGTCTCGTAAGGGTTTCCAGAAATGTTACCCACACACATTTTGACTCAATAAATTTCCACAACCAAACCGAACTGCCCAATGGGGACACAACGCACAAGGGTTCCGGTAAAGGCACTATCTCTAGGCGGTCTCTAACAACTAACTGTCTAAAAATAAAAGACCTAGATGCTCCTGTATCGAAAAAAGCCCTCAACTGGGAAAACGACGAATGCACAAAACCTGGCACACAACACATATATCCTGAGTCAAATAACAACACACTAACATGCAATATTTCCTACGCATAATGCACATAACACATATCCTACTACATCTAGCACTCACAACTATAACAAAAATAGTAACGTACCCTCAACATTTCCCTGACCGGGAATAGCTGCGAGGTGAACAGTCGGTGTTGGGAGAGGGTCTTTCTGACAAACTCCAGGTGCAGGTGCTAACTGTCTCTGAGGCCCCATCTGTTGTGCTTATACATCCCTACTATGAGGAAAAGCTCTGGAAAAGTGCCCCGGTAGCCCACAAGTATAACAAACTGCCTGCTCCCATCAATTTGTCTGACCTCTTGGACAATCACGGGCTAAATGTCCCTCCTGACCACAAGAGAAGCAACCGCTCCTAGTTCCTGTCTGACCACCGCTCATAGGTTGTCTCTATTGCTGTTGTTGTAGATGATCTCCAAAGAAACGTTTGTCACCTCGGCGGTCTCTGCCAGTCCTAACTGGTCCCCCTCTACTTGGGTCTCTTTGCTGAACAACGGCACGCTCTGGCTGCTGTGCTTGCTCAACTGTCTGGCTTCCACGGCCAAACGTCTGACTGTGCTCTGAACCTCTAGCTTGTCAAATCAAAGTCTCTTGCCTACACTCAGCGTCAACTTGCTCCTGACTCAAAGTGACGTCTACTAATCTCTCAAAAGGACGATCGATCATCACCATCAACTGTTTCCTTAGGAACGGGTTCAGACCACTGAAAAAAATCCTATTCTTCTTCTTTATAGTATCTATGAAACAAGTGGCATATCGGCTCAACTGTGTAAACTCGGCTAAGTATTCTGAAACAGGTCTAGATCCCTGTTGCAAGTGTAGAAACCTGTCTACTATCTCAGCTCTGGCAGAATCAGGAATAAAATGTTGCTCAAACACCTCACAGAATGTATCCCACTGCATCTCTGATACATCTCGACTGTGCTTCACTGAATCCCACCTATACATAGCCTCTTCGTCAAACTGGGGTGCTGCTAACTCGGTACACTATATAGGTGTCAACACCATCCTCTCAAATATAAGCTCTACCTTATGAATCCACCGATCTGCAGCTAGAGAATCTCCAGTACCATCAAAACTTTCACCACCCAAGCTAACGAAATTCTTGTCGCGACGAGTAAACGGATCCTCTGACTGATATCCCTATCTCATATTTTGTGCCCACTGTGTCATCATTTCCATGAAAGCTTAAGAGGCATCCTCTCCAGCAGCGCCTGATCCCTCACCTTGGGTTATCTTACCACGTGCCACCACCACACTCACTCTACGTAAAAGAAAACACACATACAATACATCAAAAAACACAACAAAAAATCCTAACTCCTCTACCCAATTCACTCAAGAAAGTGGCATACGATGATGTTCTATGAGAACCAGTAAACAATGGCTCTAATACAAAGCTCTGTCACGCCCCGACCCGCAGCGTGTCACTGCATGAACTAATCCGTAATACCGGCGGATCGTAACCATAATAAGCTAGGAAAAATTCATAAATCCACGACTACGCTAGGGTCTAAACATGACCCAATTCACCACAATAAAGTCATTTGAGTCAAACTATCATACATGCTAAAGACTCGGCAATCTACGGTAAAACACACGAACTTATGACATAATGAGTCTATTCAATTTTGCAATTAAAAAAATCAGCTCATTAAACCGGAACAATAACCTAACCTGTCATACTAAGCAAACTCGAAAACGCAACATACAAGCCCAATGCCATTATACCAAAGCCTAATCACACCCAAATTCAACCACTATTCTATTTCATTCTTGTATATCATGCTTTCAGAAAACTCAATACATAGATTCATTCACAAAAGAACCAACACAACAATCGAAATCGCCAAAGACTCCGAATTTTGAACTTGTATTCAATCATACACAATCGACGACATGATGTAAAAATTAAATTCAAGATTTAAAATAAATATTTCGCAAGGTAATTATTATAGTTACACTCACCTATCGGAATGGATTTTCGAAACCAAAATCCTACCAATCGAAGCTCCCAACTCGCGAAACAACGAATGCAAGACCAAGGAAACTTTTAAAACTGCAAGGCGGCCACAAAAGTGAGTAATCTAGCCGAAAACTAGAAATAGAAATAAGTAACAACCGGCGCGTGACTGAAAAAAAAACTTACCGGCAAATTAAATTCTGCGAACACTCCGAAAAAATCCAAAATTCGGCGAAAACTCACCGAAACCCACCCTACTTCGGCCTGATCGCCTCCGAACAACACAACAAGCCGAAAATAGGTCCAAGAACAACTGAAATCACGAATTTGCAGCTCACCCAAACGACCAAAGCTCGGATTCACGCCGGAGAACCTTCCTAACGGACATGCACACTGATTGTTTTTTGAAATTTCGGCCAACCCTTAAACCACCCTTGCATGTGGGGTTTACAGGTTCGAAATGACGCCCCAACCACCACCTGAGAGACTTATTAGAGCCACATTGCTAGCACCGACAATGACAACTCCGAACAAGCCGCACACCCTAAAATTCTCGATTTTTAAAGCGAAAAACTCTGGCAAGAAGGAGAGGGGGAAAGAGGAAGAAAAATGAAGAGGGGATGAGATTCAGGAGGAGATAACGTCGAATCTTGCGAAATTTTGCCGGAGAAGAAGAGGAAACGAAGGGAGAGTCGCTCCTTGTAAGAAAAAAAAAAGGAAGAAAAGGATAAGGGGGGTTTACTCTTTTAAGGTGTGGGTGGCTATGTGCCCCCACCAAATTTTCTGAGTTCACCCACCCTCCAAATTAAAAAAAAAAAATCTACGGATATTACAGGTTGCAATCAGGCGACCGATGGAGATCAAGGAATTAGCGAGAGAGAGATTGGTTGGCTGTGATTGGGTGTGAAGGCGATTGGGATGAAGGGATTGTGTGTGTGAAGGTTCTAATGGAGAGAAGAGAAGACGGTGATGGGGATTGTGGCGAGAAGGACGATGGGATTATTGTGTGGTTGTGCAACAGATGCTGGGGTAATGTGATTGTGAGGAGAGGTGCGAGCGGGGGTGATATCTCTAAATCCATGTATTATCCTTTTTATACACGTTTTCTATAAGTTTCATATTTCGTGTATTTTCCTTCCACCACAAGTATTTCTAAATTGCCAATTTGCATCTTTTAATTTCTTTCTGGAATTTTGGTATTGGCAACCTACACAAACATGAAAATAGTAATTATTACCATAATTAACAAGAGATAGCCAAAAATATATATAGAAATAGTTCAATAAAGTCGCATAAATATGCTCCTATCAGCCGTTGTGGTTACTTACTAGCTTCATCACCACATAATAGCATTCCCTGCCAGAAAATTGGTTTCCTGTGATAGTCCCAGTCTTTTCATTAACAGGGTATTTAAGGCACTATTGTTGTGTGGTGACCAATGCTCCCATCGATTAGAGCCCAGATCTTCCCAGAATTATATTGTATGCGGATGGGCATCTACCACAATATTGAACTTCGCCATAAGGAGCTTCACTGGTTCCCCTGGTCCTACGGGTAGGCTGATGCTCCCGACTGAGTAACTCTAAGCGTCATTGAAGCCAACCATCACCTGGTTGTCCGGTTTCATCTCCTCCTCTCTCAGCCGCATCATGCAGAATGCTTCTAGAAACATAATATTGGTTGAGCTCCCCGTGTCCTTTCATATCCTGCTCGGTGAACATCAGGTTCAAGGTTGGGTGTTCTACTCGGGTGTGTTAAACTAAGCGATCTCCGCAGTGGAAACCAGTCCGCAGTTTTCGGATAGCCCACTTCCTTGACCGGTTGGATTTTTTTGATTCATTTTGTGTATTGTGCAGGGCGTAATGACGTCTGCAATATTTTCTTCGGCCTCTGGGGCCATTTCTAATTTCTCTTTTTCTTGGGTTTGTTTATCATTAGAATTTACAAATTCTTCGAGTCTTCACCTTTGAACCCAATACTCTATCACGTTCATGAGACTTTGATACTCCCGGGTGATGTGACCATGGTTTTTGTGATAAGCACAATACTTGCTTCTATCATGCCTTGAATGATTGATTTTGAGCTTGGGAGTCCACTTGATGTCATCTCAGATTTTCATGGCGGAAAGAACTTTGGCCAAGCTGAAGTTGAGGGGAGCGAACTCAGTGAATCTTGCGCTAGTTGGTGGCCCGAGATTTGGCTTTGTCGAACCCGGTTATATTGTCGTTTTTCTCCTCTTTGACCCGTCCTCTTATTAGAACCTTTTTTCCTCTTATTTATCCCAAGCTCTGCGGGTCTGTTTAGCTTCATTTTTGTCTCCTTTCTTGGCGACCAACATCTCCTCCAGAGTGATATACTTTTGCGTACTTTTCAGCAAATCCGCCATATCCTTTGAGGGTTCTAGAGCGAGAAAGTAGTAGAACTGACCTCCTCGAAAGCCAGAAGTGAAGGCGGTGACTGATGTGTTGTCACTGTAACCGTCAATTAAAGTGAGCCCGTCGTTGAAAGTGAGACTTAGCAGGTAGTAAGGCCATTTTTTGATTCATTGGCTTCTGATGAATCTAGTGATAAATGCCTTTGCCAAGACCTGGAATGAATCGATAGATCTTGGTTGGAGACTATGGAACTAGGTCAATGCAGCCTTCTTCATGCTGGTGGAAAAAGTTCTTGCGGATCTGATGTTCCGTCATATAATTCGAGCTTTGGAGGGATGAATTTCTTTGGTGGTGGGGCATTCATAATCTCTTTCGAGAATGGAGGGATGGTGAGGTCGTACAAGACATCTGAATTGGTTACCCTCAGTCGGAGAGGAATCTAACCGTTGTACGGTCTGTTTTGGGGCATGGTCCTCGTGATCCCCGACGTCCCTTAAGCTTTCATGTCGACCAAATCGTTGCTTCTCCCAGGGGAGGTTTTCATTTTCATGAATGCTCTCTCAAGCATCCCTTTTGGTGTGGGATCTCCCTGAATCTCCGCCACTTTCAGGTGGTTGTTGTCGATCTTGAGCGAGTCTCTCAAACACCCGCGCTAGATGATTCATATGAAACAAGATCCGATCTATGCGGGGGTCAGCTTGGCTGCCTTAGTGGCTGGGCGTGTGACTGCTCTGCCCCCTCGGTTGAATCGGTTCGGCCTTGTGATGGGGCTTATTTGGCTAGTGGATTGTCTGGTTCGGCATTGTTGTTGAGTGTTTGAGTTCTGGTGTTGGTGACCATTTCTCGATGTTTTGCTTAGCTAGAAAGAACTTTGTACGTTCGTTTCAATGAAAACTTATCATCTTTCCTCAAGGAAAACACCAAACTGATGTGTTTAGATCTATCCTCGCCGATCTCGAGCCTGCAAAAATGAGCAACGATTAAGACAGGGACCACCATCTTGGTGGCCAAAGGCACTTCGATGCTTAAGTCAGATATCGATGCAAGAAAGAGTGAAGATTGTGTGTAAATTGCAATGGTTTTTTCTTCCTTTCACCATCTTTTATAGCGAGTGTTCCCTCCCAACTATCCCTACGATCGAGGTCGTGATGGAGAGAGGAGATCTCGCATAAGATCTTACATGTGCATGACTGAGTCTCTTCGGCTCTTGGCTCTGTTTAGCACCGAATGCTTGATTGGGCTAAGAGCAGATTCATGCAAGTGGATCTCGAGCCTATGACAACTCTGAGATTTGTGTTCGGGCCTCATTGTCCTGGGTTAAGCCCTGAGACTCGTGCCTCTTGGGTTGACGTGACTTGGGCTTGGGCACTTGACTTACAGGCTGAACAACAGTTTGTGCATGGGTTCAATTGATAATATGCTGAAGCCTTTCTTGTGTTAGGGTTAACCCATGCCACGCGTATGGATGTGATCGTATGACTAATTGATGTCTCATCAATAACTATAAAGTTTGGAAAAATATTCTTTACTTCCAATTGTTCAACTAAAGTGCAAACATTTTGTCTTACCCAACCTATAATTAGTTTTGATACATGACGAGGAATTATAAATTTCAGATTTTTAGTTGACAGGCAACATCTGTGTTATGGAAGTTAATATTTGACTTATAGGATTCGTCAAAGTCATCGACACAAAATAGTATGGTAACTGATGATACATCAAACCGTCCTATGATTAGCACCGTACACGTGTCATGATAATCTAGTCAACAGAACAAAACATGCCTGATTGCATGCTCAATCCAGCGAGGCCCAAACATCATTAAGCCCACTATTGGCAGATTCCAGAATGTTGGACTCGAATTGCATGCCAGAAGTACATCGGTTCCGACTAGGAAACAAATACTAGAGTATAAACCAGGCAAGAAAACTTCTTTGCATGGACAACTCAGAAAGGGAAACCTCTCCCACAGATCTAGGAGCACGAGTCATGTAGAAAACTATCTCATATGGATAGCACCCAATTAGGAAAGGTTTCCAGCAATGGCTCTTTCCTTAAACTACGCCACCAAAGGCCTAGTCGAACAAGGACTCTCACACTATAAAATGAAGATAAGTTCGATAAACTTAAGGTACGCTACAGAAACCCAATTTACAGCTTTAAGCCTCTCCTAAGCCTTATCTAACTTAAGCATCGGAGTGCCATCGCCTGCCACACGGTGGTCATTGACTCACATGTGCTACTTGTGAAGGTCTAGGTAAGTAGCGAAGAAGGAGAGCAGGAATCGATTAAATCAATTTGGCGCCGTCCGCGGGGAGTGATAGAGTTCCGCAGAAAAAATAGTAGTACCACTTTTTTCTAGGGAATCAGAAAGATGGTGACAACAAGGTCTCGCAACAATGGAGATGTTGCGGAACCCTCGAATACTCAAACGGGCAGAGCGCCATCCATTCCACCACCGCCATGGGAGGAACCTCTTCAAACCCCTGTGTCGGTGGCAGCCGCGACAAACCCAAGGGTGGATATACTTTCAACCCAGATGCAACAAATAGCAAAAGTGTTGGAGGCAGTCAAACAACGGAATCCTCCACCCGAAGAAGGAGACCGCGAGCAGCAGTGCGCTCAGTCCCCAGAGAGTTCCAGATAACACGTTCAGGAAAGCCACGCTGCCCAGCAGCTTTTCAATGGACCAGAGGCAAAGGAGCGGTCAGTAGAGACCCAACATCTAGAGTCGACAGGCACGTCTCGCACAACCCCATCCGTAATGGGGCCATAAACCCAGACTTGTCGTTTAATCTCACGGTCTCTCTATTCATTGATCATATCATGGATGAACCGCTACCAAAGAAATACACACCACCGAAGTTTGAGTTTTATGACGAGACAGGAGACCCGTTCGATCACTTGCACTACTTTCAGCACATTATGGCTCTCAATGAAGGGTCTGATGCAATAATGTGTTGATCATTCAATGCTAGCCTTAAGACGTTTGCACTGAAGTGGTTCCACAACCTTCTTCCGAAATCTATCGATTCTTTTCGGGCGTTGGCGTTCCTCACACGCTTCGTGGGCAGCCAACTGCTTAAGAAGGGCCCACATTATCTGCTGACCCTAAAGCAAAAATAGAACAAGATGTTGAGGGAGTACATCACTCGTTTTAACAATGAGTTGACTCTCATCGACGGCTGTAGTGATGACACCACCGTTACGGCTTTCACTTCGGGTTTGAGAATAGGCAAGTTTTATGACTTCCTTACCCTGGACATCACTCTGGACGAAATGCTAGCCGCCAAGAGGGAAACAGAGTCAAAGAAGAAACCCTCTGTCCCCAAGGACATGCAAGAGGATAAAAAGAAAGAGGACGATGACGAAAACAAGAGGAAGCACACAGACAGTAAGACTGATTCAGGTCGCACAAGGCAGGAGAATGCCTCTAATTATGTCGGGTCTAGGTCTATCACTCCTCTCAATACCAGTCAGTCCGACATCCTTGATTCCATCAAGAATTGGGAAGAGCTGAAGCGGCCACCTAAGCAATGAGGAGACCCCGCTCGTCGCAACAACAACAAATATTGCGCCTACCACAAAGAAGGCGAACATGATACCGAGGATTGTAGAAACCTTAGAGGAGAGGTCGAGTACTGGATTAGGAAAGGCAAGCTCAAGGAGTTCGTAGGCTCAAACAGGAGGCAGAGCAGAGCAAAAGAAAAAACAGCATTGTCAAGGAGATTGAAAAATAAGCTTCTGACGTCATTGACCGAGATGTGGACACCATCTCAGTATGAGGACCGACAAGTGCAACATGCACGAGTTCACTGCCAGATCCCATTACTGACGTTTACGGAAAGGGATCTCCAGGGGGTACATTCTTCTCACAGTGATGCCCTAGTGATCTCCATCCTCATTGCTATTAGGAGGTAAATAGGGCCTTAGTGGACATAGAAAGCTCACTCAATATCTTGTTCCTCAGTGCATTTTGCAACATGCAACTACAGAAAGAAGACTTAACTCTCGTCACTCACCCCATGGTTGGATTCAGTGGAGAGAAATGCTTCCCCACTGAGAAGTTCAATCTAATGATGGTGTCGGGAGAGCCACAATTATGGAAGTACATTATCCAACAGTTCATGATGGTTGTCGCTCCGTCCACCCACAACATTATTTTGGGAATGTCATGGCTTCATCATATAGAAGTAGTGGTTTCCACTTTGCAACAATGCATTAAATACACAACCAACCAGGCGCAAAAAACTATATGGGGAAATCAACCTACAACAAGAGACTGCCATTATGCAGCCCTGAAGTAGCTGAATTGTTGCCAATTGCAGCTCGGGCCCACAGAACCAACATGTCAGGCACCATGCCTAAACTAAAGAGGAGAATCACTTTATGAAGGCGGAGGAGCCCCGATAGACAAAATGCAGCTACGTGGAGAGCCAGAAGTCAAAGCTAGCAGCGCAATCCAATAGTTATTATTCAACAAGGAACTACCCGCCAGCACGAAGTCCACTATTCAGTAACTTCGCTAGCTTTTTTAAAAAAACTTTACCAGTGGGACCATGCAATCCGAGCCAAGACCATTTGTGCCTCCTTTAGTACCGGAATAACTTAGTCCCCGCTCGAAATTAAATTATTTGTTGTTTTGATTTCATTTTTTGTTTTTTGTTTTTTTTTTTTTTTATTTCAGTTTAGAAGAATTTTGATGCACTATTTTACTAGCACACAACTTAATACCCTGCTTTGTGATTGTAGTAAAGAATAAGTAGGGATCGTTTTGGACCGGGGATTAGAAGGCTTGCCAACTAGCACTAAGAATAACTAAGAGACAACTAACAACCTAATTAAGAAAATATTTGGGGATTGTATTTTTCTAATTTAAACAAGGAAAATAACTACGAAAATTATTGTAAAGATAATAAAACTAAAGACATGGAAAAATGAGAAATTAGCTAAGGGTTTATCTCCACACACCAAACATATGCTCATAAATCAATCTTCATTAATCACTTGTTAATTCATGAAAGACAATGCTCAAGATTAACCGTGAACATTACTGCATTAATCTTATTATTTTCCCAAGTTCGTTGAATTAAACTTAGCGTCAATTTCAAACTATTCTTATCATGCTATCTAATCAAGAATCGCAAGTTAGATAACAATCTAAGTTCGCTAAGTTTTTGTGGAAAATATGAACGCTGACTATGCAATTACAAGTATGATCAACATTTTGTTCTTACGTAGGTTTTTACTTAACCTTACCAACGTTCCTTGGTATTTATTACTTGTGAGTAAAAGATTATAACGATTAGGCGAAACTCTCCTATATTCTAGCCCCAGATCCTAGCATGGTTACTAAGTTGGCCACCTTAACAAACATACAAAGAAAAGTTCTCTATAAAGCAGTTAAGCAAAACACAATCATTAATAGCAAGGAAGATTAAATTCAATTAATTCATAAAGCACATGTTTGGGGCTTTGAATCCACCCCTAGCTAAGAGGAGTTTATCTAGACATATTATTTATGTTTGAATAACAATACATAATTAACTATCAAACTAAAAATAAGAGAGGTAGAAAAAGAAACAAATCACTATCATCGTGCGTGGTTCGTAGTGGTGTGAGAAAAAACTGGGGTGCAAATATCAGAGAGAAAGAGATTAACAAATCTTTCCTTTATTCTTCGATCTGCTCTCTGTTCTTTTTCTGATCTATTCACTTATGTTTGTTGCTTGAGAAAAGAATTCCAAAGATGAAGGCGATGAAGAGAGATCCGGTAGGAAAGAGAAAGACGAGGTGTGATTCGATCGATGGAAAGAAGGTTGGACGACGATGGCGAGATGTTTCGAGATAGAGGATCGTCGGGCTGTGATTGGTTTGTTGTGTGATGTGAAATGGTTTGTAGTTGGTGTGTGATGGAGATAATGGCAATGGTCTGTTGGCTGTGATTTGAAGGGCGGAATTGCGAGACGGCTTGCACCTGCGATGAGGGATGTCTGGATGGGTTAGGGTTCCTGATTTTCGATTGATGGGTTTGATGGTGATGATGGAAAAAGGGTTGTGTCTGGGTGTTGTGAAGGAGGATGATGGAATGAGGAAAGAAGATGGTGATGAAGAGACTGTGTGATTGTGAGGAGGATGTTGTAGCAAGGATGAGGAGGCTGTGGATGGGTGATCTCTTCGGTGCAGGTACGGTCCCTTTTATAATTGTTTTCTTCTCTGTTTCCTTCATTGCATAGTTTTGTTTTGCAATCAGTATTTCTAAATTCAAACCAATTTGAATTTTTTAGCTTATATTTTGGAATATTGTAATTGGAAACCTACACAAACACGAAAATAACAATTTGTACCATAATTAACAAGTAATAGCCAAAATTAAATATAGAAGTATGGTACTAAAATAGCATAATTATGTTTCTATCAAATTCCCCCACACTTAGCTTTTGCTAGTCCTCGAGCAAATCAAAGAAACAAAAATAAATGACTCAATCTATATTTTCCAACATGTCTCAGAGATTTTTAAGGATCATGACATGTTAAGATTCTTTACAAACACAAAATTAAATCCAGATCATTCGAAAGCTAATACACATTCATAGCAATGATATAAAAATTGACAATTAAATCAATCCAAGTGTCTGTGGAACTCATATGCGTGCCTAAAAGAATTAACCCAAAAATCTCACTGGATGCACTTTTTTCTTTTTCACTGATTGTTTGGTAAAATCACTCTTCCTATTCTAGTTATATGTGAGACGATTGATGTAAAAGGGAAAAAAAATAGCTCACATATGATATAACAAGAAAGAAATGCATTTTCTGACATGTTTTTTATTTTTTATTTTTTTATTTTCAGCTATATGATCTCATGGAAGGAATGGTACTACTTGAATGCAAGAACTAGTGACACCATATGCTCATACCTCATTCGAATCTCTACATCGTGACATTGCACAACACACTCAATCAAAAGGTCTTCATTCAGATTGTAATGGGGCCAAGGTCAAGGGAAGAGAAAGAACTGATAAGGAAATTATAAAAGGCTTAAAAAATGGTGAAAGCATGCAATAAGATTAGAGACATTAGCATGGAATCACATGGTTCAAGACATAAGTAGGAAAAAGGAATAAGGAAAAGGTGGCCTACTGATAATGAAAAGTTTCAGCCATTATTTTGTATGTATTGAAAATGAAAAAAAAACTCGACTATCTGTATTATACTGAAACACTGAATGAATATATACAATGAAGGACTTGTGTCCCTTCTGTAATTTTGTACCACTATTTTTTTTTTTTGCAACTCTTTCTTCTTGAACTATCTCTCATAGGGGTCTTCCCCCACACTTATTTTTCAACATACCTTGAGCCACAATAAAGTCTATGCAAATCAAATTATGTTTCACTCTTCTGATTAGGTTAGGGATGGAAAATGAGGGTAATGAAACAAAAGGCTAAATGACAGGCTCAACAGGGGTTAACCTAAAGGAAATATATCATGGATCAGACTTATTTGGCAATGGTGAAAACTAGGTGCCTTTATCATGTCAAACATGTCGAGCAATTCAATATAATGCTTTGAACGAAATTAATACAAGTTCTAGTGTTTAGCTCTTATTTATGAAAGCAATCCAAGTAGCAACCAAAGCAAACAAAGATGAGGTCATGTAACGAATTATTATTGATAGAAGAAATGAAAGATGACCTAACTAAAAACCCTCAAAATCAAAGGAACGGTAGGCTCAAAACTCACATATTGGTTATAATGAGTTAAATTCAATTAAGCATGTTATAAGTACCAATTACTCAGTTGATTACATGAGAATTTGCATATGATAACCATGAATAAGCATTAACCAAAGAATAATATTAGACCTTAAATCATGTTTATAAATCACTTTAAAGTCATGCAATCAAAAACTAAATCTCATCATTGTATTGGAAAGTATCCTAAGACTCAAAATAACTATAAAAATAATTTTTATGGCATTAATTCCAACAAAGAAAAAAAAATCAACATTTTTTTATTTTAATGGACTGGCATTTTTTTTTAAATTCAAAATAAAAACAACAACGTTCCCCCCACACTTAAACCTAACAATATCCTCAATGTTAATAGATTATAGCACATGCAATGAAAGATTTAAAAGTGGAAAAACAAACTACTAACAAACAAAAAAAAAATAACGAAATTAAAATAAAGTGATGGAGAAAGCAAATATAATTTGGTTGCCTCCCAATAAGCGCTTGTTTTAACGTCGTGCAGCCTGACGGTATCTCCAATTAATACTCAGAATAAGTGGGAACATGGAATGATACATCTTCCACATCATGCTTCACAAATGACTCATAATAATGCTTAAGTCGATGCCCATTCACCTTGAATTCTTTTCCAAATGTGACACTTTTTACCTATATAACACCATGAGGAAAAACATTAGTAACAATGAAAAGACCAAACCATCTACAACGTAACTTACTAGGAAAAAGTTTAAGGTGTGGCTGAAAAAGTAAGACTTTCTAGCCCACAACAAAAATCTTTCTACGATCATGCGATCATGAAAAGCTTTAATTTTCTCCTTATAAATCCTGGCACTCTCATACGCGTCATTCCGAATCTCTTCAAGCTCGTTTAACTGCAATTTCCTATGAAGGCCAACATCATCAATGTTCATATTGAAAGTCTTAATTGCCCAATGCGCCATATGTTCTAGCTCAACTGGTAGATGACACGGTTTCCCATTTACAATCTGGAAGGGAAGCATCCCTATAGGTGTCTTATATGCCCATAAAACATCATCAAGCCGCATACTCCAGTCGTTGTGGGTGGGCTTTACTATCTTCTCAAGGATTCCCTTGATTTCACAATTTGAAACTTTGGCTTGTCCACTTGTCTTGGGATGATAAGATTTGAAACCTTATGTGTAACAATGTATTTTTTTTAAGCAAAGATTCAATTGTACGGTTGCAAAAGTGGGAACCTCCATCATTTATAATCACTCGCGGCATTCCAAACCTTGCAAAAATGTTAGAACGAATAAACTCTGCAACAACTTTGGAATCATCAATACGGGTGGCTTTTGCTTCCACCCACTTTGAAACATAATCCATAGCAAGCAATATATAAATGAAACCATTAGAAGAAGGAAATGGACCCATGAAATCATACCCCATACATCGAAAATTTTCACACTATATAGGATGTTGTGGCATTTGATCCCTAGGGCCTAAGTTACATGTTCTTTGACATTGGTCACAAGTCATGCAAAATAATCTAGCATCCTTAAATAAAGTGGGCCAATAAAATCCACATTCTAAAATCTTCGAGTTGTTCTTTGAGTTCCAAAGTGTCCTCCACAAGCATAAGAATGACAATATGTCAATATCAAATTAAATTCAGAATCGGGCACGCACCTTATAATCAATTGATCGGCACAATGCTTCCACATATAGGGATCATCCCATACAAACTGTCTCA
Organism: Berberis vulgaris; assembly: GCA_963556465.1. NCBI lineage: Eukaryota > Viridiplantae > Streptophyta > Magnoliopsida > Ranunculales > Berberidaceae > Berberis > Berberis vulgaris. The sequence continues at coordinate 57,605,705 of OY747133.1, forward strand.
CCACTTTCTTGAGCTTATCCTTCTGAACCTGAGTCAAGGTGCTCGGAATCTATTTAGATACAAGACAATTCACAATATCAGCATACCATAGTTCACTTACCTTGACCAAAAATAGTTGCTCATCAGGAAAAGTCTCAAGAATCGACAGGGGCTCTTCATTGCGCACCAAATGGCTCATGTGGTCAGCTACCACGTTTTCACTCCCTTCTTTTTATCCCTGATCTCCACATCAAACTCTTGAAGAAGAAGTATCCGCCGTATAAGTCTCGGTTTCGCCTATTTCTTTGTAAGCAAATATTTTAAAGCTGTATGATCAGAAAAAATTATAATTTTAGTTCCAGTTAAATATGATCGAAAATTCTCTAAAGCAAATACAACAGCTAAAAGTTATTTTTCAGTCGTGGAATAATTCAATTGAGCATCATTCAAAGTTCGGGAGGCATAGTAGATGACGTGAAGACATTTGTCCCTCCATTGGCCTAGAACTGTTCCTAAGGCATAATATGATGCGTCACACATAAGCTCAAATGGAATACTCCAATCTGGTGGCGCAATGATAGGTGTTGATGTCAACCACTCCTTAAGCTTGTCAAACGTTGTCTGACAGTCATCATTGAACTCAAATGGCACATCTTTTTGTAGGAGTCAACATAGTGGTCCAAAAATCTTAGAATTTTTTTTTGATAAATCGCCGATAGAATCTTGCATGTCCAAGAAAAGAACTAAATTCTCTCACCGGAGTAGGAGAGGATAAGTAACGTACAAGGTCTATTTTAGCTTTATCAATATCAATACCCCTAGCTGAAACCACATGGCCTAAAACAATACTTTGATTAACCATAAAGTGACACTTTTCCCAATTTAATACAAGGTTAAAAGAATCACCAAAAACACTAAAATCATCCATAAAAACCTCAATGATTTTTTCAATAAAGTCTGAAAATATACTTACCATGCATCTCTGGAAGGTAGCTGGGGCATTACACAAACCGAATGGCATTCTTCTATATGCTAAAGTGCCGAATGGACATATGAAGGTTGTCTTTTCTTGATCCTCTGAAGTGATGGCAATCTGATTATATCCTGAATAACCATCAAGAAAACAATAAAAAGCATGACCGACCAACATTTCAAGCAATTGATCAATAAAGGGAAGAGGAAAATGATCTTTCCTAATAGTTGCATTCAACTTTTTATAGTCAATACAAACCCGCCACCCAGTTTGCATTCACGTGGGAACCAACTCGCTTTCCTCGTTCTTTACCATAGTTATGCCAGACTTCTTTGGCATTACTTGCACTGGTGAAACCCATTTGTTATCTAAAATAGGATGGATCATGCCATAATCAAGGAGTTTAATGATTTCTTTCTTCACAACTTCCATCATAGGGGGTTTAGGCGGCGCTGAGCTTCTCTGATGGGTTTTGCACCTTCCTCAAGAAGTATACGGTGCATACAAGTAGTAGGGCTAATACCCTTAATGTCGGCTAATGTTCACCAAATTGTAGCATTGTATTCCTTCAAATTTTGAATAAACTTTTCGTCTTCTAAAACTGTGAGTAATGATGATATGATCACAGACAATGTCTCATCATCTCCCAAATACACCTACTTCAAGTGATCCTGTAACGGTTTGAGTGTAGGTGTCTGAATCACAAAAGGTAAAAAATTATTAGTAGATGAAGGAATAATAATTGGGGGAGGTACCTCACTAACAATTTGTGGCAAAGGTTGCCACAGTCTCAATGATATCATCCCTCATGTTATCGGTCGAGATCTTCTTATTGTCACAAAGAACTCCATTTCTCTCATATCCGGCGGCAGTAGTAATGATGATTTCAAGTTCATCCTCGTTCATGACGTCAAGAAATTTCTGGGAAAAAATATCTACCACGTCAATAGAAAAACAAGAATGATTATCAATAGGATACCTCATGGCTTCAAAGATGTTAAAGCCAATCACATCACCATCAAATTCCATAGTTAGTTTTCATGAAGGGGCGCCCTAAAATAAGAGGCAAAGGTGATAACAATGTTGAATCTTCCATTTCAAGCACATAGAAATCTGCTGGGAAGATCAAATGATTAACTTGCACCAACACATCTTCCAACAAACCTCGAGGATATGCATTAGAACGGTCAGCAAATTGAATAATTACACCATCATTTTTAGCTCCCCGAGATTCATAGAACAATAAACAGAATACGACATAACATTAATTGAAGCATCTAAGTCTAACATTGCAATTTCAATTTTAGAATTACCGATACACAAGGGATGGTGAAACTACTCGGATCTTTACACTTCGGTGGCAATTTCCTTCAAATAACTGCAAAGACATTCTCATTCACCTTAACTACATCACCGTCTTGAAGTTGTCTCTTTGTTGTGCAAAGCTCCGTACAAAAATTTGCATACTTAGACACTTGCTTAATTGCATCAAGAAACGGAATATTGACCTGGACTTTTCGGAAGCTTCCCAAAATTTCCTTCTCCTGTTCATTTTTCTTAGTCTTGGCAAACCTGCGCATGAAAGGCAGAAGAGGTGGAGATGGATTAGCTGAAACTAAACTTGGAACACTCACCTTCTTAACAGGGGGCTTTGGTGTCTCAACGGTGGCTGGATCATCCGCCTGTAACTCAGCTTCCACATTTTGGCTCTGTTTGGGGATTATTGGCTCATTTTCAATTTGCCTACCACTCCTCAATGTAATTGCTTTTGCGGTTTCAAACTAGCCTTTCGGATTCGAAATGGTAGAACTAGAAAGTTTTCCTTGCTCGCAAATTTGTCCAATAAACTCGGCTATCTGTCCCATTTGTAGCTTCAAATCTGCTATATCTTTTGATTGGTTTAGCTGAGAAATAGTTAACGATTTCAAAATCTCATCATAATTAAGGGGCATACCTTAGTTGTGCTGAGGTGGTTCTTGCGGCCTTTGGAAGAAACCAAGGGGAGACCAATTCGAAGCTTGTTGTTGAGGCTGTTCTTAATTTCTTCATCCAAAGCTAGGATAATTTTTTCAACCTTCAGTGTAAGTGCTAGAATAAGGGTTATTCTTGGGTCGATTCTACCCCTAAAAACCTACTGCATTAACATTCTCCCAACCACCATTCTCAATCAACTGAGGACATTGATCCGATGGATGTCCTGGTTTATAAACTTGTGCAACTCCTAGCATATTCGACTTCCCCAGAGCCTAAGTCACAAGTGAAGTAAGATTTGCCATTTGAGCTTTCAAACTAGAATTAGTACTTACATCATGGACTTGGCGTGAAGGCTCTCCAATTTTTTCATACTATTGAGCGTTTAAGGCTCGGTTTGCAATCAAAGTCTTCGCTGCTGCTGGGGTTTTATCAACCAAAACTCCTCTTGCCGCTGCATCTAACATCTATCGCTCAAGAGGAAGCAATCGCTCATAAAAGTATTGAATCAGGAGCTCCTCCTTCATCTGATTCCGCGGACATGATGCTATGAGAGTTTTGAAGTGCTCATAGTAAGCTGAATACGATTATCTTGGACCTTGCTAAATACCACTAATTTTCTTCCTCAGCAAGATGATTTTTGAAGTTGGGAAGAATTTCTCTAAAAACACTTCTTCATGTTATCCCAAGAGTATACTATTCCGAAAGGTAGTAAATAGAGCAAATCCTTAGCTCTATCAGCCAGAGAAAAGGGAAATGCTCTCAGTTTCAGGATGTTCTTATCCACCGTGATTGGCGTCATGCTAGAGCATACAACTTCAAATTCCTTTAAATGCTTATTTAGATCCTCCATAGAAAGACCATGATACTTTGGAATATGGTGAAGTAGGCTAGATTTCAGCTCGAATGACTCTGTCTTGCCTTGTACTGTTGTTGGATACTTAATGCATAAGGGTGCGACATTGTCCAAAGTGGATGCTAAAAATTATTTAATAGATCTGTCGTCTGTCATGTTGAGCTATTCTAATTCAAGTTTAGAGCTAGACATTTGTAACTCTTTTGTTTCTTTCCTTCGTCTTCTAAATGTTTTTTCAGGCTCCGAATCGTACTCTAATAAGTTCTCGCTGGATCTCCTCTTGCGCATGGACTAGTACCTGATATAAAGATAGAATGAAGAAAAATCAATAAAAATAAAAATAAAAGTTAATAAAAAAAACTAATGAGGTAATTAGCAATTTTACTAATCCCCGGTAACGGCGCCAAATATTGATGCACTATTTTACTAGCACACGACTTAATACCCTGTTTTGTGATTGTAGTAAAGAATAAGTAGGGATTAGAGGGCTTGCCAACTAGCACTAAGAATAACTAAGAGACAACTAATAACCTAATTAAGAAAATATTAGGGCATTGGATTTTTCTAATTTAAATTAGGAAAATAACTACGGAAATTATTGTAAAGATAATAAAACTAAAGAGATGGCAAATATGATAAATTAGCTAAGGGTTTATCTCCACACACCAAACATATGCTCATAAATCAATATTCAATAATCACTTACTAAATCGTGAAAGATAATGCTCAAGATTAACCGTGAACAACACTGCATTAATCTTATTATTTTCCAAGTTCGTTGAATTAAACTTAGCATCGCTTTCAAACTACTATTATCATGCTATCTAATCAGGAATGGCAAGTTAGATAACAATCTAAGATCATTAAGTTTTGTGGAAAAGATGAACACTGACTAGGCAATTACAAGTATGATCAGCATTTTGTTCTTACCTAGGTTTTTACTTAACCTTACCAACGTTCCTTGGTATTTACTACTTGTGAGTACAAGACTATAACGATTAGGTGAAACCCTCCTATACTCTCGCCCTAGATCCTAGCATGCTTACTAAGTTGACTACCCTAACAAACATATAAATAAAAGTTCTCTACAAAACAGTTAAGCAAAACACAATCACTAATAGCAATGAAGATTAAATTCAATTAATTCATAAAGCACATGTTCGGGGCTTTAAATCCACCCCTAGTTAAGAGGAGTTTAGCTAGACATATTAATTATGTTTTAATAGCAATACATAATTAACTATCAAACTAAAAATAAGAGAGAGAACAAAAGAAATAAAACATTGTCGCTGTGTGTGGTTCGTGGTGGTGCGAAAAAGAGTTGGGGTGCAAATATCAGAGAGAAAGAGATTAAAAAATCTCTCCTTTCTTCTTCTATCTGCTCTATGTTCTTTTTCTTATCTATTCACTTATGTTTGTTGCTTGAGAAAATAATTCCAAAGATGAAGGTGAGGAAGAGAGATCAGGTGGGAAAGAGGAAGACGAGGTGTGATTCGATCGATGGAAAGAAGGCTGGACGGCGTTGGCGAGATGTTTCGAGATAAAGGGTCGTCAAGCTGTGATTGGTTTGTTGTGTGCTGTGAAATGGTTAGTAGTTGGTGTGCGATGGAGATAATGGTGATGGTCTGTTGGTTGTGATTTGAAGGGCGGAATTGCGAGACGACTTGCGGCTGTGATGAGGGATGAGTGGATGGGTTAGGGTTCTTGATTTGTGATTGATGGGTTTGATGATGATGATGGAAGAAGGGTTGTGTTGGGGTGTTGTGAAGGAGGACGATGGGATGAGGAAAGAATATGGCGACGAAGGGATTGTGTGATTGTGGATGGGTGATCTCTTTGGTGCAAGTACGGTCCCTTTTATAATTGTTTTCTTCTCATTTTCATTCTTTGAATAGTTTCCTTTTGCAATCAGTATTTCTAGATTCAAACCAATTTACACTTCGTAGCTTCTATTTTGGAATCTTGTAATTGGAAACCTACACAAACACGAAAATAGCAATTAGTACCATAATTAACAAGTAATAACCAAAATTATATATAGAAATATGGTACTAAAATAGCATAATTATGTTCCTATCAAATTGTTCGTACAAGACACATTCTAGAAATAAAACTGATTTTATTGAGTGTAATGAGAGTTATTACAAAGCTTGTCGACAAACTAGTACATCAGTTTATACACTACAAGTATCTAAGTTCGATGCAAGTATCTATCCGCTGAAACAATGGTAGAGACTCTGATCTGCTAATCCACCAAAAGAAGATAAGGTGGTGAAAGTAAAGCGTTTGCAACAGAAGACAAAGGAACACACTCAATTCGATGATTTGAAGGTGGCAACATGAACCTCGAAATGATGCGCAAACACCTTCAACCCGTCGTCCTGCCCTACGAAGAGGGACGGGAATTAGAACAAAAGAAGTACAGTAGGATGACCCCCAAGACAAAAGTGTTTGGGATGCGGCTGAGCTAACGTCACAGGAAAGAAGGTCGCATTCATCAGAACTGCGCTCCACCAACTTGCCTTCTGGATGTGACATCACATGTGAAGCCCAACAGATACAAAGGGAACAACCGCCACAAATTAGCTGCAAAAATTATCCCAAACAACAGTGGCGAATGGGAACTCGGGAGCCACAGAAGATGGAAGACAAACCTGTCCCATGAGGAACAATCAGTACTTATTCTTCGAAGTATTAAACGATATTACAAGATCTCATGGGATCAATCAGATGCCCACCCAGATCAAACGGCATTGCATAATAGCAAGTCTTATCAAGACTCATCGGCACAAATGTCAGAACATTAGAAGACTCCCATGAAGGAGGTCTTCCTTCAGCCTCTGAAAAATCCAAAGCAAACTCTCTAGTATGATGCATTTGATTAACATGCTCTACTATTTTCATTACAGTTCTTGAATGTAGAATAGCCAGCCTATATATAGGCGTGATGGTTTACGAAGTAGCGTCAACCAACAATTACTTCACCATTAAATGTCGTACGGGAAATCGAGAAAATTACTGTTCCAATTGCTACTGCACAAGTTTACATCTTTCGAAGTAATGACCCTGCATGCAGCCCCATTAACTGGGGGGAGTAATCGATACTAAACTGTCTCGCAATATGTGTCGTATCCCTGACACGCTGATCCACAAAGATTGTTTTTCTAATTGTGCCCTCCACTAATAGGGTCAAGCTTATGTTGTGCCAGATCTAGCCGAGCACATGCAAAGGAACAAGCAGCAAAGGCCCTGAGAGCCCATAGAATAAGGAGCGTGCCTACAGAGTATTATCATTAAATCCAAGGCATCATCTCCATTATTATTCTGTTGTTGTTCCGGTCAATCTATTATTGAACCGATCAATCGATCCGACTTTGGAATCAGATCGCCAGGCGAACTAAGTAAGTCAAGACACCCAAGTCAGACTTACATGCCCAAAATCTTATTTTGACCGAAGCTTAGTCAGTCCCGACTGATTACAATAGCTTATGGTTCGCTCTAACATGTAGCCCGCAAAAAGCGGATGACGATGGGTTAGAAAGTGGGAGCTTAGTCAGCATTTGTAATACTTGTCCGTGATAGCTCGCCAAAGACCATTGTCCAACCATAGATAATGGTCACCGAAATCAACTAAAGCTTAGTCGGTTTCGACCTATGACGATAGCTTCTGGTATGCTCTAACACCTAGACTGTTAAACTAAATGGGTGTTAACGGTTTAGAGAGTGGCAGCTTAGTCAGCGCTCTAATGCCTGATCGAGACGGCTTGCCAGGGATCATTGTCCAAACATGAGCAATAGTAACCGAACTCGACCAAAGCTTAGTCGATGATGATCGACGACATCTGGTCTGCTCGAAGCCTAGTACGCAAATAATGGATTCCGACGGCTTAGAAAGTGAGAGTCTAGTCAGCGCTCTCAATGTCTGATTAAGATGACTTGCCAGGAGTCACTACTCGTACGCAGACAATGATCTCCGAACCCCAATCAAAGCTTAGTCAATGGTCGCTGATGACGTTAGCTTTGGTCTGCTCGAAGCCTAGTTTGCTACGTACAGATTACGCCAGCCTAACAAGTGGGAGCTTAGTCAGTACTCATGTAGCATAGTGAAGACGGCTTGCCAGGGATCATTGGCCAACTAAAGACAATGATCATTGAACCCCGCCAAAGTTTAGTCAGAACGACAGACGATGATAACTTCTGGCTCGCTCAAATTCCTAGTCCGCCACGAACGGATCAATATGGGTTGCAAAGTTGGAGTCTAGTGCCTTGACACCTGATCAAAATGGCTTGACAAGGGCCACCATGGTCCCCAAAACCTGACCCCGGTTTAATCATTTATAACTGGCAATAACAACCCCCGATCTAATTAAGCCTATTCTATGAATAGCAGGTAAATACGAGTCAAAAGTCTAGTCAGAGTTCTGGAAGCTCGACCCAGACGACTCGCGAGGACTATTGTCCAATCATCTACAACGGTGCACATGCTGGGACCACAATCTGACTAATTCACTTATAACAACTACAACTGCTGGTTCAATAGACAGCCAAGCCGCCAGACAAAGGGTGTGTCACACTCCTTGATCTCTAAAAGGAGTATGACCAGAATCGCACAAAAAATCCAGCACAAGAAGTCAGAACTCTCACCGGCAGATCAATCATAAAGCTTCCTAGCTTAAAAAAGCCTATTGTCTGACAATTAATGTTGAACTAAGACAAAATAGGTAAAAGCTAGCAGAAAAAGCAAAGGAAAAACAACTATGTGCAAAGTATTATTCATTTGCAAGCCAAAAAGGAAATACAGGGTTCACCCCTCATCAGAAGGAGAATCAGATACAACAGAACCAGACTTAGCAGGAGAAGAAGTAGGAAACACATATGTAGGTGCTACCTCTCGATCCCCCTCATTAGGGTCGCTTTCTTCTTCAAACGAATCAGAGGCCACTCCAAACTCTGCGTATGCAATATTTTTATAATAGAAGAGATCCTAGTCGAGATGTTCCTCCTTCATCAGATGCAATAGCTCCAACCTCCCATGCACGACTCTACTGAACTCAAACGTGCCTTGGGCCTTGAGAATCTTCTCCGCGCACACTTTCAACTTGGCAAGCTCTTGTTTCAGCAACTCTAGTTTGCTCAACAACAAGTCAGTTGTGGACTGCTTGGCACCCAACTTATCATTGATGATACTCAGCTCATTCCGCGCCAGAAGAAACTGCTCTTCAACGGTCCGCGCACTCTTGACGTTAAAATCAACGTCGACCTCCAACTGCTGACATCGGACTCCTTCTTGATCCTCTCAGTGTGTAGAGCCTGCAGTTCAGCCTGCACTTCAGCCACAATCTCACGGACAAGCTGTAAGTTACGACAGACAAGGTTCAATTCATTCTCGAACCGAACACTGCCCCGCCAAGTCAAACTCAAACGCTTCCAAGCGGACCTTCTGAGCCTTCGACTTAATGTAACAGGACTCTGCTCCAGTATCTGAGAAAGCTTCAAGTTGCTTCCTTAACGACTCGATCTCGTAGAAAGCGTCAGAGTATGACTTCTACAAGTTTGCCAAGAATCGCTCTATAGTATACACTCTTTCACGAGCAGTCTCAACTTTAGTCTAGCTGCGACCACTTGATTCAGGTACAACATCCCCAGCCCGAGATGTTTCTTCCCTTTATCCATACACTCTCCTAGCGTTTCTCCCACTAGTTTTATAACACAGTTCGCCAGCCAGTCATTCTACTTGCTAATATGTTTCCTCGAAACATAAGAGGTGTCAACCTCCTGATGCCAAAACTTGGTTCATCCTTACCACGTCTGGAACGAAAAGACTGATCCGAGTATCTAGATTGAGATCCTTTGAAACCAAAATCACCCCAACACTGCCCTTGGCTACCTTCACTGCATTAGGGTCCTCATCAACAACCTTCTTTTTGCCCGCAACAATCGGCTTTCTTTCACGCGCCAATTCAGAATCAGTTGACGGGGAAGTAGGAAACGAGTTATTACTTGGACCAACCATCAATTCAATATGAGGACGGGAACGAGATGGAGAACAATACGGGCGACAAGAAGGGGACCCTTCACCATGATGTCGACGATCAGACGACTCTTCAACTGGTTCATAATCCAGAGAAAGGCGGAGCTCAAAGTTCTTTATTGAAAAGGAACGACTAGACGAAACTTCCACACCTGCCTGCAACAACATTTTATTCAGAAATTTTGCCTGCTTGGTACTCAGTTTGGTTTCATCTTCCACGCCCACCATTTACAGATACTCCCTCTCCAAGTCAAGAAGGGAAATGAGGGCCTTGGCCTGAGCATCATGCCCCTCGGAAACAACAATCTCATCTGGTACTTGTCTGACAGCATTACATCCTTCAGATGAAGCCAAGTTCTTTCGGACAGGTCTAGGAAACACACGAGACCTCTTCAGATGCACAGGAGATGGAAACACCTCATCTATTTCTTCTCTCCTCGAAGGGCTTGGAACCTTAATCTTGGGAAGTTTCCTCTTCCTTGAAGCAGGCACACCTTCGGGCTTCAACTTATTTACCCGAAAAATAGTAGCCACATGCCAATGAGCCCACAATCCGTTGCGCTCAACATTAGAAGACTCAATGACATCCTCTGCCTCTAGACGAGGCATGCCACGAAACGCATCCAAAGTTACTTTATCCTCAACTGAAAGTGGTGAAGTTGGGGATCTCCCTGCGAAAACCACAACGGATCAATCTAATATGCAGTTAACACAAACAAGACCAGAAAAGGAGTCAAACTTACTCAGTGGTCTAAATTCACGCTCGACTGGACGACCAACAAGCTCAAATTATGTCGAGTCCGCATAAAACATGAAACAAAACTTCTGCCAGGATTTAAAATCATCAAGTAGGTTGTCGAAGTAGTTTGGCGATGTCAGGAAACACAACGTGCTCGTTTATCCAAGAAGAAGCAATTGCATAACCCTCGAAGACACTCAGACACCAGCGTCCTTAGCCCTGATCAGAATGGCAATCATAGTTTTATACTCGTTCGACACAAGTTGAGCGGGTGCAATGCCGAGGTATGCCAGGAACTCCCAAATCTCCTTGATAACAAGAAAGCGGACACCCGATTGAAGCATACCTCGGTAAAGACAAATAAACCCTTCAGGAGGGGACAATGGCATTAGATTGGCGCCCAGAGTGCAATGCACCATATCGTCAGAAATCTCGTATGTGTTACGGAGGACTTCCAGATCCGATTTAGAGAGCAACCTCTCCTAAAAAAACTTGTGGCCCTTAATGAATAGTTCTTCTGAAAGTTGATTCCGGCTCACCATGAAAGAAAGTACAAGCTTTCTAATACAAAGATTAAGCGAAGTCAAAAGCACAGAAGGCAATACGGGAAAACATAACCTTTGAGATAGAAAGAGTAAAGGAGTTACATTCTACAGGTAAGAAATCTACATAGAAAACTTAACTCTCGCTTTTCCTTCTTTCAAGCAAACGCATGCCCAAATAATGAAACTCGCCGCTCAAGGAAACAACTCAGATTTAACCATCATGACTGCATAGTTGCTTCATGAAATGACCTAGTGGACCGATACGATGACCCACTAACTCAAGGGGAGTAGTTAATAATACATCAAACCGTCCTATGATCAGCATCGTACACGTGTCATGATAATCTAGTCAACAAAACATAGCAGACCCGATTGCATGCTCAATCCAGCAAAGCCCAGACAACATTAAGCCCACTATTGGCAGATTTCAAAAAATTGGACCCGAATTGCAATGTGCCACTAAGCCCACACGTCACGCGGTCAAGCCCAATACTCGTAAGTCTTGATAAGGCAAGAGTAAGTTCTGATAAGGCAAGTATCTAGTGGATTGACCCAAGACAAGAAACCAGCAGTACATCAGTTCCGATTAGGAAACAAATACTAGAGTATAAGTCAAGCAAGGAAACTTCTTTGCATGGACAATACTCAAAAAGGGAAACCTCTCCCGCGGATCTAGGAGCACGAGTCGTGTAGGGAAACTATCCCACATGGACAACTCCCAATTAGGAAAGGATCTCCAGCAAGATTTTTTTCCTTAAACTACGCCACTAAAGGCCTAGCTGAACAAGGATTCTCACACTATAAAAGGGAGATAAGGTCGATGAACTTAAGGTATGCTATAGAAACCCAATTTACACCTTTAAGCCTCTCCTAAGTCTTATCTAACTTAAGCATCGGAGTGTCATCGACTGCCACATGGTGGTCCTTGTCTCACGTGTGCTACTTGTACAGATCTAGGTAAGCAGCAAATAAGGTGAACATGAATCGATTACATCAGTAACTATGTTTCATTATCCATTGAACATTGACTCTAACGAAAAAAATTTCTTCATAAGAATAAAAGTGCTTTTGAAAAAAAAAATGGAAGAAGACCCATTATTTTGAGCATGGTCCTTTTAGACACATTCTCTCCTTTATATATCTCTTCTATTTTCACATATTTTCCACGGATTTTTTTTCTTTTGCAAGCAAGGACAACATAATGTATTCTTTATCTTGCATTAAAGAAAGAAGATATGAGCTAGCACGTCACAAGAAAAAAGGAAGAATTAGAAGATACGTGAGAGTGCATCACAAGAAAAAAAAATAGAGAGACAAGAATGAAGAATCTAATAAAAGAAAAATGCTGAGAATATAACCCAGCGCTCTTTTTCCACCGTTTTTTACAACTTAAATTTTGAGACAATGAAAGTATTATTTTATCCTGATCTTAAATTAAACATTTTGATTCCAATTGTATTTTCTTGACGTTGTAATTAATTCAGTAATTTATAGTAACATCCATTGACTTTTTATTTTCGGGTTGAATTCAGGATTTAACACAGCTAAAAATATTATGGTCCTATACTTATTTGTATTAGTTGTGCATCGATCAATGACTTGTTGGAAAAATCCAACATGTGTGGGCACACATATGTGTTTAATGTGTATTTGCTATCTTAAAGTATAGCCCAAATAAATTGTGATCTAATATGGTTAATTGGGCTAGGGTATTAAAATTTCATGGGCTTAATGTGTAGATACACTTAAGCAATTTCTAGTTTGATGAGGGACCAAATTAGAAATTGGAAAATTAGAATAATTGATAACCCGTCAGTTGTAAATACAAGGTTATGGTCCTCAGTTGTGCGTATGTTTTGTTTCTTTTGGAATTCCCTTTTACAGAGAGATATACAAAAAACATACGTTATCAACTAGAAGATCAAGACTCATCCCTTTCTTGAAGTGCTATCATCGATCAAGGTACGCTTTCGCTTTATTCTTGATTGTTTTTCTTCTCATTGAATCAATATGGAGCATACATGTGTGTCTATAGAATATTATTCTTATAGATATCCTTACAAGTGGTATCAAAGCCTACTCCATGATTGATTCTTTGAGAGATTATGAAATTTAGGATGAACTTTTGGCATAAAATCAAGGTTTTTAAAGTTTTTTTCTCACAAAAAAAAGGGTTTTCGTTCAGATCTGTATCGTGATCTGCTTCGTCAGATCTGCATGATCTGGTTCGTTTAGATCTGCATCGTGATCTGATTCGTCAGATCTGCATGATCTGGTTCGTTCAGACCTGTATCGTGATCTTCTTCGTCAGATCTGCATAGTGATCTGGTTCGTTCAGATCTGCATTAGGCCCATGTGCATAACAAGTTTTATAAAGGCCTGAATAATATCTTGATCTGTTAGGTTGTTGGATCAAAATTAGGCCCATGTGTATTACAAGTTTTATTTGAAATTTTCCATTGGGCCACAACTTAATTAAAAGACATTTGGGCGGTTGGGTTTGGGTTGCTGGGATAGGGTCAGACCCTGCTAGGTCAGATGGGTCACCTTGGTCGAGTTCAGAGAACTGGTCCATCTTGTTTTGGCTATTTGCACCTAGTAGAATTTGTCTGAGCCACCCTGATAATATATATATATATATCAGGAAATTAAATAACAGACCTAAATAATGTACCGGATTTACTTGATGTAAGGTCCATTATTTAGGTCCGTTATTTATTTATTTATTATTATTATTATTAAGGCAATTTATTTGAAATTTGAAATTTAAATATTTTTTGGGATGCTTCTAATGACTTATTTAGTTTGTCTAACATTTGATTGAACTAATTAAAATAAGATGTCACCAAAGTGACCTCTCTTACGTAGATTAATTTATTGAGAATGTTAAGATGTTTGTGTTTGTGAGTTCATGCGGATATTACCCGGCCCAAAGGAAGGATAGTATTTGGCCGAATTGCATACACATCTGTATTGATAAATATGTGACATTATAAAGTTTCCATGTGAATAATAAGCCGATCCAAAGATAGACTTATTGTTTGACAAGAGTTATTGTCAATATTTGATCACCACACAAGTTAATATTACTGTCCATAGACTTGATATTAATGTTGTGTTAGGTATCTTGAGATGTATTCCATAATTGTTTGAATTTAAAGATTGTTTATTAAGATTATGATGTGAACATGCATGCTCATTAGGTTTTTTCTCTGTACAACTATCATGTCTGTTACTTCAATATCTGCTCATGCAAACAGTATTCCCATGCTTAATGGGACAAACTTCAAGGAAGGGAGAGATAACATCTTAATCGTTCTTGGCTGCATGGATCTAGACCTTGCACTAAGGATAGAACAACCCGCTACTCTTATGGCTGAAAGTTCTTATGAAGAAATGAGGAACTTTGAGAAGTGGGAACGCTCTAATCGCATGAGTCTAATGATCATTAAGCGCGGCATTCCGGAAGACTTTAGAAACGCAATATCTGAAGGGGTAACTAAGGCCAGTGATTTCCTTGCTGAAATTGAAAAACGTTTTGTAAAAAATGAAAAGGCTGAAACAAGCACACTTTTAGCTAGCTTGATTTCAATGAAGTACAAAAGCAAGGGAAACATAAGGGAGTACATCATGGAGATGTCTCACATTGCTTCCAAACTTAAGGCACTAAAGCTCGAGTTGTCTGACAACTTGCTCGTGCATTTAGTATTGATATCTCTTCATGCACATTTCAGTCAGTTATAGCTGTCAAAAGGATAAATGGACTCTTAACAAGCTCATTTCATATTGTGTGCAAGAAGAGGAAAGGTTGAAGCAAGAGAGATTTGAAAGTACTCATCTGTCAAGTACCTCTAAGGATAAGGGCAAGAAAAAAAAAGAAAAATGAAGCTACTAAGGGTCCAGATCAAAAGAAACCTAAGGAAAATCAAGGATGTTTCTTTTAAGGAAAGCTAGGACATGAAAAAAAGAATGTAGTAAGTATCATTCTTGGCGTGCCAAGAAAGGTACATTTTTTACTTTGGTCTGTTCTGAGGTTAATTTAGTTTCGGTGTCTAGAAGCACTTGGTGGTTAGATTCTGGAGCTACCACTCACATAAGTGTTTCTATGCAAGGTTGTCTGAGTTATCGAAAGCCAAATGATATTGAAAGATACATCTTTGTGGGCGATGGAAAGTCGGTAGATGTTGTGGCAATAGGGCATTTTAGGTTATTGTTGAGAACTGGTTTTTATTTGGATTTGAAAGACACTTTTGTTGTATCGTCCTTTAGACGGAATTTGGTTTCTGTTTCTTTATTGGACAAATATGGTTATAATTGTTCATTTGGAAACAATCATTTCAGTCTTTCATTGAATTCAAATATTGTTGATACTAGTTCATTAAGTATGTTTGATAAACTATATTTGCTTGATACTATTGCATCATATAATGAAACCTTGCATGTGGATTCACAGGGTACTAAACACAAGCTAAACAAAGAAAATTCATCAAAATTATGGCACAAGTGTTTGGTCATATATCCAAATCTAGAATTGAACGACTTGTGTCAGAAGGCATTTTGGATTTACTTGACTTTTCAGACTTAGATGTCTATGTTGAGTGCATCAAGGGAAAACAGACCAAACAAGAGAGATTGGGTGCTAATAGATCTTCAAACGTCTTAGAATTGATACATACGGATATCTGTGAACCATTCCCTATGGCTTCTTAGAATGGTCAACGATACTTTATATCATTCATAGACGACGACTCACGTTATGGGTACCTTTATCTCATTCATGAGAAATCAGCGTCACTGGATGTATTCAAGTCTTTCAAAACTGAAGTTGAAAACCAACTCAGTAAGAAAATTAAGTGCGTTAGATCTTATCGTGGTGGAGAGTACTACGACAGATATGACGGTTCAGGAGAACAACGTCCAGGGCCATTTGCTAAATTCCTAGAGGAATGTGAAATCGTCCCACAGTACACCATGCCAGGTTCACCTAGCATGAATTGTGTCGCTGAAAGACGAAACAGAACTCTTAAGGAAGTGGTGAGGAGTATGACTAGTCATTCTACCTTACCAGAATCACTCTGGGGAAAAGCAATTAAGATAGCAGCTACCAAGAATCCTTATGAACTTTGGACAGGCTGAAAGCCTAGTTTAAAGCACTTTCATATTTGGGGATGTCCATATGAGGCTAGGCCTTATAGGCCAAATGAAAACAAATTGGACTCCAAGATAGTAAGCAGCTCTTTTATTGATTATTCAGAGCGATCTAGGGGCTACAAATTTTATGATCCCACAATTAGCTCTATTTTTTAAACGGGAACTGCGACTTTTTTTGAGGATGTTGAGTTTGGGGGGAGAAATAAGGTATGAGACATTGTCTTTGAGGAGGAATCGATTTCCACTCCTACTACTATTTTTGACATTGTACATGTTTTTGTACCTGTCTTTGATCAAGAAATAGATCTGAAACCTCAACAAGACAATGTTGAACAACTCTCTGTTCAAATTGAAGTAAATGTTCCAGATGAACAAACTCAACAACCTCAAGGACAAATGTCATTAAGGAGATCCACGAGAGAAAGGAGAAATGATATTAAGGATGATTACATAGCTTTTCTCCAAGAACATGAGGAAAATGATGGATTGATGGAAAATGATCCAATCAACTTCCATCAAGCCATGCAGGATTCTAACTCTCAAAAGTGGATAGATGCTATGAATGAGGAGTACAAGTCTATGCAAGAGAATCAAATTTGGGATCTTGTCCCATTACCTAAAAATATAAAGCTCATTGGTTGTAAATGGATATTCAAAACCAAGATGGATTAAAAAGGTAATGTGGAGAGATATAAGGCTCGTCTTGTAGCTAAAGGCTTCACTCAAAAGGAAGGCATCGACTATAAAGAAATTTTCTCTCCGGTTTCAAAGAAAGTCTCATTTAGGACAATGATGGCACTTGTTGCGCACTTTGACCTTGAGCTACATCAGATGGATGTTAAGACAACATTTCTCAATGGCGACATTGATGAAACAATTTATATGGTGCAACCAGAAAACTTTGTGTCTGGAGACCCAAAGAATATGGTTTGCAAACTAAAGAAATCCATCTATGGGCTCAAGCAAGCTTCCCGTCAATGGTACCACAAATTTCATCAAGCAATTGTCTCATTTGGTTTCGAGACAAATGCAGTTGATAATTATGTGTATCATAAGTTCAGTGGGAGTAAGGATATCTTCTTGGTTTTGTATGTTGATGACATACTGCTTGCCACTAATAACAAAGACATGTTGCACCAAACTAAGAGATTTCTATCAAAGAAATTTGATATGAAAGATCTTGGTGAAGTTTCTTTTGTTTTAGGGATTCAGATACACCGAGATCGCTCTCGGGGAATTCTTGGATTATCGCAAAAAAGAGCTATATAGAAAAGGTGCTTAAAAGATTTGGCATGCAAAATTGTAAACCAGGAGACACCCCTATAGTTAAATGAGACAAATTCAGTCTTAAACAATGCCCTAGGAATAAACTTGAAGTTAAAGAAATGCAAGAGATTCCCTATGCATCAGCTGTTGGGAGTCTAATGTACGCTCTGTTTTGTACACGTCCAGATATAACATTCATTGTTGGAATGCTAGGCGGATATTTAGACAACCCTAGGATGGATCACTGGAAAGCAGCCAAACGGGTTATGAGATATTTACAGAGAACTAAGGATTACATGCTCATATATAAGAAATCAGATCAGTTGGAGATCATAGGGTATTCTGATTCTTATTTTGCTAGATGCCAAGATAGTAGGAAATCCACATCAGGCTACATTTATCTTTTAGCTGGAGGAGCTATTTCTTGGAGAAGTGCCAAACAGACACTCATAGCTTCTTCCACTATGGAAACAGAATATGTAGCATGTTTTGAGGCATCCAATCATGGATTATGGCTGCAAAATTTTGTCATCGGGCTGCGCATTCTAAAGAGCATTGAAAGACCACTAAAGTTATATTGTGACAATAACTCAACAGTTTTAAATGCCAACAACAACAGGAGCTCATCTAGGTTAGATCATATTGACATAAAGTTCTTGGTTGTGAAAGAGAGAGTACAGAATAAACATATTTCCATAGAGCACATTGGGACAAACTCCAAGATTGCGGATACGCTTACTAAGGGATTACCACCCAAGGTCTTTCATGAGCACACTGCTCATATGGGTGTTATATCATTTGAGGATATTTTGGTTTAGTGGGAGTTTGTATATTTGATTGCTCTATATTGGTTTTTGGACACATTTTGGGTATTTTCTGCAGAAAGTATTCATTTTATTCACACTCTGGTTTATTGTGTTAAAGTTCGATCTCAATAAAGTTTAAAGTAGGACCAGTTGTAAATAGGCATGTTTAGATCACGTTACATGTAATTTCCATGCTACGCATCCATGATTGATCTATGTTATTTGATTGTATGGGTATACGTGACTATTGATGGATTTAGTTGCGCTAAATGTGACGAAAGTTCTTTTAATCCTATACATGTATAGTCAATGGACGAGATTGTTTGAAAATACATTCATATGTAATAGCAAATTTTGAGCTCATTAAGTTATACACAATTTAAGGTAACATAAGTGGCCCAAGTAGGAGATTGTTGAAAAAATCCAACATGTGTGGGCACACATATGTGTTTAATGTGTATTATTATCTTAAGGTATAGCCCAAATAAATTGTGATCTAATATGATTAATTGGGTTAGGGTATTAAAATGTCATGGGCTTAATGTGTAGATACACTTGAGCAATTTCTAATTTGATGAGGGACCAAATTAGAAATTGGAAAGTTAGAATAACTGATAACCCATCAGTTATAAATACAGGGTTATGGTCCCCAATTGTGCGTATGTTTTGTTCTTCTAGAATTCCCTTCTACAGAGATATATACAGAAAACATATGTTATCAACTGGAAGATCAAGACTCATCCCTTTCTTGAAGTGCTATCATGGATCAAGGTACGCTTCCGCTTTATTCTTGATTGTTTTTCTTCTCATTGAATCAATATGGAGCATACATGTGTGTCTGTAGAATATTATTCTTATAGATATCCTTACAAGACTATCATATGACTTTCCAAAGTTAAACAATACGAAAAAATATACATATTCCATAACCATTGCAACATCCAAAATGAACAAGAACCATACCAGCAAAATGCATGTTTACAAATGAAGACCAAGTCAATTATTGCTTTAACATAAAATGAAAAATGGGAGTGGTAGTTTGTGACCTGACCTGTAGTCTTCAAGTCTGACTGTACAACAAAGATCAGTAAACAAAACCCACTTACATCTTTAAAAACATAGTCAAGAGGGGTGGGGTTTGGCCAAGTAATATCTTTCCCTGTTGTAAATAATCAAAAAAATGCAATTCTACTAAGGAAATTCATTGATTTTATTCTCTCATTCAATCCCTATATCTCTTTATACAAAATCTTTATCACCTCACATACATATGAAATAAAGGAAGCCTATTTATCAGGGGCGGATCCAGGATTGCAAACAAAGGGGGGCACCAAAAATGAATAAATCGTGGATAACTTAATTCCAAAAATAAATAGATAAATATGATTAAAATAGAGTTTCAAAAGTAGTACAAGAGAAACATACTTAATGAGTCAATATAGATGCACAGTATATTTAGGAAGAAGCTTTCTGCGAGTTCTCATGTTCTGGTAATGCGGCATAATCACCTCATCATCGATGTCATTAAATATATCTTTCTCAATATATGTTATTAAACTATCTTCCATCCATTGATCTCCCATATCGATTACGATTCTTGACAATCTTCATAGTAGAAAAAAGCTTTCTCGACATTGGCAGTTGCAACTGGTAATACCCACCAGCCTAAACATCAAGGTGATTAAACAAATACCCCCAACCTAAATATCAAGGTAATTAAATAAATACCTCCAACCTAAACATCAAGGTGATTGACAAAGTACAATTTTTTTTTCTTGGAGTACAGTACATCAAGTCTTAAGAGATGATTAGAGGTGATAGAAATTCATTAAATTATTGAATTAGATAAAAACTCAAACTCAAAGACACTATCTGAAATTGAAATTGGAAGAAGAAATTTTAAGAAATGATTAGAAGTGATGGAAATTTTTCTTGGTGTACATCCCAAAGCAAATCAATTGGATCTGCCCTGTACATCCCAAAGCAAGATTTAAACCAATTTGTGTAAGGTTGCCATCATTGGAATGGTAACCTCATTAATGGATTCAATTATTGTCAAAGATTCAAGGTAAGAAGAGGGAGACGGTCACAGAGATCCAAGGTAAGAAAAGTTGTTAAGCTTCATAAGGTGATTTTGTTGTTGTCCTGTTGATTTCATTTAGAAACCTATAATCAAACAAAAACTCACCTTGTTTCGCAATCACAGGGATGGACAAGAAGATATTGTTGAGGACCGAAGGCGTGGAGGCCAGAGACTGGAGGCGGAGACTCGTTTTCTTCTTCGTCAATTGTGATATGTGGTTGTTGTTTTTATAAGAGGGGCAACATAAAATTTCTAAGGGGGGCAACATGAAATTTAAATAGGGAGCAATATTGAAATTTTATATACTATGATAGATTTTTTTTTTAAACCTAAGGGGGTCAATTGACCCCCTTACCCAAGCTGTAGATCCACCCCTGCTATTTATAGGCAAAGCTAACTCCTGCATGGACCGACACATACCCAACCATACAAGCTATCTTATAGCCACCTCATAGCCACATGATGTCACCTCATCATGAGGTGGACATCCACATCATTTCAGAACACTCTCCCTTGGATGTTCACTGCATGTTGTCGATAGACTTAAGTTTTGTTGGATACGCGAAAAGTTACCTCATTAAAACCTTGCTAGGAAAATCCAGTGGGAAAAAACCTCAGCGAATGGAAAAGAGTATAGCGTGCAAATTGTCCAAAGTCTTTGGCAAAATTAGGCCACTCTTATGGAATGTTCCATTTGATAATCATAGCAAAGGGATGAGATTGTATCTATTACCAAACAATGATTTCTAAAAATGGCATTCAAACTCAAGTCTCTTCTTGAATACATGAGTATATCCTCATATAATGAAGGTTGTATTACCATCATTGTTGCCTTCATTAAAACCTTGACAGGAAAAACCCAATGGGATAAAACCATGTCGAAGGAACAAGAGTACAGTCACCACTTTTTCATACTTCAGGATGCTCTATGCGCATAATGTTGCATCATTAAAACCTTGAAAGGAAAAATCAATGAGAAAAACCTTGTTGAAGGAAAAAGAGTACAACGCACATAAATCAACTAATAGTATATTTTGATATGATGTGTAGCATACTTCTGGATGCTTTTGTACATACTTCTGAATGCATACTGGAGGGTATACTTCTGGATACTCCCCTTGATGATGACTCCTCCTCATGATAGTAGAACTTGAATTACTTGGATAATTAAGTCGGTGCTAAACTAATATGATGAAGCCTTCTTGCATTTGAACAATACATGCAACATTGTCGTCATATATGGTAGTTGACCAATCAATAAGTTTGTTTAATATACCTCCAAGAAATAGTTGCATTGTAACTCATAAATACAAAACCTGCATGTGAGCTATCCTTATAAGGGTCAAACAGAGAACTCGAATCCGCATAGTCAACTAGGTGGGAATGGTTAGTTAAATCACAAGAATAAAGTCATATACGAAGATACATGTGTCATATCATGCAAATATCGATAAGTCTATGCAAACACTATAATGCACAAAAAAAATGTTATATCAGGTTATGTACTTGGTACCAAATATAATAATGCACCAATGATACTCGCATATGGTACTTCAGGATCGAGTATCCTTTAATTGGTTGATACAAGTCTTTCTAGAGATCTAAAGATCAGACGATCGTGGAGTAACTAAGTGTTACAAATCTTAGTAATATACCTCGGTTGATGAAGCAATATTCCTCTAATATTTTACTCGATCTGCATGCTGAGACAAAAGTTGTTCTTTCAAGGTCTTTAATTGCAAACAATATTATCAAGGTCCAATAAGAGTTATACAGTTAACGATATCATAAGAAAGACATATAGTCAAATTTACATAACCTTCCTTACCAAGACAATTATAACACAATCTTGTGAAATGGTTCAAATCGTATAAAGCATGTCCTAGTTGTATTGAGTAATTATTTCATGACATCGCTTCTGGCAAAATAAATCTTTAAGGAATTTTCATGTAAATATTTGTATCTAACAAAGTAAATCCTTCAGGGATTTATAAATATCTGTATAAATTCCCATAAGTAGTTACGACATTCATAACTTGCATATCAAGTTTTCAAACACTACAAAACTAAATGAAAATGTAGTTATATCCATAACTAGGAATATTTTATCAAATGTTGGGTTGCTGCAGGAACCTTGTGCCACGAATCTTGTCATATATCTGATAGTCCCATTTTTCTCATTTTGTTTTCTTACAAATACTCGTTTGAAACCAAGAGGGTTTACACACTTAGGTGTATGTATTATAGGTCCAAACACACCACATTTTCAAGGGAACCCAATTCCACTTGGATAATATATTTCCATTTGGTGGACTTAATTCACCTTGGACAATATATTTTCATTTGGCCAATCATTTATTTGTCGGCATTTATAAATATGTGGTGTAATTTCAGTATCATTTCCCTTTGATATTTCGGTAGCTCCCATATATGTGAACATGTCATCAATGATCATTTCATGTGATTCCACATATATTGAGATCTCATTATTTTCAGGTACCTGAACCTCTTCCAGGGCTTTTAAGTCACTTTAGGGATATGAATAACCACTTATAAGATAATGGAGAAAAGTGGAATGACCTCTTCTGGAGCGTCATTTAATGTTGTTTCTTCTGGAGCGTCATGGCCTATTCAGAAGCGTTGCTACTTCTGGAGCTTCATGACCTCTTCAGGAGCATTATGTTATGCTCTTCTGGAGCTTTATATTCAACTTCTTCTGGAGTCTTTACATCTTCTGTAGGAGTTTCAAACATTGCTTTTTTGGAAGCATTAGGGCATGAATTTTTACTAATTCTCCTTTTTCTGAAGAGTGAAATCTTTGGAACCTATATGTGTGTTACGCTTCTGGCGTACAACAAATTCACTAGTTGCCTTATTCGAACTTTGTCCTTCAGGGATACAAATTCGATCAGGTATATTCACAGCTGACACTCATGAAATGAGACAAAATGGAAGTATTCTAATTCCACGCTGTTTTATCTCTAATTCCACGCCGTTCTATCTCCATATCTCCCCCTAACAGTGGGAATAGAGTCACACTATGCAATTTCACAACATGCAATACGCTATGTTCCCAGATAATATTAGGTAGTCTAGACTACATAAGTAAAAGTCTTCCACAAGGTGAAGACGTCTAACATAATGGTTACCGTGCAGAAGCTTATGGTATGTGATATACCAACTCCAAAAACGTTATAATCCCAATGATTTAATGAAAATTATATCTAATGCAGCTGCAGGCTTTCAACATTAGATGTGATGTATATATCTTAAATGCAAGCTTCAGGCTTTATACATACATTTCTAATGTAAGCTTCAGGCTTCCAACATTAGATGTGATGTATATATGTTGACATAAAACAAGTTTCTTTAGAAACTGCAATAATAAATGGTGGGCTCTTCTAGAGCCGTCAAGAAATTGCACACGTTTAGTTATGACACACACAATTTGTGTCGTAACGGCCAGTATTGAGAAAATGTTCGGACTTGTCAATAAATTATGGGTAGTAGCACTAACAATTAAACAAATACGATCGTCCATAATTTGCAATGTAAAATCATATTTGCAGTAAATAAATCAAACAAATAATGTACTGCATATGTTTCACATGTAGCAACAAATATTCTAATGTAACATCATCTATGATAGTAATGTATCACAAGTAGAAAGTATGCTCGACCACTGCAGGTGGTTTGTATTATAACATTGTGGTAACCATTACTGGGGTGAATACTTTTGCTAATGGCTACCTATGCTGGAGTTACTTCATACTCGAAGGTATTTATGTTGTGCATGTTTTCTATTTCTAACTACACATGACACTTACTACAGAAAATATCAGAGAATATGTGGTAAGTGTTGTCATTACATCTGCTGGGGTAGTAACTGCTATTGATGTAATTGTTATAATCACCTCTGCTAAAGTGATTATTTGACTACTTCTTCTGAAATGATTATTGTGGTTACATCTTCTAGAGCTACTACTTCAGGAGTTGACATCTTTTATATAAGTTATTCACCCATAAAAGGTGCACCACTTGGTCAATAGAATAACTCTCCATGAGATGTGTAATAAAAATCACATAGCTTACTACCCATATTTTAATTTTCTATAAATCACCATAAAGACACAGGCTGGTCTCTTGCACATACTTTGATGTTTGACATGCTTACCTCCCTAACTCTCTAGGTCTCTTTACCCAATTTACTTGAGTTCAATAGTTCAATATGAATCAGAACAAGAGCAAACCAATTATTACATAAATTAGGCTCAATGGTATTTAAAATTTACAAGCCTATTGTAATTTAGCAAGTCCAGTCCAATCATTAATCAAACGGGTCCATATGAAATAAGTTTAAATAAATAGGTCTAATTGAATAAGCCATATGAGCGTTCACAGAAATAGGCCCAGTAAACAATGAATCAGACCATCTGGACTAAAAGTGACCCAATTGAATCTTAACTGAATCAGCTAACCAGTTCATCTAGATTCGAACCAAATCCAACAGTAAATAGACTTAAATAATCAGGCCTTAATTTATCAATCAGGCTCAATAAACAATTAGGCCCAATGAATTAAGTAAACAATCAGGCCCAATGAATTAAGAACTAACAGACCTAAGTGAATTCAAAGTTTTAGCCCATTTAACTTATACATATAAACTAATGCAATCTATAAAACCCAGTTAAAATCATGTAGAAATTACATGTAATTATTAATCTAAGACAGGGCAAAACACTATGTCAACCTGATAACTAAGGCTGAAAATATAGAGATCTAAGTTATCCGCATTTGATTTGTTCAAGTAACAACAAACAAAAGAAATAAGTAGGATGATATTGAAAGCACTATGAATGATCAAGTAATATAGCAGCAAGATGGGATTTGTGGCTATTGTAATTTCAAATTATTATCACCCTTTGGTGGTGGGTTTATTATTATATTCATGTACTTTTATTAGGTTAATGTGCACTCCAACTCATATTCCTATGTGCAGTGGAGTGTGTGCAGTCTATAAATGTGAGCTTAACTCAAGGAACTCCAATGACTCTGAAATGATCTCTAAGGGAGACACAAATCCTTGGGGTAAGCGGTATGAATTAGGCTATATTTTAATCAGATTTAAGTTTGTCATAAATTTGTTGTGAATCCCTGGACTAGTTTATTGAAAAGACCCCATCATGAACATTGTGTGTCCCTTATTCCCTAGGAACACCTAGAGCATGTGACTGTAATTCCCAAACAAACTATCAAAGTAAATAATGAGAAACAGAAATTCTAATTGTCGAGGAAATGAGCGAGGAAACCAGCGAGGGAAATGAGGTGGAGGGGGTGGAAACCGTTCACCCCCTCGGGATGTGTGCGTTGACTTTTTGTGCGCACATCCCGAGGGGGTGAACGGTTTCACCCCCTCCACCTCATTTCCCTCGCTGGTTTCCTCGCTCGTTTCCTCGACATAAAACACCCACTGACACCTCCTAACCTTTTTGCATGTCATGTTTATTTATTTTATATAAAAAAAGAGGAATTCTAAATGTCGAGGAAACGGGCGAGGGACGGGACGTGGCGGGGTGGGGACCGTCCACCTCGCTGGGGATGCGCGCACCAAAAATGATGGCATGCATCCCGAGCGGGATGGACGGTCCCCACCCCGCCACGTCCCGTCCCTCGCCCATTTCCTCGCCCGTTTCCTCGCCATGTAGCATTGCTCATAAAAAAATGATGAAAGCATATCATGATGTCCCTAACAAAACAAAACCCATCTTGCAATAAATAACAAGATATGAGTTTTGTAATTGGACTTCGCCAGTCTTTTTTTTTTTTTTTTCTTATCTTATATTCTCTTATTTCTTGACATCTTTGTATAAGCTTGATGTGGGTTTGCTCTGAAAATGAAAGAAGATCAGAGGGAATTTCAAAAAACGCCCCTCAAACTTCCATTATCATCACGAGAGCTTTGGTTCAATTTGGGGAGTTTACTTGGACCTAATACAGTACAACAATTTTCTTCCATTTTCAAGCCAATCTCAATGAGGTGATGGATCAAACTAGACCTACAGAACAAACTTGTGGTCGATGGATCAAGGATCCCAAAAATTATATCAAATGGGGCCGGTAAGTTCTATGGCAATGTACTCTGATCCATTTTCTTCATGTTAAAGAAGTTCCTAATTCTAATGCTCTACTTGTAAGTGCTCCTTTCTCTTTTAGAACCCAACACCAATAACACAATTACATTCTCCACCATCAACTACCTTCAACAAACATGTCAGCAGGCGCTCTCTTACAAAGGTCGCCCAAATAGGAGCCACTTCAACAGACTCATTGTTCCTAAAGAACTTTGGGGTGACGCGAAATCACGATCTATGTTCAAGATGGAAGTAGATACAATGAGTTGTTTGGTCTAAACACATCACATATTAGAATCAACAAAGCAATTGTGAATGGTAACATGAACTAGCAAATGTTTATTGGTTAGAAAATTTACCAGTTAACTCTTTTGAATAAAGAGTTGGTAAGTAAAGAAGACAAAGATAAATACTGGCTTTGTGTAGAGTATATATTGTTCAAAGAAAATAAGTGAAGCTGCTACCCATTAGAGCTTAGTGATCCGAATGTGCATGCATATGTATTTAATCGACGAAATGATAATACCTGATCGGAGAGCATCGTGCTGATAACATGTTGTAAATAATCAAAAAATGCAATTCTACTAAGGAAATTCACTGATTTTATTCTCTCAGTCAATCCTTGTATCTCTTTCTACAAAATCTCTTTCACCTTACATACCTATGAAATAAAGGAAGCCTATTTATAGGCAAGCTAACTCCTGCATGGATGACGCATACCCAACCATACAAGCTATCTTATAGCCACCTCATAGCCACATGATGTCACCTCATCATGAGGTGGACATCCACATCATTCCATAACATTCCCAAATTTGTAGAGCTGACTTTTTTTTATTTTTAATGAGTCATCTAGGACCATCTCTTTGCCAAAAAAAATTTTACCTCGGTTATTTGAAGGAATGGTTTCTACACCTGTAATATCATGTTGAAATCCGCTTTCTCCTTGCTTCACAACTTCTTTTGAAGAAATTTTCACAATCCCCAAGCTCAAGCTTTGTTCTTCAATTCAAATGGAATTTGTATAACTTGCATTGCCCTTGCATCAACCATCCCCTGTATCTCAGTATTCGTCTCTGACGTTGAGGAACTTGTTTCAACCACATGGTCCTTAGCTACTGGAATAACCAAATTCCTTAAGGTCTGCCACTATGTTCTCCATCTCCTTCTTTGGGTTCATGTCCGGTTCTTGCGCATGAAGTAAATGCTCTTCCCTCATGTGCTCCCCTCCAGGGACAACTTCCTCATCAACTCCGTATCTTCCTCCTCCAAAACACTAAAAGAATTATTAACAATCAACCCCATCCCAGTCTCGCAAGGAGCTTTCACTCCTAAATTAAAATGTTTTCCCTTCTTTTGAGTTCAAATTGATTCAATAGTGTCCTCTTTAACTATAGGACTAGATAGTTCAACTCCCTGCAAATTCTTCACACGACTAGTTCCCACATCTGGAATTATTGGATCCGCCTTTTTTTATCACTGGTCTATAGACTAGTTTAAGTTCCACCATTTCCTTTTTTTTTTTTTTTTTTTCCTTTTTTCCAACTTGGGTTTCGACCTCTGACACTACACCAAAAGGCCTGTTTAGCTACAGGGAGGTGGCCACGGCTCTAAGCCGTTGGTTTATTTGCCACGGCTAAAAACCGTGGCTATAACGGCCAACGGTTTAAAATCGTGGCTAAAAAAATTACACCAAAAGGGTTGCCACGGTTTTAAACCGTGGCTATAACTGCCAACGGTTTATAACCGTGGCTAAAAATGCCAACGGTTTAAAACCGTTGCTAAAAAAATTTCACTTTCGCGCTTTTTGGTGAAAATATTTTCGCGCTTTGGAGGGAGCAATTTCGCGCTTTGGCGAAAAAAATTGGGGAAAAACAGATTCTCACTCTCCACACCTCCTCTTCACAAGCAGTATTTTGATTCTCGAAGCAGAGAAGAAGAAGGACGAAGAAAAAGAAGGAAGTTTTTTAAGGTAATATCTCCTTCTTCTTCTTTAGATCTTGAGAGAACCGAACTGAAGAAGCTCCTTCTTCAGATCTCCTTCTTCTTCATATTTCATGGCACCCCCAAATCTCTCTCAAAAGCTCCTCTCTTCACAAATCTCTCGTAAAAGCTCCTCTCTTCTTCATCTTTCATGGCACCCCCAAGCATGATTTCTTCAAGCAGAATAGTCTATTGTTCTCATCTCTTCCTCTTCCCATTTGCAAAGTTGAAAAGTTAGGGTTTCCTCTCTCCATTTATCAATCTAGAAGGGCTCAAACTCAATATCACCAATTTATCAATCTCTTACCCGCAATTTATGGAGAGATATCTCCAACAGATCCGGAAACCCATTGAAGAGACCAATTGATGGCTATGATCCTGACACTAGACACTGTCTGTATGGTTTGATATGAACAATTTCCGACATTTTGTGCCTTTGTTCTGCAATGCTTTTCCCCTTTTATTTTGTTATTTAAACATAGAACTCTTGTTAGTTTCACGTGCACCATTTGATTTCAATCTCTTCAATGAGCTGTTCTGCATGATGCTGATCTGATAATGTTGGCACTTGCAACTCACGAACTACATTTCTCAATCCTAAGAGAGGTTAGTTTAGCTATGTCTCCCTACACCATTTGAACGGGCAACTCTAAATTTTCATTTGTTTATAAAAACTTGAATAATCAATTATCTCCATTTGTTAGGACACCAAGAAGGGATCAGAACGAGATGTAGCTTTTGAGGTATATATATCTTTGTCCTTGTCATAATAGTTATGCTTGTTCAATACTTTTCTGTAAGCTTTCATGCTTGATTTCGGCTTATATTTCTTCATTTGTCACCTTTTTTTTTTTTGGAGGATGCAGTTCTTAAACTTATGGACCTTGAGGGAATATTTGGAGTTGGACCTGAAAATCGAGGAACCCCCATTTCAACTTGATCTTGAACGCTTGATAGATGATTTCATATTCATCTGCTTCTTCATGGGGAATGATTTTCTGCCACATATGCCTTCATTGGAGATAAGAGAGGTTAATTATTGCTTTGCACCGCATTCATGGCACATTGCTTTTTATGACTTTAGTATGTTTTGCATAAAGAGTAAACTAGTAGAGGATTTGATTTATCCTGAAACTGTATATTTTCAGAATGCTATTGATTTGTTGATGGTTGTGTACAAAAATGAATTCAAGAGTTTGGGAGGATACCTGGTCGACATGCAAAGGGTATGAAAAGGCTCCATAGTTTTATGCTTATGAATCTGTAAATCAGAGGTGTAACAGAGTAGTCGTTTTGTTTTTTCTGTTTTTGTAAAGGTGGAGGACAGGAAAGCTGGTTATGTGAAGTTAAAGAGAATTGAGAAGTTCATCCTATCTGTGGGCACTTATGAAGATGTGATATTTAAGAAAAGGTTAATTTTACACCAGCAGATGAAAAAAAAGATATTGCGAGAATTGGCACAAGATACAAATGATTTGGAGACTGAGGTAATGCTACATTTGGTAAAGGTTATATAGGATATGGGATTCTCTTGGATAATTGACTTAACTAATGTTCTCTCTCTTTTTTTTCCTTGTTTTGTGTAGCGAGATGACATACTTGTTCAGGCTCCAATAAGTAAATTGGAGCTGAATGCAAGGAAGGGTTATAATGAAGATACTTTCTTTAAAGGATCTTGTCCAACATTGGGCAAATTTGATGATGATGATGATGTATGCTAATTCTTATATAACTATAATGCTATATTTGGAATTTGGTGCCTGTTATTTTCACATGAAATTTTTTGGGAACCACTTGATTAAGAGTTCAATCTAAATATTTTGTTGTTGTCTTCTAGGTTGTGAAGAACACGAAGGAGTTGAAACGACAGCTAAAGGATATGATCCGTGAGAAGGGTGATTTATTCAAACATGGTAGATTATTGACAGACAAGGTCTGTGCTTTCACTTTTTGAATTTCTCGTGTATGTAATAGTGAAGTACTTCCTGCTTCATGTATACAGAGTACTGCTCTGAAAGGATGAAAATAATTCTAATTTGTAAATCTGAGAGGTTGTTTGCACATATTTTATGCAGGTCAGATTGGGTTTACATGGATGGAGGGAAAGGTACTACAAGGAGAAATTCAAAGCAGAAGGCTCGGAAAAAATGGAAATCATTTGCAAAGAAATAGTACGTCTTATTTTAGCAAAATATTTTGTCTTTTTTTTATATTGGATTTTTTTTTCAGTCACATTTGAATTTTCCCACCATGTCTTCCTGTGTTTCTATAAGTTATATTCCCCCATAAAAGCTGATCATAAAGTTCCAGAGTTTGAAGTCATGTTGATTAGTCGTCGGGTGATAGTGTCATCCCGTAAATTTTTTATGATACTTTTTGTATCAACTTGTAGGTTAAAAAGTACGCTGAAGGACTTTGTTGGGTGCTTTAGTATTACTTCTATGGAGTTCGATCATGGACGTGGTGAGTTTTGTTTATGAAAATTAGTTTGTACCAATCTACACTTTTTTGTGTGATGAATAACAAAATCCCTTTTTGGTGCAGGTTTTACCCATATTATTACGCTCCTTTTGCTTCCGATCTGAAGGGTTTAGCAAGTGTTTCAATGAAGTTAGAAAGTGTTTGGGTTGCTTTGCTGACAAGGTTTTGTTATATTTCTGGTGTTTTGATTGAGTTTGCGGGGAAGTTCTTTTTCAAGAATGAGAAACGAGGTTTATCAATCATTTCCTTCACACCTCTACTTCGGTAATTTGAATCTAGAAACTCGTAAACTCAATGTTTAACAAATTATTCATTTGTTCATGATTTTGATTGAATTTTGTATTCAGGAAACAACGAATTTCAGATGCTGAACTCAGACATCTCTAAGTAAGTCATTTTTTCTTCCTTTTATGGTTCTTGTTTTACGCTTTCTTTGAGTCTTGAAAAAAGTGAGTTTTGCGAAACTCAAAGCCCAGATTAGATTGTTATCTTGCATTTCAGCTTCTTTCGCGATTCTCGGCTCTCCAATGATCACCAATATGGGAATTTATTGCCACTCTCAACTATAGAATCTTCCCAAACTCTTACCTCTCTACAAAGCCCAGGTTCGATAAAAACCATATTTATTTATGTCATAATGACTGTTATGAAGATTTCAGTTTAGACCACATTTCTCTAATGGCAAGAAACCTTTTTTGTTTCTTCTTTGTTCTTTGTTCCTTGAATATTGATTGTTTGGCAAGCTTCATCACACTTTCTATTAAAGTTTTCTTCTTCAAAACTGATATATGCATTTGTTTGTGGATAATCTAATTATCAGAATCTGATGCATTTATGTGAATCACAGGTTAAATACAGAGTATCCCTTATGCAACATGTTCAAATTGTTCATGTGTGCGGTTTGTCAAGTAGAAATAAAACCGAACAAGGGAACATCGGTGCATGTTGGTTCATCAAATCCAGGAAAAGCGCGTCCTTGGAATGGCCCATTCTTATGCTCTGACTGTCAAGCGAAAAAAGAAGCCATGGAAGGGAAAAGACGTTAGTACAAAAACTATCTTTTGCCTGATTATTCAGAGTCTGAAATTCAGATCCTTCATAAAGTTATCTGATCTCTCCTTATTTATATTTTTCAGATGCAAGAACAGTAGTGATAGTGACTAGCCAAATTACCAGTGCAGCATCACCATGATCGGGCAATGATCTTGCCACTAACAGATTGTTCCAGGTGATGTCCTCTTTTAAGGAAGGAGAGGATGCTCTAAAAAAAATTGGAGAAGCATTGAAGCACAAATCCCTTCAGGCCTCATATCCTCCTGTGTTGCTACTTTGCTCATGATACAGGTATATAGGAACCCATACTTACAACATGTGCTGAATATGGTTGAATTATCTGTCCTGTGCATTTTTCAGTCAGTTCCATTTAGGTTCTGTGACATGTGTGCGTGTGTACCTTAAATGCATGCATGCATAATCCAAAAGCTGAAAAGAGTCGAGAGCAACAGCTTTTTGTATATTTTTAAATAGTTCTGTTCTGACATGTTACTTGTTATTTAAACGGAACAGGCGTGTTCTGAGAGACAATATCCACCAACTGAAGCGGCCCAGATATTAGATTCTTCCATCTCCAATATATAGAGAGATAGAAATGTGCATGGGAATGGTCAAGAACCAAATAATGGCACTCATACCAACAGAGACCCTTTCAGCCATTCAATTGCACACTTTCCTGTAAATATGCAACTCCAATTTCAGTAAGTGAACTTACTCTGTTGCTTCTGTAAAAAATTTCACATTCTAATATTAGCTTGATATCATTAACTATTTGCTAAGTTTCATGTAAGTGACATATCGATGCCTGTTATAGCTTAATTACATGGATCGAGTCTTTATAATTTCCTTGATTTGTACATGATATTTTAGTAATTTTCATTGTTCGATTACTGAAACTTACACCTTCAGGCTAGCTTTGCATCTTAAAACACTAATGCCTCATTTCCTGAATTAGCCTTTTAAAACACTGGATTCACTCTACCTTTTCATTGTAAAACTGACATGTGACATTGATAGTGTATTCATTAGAAATGGTAATTGAAGTTTAACCTTGTGTTTTCTCTTGAACAGAAGTTTGAGGCTTTGGTCTACAGACAATGATAATTACATTTTCAGTTAATAAAGTTTGATTATGAATAGGAAGAAATATGAAATATAAAAGAGAAAAAACCAAAAGGGAAAAGAAAAACAGAATTGTCGCACAGTGGTGCGTATTGTTTCTCATCAGCTTGAATCCGTATTTTTCCTTGTCAAATATGTGTTCATTCATAACAGAATGGTTATATGGTATCTCTTTGGATATTCCTAAATCTACTATTTTTAGATTTTAGAAGTTGTGCTGTGCCATATGGTACACATATACATGCACAGGAACAGGTTGCCTTCTGGTCTATTTGCAACATGGTGCTCACTCTCTTTATCCTTCTGTATTTGCAGCAAAATAAATAGATTTTGATTGATGTTGTTGTCCATGCTGTAAATGAGGACTATGCTGAGATGGCAAATGATTTCACCAGACTTGGTTTCCTTGCTAGTGGAACGGATGTAGCTCCCATAGTTCCAGCTTTAGAAGCTATCTGGCAGAACTCGTCTGGAAAAGGACTAGCAGATTTTAATTTTCGCAGTGTTACTGGTAATGTTAATATCCTTCTTGCCTCCTTCCCTAGGATGATTTTAACTTTAAGTCCAAGTTTTAACTACGATAAGATGCCTCAACATACTTTTAATTCTGGTCTAGTTCACACAATGTCTTTTTCAATAAGTAAAAGGTCGGTGTAAAGATTATATGAAAAGGCTTGAAGAATTTTATGAATAACACTTTTTGCTGATGTTAATGAGATCATTGTGACATTATCTAGATCTGAAAACAGATCAAATGGGACTTGGTTAATTTCACTGTGGCAAAATGGACTCAATGGGATTCTAGCATATCAAATGGGACTTGGCAAGACTATCCAAACCATTGGATTTCTTGCTCATTTGAAAGGAAAAGGCATGGATGGACCCTATTTAGTGATAGCTCCCCTTTCTACTCTTTCGAATTGGGTGAATGAGATAACAAGGTAAAGTTACCATGTTTATTCCTGCTTTCCATTGTCCAACTTCTGTCAACATATGTGCTTATGTGAAAACTGGGTGTTTCAGGTTTGTTCCTTCGATCAATGCAATTATCTATCACGGGAATAGGGACGAAAGGCAGGAAATAAGAAAGAAGCATATGCCAAGACAAATAGGTCCCAAATTTCCCATTGTAATCACTTTTTTTCCATGTCTTGAAGGCAACTGTTGGTGGTGGAGGACGTGGAATGCGTCTTGCTAATGAACCTGAAGAGTTTGTGAAGTTGTTACAGGTATTGGTAGCCACTGACCCAACCAACATTCCTATTGGTTCAAATATTGATATTGCAGTTCATTTATACTGAGTGTTGAATAAGTAATAGCAATAGTTTAATTTGGAAATTCTCTCCATCTCAAGCACATGTTTACAAAACAGATTCAGGAGTATGTGCTGTTTTTCTTGCCAACCTCGACGATAAATCTGATGCAGTTGTGAAATTCAATGGGAACACATATCATTTACCTACGTGGTCTGTGAGCATCCTACCGGACTGTAAAAATGTGGTATTCAATACTGCACAGGTTTGTCTTAGAACTTCTCTTGAACATTTTTAGTTTATCACCTGTATATGGTTGAATGAGAAATTATTTGGGTTTGCTGAAGTAGTTGTATGCTTCAATATTGCATGCTTCAATATTGCATCCTACCGGACTGTAAAAATGTGGCATTCAATATTGCATGCTTCTCTAATGTTTGCTGAAGTAGTTGTAGTCTAACTTGATCAGCTTGCTTGTTGTAGCAAGCAGCTCTTACTAGCTTCTTGTTTCTTTGGTTCCTTTTCTTTTAAATTTTATGCAAGGAAGCAAATAAAGCAAGCAAATAATTCTTGTTATGTCATATAAGCTAAAAAATTATGTTTAAATAGAGATCATATAAGCTAGTTTGATCATGATAGTTGGGATTATTTCTTGCATCTTTGGCACTATTTCAGCTCTATCTAAGATTATTCAGAACTTGAGCTAATGTAAGCTAATGTATTTGGGAATCTCCTTCTAGGAATTGTTTTTTTTTTGTCCCCTTAGTTTTTTAGCTTTCTTTTAATGTTGTTGTTGCTGAATGGAATGCAGGCTGCTAACACAAGTGATGTTACTAAAGGGAGCAGGTTGCTATATGTTGCAGAGTGCTATGTTGTTACATGTAATGTTGTTTAGGAAGGATTTCTGTTAGTTAGTTGTCAATTAGCTGTCAATAAATGTAGTACTATAAATAAGAGATCATAAGAGAGAAAAAGGGATTCATTTGATTTGTAAGAAAATTGTACACTTGAGCATTTGCTCTACAGGAGATTAGCTATCTCGAATTAGCTTTCTTATTGAATACAATTCATTCCATTTACTGTCATCAATCCAGAATTACAATTACAAGTTCTTCAGTCTGTAATTTCTCTTCATTGCCTGTATTGCATCACTGTCAGTAGAACTGCATTGGCTTAACACCGTGACCCAAAAAAAAAAAAAAAAAAATTTTGCCACGGCTTAAAACCGTGGCTAATTATTGCAACGGCTAAAAACTGTGGCTACCTTGCCACAGCTTATAACCGTGGCTAGTACTGGCCACGGCTTAAAACCGTTGCTAAAACTATTGCAACGGCTTAGAACCGTGGCCAAAACTTGCAACGGTTTTAAGCCGTTGCTACTCCTGGCCACGGCTTAGAACCGTGGCTAAGATTGTTGCAACGATTTATAACCGTGGCTAAATCATCAACCGTCCTCGAGATAAAACCGTTGCTAATATTGTTGCCACGGTTTTTAGCCGTTACTGGGGATTTAGCGACGCCTCTACAGCCCACGGCTCTAAGCCGTGACAATGGGTTACCCCCACGGTTTAAAACCGTTGCTAATGGGTATTTTTGGTGTAGCGTGAGTTCGACCTAGTTTTTTCATACAGTTCATAACATTGTGCCCGAGTAATTTTTGCCAATACCCCTTATTGTTCGATCTATCAATCCAAAGTTTGATGGAAGAGGTTATGAAGTTCTTCTCTACACACATACAGGTAGGCTGCAGGAGTGAAATACATTTGGTGCTATCATCCATCCAAAGAAAGACTCCAAACGAATCCCTGTTGCCTTCAAAATCATTAGATGGAAAAACTGTAAAGCCAAAGGTGTACCAACTGAGCTGGTAGAGGTATGGCGAATGGAATTGCACGTGGGTTCGAATTCGGCCGGCTGCATGTGGTGGGTTAAGGATTTAAAAAAAGTATTAAATAGAAACAAAAAAAAAAAAATTGTAAAGGTAAATTCGGGAGCTCTACCCATAATGGAGCAACCACCAAATCTATTTTCAAGCTGAAGTCCACATGTCATCAGAAAGCTTTGAATCTAACACCATGGATGAGGAAAGAGTCCCTCGAGAAGGTTTTTTTAACTTCAGATTCCGATTGAAGACCCAGGTTTGGTGACTAGAGTCCCTGATGGCCTCCAGAGACGGCCGAAAACTTGAGAATTTCAACCTCCACCCCCCCCCCCCCCCCCCCCCCCCCCCTTGATTCATCTGTTTTAGTGATTGAGATTGCTGGAGAGCCATCCTGCAGAACCTTGTACCTTTAATAAGCACATCATTCGTCCTACCTACATGAAAACTTCCTAGAACCTATGCAAACATGCATGTAGGCTGATGTTCCTCAGCCGAGCCTGCTCTATGAGAGCAGCTTACAGTCTTATATTGGACTGTCATGATCTCAATATTAGAACGATCCAACGCTCGAGAAAATGTTTCTGAAAGTGGGACCCACTTGTTTTATACAGGTTTTGAAGGTAATTATAACTTGAGGGGGGGATAAGAATTTGCAAGATTTTAATGGGGGCAATAAGCTAATATTAAACACTATATATATGTAGTATTTCAAAGGAATCCTGAAGGGCTTTTTTTTTGTTGGTGTTTACCCTCTTATGATCTTATCTATAACTACGTGAAGCAACATTAGACAACATTTCATGATACGTGCACATAGTAATGCAATAATATTGTGAGTCCATGAGTTTGATCTCGAGCTTTGCTGAATTTCACATACCCTACTAAAGTCAGACTTCAACACCCATATTAGAGTATTAATGTGCAACATAACAGAAAACATATAAAATAGTTTAATTTGGTTCTACCAGTTAACATTGTTTAAAAAGGGTGTAGAATTTCTCAATAACTTAATTCAAAATCATGGATGTTTTGGGCAACTTTCTTAATGGTTAATACTTCTTAATCCGTTCTGATGTTGTTTACTCCAGCCAAAATTAGTTTTTTTTCAGGCATTGCTGACTTGTGCTTAATTTCTCAGACTAAGAGGGAGATGATGCTTCTAACTATTGGTGTTGGAACCCTATGTAGCGGATATTGTTTGGTAGTGCTGGGAATTCAGGTAAATTTGAGTAGCGTGTGTTTTCTTTTCTTGAAAGGCAAGCAACAGTTTTTACTGAATACCTCAATCATATAAATTAGTTGCATGAGTAGCCTCCTAGTTATGAAAATCCGTGGGAAGTTATGCATGATGAGGACAAATAAAATTGGGCTAATTTCAAGAATTAGGTAACAAATCATAAACATCAGTGAATAACTTTTCTAAGCTGAAAATGTAGGAAACATTAGTTAACTAATTAATTATTTCCCCACAAGTTCTAGGAGGTCTCTGACCCATTTGTTGTAGCTGGTTCTACTGGGTTGCTAATTCGTTACCATTTGAATGAGTAATAGCCATTTTTTATTTACTTAGAGTGTGTTTGCTTGCATGGAATCCTATGTCATGGGAATTCATGAGGGAACCCCAATATTTTAGGCTAATTTGATGTATCACTTCACATCCACCATTTGATTTTATGATCAATGGTGAGAATGAAAGTTCCATGGACAAGGAAATTACATGTCTTAGAGGACCAAAGAGTGTGATTCTCGTGTTCATGAGACTTACATTCCCACCGTTAATCACAAAATCAAATGGTGTGGATATGAAGGGATACATCAATTAAGCCTAAAATGTAGGAGTCTCTTCATGGATTCTCACGGCATAGGATTTTATGCAACCAAACACACCCGTAGTTTAATTACTTCCTGAGACTGCAATTTTTATATGTTTTTTATCAATAAAAAGATTGTGTAATGTGGTGTAATTTTCACGATGTTAGAGAACAACAACTTGCTCTTAGTAGTTCGGCATGTGAAAATGGTTAAAGACCTTAGTAATTCATGGGATGTCAGGCCTTCCAAAAAAAAAAAAAATTCATGGGATGTCAGTTTCATCTAAATTTCAGAGAAGTTGACTTCTCTTCTCTTCTTAAATGCACTTTTCTGGGAAAATAATAATAATAACAAAAATAACCATGGCCAACAAGCGTTGTTTCACATTGGGCGGAGCCAGGATTGCAGACAAAGGGGGGCAAAAAATAAATCACGGATAATTTAATTCTTAAAATAAATAAATAAATATGATTAAAACAAAGTTTCAAAAGTAGTACAAGAGAAACATATTTTATGTGTCAATGTTGTTGCACATTGGATTTTAGTAGAAACTCTCTACAAGTTCTCATGTTCATAGGGTTTACCAAACCAGACCCGAAGGCTACAATATTGTTGCCACTTAATATCCTTTGCATTGTAATCCATGCACGAAAGCTATATAACTGACTCTATAGGATTTACCAAACCAAGCCCGAAGGCTACAATATTGTTGCCACTTAATATCCTCGTCGTCTCAATCTCACAGGGAAACTTACTTTCACTCCAGTCTGTTGTCTCCACCTTGCATGAAGATGGCTTATCCACGACGAAGCACATGTGCTTCTAATAATTAGGTGAAAACTCACAAAATCTTAACTGGTGAATCTCGAACCTGCGACCTCTTTCAAGGAGAGTTGATGTCCGATCAACTGAGCTACAATTGGTGGACAATTGTTAATATTAAGAACGTTACCGTCCAATTGCTTAGCTGAAGCAGACTACTGTGAAGACTGAAGAGTGTCGATGAGGAGCAAACAAGCAAGAGAGAGAGACTACGTCCATAAATCGATCTATGTCTAATCGAAATCGTATTGTGCGATTGGAGAAATTAATCTCCGATGAAATCGTCGTGTGATTGGAGAAAATCAATCTTTGTCGAAATCGTTTTAGGCAATTGAGAAGGTGGAGAGGTGAACTTGCGAAGGCTTGCGAACTTGCGAAGGGTTTGCGATTTTGTGTATATTTGCATTTTATTATCTATGAGAGGGGGCAATCTAAAATTTTAAAGGGAGGCAAAATTACAAATATTGTTAGTTTAGTGGAGTTTCTTAAAAAGCTAAGGGAGGCCCTTAGCTATAAGGTAGATCCGCCCATAGTTATGTGAAATGCTTGGGAAAAGGGTTCTTAGAGTATCTGAGTCAACCTGGACACCGACAGGATTGGTTGCATAAAGTGAAGAATGAATTTTAAAAACTACTTTTCCATAAGTTGGGTCCAGGATGGATTTGAAGTACTCTTTTGGGTGTTAGAAACTATAAAGTGCGAACTGGTGTAATGGCAATGAAGTCCATGAAATGATAGAGATATTTGATGAACTTCAGATTCAACATGATACGGTAATGGATGGGATGTTAGATTACGATTATGTTGAGGGGGTGGGGGAGAGTATTAGAAGAACAGATGTAATAATTCATATAAGCTCACCTTGGGATTCATTGTAACCTCATATGAAAAGATTCAGCATGAACTGGAAAAAAGATTGTGACATTTTTATTTGTACTGATTGATATTCCTTTGATTCTGCTTTATTGTAACAGTTGACAAAGTGAAGTATTTAGCTGATAATCTTGTTTCTCTGTTTGATCTGGATAGGTACGTCTTGACTTTTTATTCTACATACTTATTATGCTTTTGCGTAGTAATATATGTTTCATGAACTTGATATTGAAAACCTATTGCCCTGCAAAACTGTTTCTGGTGTTCATATGCTCACTGTGGAGATAAGATATAGAATCTGAACAGTTTTGGAAGATGGTATTTACGTTAATGTGGATGGTGGACTGTGGTCTATTGCAAGACCTCTTTAAAACTTGGTTAATTCACAGTCCATCCCGAGGATTCATAATTTATTCTTCTGTGTTTCTCAATTATGCACCACAGAGGATATATGATGGATAGTTTTCTCATTTGTGGAACAGTTGTCTGTATCTCCAGCTCTTGTATTACCATGTGGACAACCTATCCCGTGAAGCAGTTCCTCAGATTTTCAGACACAAGAAACAGAAGACATAAGTTTATCTTTTAGTTTGGATAAAGATATTTGTTCAGTTTCTTAATTTCTTTTGCATAAATATGTTTGTTATCTTCATCAGAATTGGGATAAGAAATGAGGACCTGAGTAATTCTTTGGAGAGATTAGTAAAGGGTGGTGCAATGGTTCTTTCATCCCCAAGACTCCTGATGCCTGCAGTAATATATGGATTGTGGGCACTATCTGACCGGTTCTGGAATGATTTCTTGCATATCCAGGTATTCGCTGCACCAATATCCTTTCTTGTTCCCAGATAATTTCAAGCCACTTTCTGCTCATTGTGAGTTTCATATGGTATGGAAATACTCTGAGACTGGTTTGTATGTTTCATAGTTTCCCCCTAATTAACTAAGATTGTAGGATCTGTAGATGGATTAACCTAGAAGAAACTGACTTTGGAAATTGTAGATTGGATTCAGAAGGGTTACCCTATATGACTACATATCCTCCCCCCAAAGGAAACCAAGTGTAGGTTTTTTAGTTACAGTGATGCAGAAGTTGGGTTGTCTCATGGATCTAGCTTGGTTTCTTTTTTCTTGTCTTGTTGCACACAGGTTCTTCCAGTCATGGTTGGGCTGTTTGCATATAAAGCTGCTGCCCTGGTACAAGTTTATATTGACAATGAAGACCTTAGAATAATTTTTCCAGAGATGGACGAAGTCTGAAATGACTAAGAAGGGTTTGCATATGGCAACTGTAATATCTGCGTTTAAAAAAAAATAATAATAATAAAAAAAATGGTCGGTTTGTACTCAGTTAATGCGGTGGGGGCACATAGCCACCCACCCTTTAAAACACGATCCCCCCCCTTCTTTTTCATTTTCTTTACCGTGCGCGATTTTGCCCCCTTCCTCTTCTTCGTCTCTAGCGAGAGTTCGTCTTCTTCCTCATTTTTCTTCCCCCAAATCTCACCTCCTCCTCCTCATTTCTTCCTCTCTTCATTCCCTCTTCGTTTCTCTGTGGTTTTTCGCAAAAAATAATAATAATAATAAAAATAAAAACAAAAAAATCAGTTTCACATTTGGGTTTGGTGTTGGATTTGTTTAATTGGTTTTCGTAGCTCCGATCAGCCGTGGAGGGGCCTTGGTGGTGTCATTGGGAGCCTTTAGAACCGACATGCAAGGTTGATTTTGGGGTTGACCGAATTTTTTCAAAAAATCAGGGTGCATGTTCGTTTTGAGGATTCTTCGGCATGAATCCGGGCTTTGGGTGCGTGGGTGACCCTCACATTCGTGACTCCGAGTGTCCTTAGACCCATTTCCGGCCCGTTGTGCAGTTTGGAGGCGATCAAACCGGAGTAGGGAGGGTTTCGGCGCGTTTTCGCCAAACTTTGGGTTTCGGCGGGGTGTTTGCCCAATTTTTATTGCCTGTAAGTTTTTCTTTCAATCACGCGCCGCTTGTAGTTTATTTATTTTTTCAGTTTTCGGCTAGTTTACTCATTTTCGAGTTCGCCTTGCAGTTTTAAAAATTTTTGTGGTCCCGCATTCGTGGTTTTGCGAATTAGGAGCTTCGACCGGTAGGAATTGGGTTTTGAAAACCCACTCCGCTCAGGTGAGTGGAATTATAATATTTATTTTGAGAAATAATTATTTGAAATCCTGAATTTAATTTTTACATCATACCGTCAATTGTGTATAATTGAATCCAAGTCCGAAATCCGAGGTTTTTAGAGATTTCGATGGTTGTGTTGTTTCTTTGTGAATGAATTATGTATAGAATTTCCTGAAAACATGATATACTTGAATGAAATCGAATAGTGAATGAATGTTGGGTGTGATTAGGCTTTGGTATAATGACATTGGACTTGTATGCTTCGTTTTCGAGTTTGCATAGTATATCATGTTTTACCGTGGATTGCCGAGTCTTGAACATGTATGATAATTGACTTGAATAAATTTATCGTGGTGAATTGGGTCATGTTGGGAGCCTGGCATAGTCGTGGTTCTATAAAAATTGCCGAATTGATTATGATTGCACGTCTGTTACCGTTGACTGTGTACAGACTCGTCATTTGTGCATGTGGATAGTAGTATAAGTGTATTTACCCCGCTATAATGTATGTTGTGCCGATGCTTAGGAGCTTGCTCGCATCGTGAGTTGGATGGTGCTCGAGATGACTCGCACCAGACATTGTGGACGCTATTGCATGTGGCAAGCTTGCTGAGGTGCGGTGAGCTCCCGCACGCACTTGCCACTATAGAGTGCAGTAGGACGGGTCCCGGAGGACGTGCTTTGGAGATTACTCACTTTCCCTCCCAGCGCGCTTGAGTTTGATTGTGTTAGGTTGGCCGTGTTAGCCAGTCGTTCGGGATGTTGGAGTTTGTATCCTGGCAGATGGCACCCCATTAGAATACAAACAAGCCTGAAGTGGTACTGGTGCACGTTGTGGGATGTGTCTGGGTGAGACACATTCGTAGGGTATGCGGATACCTACGATATGAGACACTTATACAGAATTTTTGGTTTCAACCTGATTGCTATACCTAGGAGACTAGGAAGAACTATGAGATTGTCTTTATTTTCATCGCTTGATATTTACCATGTTTGAATCACGTGTAATGATCGGCATATATCGTAGACTTGTAGTTATTGTTGAATCTGAAATGCTTGTGTTGTTACTTGAACTTAGAAATATTATCTTTAGAGACACGATGTGATTTAGTCTTTAGAACTTGTTACTTATCATTTATTGTCTGGCATGAATTTTCCTGGTATGATATTCTGTTATTTGTATTTAGTTCGCTCG
This sequence comes from Berberis vulgaris, assembly GCA_963556465.1. Taxonomy (NCBI): domain Eukaryota; kingdom Viridiplantae; phylum Streptophyta; class Magnoliopsida; order Ranunculales; family Berberidaceae; genus Berberis; species Berberis vulgaris. Next base: position 57,648,858 of record OY747133.1, read on the forward strand.
CACCAGCTAGCTTTGTGCTTTGCTGACCCCGCAAGGGGTGTGCTTCTATTTGAGTGCAGACAGTGTTGGCGTTCCTGCTGATCGTGGCGCGTAGGCCCTGTTTTCTGTTGTATGGCGTTTTGTGCTGTTTGGTCGTGTCCACTCTGTATGGGTAAGTTTTGCTTCCTTTGTGTTATCAGATGTACTATATTGTTATACTAGATGTTTGTATACTGGTTTTGTCGCTATGACTCTGGCGGGGCGAATCAAATATATATTTATTTTGTTCAAATTTTTATCGTAGTTTTTATTCTCGTTTCATTCTCGTATCAAGAATGTGTTATATTATGATGTTGTGGCCGGTTAGGATCCGCCTATGTTACGGGTTAGTTCACGCATCGACACGCTGCGATTTTCGTGGCAGGTCGGGGCGTGACAGAGTTTGGTATCAAAGCCATTGTTTACCGGTTCACATGGAACATCATCGTATACCACTTCCTTGAGTGAATTGGGTAGAGGAGTTAGGACTTTTGTTGTGTTGTTTGATGTATGGTATGTGTGTTTTCTTTTACGTAGAGGTTGTTTGGTGATGGCACGTGGTAAGAGATCCCAGGGTGAGGGATCAGGCACTGTTGGAGAGGATGTCTCTCAGGCTTTTATGAAAATGATGACCCAATTGGCACAGAATATGAGGCAGGGAAGTCAGTCAGAGGACCCGTTTATTCGGCGCAACAGGGATTTCGTCAGCTTGGGTGGTGAAAGATTTGATGGCACCGGAGATTCTCTAGCTGAGTTAGCAGCACACTAGTTTGACGGAGAGGCTATGTACTGGTGGGATTCAGTGAGGCATAGCCGTGATGTGTCAGAGATGCAGTGGGATACATTTTGCTAGGTGTTTGAACAACATTTTGTTCCGGATTCTGCCAGAGCTGAGATAGTGGACAGGTTTCTACATTTACAGCAGGGTTCTAGATCTGTTTCAGAATACTTGGCCGAGTTTACACAGTTGAGCCGCTATGCCACTTGTTTTATAGATACTCCAGAGAAGAAGAATAGGAAGTTTTTGAGTGGTTTGAACCCGTTCCTAAGGAAACAGTTGATGGTGATGGTTGATCGTCCTTTTGAGAGATTAGTGGACGTCACTTTGAGCCAGGAGCGAGTAGACGCCGAGTGTAGACAAGAGACTTTGGTTCGACGAGCTAGAGGTTCGGAACACAGTCAGAGGTTTGGCCGAGGAAGCCAGACAATTGAGCAGGCACAACAGCCAGAGCGTGTCGCTGTCCAGCAGAGAGACCCTGGTAGAGGGGGACCAGTTAGGACTGGCAGAGACCGCAGAGGTGACAAACGTTCTCGAGGAGATCATCGACAGCAGCAACAACAGAGACGGCCTAGGTGGGGTGGTCAGACAGGAACTAGGAGCGGTTGCTTCACTTGTGATCAGGAGGGACATGTAGCCCGTGATTGTCCAAGAGGTCAGACAAATCGATGGGAGCATGTAGTTTGTTATACTTGTGGACAATTGGGGCACTTTTCTAGACTTTGTCCTCAGAATAGGGATGGACCAGCACAGCAGAGGGCGCCTCAGGGACAGTTAGCACCTGCGCCTGGAATTGGTCAGAGAGTCCCTCTCCCAGCACCGCCTGTTCGCCTAGCAGCTATTTCCGCTCAGGGAAATGTTGAGGGTATGTTTTTTTTTTATTGTCGTTGTGTGTGCCAGATGTAGTAAGATTTGTGTTATGTGCATTATGCGTAGGAAAAATTGCATGTTAGTGTGTTGTTATGTGATTCAGGATACATGTGTTGTGTGCCAGGTTTTGTGCATTCGTCGTCTTCCTTGTTGAGGGCTCTTTTCGATACAGGAGCATCTAGGTCTTTTATTTCTAGACAGTTGGTTGTTAGAGACAACCTTGAGGTAGTGCCTTTGCCGAAGCCCTTGTGCGTTGTGTCTCCCTTGGGCAGTTCGGTTTGGTTGTGGGAATATTGTCCCCGTTTCGAGTTTTCCTTGTTGGGGTACAACTTTGTGTTTGACTTTATTGTTTTGGGTTTTGAGGGCTATCATTTGATTCTAGGGATGGATTGGTTGTCCAGTCATCCGGTGATCATTGATTGCTTGCATAGGTCAGTGATGTTAGCGCCACCTGATGCTTCACCTCGTGTGTTGGCTTGTGAGCCCGATTCGGTTTCTTTGATGTCGAGTTTTCTTAGCTCTCTTGAGATTTCTTGTCCCGACACCAGCTCTGTAGAGGTTGTGTGTGAGTTCCTTGATGTGTTTCAGGAGATTCCTGGTATCCCTCCACGTCGTGAGGTAGAGTTTTGGATTGACCTGGTTCCTAGTACTGCACCTATATCTAAATTAGCGTATAGGCTTGCATTTAACCAATTGGAAGAGATGAAAGTACAGCTTGATGAGTTGCTTCGTAAGGGGTTTATTCGGCCGAGCAATTCACCTTAGGGAGCTCCAGCAATATTTGTATCTAAGAAGGATGGATCATTGAGGATGTGCATAGATTATCGAGATCTGAATAAAGTGACCATCAAGAATAAGTATCCATTGCCTCGAATTGATGATCTATTGGATCAGTTGAGGGGAGTCGTAGTGTTTTCACAGTTAGATTTGCAGTCTGGGTATCATCAGATGAGAGTTGAGGAACATTATGTTCCAATTGCCGCTTTTCGGACCCGTTATGCCTTGTATGAGTTTCCAGTCATGCCATTTGGATTGACAAATGCACCAACTTTCTTCATGGATTTGATGAATAGATTGTTCAGTCCATACTTTGACAAGTTTGTGGTAATCTTCATTGATGATATCTTAGTGTACTCAAGGAGTTTAGAGGAGCACAGAGAGCACATTCGCATTGTTTTGCAGACACTTAGAGAAAATCAGTTGTATGCGAAGTTCAGTAAGTGTCATTTCTGGGAGCCTGGAGTTCGATTTCTTGGGCATGTTATTTCTAGTGGAGGTATTGCAGTGGATCCCGAGAAAGTCGAAGCAATGAAGTCTTGGAGACGACCGAGTAGTGTGACAGAGATTCGTAGTTTTCTGGGTTTGGTTGGTTATTACCGACGGTTTATCGAGAAATTTTCCCTGATTGCGGCACCACTCACTAGGTTAACTAGGAAGAATGTTCCTTTTGTATGGTCATAAAAGTGTGAAGAAGCTTTTGAAACTTTGAAGCTTCGGTTGACTTCAGCACCAATGTTGACTATTCCGACACCTGGTGGCCGACTGGTGGTATTTACTGATGCTTGTGGTACAGGATTGGGTGGAGTGTTGATGCAAGGCAAGAAGGTCGTAGCCTATGCGTCTCGACAGTTGAAACCCCACGAGCAAAGATATCCGACACATGATTTAGAGTTGGCAGTCGTAGTCTTTGCTTTGAAGATCTGGAGACATTATCTGTATGGTGAGAGATTCGAGTTGTTCACAGATCACAAGAGTTTGAAGTACCTATTCACTCAGAGGGAGTTGAATATGAGGCAACAACAATGGGTTGATTTCCTTAACAGCTATGACTTCGAGATACAGTATCATCCTGGTAGGGCCAATGTGGTTGCAGATGCCTTGAGTAGGCGACATGCAGTGATGGAAACCATGATGATTCAGGAGTATCGAACACTTGAGAAATTAGTTTCATTTGCAGTTCAGCCTACTTTCAGTACAGAAGGCAGCATGAAAGCGGGTTTAGCAGTTTATCCGCCGTTGATCAGTAGAGTGGTGGAGAGACAGACCTCCGACCCAGTGATTACGAGGCAGATAGTAGATTTGGTAGTGGACACATTGGATGAGTGCCCTACCGATTGGTCGGTGGGTTCAGATGGAGGGTTGCGGTTTCGTGGGCGGCTTTGTGTTCCGTCCGATGAAGAGTTGCGAAGAGATATCTTACAGGAAGCTCATAGATCTCGTTTCACCATTCACCCCGGTGGAACAAAGATGTATCGAGATTTGAGACGTTCTTTCTAGTGGCGTGGCATGAAAACAGACATTGGAGAGTTTGTGGCACAGTGTGCGACTTGTCAGCAGGTGAAAGCCGAGCATCAGAGACCGTCTGGGTTATTGCATCCATTGGATATCCCGACGTGGAAGTGGGAGTATATCACTATGGATTTCATCGATGGACTTCCACGGTTGAGGAAAGGTAATGAGTCGATATGGGTCATTGTTGATCGGTTGACGAAGTGTGCACATTTCATTCCTGTTAGTAGGAATCGGACGACAGACAGTCTAGCGGTGTTGTTCATTCGGGAGATAGTCCGCCTTCATGGGTCGCCTGTTTCGATTGTATTCGACAGAGATCCGTTTTCACAGCCCACTTCTGGCAGAGCTTTCAGCAAGCTATGGGTATTAGATTGGACATGAGTACAACTTATCATCCACAGACAGATGGCCAATCTGAGCGAGTGAATCAGGTAGTGAAAGACATGCTTAGAGCATGCATTTTAGACTTTGGGGGCAGTTGGAAAGATCACCTACCGTTATGCGAGTTTGCGTACAACAACAGCTACCACGTAAGTATTGGCATGGCACCGTTTGAGACACTCTACGGACGACCGTGTAGGTCCCTTATTTGTTGGGCAAAGATTGGAGAGTCGGTTGTGATGGGGTCGGATGTGATCAGAGAAACTACTGAGAAGATTGAGTTGATTAGAGCACGTTTGTTGACAGCCCAGAGTAGACAGAAGAGTTACGCTGATAGGAGGCGTAAGGAGTTAGAGTTTGATGTTGGTGACAGGGTTTTTCTGAAAGTTTCCCCGATGCGCGGAGTTGTTAGGTTCCGAAGTCGAGGGAAACTTGCACCGAGGTATGTAGGGCCATATGAGATTACTGAGAGGATTGGACCAGTGGCCTACAGATTGGCTTTGCCGCAGAGTATGTCAGGTCTCCACGACGTGTTTCACGTATCCATGTTGCGGAAGTGTTTGGCAGACCCGTCACAGATTATAGAGCCTGCTGAAGTGGAGATTTCGGATGAGTTGACATATCCAGTGAGGCCAGTAGCCATTGTTGATGATGATGTGAAACAACTTCGTCGGAGGACAGTGAAGTTAGTGAAGGTTCAGTGGAGCCACCGAGCGGGTGACGTGACTTGGGAGCTGGAGGACCAGATGAGACAGAAATACCTCGAGCTTTTCCCCTAGGTTTTCTTGTCGTGGCTTTGTCCGATCTCGAGGACGAGATCTCTTTTAAGGTGTATATGATGTAATATCTGCGTTTTTTTTTAAAAAAATTGGTCGGGGTGTACTCAGTTAATGCGGTGGGGGCACATAGCCACCCACCCTTTAAAACACGACCCCCCCCTTCTTTCTTCTCCTTCTTTTTCATTTTCTTTACAATGCGCGATTTTCCCCTTCCTCCTTTTTGTCTCCAGCGAGAGTTCGTCTTCTTCCTCATTTTTATTCCCCCAAATCTCACCTCCTCTTCCTCATTTCTTCCTCTCTTCATTTCCTCTTTGTTTCTCTGTGGTTTTTCGCAAAAAAAAAACAAAAAAATCAGTTTCACATTTGGGTTTGGTGTTGGATTTGTTTAATTGGTTTTCGTAGCTCCGATCAGCCGTGGAGGGGCCTTGGTGGCGTCATTGGGAGCCCTTAGAACCGACATGCAAGGTTGATTTTGGGGTTGACCGAATTTTTCAAAAAATCAGGGTGCATGTTCGTTTTGAGGATTCTTCGGCATGAATCCGGGCTTTGGGTGCGTGGGTGAGTCTCACATTGTAGACTCTGAGTGTCCTTAGACCCATTTCCGGGCTGTTGTGCAGTTTGGAGGCAATCAGACCGGAGTAGGGAGGGTTTCGGCAGGGTGTTTGCCGATTTTTTATTGCCTGTAAGTTTTTCTTTTAGTCACGCACCGCTTGTAATTTATTTATTTTTTCAGTTTTCGGCTAGTTTACTCATTTTCGAGTCCGCCTTGCAGTTTTAAAAATTTCTGTGGTCCCTCATTCGTGGTTTTGCGAGTAAGGAGTTTCGACCGGTAGGAGTTGGGTTTTGAAAACCCATTCCGCTAAGGTGAGTGGAATTATAATATATATTTTGAGAAATAATTATTTGAAATCCTGAATTTAATTTTTACATCATACCGTCAATTGTGTATAATTGAATCCAAGTCCGAAATCCGAGGTTTTTAGAGATTTCGATGGTTGTGTTGTTTCTTTGTGAATGAATTATGTATTGGGTTTCCTGAAAGCATGATATACTTGAATGAAATCGAATAGTGAATGAATGTTGGGTGTGATTAGGCTTTGGTGTACTGACATTGGACTTGTATGCTTCGTTTTCGAGTTTGCATAGTATATCATGTTTTACCGTGGATTGTCGAGTCTTGAGCATGTATGATAATTGACTCGAATAAATTTATCGTGGTGACTTGGGTCATGTTGGGTATGTACAGACCCGAATTGATTATGATTGCACGTCTGTTACCATTGACTATGTACAAACTCGTCATTTGTGCATGTGGATAGTAGTATAAGTGTTTTTACCCCGCTATAATGCCTGTTGTGCCGATGCTTAGGAGCTTGCTCGCATCGTGAGTTGGATGGTGCTCGAGATGACTCGCACCAGACATTGTGGACGCTATTGCATGTGGCAAGCTTGCTGAGGTGCGGTGAGCTCCCGCACGCACTTGCCACTATAGAGTGCAGTAGGACGGGTCCCGGAGGACGTGCTTTGGAGATTACTCGCTTTCCCTCCCAGTGCGCTTGAGTTTGATTTTGGTAGGTTGGCCGTGTTAGGCCAGTCGTTCGGGATGTTGGAGTTTGTAGGCAGATGGCACCCCATTAGGATACAAACAAGTCTGAAGTGGTACTGGTGCACGTTGTGGGATGTGTCTGGATGAGACACATTCGTAGGGTATGCGGATACCTACGATATGAGACACTTATACAGATTTTTTTTTCAACCTGATTGCTATACCTAGGAGACTAGGAAGAACTATGAGATTGTCTTTATTTTCATCGCTTGATATTTACCATGTTTGAATCACGTGTAATGATCAGCATATATCGTAGACTTGTAGTTATTGTTGAATCTGAAATGCTTGTGTTATTGCTTGAACTCAGAAATATTATCTTTAGAGACACGGTGTGATTTAGTCTTTAGAACTTGTTACTTATCATTTATTGTCTGGCATGAATTTTTCTGGTATAGTATTCTGTTATTTGTATTTAGTTCGCTCGCACCAGCTAGCTTTGTGCTTTGCTGACCCCGCAAGGGGTGTGCTTCTATTAGAGTGCAGACAGTGTTGGCATTCTTGTTGATCGTGGTGCGTAGGCCCCGTTTTCCGTGGTAGGCGCGTTTTGAGTTGTTTGGTCGTGTCCACCCTGTACGGGTATGTTTTGCTTCCTTTGTGTTATCAGGTGTACTATATTGTTATACTAGATGTTTGTATACTGGTTTTGTCGCTATGACTCTGGCGGGGCGAATCAAATATATATTTATTTTGTTCAAATTTTTATCGTAGTTTTTATTTCCGTTTCATTCTCGTATCAAGAATGTGTTATATTATGATGTTGTGGATGGTTACGATCCGCCTGTATTACGGGTTGGTTCATGCATCGGCACGCTGCGATTCCCGTGGCGAGTCGGGGCGTGACAGCAACTAACAGAGCTCAGGAAGTCAATTCCGAAGCGCTAATTTTGATTACTTATAGGTAGGTGCAGGCTAAAGTTGAAGATCTAGAAGCACCTGTCATATGAGAGATTTCTGGAAGTGAGTTGTATGAAGAAATTATTGTAATGGTTGATGCTACTTCTTTCAGGGGCTTTACTCTTACACAGTAATGAATGTTGCTCTGAAGATAAAAGGAACCAACAAAGCATTCATCATTGATAATGTGCAAGAGCTGTGCCTGCGTTTCTAACTGCGTGATTTTAACTCAATCCTGCGTTCTAGTATAGTCATATTAGTATCCAATCCAATAAAGTGGCAGAGTTTTCTAACAGTACCAATTTTGTGAAAGTTACCAAGTCGAAAATTGTATAAATTTCAAAGTAGAAACAAATAGAAGAAAAGATACATGTCTGGGCTTAATGCTGAAACAACAATAACAACCAAATAAAATTTAAAAAATAAAAACGAAGAAGAAAAAAACCTTCCTAATCTAACAGTGATGTCTCACAAATGATGGCGTCCCTTGAAAGCTGCTCCTGGAGTTGATTTACTTGATTTAATTTGCAGGTCCACTTCTTTTTTATGCAAACCAAAATTCTTCATTAAAAGCTAAAACCATCCTAAGTTTAGGCTCCCTACGATTTTTAACTTTTAATTTAACTTTTTTTTTTTTTTTTTTTTTGAATTTGCAGGTCCACTTATGAACCTTGTTTGCTTTAAAAAAAAAAAAAGAGATCTTACAATACAATCAATCATTCACCATTACAATGCAAGATGTGTGGGCTGCAACAATTATTACTACGACAACAAATTGTGAATCGCTGCACGACCTATCTATTACCAGACATGCCAGTGCAGATAAATTGTCTTATAGACATTGTTGTAATTTGCAACCATTTACCAACAAAATAATTGCTTGAAAAATGACTTCGACATTCCCACATCAGTACAATTTCAAGCAAACAACTACAGTCTACCATCATCATCATCAAAATACATTCCCGATACTTTCGGGGTCGACTACACGGATTTTGTTCTCCAAGCAATGCGGTCTTCCCACATATCCTTACTTAATCCAAGCTCAAGGATGTCTTCCTTCATTGCCTTCATCCAAGTTTTTAACGGTCGTCCTCTCCATCTACACCCTCCATTAACTTGGCAATCTAGACATTTCCTAATTGGCGCCGTGCTTGATCTCCTCCGCACGTGACCAAACCACGTTAAACGCATTTATCTAATTTTGTCCTCTATGGGCACTACACCTAAGTATCTCCTAATTCTTTTATTCCTAACTTTATCTTTACGGGTTTTATCTTCAAAGAATAAAAACTTTTTAAGGCAGTTTTTATTGGATCCCATAACCATTAAACGCCTCCAGCAGAGTTAAAACTCTGGACTTGTGATACCATTTGTCACAAGTCTACCAGCTGAATTAGTAGCCCGTTGGTTGCTGCACTATATAACCACTGTCGATGCACTTCATCGATGTCCTCTTCAACAACATAATTAGTTTCTCAATTATATAAATGGAACATTCTCAAGATTAGATGAAGATGTTAGTGAATCTACAAGAATGTTCTATTCCATCTCACACAAATCTCTCCCCAATTTAGAGGGTGGTTGTAAACAACAATACCCTAGAGAATGATTCCAAAGTCCTCTATTTTTGCCGCAACAAATCCTATATGCAACTTTGGATCATCTCCACAAAATACTAAGGTGATAGGCTTATAATAAATGGTATATTTTAATCCTCTAATTCTATATTCATCATGTACATTCAATAAATAAAATGTTTTCTTTACGTGTACTTTGTGTATAATGTAGGAATTCAAGTGTACTCATCAAACGTACACAAATGGACACAATAACATTGAAAAAGTGGTCATCTCATCATCTTGCAAAAATCGAGTAAAAGTCAAAGTCAAAAGTCAAGGATCATGGATATTTTCAAGCCCACAAGCCATCAAGGCTTTCCAACCCAATTTGACCAAACAAAGCCAATATGCAACACTCAATCTCTTAGTAGTCCAAATTCATACACCACACTAAATTAACATATTTGTAACCAGTGTTGTTCAAATCGTTGAAAAATCGCGATTTGACTCGCTATTTGACTCGACTCGTTCAACAAACGCTTCAAATCGGGGTTTAAATCGCATCTTAACAAAATCGTGTAAAATCGCATCAGATTGAAGTGTTGTACATCAGAATCGTGAGATTTTATTATTGATAATCAAGATCAAAATCACAAAACCCTATACCTTGCTTAAACACAATTACTTCGGTCTCCAACCCTACTTATGTAAAAATCAAAACCCAAAAACCAGAATAGAAGAAGAAGAAGATGACAATTGAGAAGAAGAAACAAGAAGAAGAAGATGACAACAAAGAAGAAGAAACAAAAAACCAAGGTTGCATCCCTCTATTTCTCTATTCTCTCTTTGTTTTCTTAGAGATGAAGGAAGAAATGAAATAAGGCAGAAATGAATGAACTCTTTCTTCAATCAATCAGGGGTTGCTTGTGCCTGGCGTTGACTTTTTAGTTTTGTTTATTTATTGAAAAGGAAACTCCTTTGTAGCACCCTGTTTTAGGTTGGTAGGCTACAACTGTCTGTCATGATATATGGGTGGATGGAAAAATTCTACGCAGCCCGTCCTCACAGCCCGCCCTATGGGACGGACCCTCCCAGGCACGTGCCTTTGGGAGGGCGTCTCGCACGTGCCCGACCAAAGTTAAAAAAAAAAAAAAAAAAAAAACGGGAAAACTAAACTTTCGAAAGTTAAAAAGGAGATAGCAGTCATTCACTTTCTTCCCAAAACCTCACTTTTTCAAGTCCATGAAGTCGAAAAACCGTCCATCAATGGCTACGGTTTCAAAGATCCCAAAACAGACCTCTTCAATTGCTGCTCGTGCTCTCAATGAGGTAACTTTTCCCGCCAACCCCTTTATGTTTTCTTCTTCGTTGTGCTGAACCCCAAAAGCATTATTAACACAAGGGTTTTTGTTTCTACCCCTTTTTTACAAACCCTTGTGGCATCGAAGGGTTTTGAGTACTATTGTTGAGTCGTTTTAGTGGTCCATTGTGCTAGTTTTTGTCCTTTCGTGTAGAAATGTAGAACCCCTTTGTGTTTGATGTTCATAAAAATGTGGTTTTTTGGATTGTGAGGTTGAAAGCCTTGATTTGGTGTTAATTGGAATGTGTGGTTATGTTTGATGTGAATATGTGATACACCCACAGAAAAATTGTGAAAGGAACAAATGGGTAGTTCACATTGGTGTTTGTTTAGTTACAAATGAATCAGATGAACGTGCATGTTCTATTATGTATGAAGATTTTCTCACCAATTTACAATACTGTTTTGTTTTTTAGGACTTTTTTGTGTTTCCCCCTTTAGCATTGAAGGTTTACTGCTATTAGTTGTTTTATTGGTTCATTGTGGTACTTATTATAGTTTTTGTAGAAGTGAAGATGCCCTTTGTGTTCAATGTTCATGAAAATGTGATTTTTTCGATTGTGAGGTTGAAAACATTCCTTTGGGGTTAATGGGTGTGTGGTGTTATCTTTTATGTGGTTAGATATTGTATGTGTAAGAAATAAATGGCATTGTTGGCAGGTGTGTTTGTTCGGTTAGTAATGAATGAAACAAACCTGCATGGTCTATTCTGTTTGAAGATGATGTTGAATATAGACTTACAGTTGTGTATAATCATTTGGTGTCCATGGTCCATGCATCTTTATTTTGTACTATGTTGGATAATGAGGTTGAATATATTGAATAGGTGTTAATGTTTGTGTTTTATCTTATCTTTTATATGATAATTGGATGTTGAATGTGTAAAATTATGTTGGATAATGAGGTTGAATATATTGAATAGGTGTTAATTTGATGTATTTTGTTGTTAATTTGTGATGTTTGATGTATTTTAGATGATTGAGGACAAATTGGATGACAACAAACATGAAGTGGGTGATGGAGTGATTGTGCCAAGGCAGTTGAGGAAGCTTAACAGGGATGATAGTCCTGACCATGAGTCACAAGGTTGGGTTCCTAACAAGACGCCTAAGTTGAATGGGCCTTCGAAGAATGTTGAACCCTTTACAGAAGCTACTATTAGGAAGGCTAGAGTCTCGGTTCGAGCTCGATGCGAAGCACCTATGGTATGTTGTTTAATTCCTTAATGTAATGAGAAGCATTTGATGCAAAGTGGAATGTATTATTATACTTGGATTGGAACTAATGTGGTATTGTGGTTTGTTTCAGATTACTGATGGATGCCAATGGCGCAAATACGGGCAGAAGATGGCTAAAGGGAACCCTTGTCCTCGAGCTTATTATCAGTGCACCATGGCAGCCGGATGTCCTGTTAGGAAACAAGTAGGTCCCCTGCCTCCTTGTAACCAAACTTGTTTCAATTTGTTTGATGAAATTTTAGTAGTTCAAAACTAATGTGAATTTTGTTGTTTTAGGTTCAAAGGTGTGCTGACGATAGAACCATATTGGGGACAACCTATGAAGGGAACCACAACCTTCCCCTCCCTCCTGCAGTCATGGCAATGGCAAACACAACATCCGCGGCGGCAAGTGTACTTCTCTCAGGATCAATGTCAAGTGCTGATGGAATAATGAACTCAAACTACTTAACTAGAACAATGCTGCCTTGCTCGTTGAGCATGGCAATAATTTCAGCTTCAGCGCCATACCCAAGCAGCGCAGTTCGGGAACCAAGCACCACCTCAACAAGGCCAACAACCACAGCCTACCTTGGCTGATACAGTGAGCGCAGCGACCGCAGCGATCACAGCTGATCCAAACTTCAACGCAGCTCTAGCTGTTGTAACTCCATTTTTTGTTTATCAATGTTAATTAGTTTTTTCTCAATTATATGTTGTTGAAATGAGATTTTCATTCAGTGGGTGATGAATATATAAACTTTGATTGATCTTATCATCAGCATTCTTGCTTTTTGCCGAGACTTGCCCTTTGCTTTATTTTTTCCCATTGGCCGTGTACGTAACCTTTATTCAAAACCAATGGCACTCGAGAGAGTGATTGGCATTACGATCAGCAATGATGTGAACCATCCTGGACGGAGAGATTTCTAATGATGCTGCTGGTTACTTTGTAGACACGAGATAGCTAGAAATGATGCTGAATGTTGCTTTTTAAGGACCCCCATATCCCCACCAGAAACTAAGATCTACTTGGCCTCTCTGCGAGTGCGTAGTGCATACTACCGGACTATCACTCGTTATGTAATTGTACACAGTTCATCGCTTCTCCTTTACGTTGGGAAAAAAAAACTATGCTCTGTTCTTCTCATGCAATAAACCAAAGATTTGAAAGAACAACTTTTCAAGATTGAATGAAAAATGCGATTCTCCCTAGTCTGTTAGATTGGTTTGATAGTTCTCCATGGCACCGTTAGTCCTAAGTAAAATGGGAGGGAGTATCACTGAACTATGGAAGGTGACTGTGGATAGACAACAGAGTTGGTTTTGTTTTCTAAAAGCTCAACCTGAGCTAACTTAAAATGATACATATGGAACTGTTTATAACATAAGGGTTACAAAAAGTGCGTAAATACATATGGAACTGTTTCGCGTTGTACGCGCCAACACTCATGTGTACCTGCAAAATACTACCATGGCCATGAACCATTCTTGAGAATGTTGAAGTAGAAAGTTGTTTATGACACTTGAAGAAGCTTGCCCCCAGTCTTCATCATTTATTTGAACTCATCAAAACTAACCATACCATCTCCATCCAAATCCACCTTCTTTATCATCTCCTTGCAGTCCTCATTGGAACCACCTTCCAGGATATAGTGTTCATGTCTGATGAATTCTTTCAAGTTTTTCACAAGTTGCTGCTCAAACTCATCAGGCCCTTCCATGACATCGTTATAACCATAACGCACCACACAGCGGAACATTCGATAATCTCTTGGTTCAACCTGTCGGAAGAGAAAGCGTTCCTCCATTACCACTTTACTGATTGGAATAGACTTTATTGAGACAAAGACTAGGACAGAATGGATTGATGGTATGTTGCCAATGAAGTGTGGGAATATAGGCGGGATGCCTTGTACCAGCTCAGAGTATAAAAGGCTGATTCCAGGAATCCTGCTTATTTCTGGGTTCATCGCCAAATCCTTAATGAAATTGCTAGAAACCTTGTTTGTAAGCTCGAACATGTATCTTTGTCTGTGAACATAATGCCAGAGACCCATTATTATCATCAGGATAAATGAAAATGCCAGTGGTAGGTAGCCTCCTTGAGTAAATTTATATAGGACTGCAGAAAGATATAGAAGTTCTATTGCACCAAAAATGACGAAGAACAGTGCTATCCACCAAATGTTTATCTTCCATATGACGAGCATTATTAGAGTAACCATAAATGTTGTGATTACCATCACTGCAACCACTGCAATGCCTGCACAAAAAATTAGATTCATTATAAATAAAGTATAGATTGCATAATCGAGAACATCTATTTGACACGGACATCATTTGCTTTTTCCATGTTACTTTTGGCTTGTATCTCTGTTAAAATTTCGGTCTAACATTTTCTTTCTCATTATTTTCTTATGGTATAAATTTTTTTTGAGTAATATGTTGGATATAGTAGCTTGAAAACACACAATTATTGTCTTCATGTTTCCTAGTTTTAATATGTATTATATCTATACACCTTTTTTTTGTTATTTTAAATTAACAGGAGTTAGTTCAAGACGAACCTCAGTAGTAAGGATCATATTGTACCAACACCATTCTGTGGTACTAGACCCCAGGGTGACTTACTACTACCCCTCATCTACGTGGCTGTAGTTTCACAGTGAAAGGCAACTTCCACTCTTTAGAAACTAAGAAGCTTTGCACTTCATCAAATAGAGGTGACCCAACCATCCATAGAATATCATAGCATACAGACACTGACAAAAGAAGAAATTGGATTGCAAATGGACTAATGGAGCTGAAAGTCAGTAATCAAGTGTCAACTGTATCATCTCGGCGCACACGTTCTCAGGCAGAGCCTGACTGGTCCATACAAGAAATGCTCACTTTTGTGAATGAAATTGCGGCCATTGAGTTTGACTTTCGGAAAACGCTATCTTCTTACCAAAAGTGGAAAATGATAACAGACAATTGCAACAGCTTATCATATAAAAGATAACATAAAACACAAACATTAACACCTATTCAATATATTCAACCTCATTATCCAACATAGTACAAAATAAAGATGCATGGACCATGGACACCAAATGATTATACACAACTGTAAGTCTATATTCAACATCATCTTCAAACATAATAGACCATGCAGGTTTGTTTCATTCATTACTAACCGAACAAACACACCTGCCAACAATCCCATTTATTTCTTACACATACAATATCTAACCACATAAAAGATAACACCACACACCCATTAACCCCAAAGGAATGTTTTCAACCTCACAATCGAAAAAATCACATTTTCATGAACATTGAACACAAAGGGCATCTTCACTTCTACAAAAACTATAATAAGTACCACAATGAACCAATAAAACAACTAATAGCAGTAAACCTTCAATGCTAAAGGGGGAAACACAAAAAAGTCCTAAAAAAACAAAACAGTATTGTAAATTGGTGAGAAAATCTTCATACATAATAGAACATGCACGTTCATCTGATTCATTTGTAACTAAACAAACACCAATGTGAACTACCCATTTGTTCCTTTCACAATTTTTCTGTGGGTGTATCACATATTCACATCAAACATAACCACACATTCCAATTAACACCAAATCAAGGCTTTCAACCTCACAATCCAAAAAACCACATTTTTATGAACATCAAACACAAAGGGGTTCTACATTTCTACACGAAAGGACAAAAACTAGCACAATGGACCACTAAAACGACTCAACAATAGTACTCAAAACCCTTCGATGCCACAAGGGTTTGTAAAAAAGGGGTAGAAACAAAAACCCTTGTGTTAATAATGCTTTTGGGGTTCAGCACAACGAAGAAGAAAACATAAAGGGGTTGGCGGGAAAAGTTACCTCATTGAGAGCACGAGCAGCAATTGAAGAGGTCTGTTTTGGGATCTTTGAAACCGTAGCCATTGATGGACGATTTTTCGACTTCATGGACTTGAAAAAGTGAGGTTTTGGGAAGAAAGTGAATGACTGCTATCTCCTTTTTAACTTTCGAAAGTTTAGTTTTCCGCTTTTTTTTTTTTTTTTTTTTTTTTAAACTTTGGTCCGGCACGTGCGAGACGCCCTCCCAAAGGCACGTGCCTGGGAGGGTCCGTCCCATAGGGTGGGCTGTGAGGACGGGCTGCGTAGAATTTTTGATTCCAAATAAACAAATAAGAAAACTAACACCACCACACAACTTTGACACTATGTACATTAGTAAAGGACAAAAGGGAGTGCTATGGGAGAACTTTAAGCAGAAGCTAAAAAGGTCAGCAAGTCATCATTACTATGATAATGACTATGACTAAGTCATTATAATTTTTAAAGCACGCAATGATAAGTTATAGGCTACCAATCTCATGCTTTCTCACTCATAAAACTTCATAAAAAAAAATGGTATACTATTAAAAACTTATAAATTGAATAAAAATGCACTCTTATATGTTCCATTTTTTTATTTGGGTATAAATTATAGATGTTTATTAATTTGAATACATATAATCATAATATTATGAATCTTACGATTTATGATTAAATCAAAATCTTACCCTTTTCGATTTACTATATGATTCACGATTCACTAACATTGTTTGTAACAATCCTAAACAATATCATTGTTGTGCTGTAACCGTTCACCAAACAGTTTCACAAATAAAAGTGATACAATAATTGGATCACCATGAATAGTATGGTGCTGCAAGGGATACTATTCATGGTGATTCAGTTTATTGTATCACTTTATTTGTGAAACTGTTTTTCAAAATTTTGACTGAATTTAGTTTTGACTTAAAATTGTTTGATGGACTGTTACATAAAAAAAGTGATACTATTTGGGGTGTTGTTACAAAACTGCTTATTTGGTGTAGTGATATTTAATTACCAAGTCAAAATTAAACCACTGAATTTTGATTTCAAATTAAAGGATTTTACCATTTATAGCAACACATAAGTTCAACAACAAGCCACCAAATAAACATTCTCTAATGTCCATTTCACATGTGCTTACCACAACTTTCGTAGAAAGCTTCCAAAATTACTATGCATAATGCATTCACATTAGATTTCTTACCTTTGGTCAAGTTTTGAGGGTAAAATAGTCATACCTATTGCCACCCACCATACTAGCATACCACCATTATATAAAGGCACATTCATTTCATGAAAAGATCATCCAAGAATTGTGAGAAAGTTGTAGTATTTGAGAGTTTTATTTGTAAAGTATAATACCATGTTATTTATGGTTATAACCATAAGAAACCTAACGTTTACTATGACTGACTAAACACTCTCTTAGATGTGAGTGAGCCCCATGGAAGGCTGACCTCGATTAGTTTTTCTCAACTTATTTTCTTCCATGTTCATTGGACCTATGTTGTGATTAACATAATCTATGCACCTGAGAGTTATTGTTTAATGAAATTAACTGAAGTTGTGTTTTTCATCACATGGATACAGTTCTTGCTTATACTTTCATCTTTCTCAAAAGTCATAAAATTAAATATGTCTTCACTATGTATGACTCTAACAAACTCACCTTTTATTGCTCCAAGTGTAATCATAATATAAGGTTTATACATGATTTGTTAGATATTAGATATTTCATTTAAGTATGGATCTCTTTTATGTTTTTAGATCATGCTTATAATACATATAAATAATTATCCATTTGGTTTGAGTAAGTAAACTTCATTGACATATTTTTCATCCTTAGGTGAGGTGAGAGCCTACCTAAGGATTAGTTAAGATTTGAAAGAACATAAACTTGAGATTAGCATAAGAGAGTCGTCAACTCATGGTGGTGATCTCTAAAGCCCTAAGTATTTTCATACTTAGTTTCAATTCACTTGTTTGACATTTCATAATAGCTTTTAGTTCAAACACTTTACCAATCAGTTCTTTTCTAACTAGGTTAAGTTCAAAACTAGATTGGAAAATAAGTTTTTTGATTTTCTCGCTATCCTTTTGGGATTCAACCCATAGTTGTTGTTATCTAACTCAATAGATAATCGTGTGTTTGCGATATGATTTAAGATCGATCAAGTTTTTTTTCCATTGCCGAGAGCAATGGAAAATGAGTTTTAAGATCAATTTTAAATGCTTATAATTATTTTAATTTAGGTTCGCTTTCATAGTTTAGGTGCATTTGTGTTATTTAGTAACATCTTATAGTCTAGAAACTTTGATGCATCTTCATGTTTGCATTTTTTTTTAGAATATTTAACTTCTGTTGTATTTTTTTTTTTTTTTTAATTATACATGATCTGATAATTCGCAGACATTTTCCATTTGTTCATTGGATTAACGGTTAGTGATAAATAAAATATTGAACTTGGGCTATCTATGCTAAAATTTGGACTATTGTTATTCCCAGATGTTTGGAAAGCTTTATCTGTAGATTTCGGAATCTGTTTTGCACTTGGCCTGATTGGAAATTGTTTTACATCTTGTCTAGTTTCTAGATCATATTTTGGAGTTCAATTCGGATAACTAATTGAAACAGAATTTGAATTCTCGTCACATCCATACGCAATCTAGACATCATACTATTTTCTAAGTTCACTTTATATTTTCGAAACTTTCTGTAGCCAAATGATTTTTTAGAATTTCTCTAAGAAAACTTTGGTTTGTTAGTAATCTAGGAAAATTTTTGGATTTGAATTTCATCAAGTAGTGAACTCTGGACGATTTTTCAAAGTGGATATATAAGTTCTGGAAATTTCCAACCGTGCAATGTTCTGCCAAACTTAAAATTTTTTTTAGTATTTGATTCTATACTCTTTTTTAAGGCCACTAATCACTCTCATAAGGTGTAATTTTCAGGGTTTGTGTGAAAGGACACTCGGAGAGGAGCTTTGATGAACCTAATCAGGGATGGATAACAGTTAAACATTACTCGAGATTTTCTTTACTTCTTTGAGTGACTTTTAACTTGTATTTGGAGAGGATTCTTGGTTTGTATTAATAATTGGTACATTCGAACTCTATTTGAGATATGAACACCCAAATTGAATTGTAATAAACAGGGCCCAAGATAAAACAAGAAGTCAAGGGGGTAAAAGCATGCTAAAGAAAGAGGGGATCAAATCCCTTGATTTGTCGCGCTTCGAACTCCTTGGGACGACTGAAGTTGCAGGAGGCACTTCCCCAGAGTCGACGACAATTTTTTCGTCCCTCATCATTGAATGGGATTAGGTAATATCCTCAATCCACTTCGAAGCCCCAGATAGAAGTATTTCTGCAATGTTTTTGTAGTGATGGTCGTTTACTTTCATGCAAATTAAGTGGAACTGCGTGGTGTGTGGACGTAATAATTTGAGTAAGGTCTAGACCCAACTATCAAGGGGTGGGATTTCATCAACCACCCATCACTCATCTTGTATGTACAATCCAAGCCTCAATTAATTCAAATCAACTCACTAGCTAGCCTTCACTACACCAAAAATCCTCATTTATAGCATGCCAAAAACGCTATAACTGAATACGATAGCGTTAAATGAAATGCTTTGAAAGCCCCCGTTATTAAAAATCTAGCTCTATGATAGCGTTTTTGGAATGTTGTTAAAAGTGTTCTTTTAATAGCATTTTTAAACATTGTTGTAACATTTTCTATAGCGCTTAGAAAATGTTGTATAGTGTTAAATACTGTTGTAACATTTTTTATAGCGTTTAAAAATTGTTATTACATAGTTTTATACAACTTTTTTAGAGTGTTATAAAATAAGTTAACCATGAAACTTTAAAAGTGTTATTAAAAGTCTACGCCATTTTTTTTACTTATTTATTTTTAGCTATGTTGGTATCATTTTCAAATTTCTACCTGATATTAAAAGTGCAACAATAAATAAAATCCAACCATATAAGAAAATCTCATTTATTGATAATCATACTAGTTTAATACATGATAGAACACAAGTACAATGCCAAAATAAGTCTAATTAGTTATAACATAGCATGAAAATATCATTTCTTCAAATTACATAGAATACTATTTCCCGTCACTTTCTTCTTCATCTTCCTCATCCTGCCATATAAACATGAAGGTATATGAAAATTCTTGCAAGACAAAAGCACCACATGCAATATTCACAATCACAGATAAGCAGTTTCTTGCAAATCCTAAAATGATTGTTTAGGACCAAGGATAAGTGATTTAGAAGAAAGAAAAAAAAAAAAAAAAAAAAAGCTCTTGGTAATGTGGTTTTGATCATGGTAGGTGAGTGGAAAAATTAAAATAATGCACTACAACTGGAAAGGATAAGCAGATGTTTAAAACACAACTTTGTTTTAGGATACACAAGTCCCACTTAACCCTTGAAGCTTGTCTATGAAAGTGGTTTATCTCTTGGTACTATGTGTTTGTATTTTCTTGTGTTCAAGCTAGAAAAGGAACAATAGACAACCTTCAAGACACCCATTGCTAGTCATAAATGTCAACTTCCAAGAATTCGAACTCGAACACGATTCCCAGCTTTGAATTTCTTCTCAAGTTTCTTTGTTTCCTCGTCAGCTACATCAAATATCTAAATAACAAAAACATTGCAATTAAAACAAATTTATTACTAACAAGTAGGGATGGCAGTGGGGCGACTTTTCATGAATATTCGCCCCGTTTGGGACAATTTTGGTTATGGCTAAACAGATTTCGAGGAGGATACAGATATCCAATCAACATCCGTCAAATATTTGGACCAAATACGGATTTGGCCATATCTGCCCCCACATATATCCGTTTAAGTATACAAATTATATAAATACCCCTGGCGAAAAAATCCTAACCCTAATTACCCATTCGATCTCTCATTTGAGACTCTCACGCTGCTTCCTTCTCCTTGGACTTTCTTAGACTCTCTCAAACTATCTCTTCTCTGTCTTGCCTCAACAAAAGAAGAAGAAAAAATGTCGGAGGACGCTCGAATCTAGGGTTCCCGCAACCAGTTTCGCTGCTATTGCTTCAGCTTCGCACCCGAACGTCAGGTTCACTTGTCCAAACCTCTCAAATCTCTCACTTCACTCTTTCTCCCTCTCTCTCTGTATTTCATCTTCATCAAACTCTAACCTTTCATTTCTCACCATCCCTTCCATTTCTTCTACCATACTTACCAATTTCATCAACTTAACGTCTCCATTTCCTCTTTAAATCCTTTTAATAGTCTACCATTGAACTACACATATGTTCTACAAGTTTCCTCATAAGATCCTCCACACCACATTGAACTGACCCAAGAGCTGCACTCACATGGTTGAATGTAGCGTTAAGGAGTTTAATTGTGACAACAAGAAAGGCTTCATTAGTTTCGCTAGTTTGGTGAATGGAAGATAGATGTAAGATTGACTTCTGGAAGAGCTTTTGGAAACTTATTAAGTTGGAAGATTTGGAACTTTGGTGGGGCAGATCGGAGCGGGGAATCGGCAACCATTGCAAATTTGTAAACGGATTGGCAAGGTAGGGATGATTTTTAAATAAAAATATAAACGGATTGATGGGACGGATTTGGGGATCCACGATCACTGACGGGGCGGGGGGCGATTTGCTCAAATCTGCCCCATTGCCATCCTTACTAACAAGCGAGTATGAATGCCACAAAGTCAAATACATGAAGATGTCCATGAAAATAGTAGGTGCAATAGAAGCAACTGGTAAAAATAAACATACACTGACGTATCCTAGTATTGATTCAGGAAAAGATGGGATCTCAAGTAGAAGGCCCAATCCTCTATCATTTGATTATGCATGAATTATCATAAATTCTCCAGTTTTAACATGCTAACAGAATATTGACAATGTTAATCTACGTGTCACAAGACAAGGATAATAAAGCTAAACAATTAGAATAACACCAAATTATGCTTTGGTGTTGCTTGCTTTTGTAACACTTATTTGCACAATTGCCTCCACAACAAAACTTCATATGGCTCATTTAAACCAACACTCATGGTTACATGCAATCTACTGTAATTAATTAATGGAACTATATTGTTTATCAAGCGTATGCCTGTCAATTTTCTACAAGTAAATACAATTTCAGTTAAAAGTGCGGCCAATTAGAAATGAAATTGTTTTCTATTTTAGATCAGTTTACTAATAGGACGACCAAGCATGACCAATTGTGATTCATAAGTGCGTCCAAAATATGGTGTTTTATTTTGAAACTTAAACTCATTAACACCTTCAAACCATTACCAGCAAAGATAATTAGTGTCCAATGTGTTCTATCATCAAACGATGAGGCAATAGGTGGTTGTAATTATGGCTGACTAGTTCTTCTCAGAACTGGAATTAGTGTATATTTATATTGGGCACTACGACCTGATGCAAAATAATTGGTTTTGAGAATAAGTAGAAAACGAAATTGTTGGAAGAACATCCAAAGTTTTTCCCTATTAGTTTGTAAAGAGGGATGTTGGCTAACCATTTCCACCAACTCTATGTAGAACATTTTTGAAAATCAAATACAATCTCTTGAAATCAACATTCAAGAACCATTTACGATACCTTCTTATGTTGATCGTATACTAATAGCAACCTGTAAAAGCGTTAAAATAAGCAGATGTCACATGATGAAGGCAAAAGACCAAGTAACAAAGCATGACAAGATGAATCTTCAAGCTTACATCAAGTGCTCTCTTCCTACTTCACATTACCAATATAAATTGGCCCAAAAAGACATGCCTAGCCCTAGTCCTCAATCCAAAAAATGCATAACCACAATTACCGAAAACTTTTACCTTATGGTAGTGCATGAGAACACCACTCTGACAGTGTGACTTAACCTCCTCTTCATCACCGTTGCAAAGCAAATTCAGACAGAGCATGCATTAGAGATGACTGAACACAATAATCCCCTCATTTCAGTACTTATGCACACACGGAACTAAAAACACCAAAAAATCCCATTTTTTAGTGTCTCAAAAAACTCATTGGTTTTGCAACCGACAATAGTTTGGGCATTTTAGATTCAATCTAGAAAACAAGAAAAAAAAAAGATTCTGAGAAGGAAAACTGATGCAGGAGGATCCGAGTCAGATGATGCTAAGCTGTCAGATAGCACGTTATTAGCACTAAGATATCTCGAATTAGCAGATCAGCGCAAGAATGGCAGGAAATCATAATTCTATTTCAAATTTGGCAATTTAGGGTGCATTTTAGTATTTTGGCCATAACTTTGGCTACGAGTATTAGAATCGCGCAAACGACCCCAATTCGGAAAGCTCTTTTCAACGCGCACGTCGTGGTTAACCAGCTACGCTCGTTGCACATCTTTTCGAGGACAAAATCCACCGTTTCCTCTTTCGAATCCACAAATTAAGTAATTTATTTCCTTTTATAGTAATATTTCAATTATTGTTTAGGAAGTGATTCTAAACCCAATTTGGGCCAGATTTCTGACAGTATATTTTTTTTATTAAGTATTTTGTTTTAGCATGATTATTGGGGTGTTGCCATTTTTGGTAAAATTCAAATATTGATGAGTTTTAGCTATAAAGCTCGGCTTGTGGGCTAATTTGAGAGATACCTTTGATTTGAGTAATTTGATTAGACATTAGAGTTATTTTCTTTGTGTTTTTGGGTAATCTTCTTGTGTTCTTCCCTATCAATTATCTGTTGCTATTAGCCTGCAGAATAATCGCTATTCTGCCCGGCGTCAAAAACCCATGTAAAGATTGAGAAAGAATGAAATTTGTGAAAATTAACTATCATTAGACCCCTCTAAAAGCTTCTTCTTTGGACTTCTCTCCTTTGCCCTCGTCACCAGCTTCTTATTCACTGCAAAACTCTGATAGATGACTCATAATCTACTTCCCTGCAAACAAATTACTCGCTGAAACTGTGCTCTTTAGCTCAGGCTTCCTTTCTTCATGACAAGGCTCTGGAACAAATTTATCAAAGGGTTTCCTCTTCTCCAGCATTGGCTTTATTGTACTGCACTGTTGATGATTCAAAGAAGTCGAATTGTCTGGGTTTAAAGTTCTTCGATTTGTTCAATTTCTTGTTAGTTGTTGGCAAAGATGATAAAACTCTTCCCCTTTTCATGTTTCCATCTCTGCAACAAAAAATCCAATTTAGTTACCAAATTGAACCAATTAAAAAAAAAAAAAAAAAACTTGGGGTTTCACATTAGTACCTGATATTGCGGTTTGGCAATGGAAGGGTTTTCGGAAACATTAGCTCATGTCAGGTACTTCACCTGATGACAAAACAAGAAAATAAAGATCCAATTTTTATCAAGAAAAAACACAAAGATTCTAACTTTCTCCTTAAGTCGATTGAGATTCGAAGTAAAACCTTCGATGGGGGTTAGATCTGATGAAATCCTCCACAGTCTTGAGATGTCGGCAGTCTTCAACAACAAAAACAAAGAAATTCATCTAACATTCAACATAAAAATTGAAAATTTATTCAATGGATTGTTGGGAAATCATACTAGGCTTGCAAAACCAGACTTTTTCATCAACAATCTTCTTCGGGGGTAGAAATCGATCCATTTGGGGGCTTTGATGTGCTGTTAGAGGTCTTCTTCGACGAACTTGGATTCGATGGATTGAGGTGGGAGAAGGACATACTGAGGTGGAGGGAGGTGGATGTGGAGGCGGTAGACAGATCTGCAATGGAGGAGGCGGTGACGGCCAGATCTGTGTCAAAAGGGGCTGGTCTGTAGAGACGGTGGAAGAGGATTGCAGGGACAAAAAGGAGGAGAGAAAGATACAAGGATTTGTTACTTAAATGCCCCATTATGCTTTTGAGATTTAGAGGTTGGTAGAATACTTTTACAATGGGTTAACCCAAAGTAATTGTCATACGATTGAGTTTGAGTGGTGATGCAACCTTTGAGGTTTTTGAGAAATTATCAGATAACTTTGAACATTGGAACTTTGCAAATAGAAAAAATAAAATCTCTACAACCAATGTAGGCCTTTATGACGTAAAGGAAGAGGTAGATCTCCAAGCCTAGCTAGAAAACACGAGGAGAGAAATTAAGGTTTTATCCATGGCTTGAGCTAAATCAATTGAGACTATTCATCCAGTCATGAAGTTTTAAGCAGGAACCTAACAAATTTCCTTGCACCATTTGCAAGGAATCGACACATATGGCTCATTCATGTCTCGTCTTTTATCTAGAAAAATCAACTGGGGAAGAGCACATCCATGCCATCAACGCTTATAAAAAAAAGTGAACCCTTTCAACGAAACATACAATTCAGGTTGGAGAAACCATCCCAATTTTTATGGAGGCAAGATCAGCCTCAAGTCCATGGAGAACATCAATCGTATAGGGACCAAACCAATTTCACTCTCAGACAACAATTCACTAATGTGCCACACCAGAATAGTCAATTTGTTGCGTCGCAACAAAACAAATCATCCTTAGAAGAAATGTTGCAACAAATGATTCAAGCCCGGAACATGGCTTCTCAAGCCATAGTGAAATTAGGGAAACAAATGATTCAGCTAGCAACCATTGTTGGCGATGGAGAAAAGGGTAAGTTTCCTAGTCAACCAATACCAAATCCCAATGGACAATTTGTGTTACAACTACTTCAACATCAACAACATCCAAAATGCTAGTTTGAAATATGAACTTGTTCAAACCAAGATTTCCAACATGAGGAAGTAAAGTCAATTACGACTCTGAGGAATGGTTAAATGGTTAACAACATGGTTGAGTTACCTAAAGAGATTAAACCAGTTCATTCTCAACAACAACAAAAAAAAA
The DNA here is from genome assembly GCA_963556465.1 of Berberis vulgaris. Classification (NCBI taxonomy): domain Eukaryota; kingdom Viridiplantae; phylum Streptophyta; class Magnoliopsida; order Ranunculales; family Berberidaceae; genus Berberis; species Berberis vulgaris. The sequence goes on from OY747133.1 coordinate 57,674,356, forward strand.
AAGTTTCTAAGAGTCCACCAATTAGGAACATAGTTCCTAAGCAAAGACAAAAGCCACAATAAATAGAGCCCTTTGTCCCAAGAGCCATGTACCTTGAGAGATTTTTACCATCAAGGAAGGTCCCTTGAATGCTGACATCTTAGAAGTGTTTAAATAAGTGAACATCAACATACCCTTCTTAGAGGCCATCAAGCAAATACTTTCGTAATCCAAGTTTCTCAAATATTTGTATATTGTGAAAAGGAAAACCAATGTTTTTAGGCAAGCCTTTCTAGCATAAAATGACTTATCATTGATGAGATTGGTTGTGGATTTTGAAACTTTAAAAGTTAGTAGTTTGTCAATATTAGATAATAGTTTGTACTTCTCATAAGCTATGCATTTTCTAAGAGTTTGCATTGAGAGTTGTGTTTTAGCTATGATGTTCTTATTTAAATTTGAAAAAGTGAATTACTTATTTCGTGAACATGAGAACACTAGTGGAGACTTGAACCCTGTGAAATTTCTAGTTTTTCTTATTTTTGAGCGTTATATGCTAATTCTGAATTTCTTGAGTCCGACATTTTCTTGTTGCATGATCTCTATAAATTTCTTGTTTATGTCAAAAACTGAGAATAAAATCAAAGTGAATCATACCCCTACAACATGTTCTGAAGTTCACCTAAGGCATAAAAACCATGTTTTTTCTTAGAAATGAAAAAAATTCATTATTTGCCTAGATTGGGTCTTTTAACCTACCCATGTATTGTTCACACTTGGAACTAGTTTGATGTCTGTCATATTAACATTTTTGTTGCTAACCCAATAATTGATAACTCACAAATATCCCAAATATAACTCACAAATATTCCAATAATGTTTACCTTGATATAAATATAACTCACAAATATCCCAATAATGTTTACCTTGATATAACTCACAAATATCCCAATAATCATTAACAAAGAAGTTTTATCATCATCAATGGAAAGTTATATACACCTTAGTGCCAAAACGAATAGAAAGAGCTTCACATTCCAATACAATTTTGTACGAGGCTACCAATTCCAATTGTTATATCACCATCAATGAAAATTTATATACACCTTAGTGCCAAAACGAATAGAAAGAGCTTCTCATTCCAATACAATTTCGTACGAGGCTACCAATTCCAACCAAAATAATTCAACAAGTAGCCCTTGTTTTTTTTTTTTTTTTTATTTCAATGAAGATATAACACTCTATAATAGAAAAAGAACTTAAGCCGATCCATGAAGTACTTTTGTTTATCCTTAACCTTCATTTTTACCCTTTTTAAGCCCCACTACAACCTAGTCAATATCTTATATGATCCTTAGGTAAAAATATTGTGGTGAATGAAGTCAACATTCTCAGTGGTTGTTATTCCTTCTTGAGATCATATTTATTATAATCTCGAGTTTCGGTCTTTTCTTTTTGTATGTGAACTATCTCTTATTCATTGTTTCATCTTATTCACATACATTTGAGAGAAATTAGTCAAATCTCTTAGTGATTTTATTCTAAGTGACTATTTACCTTGTGAGATTTGAAGTCGAAGCGAAATTTCAAAAATGTTATCCAGAGATATCTCCACTTTTAAACTGAAATTTGCAACAAAGATGATGAGCAAGCTCTTAATATAAACTTGAATGAATGATTCCTATGTCTTTTCGGTAGTGCTTACTGAAGTCGCTTATTGACTTAATATTGATTGAGAGGTTAAAAGAATACATCTCTTAATACTCACACAATCAAGTAGGAACTCTATGAGGTTAAATAAGGAAAAAATTATTTTGACCAAAATTTTGAGTCTAAGTCCCGAATATCACTAATGTCTTTTTGCGTATTGATGTTCTTAATTTTGAGTCGTTTTATTAACACCTTTTGTGCTATATTGAGTCTCTTTATTTGGTTAGTTTTAGTTCATTTCATTTTAGTTTTGTTTATTTGGTGTATAATGTAATAAAGTTGCGACAATTAAAGCTTTGAAGCTGAAAATAAAAACATTTAGCAAACAAGCTTCAAAACCGCGGTGCTAGCATTAGAAGAAAGAGGTCCATACAAGGAAAAAAAAGTTTTTCTTTTAAATTAGAATTCCAGGATTTCTTTCTAATTAGAATTCCAGGATTCCTTTTCTAATTAGAATTTCAATAATTTCCAGAGCGGGTCTCGGTTAATTGGGGATAACTTTCGCTACACGAATCAAGTCATATGTTGATCACTTCACCCCAATAAGTCATTTGTAAGGAAAAACACAAGATAATAAGGACAGAAAAATCAATCTTTTTGGAAAAAAAGAAAAAAATGGAAACCTGGGGGAAAATAGTTTCTTTAAGAAAAATACTTGGGGGAGATGTATCCTTGAGAAAATGGGAGAGTCGTATCTTTAAAGAAAGTTGAAACCTCGAGAAAGCAAGAGACGCGGGATAACAAACTTGGGGAAATAAGAAATGGCGCAAAATGCCACGCATCATGGAACACAAACGGGAGGAATCCAGCTAACACAATGTTTTCTTCTTTAACTTGTTTTCATTATTTCTTCTTCATGTATTCAATTTATTCTATGGATTATACTTCAGCTATGCTCGGCTAAACTCCGTTAGTTAGGACTAAAATGTAGCCAAGATTATGAAGGATTGATTTTGATGATTTATGCATTTAAAGCTTAGATTTTTACATGTTGAGTTTCATTACCGTTTTTAATGCTTTTAAATGCTTGATCATCATTTATTTGATTTTTCATTTGTATTGAGACCGAGAGGAGATGTACAATGTAAGCTTCTTGTGATAAAATACCATAGCCTACATGTTAATAGAGATATTGCACGACCTATGTAGTCTTTCCTGAAAATCCATAACTGGTAATGTGTTTGCATGTGTTTAAATTCATTCAGATATGATTGGGTTAATACATGTAGGTAAGTTAAATGGTTCTAGAGAGACCATTGGATAAATTACAGATTTAGACTTTCAACATAAATTATCAAACTTTAAATAACATGGTTAAAGAATCAATCAAGACTAATTGAGGTGAAATCAATAGCCGTAGCGTTTTATCGTTCAATTTTTTTTCCAAGTATTAGATTGTTGTTATTTACTTATATTTTTCCTTCATTCAATAACTCCAACAATCATTTAGTTGAATTTAATCCAATTTGGTAGTTAATAGGATTCATCATTCCCAGTAAAAACTCGCTTAAACAGCCCGACTCGGAAGTGACGGCAACGGTACCCAAATTAGACTCAATGACTCCGCGAGTTCCTCGAAGAAGATTGCATGAGCAAGAGTAGGATGAAATAGCACATCCAATTCAATGCCTCTACGGACGCACACCTCAAATATGGCCTGAGGTGGTACAAAATCAGCAACTGGGAGCCCTACAAAATGCCTTGATCCGCTCAATCAGACGAACTTGGGACAAGTATTAGGTTGAAACAGTTCGAGTGCACCCTCCCGCTGAAGGGATGGGAGGGGTATCTAGGAGTTAATGGCCAACTCCGACAAGCCATGTCCAACTCCAGCCCAACCCGCGATCCTAAAATCTAGCGCAACACGACATGACGGGGCTAATCGAGAGTGGAGGGAGGCAACTGCCCCAAGGTTGGCTGCTGGTATTATCTCTTAAACTAGGCGCTTCGGAGTACCGACAGATCACCATCATATAAACGACAGACTCGTCCCTTGGGAGGAAGTCTGTACTTATTCTACGCAATACGAAAAGAAATTTCAAGGTCTCAGCGAACCAATTGGGTGCTCACCCAGAGCAGGTGACCACACATAAAAAAAGTCTTATCACGACTCATCGACGCAAATGTAAGAACATTCAAAGACTCCAGCATTGGAGATCTCCCTTCAACCTTTGGAAAACCCAAAACATGTTTTTTGAGTAAGAGCATTTGAGGAGGTGCACTCTGTGGAAGATAATGCCTACAACGATGAAGAAACACCATTATATAGACATAGTGGTCCACCAAATAGGGGCTTCAACATTGATTGTCAACAATGAATACCAAATGGGAAACATGGAGACGACGATTCCCAAGGAAACTACACAGGACCACGTTCGTCCATCTAAGGATGCTGCACACACCCCTATTAATTGGGAGGAATAACCGATACTCAACCGTCTCGTGATCTACGCCGTATGCGTGTCACCATGCAATCAACATTGTACACGTAGCGTCTTGATCCTACGACAAACCCTAGCTCTTCCTCTACGGGCCCATGGGCCCAACCCACTATTCAAGCGATATTCTACTACGTGCCTGATGATCTCGAGTCAAGTGATACACCAAAACAAACTCTTTTCTACACCGTACACGTGTCATGATGATCTCGTGAAATAATAGGCCCAAGCGTCAGCCCAACACTGATTCGGCCCAAGCGGTGCTAAGCCCAACACAATGCAATCCGCTAGACAGACCCAAATCATTACAACCTGCTAAGCCCATGCATCTCACAGCTATCCTCAATACCCGTAAGCCTTGATAGGGCAAGTATCTCGAGGATCAGCTTCGGACAAGCAAGACAACAACACTTTGCTTACAACTATGAAGCAGATACCAGTGTATATGTCGCACATGGAAATTTTTATCTATGGACTACTATTTGATTGGAAACTATCTCTCATGTATCTAAAAGCACAAGGCTTACAGGGAAACTTCCATTCACAACACAACTCTTAATTAGATAAGGATCTCCACGAAGATCTTCTTCCCTAAACTACGCCACCGATGGCTTGGTCGAACCGGGACTCCAGCACTATAAATAAGACATGAGGTTGTAAGCTAAGGGACACTACAAATTCCCTTTTTACAACATTACGCCTTCCTCAGATCCCTGTCTAACTATAGCATCGGAATGCCCTCGACCACCACAATGGTGGTTTGTGGCTCTTGTGCATTCCTTGTGCAAGTCAGCAAGTTTACAGGTCAAGCTCAAAGCAGGGAGCGAAAATCGTCTGCATCAAACGGTATTATTAATATTTTATTTTTTTATATTTTTATTTGTTATGAATGAATTAATGCATAAACTGACTAGACTACCTCCCAGTAGCGCTAAGTTTAATGTCATTGGCCGGATGCAATAGGGGTGGTGAAGACCACCCCCAAAAGCTTAATGGAGTAGGAATTTCTGGGCGTGACTAATCCTCATAGTTAGGATCAATCTACTGAATGGTTTCCACTGACCTTGTGGGAAGTTCATGGCATGGCTTCAGTCTGTCCATTTACTTGAAAGAGACTATCATTTGTAGGGTTTTCTACAGTGATGGCATCGTAGTCTTTAACATCACAAACAATGAATGGACCAAACCAATGAGTTTTTAACTTACCTAGAAAAAGGTGAATACGAGAGTTATAGAGTAGGACTTTCTGACCAAGATGGAACTTTTTTCTCATGATGCTTTTGTCATGTATCCACTTTGATGATACATGAAAATAAATCAATCGCCGCGGCTGTACACGTAGCAGAGAACATCCATCACGAGGATGTTGCATCACCTTATTGGGCCAACTCGTAAAACCCAAGAAGAATAAAGCCAAACATAGAGGCCCAGACAAGGCTCACTATAAGAAGATATAATCAAAGCCTGAATCCAGGCCCGAGCAAACCAAAAAGAGTCGTGGAGGGAGTTACGCCTCCACGGATGCATTTCCTTCAAGGAGGAGACTGTTATGAGAACCATCTTCTTCCGTTGCGCCTCACATGCTTAAGTCACGCAGAGAATTAACCGCCACCCTTACAAAAGGTAAAAGGAACATTCGACACGAGTATGCAACTTTAAGTGAGTTTTGTCCAAATTTACTTCTTTCTACAAACAAAGTTGCTGACTTAAGCATCGGAGTGCCTTCGGCCACCCAGAAGGTGGTCCTTGACAGTCTAACATCTGTTTGGCAGGTCAAACTTATAGGAGGATGATTTTTGGACGCATCAATTTGGCACCGTCATTGAGCTTGGATTAGGTGAGGAAATGTGGGAAGATCGCATTGCTTGGAGAACCAAAATTCATGTAGCCGACCCCGAAAATCTCGGGAATGGGCTTTGATGATGATGATGATGATGAGTGGGGAATGACGAGTTTCCTTTCTAAAAATAAGATCCACAATGACAAAGCTCACCATAATCTGATAAAAAATCAACAAGCCGTCAGAACAAATGACACACTCTACATATCCTCAACCCAACGATGATTGTGACAACTCTCCTACCGGCAATGATGCATCACAAACAGCTCATGAACAAAAGTAGCCTGAATCATCGAACTGATGGTGCCCGAGAATCCGGATCCACATCACGCAATAGCCTAGACAACCCAGACATCTGGCGTCGCTGCCACGGATTTTCGGGTAGACCTGTTCATTGCCCAGATGGACTACATGACAAAGATGCTAGAAAAAATCACCTAGGAGCGCGTCCAGCCAGCTGACCTTGTTCAGGCACCGCCCCAACAAAAATCCATCAACTGAACTCAAGGAAGTGACGAAGTCCCAGCAAAACTCCAACAGGGAAACTTCGAAAGCGACGAGCTCCCCAAGGCAGGACTCCACAAAGTGACGGAACGCTTGCTGAAATCTCGTTCAGAAAAAGAGTCACGAATCCCAACGTACTATATGAATTAGCCAAATCGCCATTCTTCGACGCCCTCGTGAAGGTTGCCATGCAGAAAAAGTTCACTCCGCCAAAGTTCGAAATATATGATGGTACTACCGACCCAACTGATCACATGAGACACTTCTACCACAAGATGGCCTTGAAGGAAACCACAGAGTCAATCTTATGCAGAACATTTTCGACCAGCCTCACCCCCATAGTGATGAATTGGTTCAATAGCCTACCACCGAGGTTGATAGACACAATTACAAGCGTTAGCCACTGCTTTTATCACCAGATTCATCGGGAGCCAGCGAATGAGAAAAGGACCACACTACCTTCTGTATGTCAAAGAGAAGCCCGAATAGACAATACGTGAATATATCACTCATTTTACCAATGAATTGACAATGATCGATGGATGTAGCGATGACACGCCCGATGCGACCTTTATCGCCGGATTGAAAAGAGGCCCCTTCTTTGATGCCCTTAACCTAGAGCCTCCAAAAGGTTTGGCAGTCTTGCTGAAAACAACCCAAAACACATCTCTCTTGAAGAGATGAAAGCTGCTAGGATGAAGAATGAACAGGAAAGGGAAAACCATTCAAGGAAATGGGAAAGGAAAGAAGAAAGAAGACGAGACGATGGACCACGGGAAGATAGCAATCAATCAAAGAAACATCGAAACGACGAAAGAACCGAGTCCAACCAGCAGAAATCCAAGAAGTCACAATTGGCACGGCCCAATCACGAACGGATAACCATCGTAATGAAAAAGGAATACAAACCATACACGACCCTAAAGACAAGCCGGACCAACATCCTGAAGTACATGGCGAATTGGGAAAAAGTCAACTGGCTACCCAGAATGGGAGGAGACCTAGAAGGAAGAAACAAAAGCAGGTAACGCTCTTTTCACAAAGATCACGGGCATGATACCGAATACTGCTACAAGGTGAAAGATGAAATCGAGCATTGGATCCAAATAGGACAACTCGATGAAAAGGAAAAGATACCACTGCCACAGGATCAAAAGAAAAGGCAAATACCACTGCAACAGGATCGAAAGAACAATCTAGGGAACTGATATACGCTCTATACTACATCTACCCCAGCAAAAAAACATCTTTTACTCGAGCAGACCTATATCGAAGTGGAAAGATTAATGCCCTGAAGACTGTTGCACTAACCGACTCGAGGACTCTACCAACGGATACAAATTTAATCTGAATTACCAATGAAAGAATTAACGACGACGAACTCCATCAAGTCTCAGCAAGTAATGCCAAGTGAGGAACAATAGTGAGTCAAGCAAAGGTGGTCATGAATTAAACAAGAAAGAGCAGAAAAGGCGCGAACCCCCAACACGAGGATAGACATCAACCATGCGATAATTAAGAAGAAATCGCTCCACAATATAGTGTAACTGTTCTAGAAAAATGACTGTTAGAAATGGTCAGGACATCCAAACATGAAAATCAATAAAATTTCAAATTCGGAATCATCATCCCACGAAGGATAAAAGCTTCAAAATGAAGCCATGCAAAACAATCAGCATATAAAGCCAAAAGGAATCAGGATGCAAGTCGGATACATATAATAAACTTTTGGTCTGATCAACCAACGAAGTAAGAGTTGGACGAACGAGTCAACAAAGTAAAAACGACTTCGAGTCGACTGAGACGTCGAGTTAATGAAATAAAAGTTGGACGAACGATTCAACTAAGTAAAAACTACTCGAGGTCGACTAGAACGTTGAACCAACGAAGTCAAAGTGGACGAGCGAGTCAACTTATCACAAAAACTTTGAATCGACTGAGACGTCGAGTTAACGAAGTAAAAGTTGAATGAAAGAGTCAACTAAGTAAAAACGACTTCAGGTTGACTAGAATGTCAAACCAATGAAGTCAAAGTGGACGAACAAGTCAACTAAGTAAAAACGACTTCGGGTTGACTAGAACGTCGAACCAATGAAGTCAAAGTTGACGAATGAGTCAACTTAACACAAAAACTTTGAATCGCTTGAGACTTCGAGTTAACGAAGTAAGAGTTGGACGAACGAGTCAACTAAATAAAAATAATTTTGGGTCGACTAGAACGTCAAACCAACGAAGTAAAAGTGGAGAACGAGTCAACTTAACACAAAATTTTCAAGTCAATTGAGACGTCGAGTTAATGAAGTAAAAATTGGATGAATGAGTCAACTAAGTAGAAAAACTTTGAGTCAACTAAGACGTCGAGTTAACGAAGTAAAAATTGGATGAATAAGTCAGCTAAGTAAAAATGACTTTGGGTTGACTAGAGCGTCGAACCTACAAAGTAAAAGTTGAACGAACGAGTCAACTAAGTATAAACGACTTCGGGATGACTAGAGCGTCGAACCAACGAAGTAAAAGTTGAGCGAACGAGTCAACTAAGTAAAAACAACTTTGAGTCGACTAGAAACTTCAAACCAATGAAGCAAAACTCGAAGTAAGCAACTTCAAGACAACTGAATCGATGAACCAACTCGAAAGAGGCAAATTCCATTTTGATCAAACCAGCAAAACAAACGACAGAAGAACAAGTTAGCGCAACTCATGAAAGCCTCGAGTTAACTAACACTCCAGATCGAAAAAGTAGAAGACAAAGAGACAAAACAACTTTCTCACAAAAACCTTCGAGACAACCAACACAAGGTTGAGACGGACATACCGAAGCATAGGAAAATTCAAATCAGCAAAATACGGTCAAAGAAAATATAGTTGTAAAAATTAAAGTTGGAGTACAAATTATTTAGATAACAACGGACGACCTATAAAATGCACAGGCAACACGAACAAAGTCAACAAGATGAACCGCGACTACGAAGAAAAACAAAGGAGAAAACTCATGTTCTTTAATCAAAAACTACTATATTACATTCAAGGAAAATAAAGGGGTAGAAATCAAGGGGAAAGATCTATAACATCCTCAGCGACACCATCTGACGGACGAGGAGTAGCCGGGTCACTGACAGGGGCTCTCTCTTTAAGAGGCAAAGGCGGTGGCTCTTCAGGCATTGGATCACCCGGAGGGTCTTCAGCACCATCTTCATCCTCGAAGGTCTGATAAACCAAATGATGGTATTGAGACAAGTTAACACCAAGACCCTCGATATAATCCAGAAGCTCATTTCGACCATCGACAACCCGCTGCGAATCCACCACCTCCATAAACAAAACATGTCTTTAATAGAAGCAAGCTCACTTCTGGTCGCTATAAGTTGGCCCTCAGTAGTAGTGAGCATCGTGCAGGTATCATCCTTGACCTCGTCAAGTAAAGCCATTAATTGCTCCACCCTTTTTTTGCAATGTCGTGATTGTTAGAGGGCTCTATAACGGCATGTGCGACCTCATCATGGAATGCCTTCTCGGTGGACATTTCTTTTTCCACACCATGCAAGCCTGCATTAACACTGTCAAATTCAGATCTTAAAGATTCAAGCTCGCTCACAGACCAATCCCGTACACCCTCCACCTCGGCCAACGAGGCTTGAGCAACCCCAACTGTTTTGATCCGCTCCAAACATCGCACTTTCAATGTGTCATACTGATAAGAACATGGGAAAACACCAATAGCAACACAACGAGCTTCCTCTCCAGAGAAATCACAAGATTACGACTAGCTTGATGACACAAAGTCATCACCCCTACGTAGGCAAGATGAGTCATCCTGTCCATTACAAGCCTAAGACCATCATCAAGATGAAGGCTCAGATCTAGCATATGCATCGAAGGCCTGTCCACCGACCGCATGTGTCATTCATTAATCAGCTTACGTACACCATCCTGCATGTCAAGTCGGGAAAACTAGTGAAACTTCCCGTCCGATTTGACCCAAATCTCTTCGGGGGTAGGTTCCTTCAAACTGATCCGCGAATGAAGAACGTGGGGATCTAAAAGCACGGAGGAACCACCACCCATAGCCAGAAAAGAAGAAGGAACAATAGGAGAACCATCCTCACCCTCTTGTTGCATAGTAACCATAGTAGAAGCGGAACGAGTAACAGTCCCAACGAGAACAAAGGAGCTTAAGCGAGTTGTAGAAGCCGGGACCTCCACCCCATCGTCGACAGGAGGAAAGAGAGAACGAAGATACCGCGTATCGGAAACTCAATCACAACTAATAAGCTCTTTAGACTGGACAACAACCAGTTGGAGCATCTTGTCATCAATGGCCCTAAGATCCTCGTTAGAACACTAAACAATGTCAGGACCACCATAAGTATATGAGTCTCTTTTTGCCATCATCCAGTGGACGAATGATCTCTTTTCACTCCTCTCCAATACCAACTTCATATTTTCCGCCTATTGCAGATAGCAAAGAACCTCCCTCGAAGGTTCTCTATCAACAAAACCAAAATAAAGAGAAGCATGACGGACATAATCAACGAGTCGTTTCTTCTTCGGAACACGAACATAATTCAGGAACAACCGCTTCGACGGGCTAACAGGCCTTGGTACTATTCTCGTCGTGGAAGTTGGACCGGTAGCAGCGCTAATAGGAGCATCGAGATCTGTAACATTTGAGCTCACTTTCCCATCAACGACAGTGTTACCACCATCGACAAGGACAACATGGGCAACAATCTCTGCGGCTTGCCTCTCAGTTAACAGAGCTCGCTCGGCTTCATTCATGTTGTACAAACCGCTACGCTTCACCATGTCATCAATAAGATAGGTGTCCAAAGGAACCACATGAAGCTGCAAAAAACGCTCGCTGATAACATGTTCTTTAGTGGTCAACTGTAGACTCCGCTACTTGTTGGGAACCCGGAAAGACTTCACTATCTGTCGACCCTGCAAATTGAAATAGCCAGAGTGGAAAGACGCGTAAAACTAATCTCATGACCAACCCCTGATGTCATCGTTAAGGTTGCCAAAACACATGGGAGAACAAAGAAAACAAGTGCTCTTGGATGACAACATAGTGACCACCAAGTGCAAAATTCTAGCAGTCAAAGGGATATGAGAAAGGATGGGCCTGACATATGTAGAACCATAACCCTCCAACCATTTGGGCCCATCTGAGCAGGAAGAATACCTAGAAAATCTAAATGAGACCAAAATAACTCTAGAGCTGAAAATCGAAAATCGACGTGAAACATACGCGGATACAATTCTATATATCCCATCCTCGGACAACAAGGATTGTCATTCTCACAATGAAAAATGATCTCAAGGTCGTAAGGCAACGAATAGATGGAGCGAATGCTATCCAAAGTTTCCTCAGAAGCCTTCTTCGGGGAAAATGAGCTTCGCAGATAGCGAGCTACTCACCGTCTAACAAATCTCCAACAGACGTCACGAATAGGCAAGAAAGGATGGAAGAAGACGATAAAGAGAAGAAATAACCCTGGTATCAAAATTGGTGTAAAGAAAGAAATAAAATTGTCACAATCTCCTTTATACAACCAAGCAACAAAGCGACTGCTCGTGGGGCGATGTACGGGATATAATGATGTGCGAAATTCCAAAAATGTGCGCGCGAAAACGAACAAATAAAGAAGTAATTGAGACGATCGAATGATCGAAAATTGCTAAAGACATTAAGTTCAATGCAAAGATTAATACCAACCGCCATGAAGTTAGTTGATACATGAACGCACCCACTAACTAGGGGGGGTAGCTGATAATACATGAAAATAGACCGATCATCACGGTCGGTTGTACACGTAGCAAAGAACATCCATCACGAGGATGTGGCATCACCATCTATTGGGACAACTCGTAAAACCCAAGAAGAATAAAGCCAACCACAGAGGCCTAGACAAAACCCACTATAAGAAGATATAATCAAAGACTAAATCCAGGCCCGAGAGTACCAAAACCCAAATCCAACCCTGACACGAGTTCTCTCATAAAAAAGAGGAACGTTGCACCAAAAAGAGTCGTGGAGGGAGTTATGCCTCCACGGATTCATCTCCATAAAAAAGGAGACTGTTACGAGAAACATATCTTTCCGTTGTGCCTCACATGCTTAAGTCACGCAAACAATTATCCGTGACCCTTATAAAAGGTAAAGGGAACATTCGACACAGGTATGAAACTTTAACTGAGTTTTGTCCAGATTTACTTCCTTCTTCAAATAGAGTTGTTGACTTAAGCATCGGAGTTCCTTCGGGCACCAAAAAGGTGATCCTTGGCAGTCTAACATCAGTTTTGCAGGTCAAACTTACAGAAGAACGATTTTTGGTCGCATCACACTTCATTTTATCTTTGTATTTCTTGGATAAGTCATAAGCATTGTATCTTAATTCTTCTAGCTCATCAAGTTGAAGCTTTCGTTATTAACCAGCCATATCGATGTCAAAGTTTAGACACTTTGTAGCTCAATAAGCTCTATGTTGGAGTTCGACAAAAAGGTGACAAGGTTTACCAATGACCAATCTATAGAGAGACATCCCTATAGGGGTTTTGAATGCAGTTCGGTATGCCCATAAGGCATCCAAAAAGCGTAAAGACCAATCTTTTCGATTTGGATTGATAATCTTTTTGAGGATGTTCTTGATTTGACATTTCAAGACTTCAACTTGGCCGCTTGTTTGAGGATGGTAGGAAATGGAAACTTTGTGAGTAACCCCATACTTTTTAACAAACTTCTCATTAACGCAGAAATAGAAATGCTTACCCCCATCACTAATGATACCCTTGGGTGCCAAATCTACTAAAGATGAACTCCCTTATGAATGAAACAACAATTTTGTGATCATTGGTCCTAGTGACAATGGCCTCTATCCATTTAGAAATGTAATCCACTACAAAGAAGGATGTATTGATACCCATGGGAGGATGGAAATGGTCTCATAAAATCGATGGTCCAAACATCAAAAACTTCAACCACTAGAATATGATTCAGAGGCATCATCTGTCGACGAGTTATTTGTCCAAGTTGTTGACATCGGTTACAAGCTTTACAATACTCATGGGCATCTCAAAAAAAGATAGGTCAATAAAACCTGATTGGATAACCTTCTCCGCAGTTTTCTTAGAACTGAAATGCTCACCACAAGCTTGATCATGGCAAAAAAAGAGGATGCTCACCTGTTCAACTTCTGGAATACATCTTCTAATAAGTTGTTCAGGGCAGTATTTACAAATATGACTCATCCCAAGAATAATACTTGACCCGTGACAAAAACTTGTCACGGTCTGGCTTAGACCAGTGTTAAGGGAGTTCCTCAGTTGCTAAAAATTTGACAATGTCACCATACCAAGGATGTACTTTCTCTAGCAAGAGAAGTTGTTCATCTAGGAAGTCCTCTTGAATGGGCAAAATACTAGTAGATGACTGTGATATTAGCCTAGACAAGTGGCTGGTGACCGCATTTTCTATACCTGACTTATCTCGTATTTCAAGATCAAATTCTTGAAGCAAAAAGACCCATCGGATCAAATCAAGTTTGGTGTCCTTATTGAGAAGGTATCTAAGGGTTGCATGGTCAATGTACACAATGACTTTAGCTCCAATGAGATAGGAACGAAATTTATCTAATGCATAAACAATGACTAACATCTCTTTCTCCTTGGTCGAGTAATTGAGTTGAACCTTATTCAGAGTCTTGCTAGCATAGTAGATGACATGAGGAAGTTTGTTAACTTTCTGACCCAAAACTACCTATAGCGTAGTCAAAGGCATCACACATAATCTCAAAAAGTAGAGCCCAATTAGGAGCTCGAATGATAGGAGCTGAGACGTGTTCAGATTTAAGATTCAAAAACGTAGATCTACACTTGTCAAAAAGAAAAGGAATGTCATTGGCTAAGAGATTGCTCAAAGGGCGTGCTATCTTTGAGAAATTTTTAATGAAGCGGTGATAAAATATTAAGTTGAAATTAATAATAGTATAATTGAAATTAAATTGGTATAAAAAAGTTGAAGATATATTAAAATATTGATGAAAAAGTTAAAATGGGAGATATGGTTGGAGTAGAGAAACTCCTAAATTTAGATTTTTGTTAAAATGGGGTATGATTTATCCCCCATTTTTTTACTTTTACCATTGGAGATGCTCTTACTCATTTAAGTTTATTCGTTTGATGAAGTTTACTATATTATCTATTGTTTATACAAATTGAAAAATCAGATTTTCTAATTCGAGATGTAACGGGATTAAAAATCTTCATTTCGATCTCATCCCACTCTAAATCGAGACGAGATTGAGATGGATTTGATCAATCCCAAAACAATTTGAAAAATAAAAATAAAAAAATTGGAACGGTACGGACCGGGGCGAGATGCCGACCCCTAATTGAGGATGATGATCCTAGGAAGGCACGCTATTTTGTTTTTAATTTAACATCGTTTGTCCCAGCTGTCACCGCCAACGGCTACCGGCGGAGCCTGTCTATCGACCCAATTCTCCAACGGTCATGTCATATTGATATGGGGGAGAGGGGTTTGTCTAAACAGCGAGGGAAGGGGCAAGGAAACCAGCGAGGGAGGGCAATGCGTGAAAGTGCCTCGAGATACGCGCTTTTACACATATCGAGGGGGATGAACGGCTTCACCCCCCTCCCTCGCTGGTTCCCTCGCCATTTAGAATTTCCCGGGGGAGAGAGACTGAAAACCTAAACATCCCTTATCGGAGCTTTGCTAGGGGTCGAGGGAGTAGGGTTGGCAGTGGGGCGGATTTGGATATGGCTGAATGGGTTTTCGGGTGGTTTCGGGTATCCAAAAAATATCCGTTTACTATTCGGGGCGGATACGATTTTAGCCATATCCGCCCCGCAGGCCCGCGGATATCCGTTTAACAAACAAATTTACAAAAGTACCCTTCATATATATAAAGGGATTAACTCTGTTTTTGTTTTTCACAAATACAAATTGTCAATTTACAATCGCTCCCTCACCATTCACCAAGCTCTCCCTCTCACAGTCACAGAGCGAGCTCCTCCCTCCCTCACACCGCACACCACCTCGCCCTCCCTCACACCGCACACCGCACACCACCTCGCCACGCCGCGATCTCTCTCCCTGCTCCCCTCACGCCGCGATCTGCTTCCCTGATCCCTCATCGCGAGATCCTCCCTGTTCTCCTCACACCGCGATCTCCCTCACAGAGAGATCTCCCTCCCTCACGCCGCGACCTTTCACAGGCCACAGCCAAGATCTTCCTCTCACAGTCGAGATCTCCCTCACGCCGCGAAGGGTTTCGATTTCCAAGCTTCAAATCCGACAAAGGGTTTCTTCCTCTCCCCCATCATAGATCGAGATCAAATCAGATCTGAGACTGAGATCAAGATCCGAGACTGAGATCAAGATCCGAGATCTGATTTGATCTGATCCGAATATGATCTGATGAAGATCTGATCAAATCTGATCTCAGACATCGAATTTTTTGTAATATATTGTAATTTTTTTTGAATTTGTTGTAATTTTTTTTAAATCAGAGTTTGATCTTTAGAAATTTTTTTTTATTTTTGTAATTTGTATTTTTTTTAATTTGTTGTATGTATAAATGATCTGTAGTGTAGAAGTATTTTTACTGTATGTATAAAATATTGCAATGTAAAATATGTTATTTGCTGTTATGTAAAAATTGTATGGGGCGGGGCGGATCGGTTGGGGCGGGGATTCAAAACCCACCTTTAAGTCTATTTTATGCGGATATTCGGGGCGGGGCGGTGGCGGTTTTGAAAATTACTAATAAACGGATATGCGGGACGAATTTTTAGCCCCGCAATCCTCAGCGGGGCGGGGATGGATTTGCTTAAATCCGCCCCAATCCGCTCCGTTGCCATCCCTACGAGGGAGGGAGCGAGGGATGGGTGGTAACCACCCATCTGCCTCGAGATGAAAAATCAGCCTCAAGATGCGCGATGTTGCTCATCTCGAGACAGATGAGTGGCTTCCCCCATCCCTCGGCCCTTTCCCTCGTTCCCTCCCTCGACCCTTAGAATTTTCGCCCTTATCGATTGCTCTCTCTCTCTACTTTGGATCGATTCCATCACTAACTCTCTTCTTCTTCTTCTTCTTCTTCTTCTTCAGGTTCGTCTCCTTCAACTATGTAATATAGTTTCTTCGATTGTAGTTGTCTCTATGTATTTATGCGCTTTATGTGTTCGCTTAGAAATAACGTTCAATCATATCTCTGATTGCTAACCATTGGATTTCTTCTGATTCATATAGGGAAAGAGAGAGAGAGAGGGGTTTGGGTAATTAGGCTTCTTTGTTGAACCTCTCTATTTACTTTTTCAAAATTTGTTCAAAATCATCCAGTTTTCCTCTTTTTAGGGTCTGGAATGAGAAATCGGAAAGTTAACAATTTAAACCTCTGTCTTATGTTGATCTAATTCACACCAACGCCCTCCCATTACTCATTTGCGGATTATTTGTGCTACTAGACTGTTAACAACCATCCTACACTCTACAAAAACTCCATTTGTAATCATTTAACTATGAAAATAACATTCCACCGCTCTTCCAAGAAAGACTTCCTATAAATTGAAGAAATGAAGGGAAAAATGTTTGGCCTAAAATCATAAAGTAGTTTGGATACATGAGAAATTTCAAGGATATATTAGATACTTGTATCTCCAGGATACATCGAATATGTTGTGTCATATCTCACAAAAAATAAATTGATATATCGTCATTTATATATAAATTTGTGCAAGGAACTCACCATCACCACCACCACTACTTGTATCACCATCAGTAGTAGACCCACCTAATGCTAAGGTTCCTCCTAGTACTTCCGTTTCACTAGGTGGTTGAAACTGGTCGTCGTAACACAAACGTTCTTTTAAACGAAGATTACAGTGCACACGAACAAGTTTCATTAACGGAGCTTGGCCCAGCCTATTTCCTCGAGTTGAATGTATCAACTAAAAAGTAATCAACCTAATGCAGACGCATTTTCTAACAATTATTTGTGTACAATAGCTGCAAGGATGGAGCAATCACTACTGTGTACAGACCACAATTGAGCTATAATTATACATTTTATTATTTATAAACATATTTTTACATGATGGTATAAATATTCATATGATATTAGAAAATTGTATTCGAGTTTTACCTGGACATCGCTGCCAAAGTTTTGGATTATTTGAGGAGGATTAGGTATGTTCATAATTGTCTGTGCATGGACCAACAAGCTAAAACACTTTCGGTTATAATCAGCCTCTCAAGTCAATAGCGCACATGCAAGGTTGCCAGACCATCTTGTGTTCATTAGTGTTTGGTAGGCCATACTTGCATTGATCAAGCTACAACTTGCGGAAATCAACGCATCCTTGGAAACTAGCACGACTAAAACCAGCCACTTACACAATGGCATTATATACTTCTGGTGTTTGTTTCACATCATGCATAAAACGACTTGGATCGTGAGTTGGAGCAGGGAAAGCCAATCACCATTGGGTGTTGAGGCAAACTCATGGCTTACATTGTGCACATGAGCCAATGATTTATGAGAAGGCTTGCAAAGCTATTCCCTTGATGGCTATTGATGCACACTGAAAGCAACTGTCTAGCATTCCGAACTCTTGTACCACAAGTGATGGTCTTGATTACCAATTTAACACCCCAAGTGGTTTTGACAACAAAGATTGGGATTATCTAATAAGGATGAGTGATGAAGAGTAAATTGCAAGAGATAGCTTTTATTGCTAGCACTATGGTGAGCAATCCAATTACTCCCATTGTGGGTACGAAAAGATGTGGTAAAAAAGGAAAGAAGATGTCGGCTAGCGATAAGGAATTAGTTAGGTCTACAAAGAGGGAAATGTATTCGAGGTCTCCAAGACAACTGAAGAGCTGTCAACATAAGGTATTCCTTGTAGCAAACATCTTCTTCTGTTCATGTTGCCCTAGAGGTTAAGTACGTTGATGCGGATGGTAATTGTGCGTTTCTTGTGTTGATAATTTTGGTGGGTGAACTTTTGAGTAAACTGAATCAGAATTATGGTTTCTAGGTCAGATAGAGGAAGTCGAAGCTTTGAAGGTTAGTTTGAATTTTTATAAAGACTCTGCACTGAGGAGGCATTGGGTGTCGGTCCCAAGATGGCAGATACAATTATGTGGTGGTTCCAAGCTGAAACTTTTTTGTTAGGGTATTTTCCTTTTGGCTCCTTTAGCTTTAGGGCTATTCTGTTTAGTGTTGACATTTTGGGTATTCCAGTCAGTCCCCCCATGATTGTGAGTTCAACCACATTAATCATCTCCTCCCATCTAATTTTCTTACCTTTCCTTGTGCAAAGCAAGTGTGGTACTAAAAAACTGTTGGAGGCCATAGAAAATAGTCCATAACTCACAGATCGAACTTTACTTGGACAGTATTTAGAAATACAAAACAATGGATCACGACTTTGTATACCTTTATATAGATCTAATTGCATAACGATGGCAATATATATATTTATATATATTAATTTTTTTTTCAATCAAACAGAAATTATTTTAATAACATGTCGAACTGACTTAGGATGTCACAATGAAAAAGAATACATGGAAGCAATAAACACAATTACATGAAAGCAAGATATTCAAAATCTATATTAGAAATGATGCCCAAAATGATTGTCAGATTCTGATAATAATAAACTTCCTTTGTAGAGTTTTTCAAGAACTCGTAATTTTCAGAATTGAGTATTGTTCAAGAAAAAAGGACAAACTGAAGTGAAGCTACACGTCTTAAATGCTTTCCTGAGGACAATATCCTTTTTTTGGGCCTGAATTTAACACGTTTAGTGGAGATCCAGTTTTATTAAATGCTCTACTTTATTGTTTGTATCTTTAGTAGTCGAGGAAATCTTCCTCATTTTGTACTGGGAAATAATAGTTTGTCCGTTTTAGCATTTGCACTTGTATTCACAGACTGTGTTCCATGCCTGTGCAAGTAGGTGTTTTGCCCAATATGAATATGTGATCACCCTCATGGAGAAGTAGACTTTCCTTTTAACTGGGAGAAGCTAAATGATAGTTCTGCCTGACATTTACGTGATAAAAAATGTCTGAAATTCTAAGCTAACATCTAACATTTCTTCCTCCAGTTTTGCATTCTGCAGGACTAGTGCTTGTTAGAGTAAATATGTGCCTGTTTTTTTGACTTGAAGTAACCACATATGTAATGTTGCAGTAGTTGAAATTGAAGAGGAGATCTGTGAAGATAATTTGTACAATAGCTCGTTCATTGGGAGACTATTTTCGAGCACTCTTATCTGCAGCAGAATCAAGGAGTTCTTATATTTTCTCTATGGTGAAACTATCTACTAATTTTTCTCTATCAGATGCATGTTAGTCCATAGTTTCTATTATTTAGTCAGGCACTCCAGTACCTAGTACAGAATAAGACAATAGAATAAAATCCTAGTCAATCATCTTAGGAAAATAGAATCTATCTTTGTCACTAAAAATTGAATAGATAGCGTTGAACGCTTCAGTTGGGGCATTTCTTGTTTATTATGTTTGTATCAGGCTTTTCTGATTTTTTTTCACTGTTGTTTTAGAATTTATTTAATAAAAAGTTGAGGCTTACGCCTCACGCCTCAATTAAGGTTATCGCCCTGTGCCCAATTAAACTTTTTTAAACCATGCCTTAAAGAGTTGAAAAATGTACAACCATATTATGTACACCCACTTTCGAATCAAAATATGACTCGGAGTTTCCTGAAATGAATAACATAATGGACACACGGTATCAATCTCCACACCTCTGGACCAACTCAACCTTGAAGGATATCCTCGATGTCAAACCTGTTTTGAGTTTTTTCCAAACAAGCTTCATTCAGAACTCTAGGGGCAAACAGTCCATGGACAACCATGTGACCGATATGAAACTGAATTTTGTTCCCCTTCTCAAGCTCCCATTACCTCCATGTCTTCCTCCTCCCCCCAATATCACACCTTCTAACAAACCTGATGTCACCACAAACTCACTTAACTACCTTGCCGATGTAGCAACCTTCCTGAAATGAAAATCCCACTCCATTAACCCTTTAATTGTTCTACCTAACTCGTCAGCATACTAGCTTTCTATTGCGAAGCGCACACAATCATAATGCAAAGTGCACTCTTCAGTAGTCCAACCTCAATAACTTAGGTAACCAATCTGCTAAAGTTATAAATCACTATGGTGAACAAAAATGAGAACTAAGAGTCCCTTCTAGATACCCCTTAAGACCCTAAATTGGCTCCCCATCACTCATGTGGATGGGAATGCATAAAAATGAGGTTGCTGAAGACAAATCTCAATAATGTAATTGATAGAACTTTAATATTCATACTTAAATGTAAAAAGTGATCAGTTGCAACTAAAACTTAATAAGTTGATTTTTTACTGCACTTGAATTTTTTTCATGTATATGCACTTCCTCCAATATAACTTTTTAGAACAAAGTATCTTGCAGTAATATGCAATGATAAAACTAATTAAGTTAAATCTTGCAGTAATATGCAATGATAGAAACTAATTAAGTTAACTCAAGCTAGGAAAGAAATGAGTTTGAACCTTAAATTAATAATGTCAGTCTACTATTGTATTATTATGGGCCATGTCCTCATTCAATCTTACTTGGGGGGATAACTTGTGGGGAGAGTGTTACTTCCTTGATGTGTAAAAGAAAAAAAAAATTCCTTGATGAACTTCATATATCGTTATTTATGTCAATCCTCAAATTTCGCTCGATTTGCCCTTATTTTAATCTCAGGGTTGAGATTAGGAGTCAGTAACTTTTAATTGCCATACCAAGGGGAATAATGAAACTCCGGTTCAGTCTAGCATACAATCCTGCATCTAGTTGTATGTGATGACGCTGATGGTGTTGGATGGCACATGGCACTAATCATTTTTCATGTAATTCATCATAAAATAAGTAAATAAATAAATATCAAATGTGATGTAGATTTTATCAAAGATATAAGTTAGAAAATTGTATTTGAAAGAATGATGAACAAAAAAGAAATCTAGGTTCTTTCCAGATTTTCATGTCAGGGTGAAAACCGGAATTTTGGTGCACTATTTTTCATTGTAGGAGAGTAAACAAGAACATTAGTAAAGTAAAACGCAATGGAGCTTGACTTTATTCTCTGCGATATTAGCAGTATTGGTTTCTTCTTCAGAGTTAAATTACTGCTTTTGCAACTGGAAACTGAAAATAGAGAGATTCAGAATTTATGGTACGGTACTAAGGGAAAAAGATGAGAAACAGGCTGATGAGCCAGACTCATGTGAAGAATCATTGGAGGAAATTAGCAGTGTAAAGAGTAGTCAAACAAACAGTTTTTAAGTACCCAATGACAAGAAGATTGAGAATGACATTGAAGGTACGGTAAAGAACAAGGTAAAAAAAGGGCTAGCGGCAGAATTCAATCAGAATGCTGATAATAATAGTTGTACTATGTGCATGATTGTTGGTAGCAAAAATTTATTCCCTTGAATCCTAGCTTATGGAAGCAAAAAGCTTTGGACATAAGGGCTATATTGAATTAGATTTGAGAAACTAACCAAAAAGAGTACAAAAAGGTCATTTAGTTATATGGGGAAGGTTTGTCAAAGTAACCTTAAAATGGATTAGAGATGATACCTATACTAAGATAAATGTAGAGAGCAACTTCAGACCATATTAGAGAGGTCAAGGGTTTCAACAACAAAAACAAATGCAGAAACAGACAACCAAAACCAGTTATCAAGAGATTCATAAGGTTTGAGAATTGATTTTTTTTTTTCAAAAGTAAGATTATATTCTGCTTATCTTTTATTGATGTTTTAGTTTCATTAAAGGGATCCTGTCATTTATTAATTAGTTTAATAAACCAAAAAATGCCCGTGCATTAACAGGCAAAACTCATATATTAGTGTTGACCACAGGATGCATAGAGAGAAATTTGTATTACGTTTGTGTAATTTGTCATTCTAATTGTTATTTGTGGCAGGCAACTAACGAAAATCTTCCTCCAAACATTGTAAAGCAACTTGCAAAGGAATTAAAGAATCTTCATGAAATACCTCCGGAGGGCATTAAAGTTGGAATCAGTGATGACAATTTCTCAACTATATTTGCTGATATTGAAGGTCCAGGTAGGTGCCTATGTTGCCTTTCTTGTCACCACACCGACTGTTTTAAACTTTTGTTTTGTTGACCCAAAGAATTTATCCTATGATGCCTATGTTGCATTTCTTGTCATATTTTGTTGATCCATAGAATGTTCCCATTGTGCAGGTGGAACTCCATATGAGAATGGCATCTTCCGCATGAAGTTGCTACTGTCTCATGATTTCCCACATTCCCCTCCCAAAGGTGTGTTGTACTCATTTTTCTAGTGGACAAGCAATAATCTGTATAATCAGAACTCATCATGGTTATTATTTTTATTGGTATGGCACTGATACATGGCCTGCCTATGTGGATTTGATGATTTGATTGTGTTGTCTAACATATTAATCAACACTTAAACCCCACTGAGAATTCTATAAATTTTTTCAATTACACAATAGGTATTATATATTTATGTGCTCTGTGCTCTGTGCTCAAACCTATAGACACGTAGAAATTTCATTTTATTTGTGTCCACTCTAAATTATCCATCTGTGATAAATTCATTCGTGTTTACATTGCTCTTTTTCCTATAGGATATTTCCTTACAAGAATTTTTCATCCAAATATTGCTACAAATGGTGAAATCTGCGTCAATACACTGAAAACGGATTGGAACCCAAGTCTTGGATTGCGGCATGTTCTCCTTGTAGGTGACACTTATTCTGCATTGCAACATATTTATGTATTAAATTCATTGAAAAGGATATGATGCACTGCTTCAAAATTCCAAATATAAAATCTTTTCTTCAACTTATCCCAAGATTGACATTTTCATGATCTTTAGTACTTCTTCTATTACTTTTCAAAACTAGTTCCGACGTTCCATTTTTTTTTCTTTATTTTTCGTGTTGATGATAACAGGTGGTCAGATGTTTACTCATAGAACCATTCCCAGAATCAGCATTGAACGAAAAGGCTGGAAAGTTGTTGCTTGAAAATTATGAGGAGTATGCCAGACATGCCAGGTACCCTTGTATCTGCATTGTAAGAGCATCTCTAGTATGCTGATTGAAAAAAAAAAAAAAAATGGGGTCTTGATTTTTATTTTATTTATAATCATCCCAGACCCTCCTTTTCAAGGGAAAAATGAAATTTTGCTGAAGTAGGCATTGTAGTCCTAAATGGCTAACCATAGATAAATATCATATGAAATATCTACCGTCAAGGCTTTTGCTAATCTTAATTACAAGAATGCTATTTCTTATTTTATGATCTGATTTTCATCGAGATTCTGCCATGTTTTGATCCAATGTTTGATATCAAAATGCACTGCAACTTCTTTTCCAAACCCCCACTTCCACCCTACCCATACCCATCTTCCTCAATACCATCATCTTGTATTTTCCAATCAAAGTTTCGAGATGCAATGATTCTATTGGATTCGTTATTAATAGATCTGATTTGTGATTTCTAGATTCTAAACTATTAGGTTAGTTCCTTGTGAACTCTCTCTCTCTCTTAACAAGTTTCTCAAGAGCTTTAATCGCATGCTTGCAAACCAAAGCAGCAAATCAAAAGTCAGATATTAAAGCTTAGGAGTTCTTTAAATAAAATTAAAAGATTGAGATCATATCTCGTCATTTAAATTATTTTTTTTCTTGTATTTACTCTCAATTTGGGAAGATTGGTTTGGTTGGGTGGACCTGCGGAGGCTGTGGTGGTTGAATGGAAGATGGATTTAGAGAAGATGTTGTGATGCAAGGTAATCTCATCCGTTGGATCATAGTTGGTGTAATTTGGCGAAAATGTGATCTTGTAATTGAGATGTGAGATAAAGTTGAGGGTGTTCTAGTGTCATTTCAAATTCAGTTTTAACTATTTTAAAACCATAGGATTCCAATGCCTACTTCAGAATAAAGTATGTCTTACATGTCAATTTCCCTTTTTTAATCACCCTTGGCAAAGGAGCTTCGTACTATTTCAGAAGGCGCCCAAAGTCGACGGGTTGTTTCAAACAATGCACAATTGGCGAGCAGTTTGAATGGATGGCGACAACTCTAATGCACTGGAGCTCTCCATGTTTTGATATACCCTGACTTTGTGTGTGTTTGTTCATTCTACGTGTATCGAGGATAGTTGATGTAGCTCAACATGGTCGAGGCATAGGAAATGCTTAGAGGGAACTCTCGAGTAGGAGTTGAGAGTGGGTTGTTGTTCAATGGGTGTCACGCTATTAGTTTAGCATAGGCCCAAGCCTTGCCCATGCTCAATGTATTCTGCTATCACGTATTCTCATGCCGCACTGACTTTCCATTGTCAAATGACACTTCCACTATGCAGTAGGTACACAACCAAACTACTTGTTTCAAACAAAGCTCAACTTGTTTCAAACAAAGCTCAACTTGAAAAATAGATAGTCAAACCCCAGGTCTGTACTGTGGCAGTGTAGTATTCTACCACTAGACCGCTGGTGCTAGGTGTTTATCTAGCTTGATGAATGTTTTGTCAAACTCACTCCAATCACTCTGACAACATTTGGGGAAAGTGACAGGACAAACATGGTAAGGTGCTATCAATAAAACGAAGAGCAATGAGTTTCCATGTGAAGCTCCTTTGCCTTTTTTTTTTTTTTGGGGGTGGGGTGGGGTGTTGGAAAAAGCTTTCAAACTGGTGATCCTTCTTATCAAATGATAGCCTCTAATCCTGGCTAACTATGTAGGATCCTGAAGAGTGGATTAGAAAACTTGAAAGATTGACAAATTAAGGATCCCGAGTAGTAGTGTTAGCTACTTTAGCTACATGCAGGAGTAAAACATGTAGATTTTTTATCTACAGAGAACTAGTTGAGACAAACGATCTGATGATGTAGGATGCCTAGAGAGAGACATTGGACATTAGGTTATCAATGTGTAATGATACTTTGATTTTGCTAAAAAAATTTATTTTTATCAATGATGGTTTGCGGATATTTGGTGCAGGATATATACTGGGATTCATGCTATTAAACAAAAACCAAAATTGAAAACAGGACCCATCTCTGAGTCCACTGCTGGCTTAACCGTCGACCAGACAAAACCTCTAAATGCTGAAACTACAAAAGCAGCAACAGCAGTAACACCATTAGCATAATCATTGCCTTTAGCTGTTTTGGCAGTACCAGCAGCTCCTAACAAAGGGGGGACCAGTTGCCACGATCAGCCCGTGGCAGCAGGTCCTATGGCAACAACTGAGAGTCTTGTTGCTGGATCGACAACATCAGTACAAAGGGCCGTTGGAGTAGGCACAACTAAGATTCTAGCAGACAAGAAGAAAATTGATGCCAGAAAGAAAAGATTATAGAGTAGGGGAGAGGTGTGAACTATTGGGAATATGTTGTTGCTGGATCGACAACATTCAGTGTTTTATGCCCCAACGAGAGAGGGAGGGAGTTGTTGGTGGCGTGGCATGGCATGCATGTAATCTCTATTACAATTCAGATCGGTTTTTTGTCCTATGTGGCAAAGATATGTTTGTGGCAGAACTTAAGTGAACAAGTAAATCCCCGATACTTTCCTCCTCTCCACACCTCCACGAGGTCCTCTCCCTCTCACCCTCCTCTGTGATTCCAATTTGCCACCTGCCACCACAACCGCCCAACTCCCTCCCCCCTTATCCGTCTCCCCCCAACGTTCTTCTTCTCAAACCCTAACTGGCACAATACACATGAAGGAAGAAGCTCGCTTGGACAGTTTGTGAATCACTTTGTTTGCCAGTTAACTGCGTCTGCTCTTATTTGTGTTTGAAGAAGGGAGGAAGGCTTGGACACAGGTGATTGCAGAGACAAGTGCGTCTGCCCAACAGGTGATGGCAAACAATTTATTAAATCCCCAAATCTCTCAAAGCTAGAAACTTTTTTAAATTCCCTCATGGTGAAGAAATCCAGAAAACCCTCTCCCCTCTCGCCCAAAATCCACACCCCAAAACCCCAACATGGTCACTGAATCAGCAAATTCAAGACCCCATTTCGCTCGAATTTCAAACCCCATCTCGATTGAGGAAGAAATGAAAACCCTAAGAAGAAGAAGAAGTTTCTCCACAAGGTTTTGACCTTCTCCCCTGATTCTTCATCTCACTCTGCCAAAGGGAGAAGAAAGGTTTCTGGATTGGTTCTTACAACCACCACCACCACCGATTCTCGAAGCAGAGAAGAATAAGGACCAAATAAGGAGAGGACGAAAGAAGAAGAAGAAGATACATTGCTGAAGAAGTGAAGAACACACTGATTGAGAGAACCGAACTAAAGAAGAACAGGAAATCGGTTCAGATCTCCTTCCAGGTAAGATCCTTCTTCTTCTTTAGATCTCCTCTTCTTCTTCAGATCTGTTTCAGATTTTTTTTTCTTCTTTCAGCAAAGCAAAACAGTTTGGTTTTTTTTTTTTTTGATCTCTTCTTATTTTTTTGTTGATTTCATTCTTCGATTCGGTGATTTACTGGAATGTGATTTAGGTCAAAGTACACTAAATTGTGGTTTTGTTACTGCTTTATGTGGTTTTGCTTCATGCACGTATGCACTTGAGCAATGTAAACATTCACTATTGACAGGGATTTAGAGTTTGTCTAAAATTCGAACATATTCAGGGATTTAGAGTTTGTCTAAAATTGAATTTCTTTGTTCACAAATTGCTGTAATTTTTGTGTAGTCAGGGATTTAGAGTTTGTCTAATCTGTTGAATTCTCTCTAACATTGTAGTCAGAGATTTAGAGTTTGATTGAATCCCTCTATGCCTTCACCTACATTATTGGATGATAAGAGAAGTAAGAAGGAAATTAGAAGTAGAGATAGAGATAGAGATAGGATGTCAAGGAGGTCACTGCAATTTGGTTCTCATCGTTCGCATTTATCTGATCCATCACATAGTCCTCCTTCTGAAGTAAGTTTGGCTGAGTTTGGTTTGCTGCATTTTGTTTTGTTTTGCTTGAAATTTTAGTGTATTGTGTTTGAGGAAGTGTTAACTTTGATGATTGATGTGTAGAAGATGGATCGTTACGAGAGTGGTAGTCATCGAAGACAAACTTCATCAATTTCTCGAAGGCTGCTTCGGCTCACCGACTACAATCCTAGTGGTTTCGACTCTCGGAGTAGTGCCAGCCTGATGGAGGTACCTTAAATATCTCTGCAACTTTTCGTATCGTTTGATTAATTAGATGGAAATTTATTTCTTGCAAGTGGGTACTCCATGATATAACTCATCATGGATTTATAATTTTAAAAATAAATTTGATGTGCCTGCTACCTTGACATGTCAACATCTATGCTGGACCTTGAATGCTTTATAACATTAATGTTTCTCATTGGATAGGTTTCAATTCTGATGGATGGTATTAATGACCGAATTTCAAAATACTTGCATAGGTATTGAATGGAAATCCTCTATGAAAGCATTTGAAGACATCAATTTTCCATCATCGAAAAGATAACCTGTAAAATTGGTTTCAGATCATTCATTATCCAGTTTTACTAGACAGTTAAAATAGTAAATTTTCCTGAAAAAACTTTTGTTTTTCTACCACATTTTGCTTACCAAACACCACTGTAATTGTCAAGCTGTTTCTATCCGCATAAATTACAGCAAGCAAAGAGAAGAAACTCAAGGTATGATTGAATCCCTCTTTGATGATTTTTGGGTATTTCTCATCTAGCTGATTTCCCTCTCTAAATCCTTGGTATTTCTCATCTAGCTGATCAAACAACTTGCTGCGGGTGATGTGAATTGGGCTGTAGACTGAGGACAGCAGCGTGATTTCAAGAAGTGATCCATGAACCTAGCTCTCACTCCACTTCGTCCCAGTTATGAGCTTTGGTCACGAGAGGATGTCGAGTCTCTAAGTCCATCTTGCTCATACGATACGAGTTTTCATAATCAAATAGTAAGACCTTAATTCCAACTTCTGCACACTCCAAGGCATAGTGTGCATTTGTCATCAATCATTTAAGCCCCTAAATATCTGTAAAATCAATTGGCACCATTTTGTTATGGGTGATAAATGGATGAAGAAGATGACGTACATGGTGTCTAACAAAAGGGAAACAGTAAGATAGCATAATTAGATTAGCAAACATGTAAAAAAAAATTAGTGAAGGGTCTAAAGGAATAGGTTTGAAACAAGTATACCTAGAGATGTAAGAAGCTGAGATTACAATTACAGATATTAGAAGTGTATGGTTATTACCTGCATATTTCTGCCTTTGGTCTTGAATTTCCATCCAAAGCAAAATGGTTTCCAAACTGAATTTCTTGAAACAATCCGAGATAGTGCTCCTCAATCCACTCAATTGTGAGGTCCTTTATTACATTCTGTCAATACCTTCAATTACAGTTGATATAAGGTTCTCTTTTACATGTTTATTTCTTAATACTTACATAACGACCGATGGATTGCAAAACCTAGATAGTTTATGGAAAACACTTTGAGCACCCGGGAGAGGATGAATCCCTGTCTTAAAGTAAGGAGTACGTCTTGAATAACTCGTGAACCTGGATATCAGCTGCCAGATAAAAAAAAAAGAACCAATTCCATTAAAAGAAGGTCATACAATTAGAGTCTGTATCAGAGTATCAAATTTTCTTGGTGTATAGTTCAACATCCAAATATTTGAGCATGCTAGGCATACAAATTTATTCACGAAGTGTGTTGCATGGCCTAGACTCTGCCTAAACACAAATGTTACTGGAATTCTCACTTAAAATAGTCATTCAGACCCATGCAGTGGCATAGGAATAGATCCACTTAACCTAAATTTTAATATAAGATTGTTTTTCATTGTTTTTCAAGTTATCGATGTGTTAAAGTTGGCTCTTTAATTTATTTTGAAGCATCAATCCGAATTAAGAACATGATTTTTATTTATAGAGACGGTGGGTTTAAAACACTAAACCACAATTAGTATCTCTCAACAGGTTGGTTTCTTATCATAGCAAAGCTCAAGTAAACTTACTAAAAAGAAGATATCAAAATCTGGGTGAAAGAAGAGATAAAAAATCTCACTACTATTCTCTTTATTAACACAACTATGAACAGGTAATTCATCACATCATTCATTAGTTGATTGACTGAAAACTTCTTTGCATCTTCAGCATGTGTTTGATTGAAAACGTCTCTATCTGCAACATTCACAGCTTCCATATGTGCATCACATAGAGCATCCAACTTCCATATGTTTGTTTACTACATATTTGTAGCTTCAGTACATGCTTCCATTTTTGCCTTACATGTTTCCATTTTTTGTAGCATCCATAGCTTCAGTACATCCAACTTCAGTACATACTTCCATTTTGGTAGCATCCATAGCTTCCTCATTTGTTTTTTGATTTTTGCCTTACATGTTGTTCACTCAGTTAACATTAGTTGCATGTCATTTCAGTATCTTTCAACATTTCTCAAGTCAAAGGTGTTGTATGATCTTTGTGTTGTCTCAGGAGCTGTTTCAGGAAGGCAGTTAATTCAAAAGAGTCGATTAGTTGATTGGATTTTCGCCATTAATAGATACCTCAACTTCTTTTCTCTCTATTCTCTTCTTCTTCTCAGGAGCTGTTTCAGGAAGGCAGTTAATTCAAAAGATTCAATTAATTTATTGGATTTCCGCCATTAACAGTTACCTCAACTTCTTTTCTCTCTATTCTCTTCTTCTTCTTCTTCTAATTAGTTAATTGATTTTGTTATTGAATGAAGTTGGTTTGCTTCAAGTTCTTGACAGAAGGGAACGGGCGGTTTGCTTCAAGCTTTGTGTTCTTGACGAGCTCTGTTCTTGCAATTGTTCTTGATGTGATTTCAGGTTAGTTTCTCACAACCGTCTCTCTCACAAACAATAAAACGTGATTTCAGGTTAGTTTCTCACAAAAACTAAAACACGATTTACTGGAATGTGAATGATCTACTGGAATGTGAATGATCTTTGGAATGTGAATGATTTACTGGAATGTGAATGATAGTTTTCCACAGTAGGAAGAAGATGGAATTTTGGAGTTGTATGTTCTTTCACAGTAAAGTTTCCATTCTTGGATTGAATGGTTCTATTTCATATAGAATATAAGGACACTGTTCACTGTTGCATTTATTTCTTGCCACCTATGCAGTTAATGCGGAAAGCGGTCGCAAAGCGGTCAGAACCGCATTACGATTTTTCATAATTATGCGGGACTAAGCGGAATTATGCGGACAATTTTTTCAAATTATATATTTTTAAAATTTAATCATAGTCATAGATTACAAAATAAATAATTAATCAAAATGGTGTAAATATGTAATCATAGTCATATATTATTTTACTAATTAATCAAATGAATTTAATTTTGCAGATTGGAACACCTATAGACTTATAGTTACCTGGACTTGTTTACGAACAACCAATACAATGAAAACAACAGCAGCAACTCATAGGCATTCTGGCATAGCAATAACCCCAACAGCAAGAACTGCAAGCAATAAAAGCAAGAGGTCAAGAGTTGCAACTTGCAAGTAACAACAACTAAAAATAAATAAAATAATCAGGGATGAAAAATAATCTAATCAGAGAGACAGAGAGTGTTTCATCTCTGTTAGAAAAAATCTACATCGTCATCATATTGTTGCAATTTTTTTCTCATCACTTGATCCACACTAGAAAAAACCTCAAACAAGTATAGCATTATGTGTATTGATTAGCAAACATTAGAAAAAATTAGAAATTCGTCTGTAATTAACAAACATTACAAAAAAAATCATTTACAGAAGAGGGAAGAACAGAAGAATAGAAATTCGTCTAATTTACATCATGTGTATCTAATTTACAAAACATTACAAATTAGAAATTCGTCTGTAATTGAATCCCTTTTCTCAACAGAGGGAAGAACAGAAGAAGCAAATGGAAGAAGAAAGCGACTGGGATGAGAGGGAAGAGGGACTGGGAGGAGAGGGAAAGCTTACTTGATTTGGGAAGTAAGCAGCAGTTCTCTTCGACGTCTTCGATTGATCTCTTCACTTCAGTTCAGCAGCAACTGATTGAAGGAAGGGAGGAAGAGAGGTTCAAATCTACTTTTTCTTCAGATTGAAGGAAGAGAGGTTGATGAAGTCGATTGAAGTTCAGCAGCAACCGATCTCTTCAGCAGCAACAGATCTCTTCAGCAGTTGATTGATCTCTTCTTCAGCAACCGATTGAAGGAAGGGAGGAAGAGAGGTTAAGATCTACTTCTTTTTCTTCAGATTGAAGGAAGAGAGGTTGATGAAGTCGATTGAAGGAAGGGAGGAAGAGTTGTCGGCGTCGCTCCTTCTTCAGTCAGCTGCAGCAAAAGGGAGCAGAAAATCGATTAGGTTTTTTTTTTTTAATATATAAAGACCTACAAATCGGAGAGTCAGGTCGGCCGATTAAGCGCTGAATCGGCCGATTTTGACCGTTTTCAATGGTTCCGTTTAAAGCCGGCCGTGTCAGCCCTGTGCGATTCGGTCCAGCCCGCATACCGCTTTTTGGCCGATTTTCGACCGCATTAATAGCATAGCTTGCCACTGTTGCATTGTATAGTCTGCCCAGAATAGCCCTTTATGTGTTAGATACACATTCTCAATCGAATTAAATGCATGTCTACAATATTTGGTAACTTCTAACAACTGTTGTGACAATAACAACACGAGTGATGCATTCATTATTCTTTTTTGTTTATTGACCTGATTAGTTATATAGCCTGTTAATTGAAGTTTTTTTTTAGGAAAGAAAACGTGGTTTGGCCAAGAAGAAGGCTATGCGAAGAACTTCTTCCTCTGGTTCCTCACTTTTTATTCTTTATCTGGTGCTACCCTTTTTCATTCAATTTGGGTTTTGGGATTTTTAAAGACTACAACCAAAGCCTTAATTTTCTTCTCAAATTTCTCACTTTCATCAGTAGGGTGTTGGGTTTGAGTTGAGTTTAATTTATCTATTTCAAACACTATGCCAAGGTTCCAAATCAACAAATGCACAACATTGATGTTTCCTCTTCCATCTTAAGTTGAAACCTGGTTTTGGTTTTCCTATTCCCTAGCTCAACCCTTGCCATTGAAAAACCAACAGAAGAACATACGAGCTTTGCCAACCAAAAAAACCACCAGAAGAACAACAATCTCATATAAGGTTATCACTTTTCTACTCCCCTTAATTTTATTTTGTATCTTTAATTCTCTCACCAATTCATAGTTGATTGAGAGGTTTTTTGCTTTTGAAATGGTGAGAGATTTTGGTGTTTGAAAAGGTGGGTTCATGTTCTCTGTAAAACCTTGAAATGGTAAGAGACTTTGGTGTGTGAAAAGGTGGGTTCATGTTCTCTCTAAAACCCATCAATATTAGTGAGTTTATTGAATTAATTTTGTTTTTCCTATTTTTTTTACTTGAGAAACTAATGTGGCAAAGTTGTTTTTCCTATTTTTTTTTACTTGAATCAATATATGTTCTGTGGTATCCTTTTTTATTTTTATGTTTTATTTTTGGAATGTTATCTCAACTCTTATATGGTTCATCCTAGCTAGCTATACTACCATTTTGAAAGTTTAGTAGATGCTACGGCATTACACGGTAGCCATGTCGGATGGGTTCATTACATGAATTTAACTAAAAGAAAAAAAATGTATGTGTAGTGCCAATGGATGATAGGTGGCTACATGTGGGTGTTCTATTCTCTTATTTTTCCATAATTTAATCAAAAAGAATTTTTCTTGGTGGAAAATGGTGATAATGCCGGAGAGCGCAATCCACACCCCAGCGTATTTTAGCGAGAACCACTTCTCTCAGCCTTCAATCCAATTGCCATGTTCAGGTATCCCTTCTTTTATGTTTTGCTTTTATTTGAGTTTTTTTTAAGTTATGGGGTTTGTTAGATTTGGTTATTTATATTGCTTTTGAGATTATTCTAGAGTTTGAGTTGTAACTATTCATTCATCATGTTGGGTTTGAGAAATTTTTGTTTTTCCTTGGTTTTAGAAATTAGTGTTTTTGAAATGGCTGTGAATGGGAGGGTGTTGCTTGCAGGCAGCTTGCTTGGTGATAGCTTAATTTGCTTGCTTGAAAATACAATCAGATTCTCATTTGCTTGCTTTGAATCAATACAATCAAGTAATCAATACCATGAATATATTCAGATTCTCATTTTGGAACCGTAGGAACCATACCGTTCCAAACGGTTCGAGTTAGGTTCGGTCTCAATGTTCAAATAAGGGAATCTGGACCGGACCGGATCCGTTAAATTTAAACGGTTCGAGTTAGGTTCCTCAAAATTTGGAGCCGATTCAGACCGTGCCCACCCCTATTGGAAAGAATACAATGCAAACATGTATGATGTAAATAATTCTTCAATGGAAAAAAGAATACACTTTATGAAAATCTCATTCGAAAAGAAAAATGTATGATGAAATTTTTTTTTCCCCATGATTTAGAATTTATTCGCCATGAATGGAAACATGGTTACCATGGTGACCATGAATGGTTTAAAATTTTTTATGAATCTAAACTATGGTGACCATGGAAACGTCTTCATGTATAGTCCTTTTTAGAGGGGTTGAACACTTGATGGATCATTTGGTTTTTTTTTGTTTTTTTTATCTATATATATCAATGAAAAAAATACAATGGAAATTTTTTTTTACCATAATTGATGGAATGAATACAATGGAAAAATGTATGATTGAAAGAATAATGTCAATTCCATAAGAAAAAGGTATGATGGAAATTTTTCCACATATGGTTCTTTGTTCCACCTTTTTATAGTATTCGCTTTTGGTTAAATTGATGGTTGGTCCAAAAAGATAGCTCAATTGTAAAGTTTTGGTTGCAATCTAAAAACATTTCCTTTTTCTTTTCAGGGATCGCTAACCTTGCATTGTGCCTGACTGTAATTATGGATGGACAACTTAGTTCAAAAAACAACCTACTCCGAAATGATGATTTTCAGACAGGTACTATAGTAGGTTGATACTACATCTTACTTCAAATTGGTTGTCTCATATGTATGACACATTTTTTATTTGCAAGTGGATTCAGCCGTATAAGGAACTGTAAGAAAAATGCATAATTTTTCCACCATAATTGGACAATTTTCTCCTTAAGAAAAAACGCTTTGATGTACTTGAATGTTTTATACTGCAATATTTTGATAATTTTGGTGTGTGGAGATATTATGTGGTGTTCATGGCATTGATTGCCATTATAAATTTTATGACAGGTTCAGACAGGTTTCAATATTGAAAAATACAGAGAAAACTCTGTCGAAATTTTGATTTTTTAATTGTTCATGACATTGATTGTCATTATAGTCACTTATGTGAAGTATATTTTCTTATGACATGTTCAGATAAATTACTTTATTCAAAAAATGACATTTTTTTGGATATAATGATATTGTGTGCATGTCTCTTTGACTGTTTAAAACCATGTTCTACTACCAAACCTATTTTAATACTGAAAACGTTGATTATATATTGCGCTGAGGCAACAATTTTTTGTGATTGCCAAATTATGTGAGGTACAAATGCTTATGACAAGTTTAAATATTGAAAAAATGGGAAGCTCTGTCAAAATTTTAAATATTTTTTAATTTTTGTAAAAAATCTATCTTGATATTCTTCTAAATTGAATGTGCAATTCTGTTTACCCTAATTATGTTTCTTCAACTGCTGCTTTACTAAATCGGGCATCAATTTCAGTCAAAACTCAGTTGGACAAACATGAGTTTTTTTTAATATTGAATTCTTTCCTTATTTTTAGTTAAGCTGACATTTGATGAAGATTAAATTCCTTAGCACATTGATTGCGTTGATCAGTTTTATTAACATTGTTTTACCATTCAAGAGTATTAATTTTTACAAAATTAATTCATCATAACTGTTGTAATAAACAATTATGCAAGTGTTTTCAGAAATCGAAATACAACCCCAAATGTGAGTATTCGACATAGCCGTGAAGGTAGGATGTAACCTACAATAGTGCCAACGGCACGGGTATTACACTAGTTATATACATGGAAGGGAACTAAACATTCATTCAGTGTTTGTATGTAACATTTTCTTACATATTTTATAATCCCTCGTTTTGGTGAGGTGTTTTTTCACTTAATATTTAGCCCAAAAGTTTTGAAACTATAGTAATTCTTGCTCTCACATTTCTGTCAGGTTGAAATAAATTCCTAATGTTCACATATATATATATATATGTGTGTGTGTGGAGTAATTCAAGGGAGCCCGCGTTGGTAGCCTGGGAGGCTGTCCGGACCCTCCTGGGCACGTGCCTGGGAGGGTGTTTGGCACGTGAACCCAGGCCCAAATGGAAACCCAATCATTTGTGACAGCTGGAAAGGAGATTACAGTAGGGGAAAACCCAAGGTCTTGTGTGTTCAACATCAAGGGCAGTCTAATCATCATTCCTTCATCTTCTCTCGGTTTAGTTCCTTTTAGGTGCAAACCACACTTCCTCCAGATTCTGCACTCGCTAATCTAACTCTCAACCGCAATTCTCTTTCTATCCATTGTCTTCATCTCTTCACTGTACAGAAACAACTTTGAAGAAGTTGAAAAGATGGAATTAAAGTTGTTGAAGCTCCACCTCATCTACTACAACTACTCCTCCAAAACCCTCTTCATCAAGATCTTCTTCATCGCCACCGTAATGGCCTTAGTTCCATGTCTCAATCTTGTTTACCCAATCGACATTGGTTATGATTACTATCAATCCACCTCCTCTACCACCTCCTGGACATTCCAAAAGGCCAAAGTTCTCATGACCATTGTTGATCTCGACGCAGCTTTCCAACTCCTAATGCGCTCTAACTGGCTGGACACCGGTCACAAATCCCTCCTCATTGGTCGAGACTCCGCGAGAGTAGTAATGGTGATTCGAAAACTAGGTCTCTGGGACTCAATTGGCGTGGATCGTAAGCCATGTTCATCATTGGTGACCAAAGATTTGGGCTTGGGTTCACATGCCAAACACCCTCCCAGGCACGTGCCCAGGAGGGTCCGGACAGTCTCCCAGGCTACCAACGCGGGCTCCCTAGAATTATTCATATATGTGTGTATAATTTCGGCTAGAAAGGATGGGAAATGCACTTCAAATGTTATTTGTCGAAGAAAGAGATGGGTATATTTATTTCCAATATTCATTTATTTTTTAGGAAAGAAACACAATAAACATGGTTTAGAGCCATGTAATCTACTTTTCAAAGTAAAACACAATGCACACGAGTGTGGTCTTTTTCTCCATTGTTGTTAACCTTTTCTTGTCCTTCCCTTCTCGTCTCCTCCCTCCTACTACTACTGCCACTACCCTGCCTCCTCCTGCATAAAACAAACAATATACCCAAGAAATCATCAATGTGCATGCGCCAAGGGGAATTATTATTTCTCATCAGCATGAGATTCTAGGGGAGATAAAACATCAAATGCATGTTCTGGAGTCGCTTTCTGTATGACAGCTTCCACAGATTGATCTGTATGTGCAATCTATTTGAACATTAAGGCTTTCCTCTGCACAAAACAAAAGAGTTGTTGAGGGAAATTTTGTTGAAGGAAAATGTCATCAACTTCCCAAGAATATTCACCTCACTTGGCATTTTCAAACCCATTTAAAACTCCCTCAACCATTTTAGGCTAGAATATGTTAAAGACATTTATTTAATTAACCAAAATTCTAGCTGGCCTGGGAAAAACCAGCGAGGTTGCTGTCTGGGGGGTGAATTTACACTTTTGCCCCCCTCTTTAACAACCTTTTTCCAAAAAGGTGTTTAAAAAGAGGGGGGCAAAAGTATAAAATCTCCCCACCCCCAGGCAGCAACCTCACTGGTTTCCCAGGCCAGGAAGAATTAACATATAACCCAGATTACTACCATCAATGTACTGATGCAGCTCCTGCATAATTTATATCACGGAAAGTGAGCTTTGGCTTGGATCAGCCTTCTTTGTTGCCAAAAAATAGAGGTCCACCTTAGATCTTCATTCTTCTATTGGTATAATATCTAGAAATTGTTTTTGAGCATAATATGCCAGGAACAAATAATCAAATGAGAGTATCCAATGTTCTCACTCTTACCACCAGACAAGTCTGGCATCTCAAACCTTTGCTTAATCTAATTTCCAATGTGACAAGGAATATAACTCCACTGAATCAAATACTTTCAGTGCTTAGAGTTTATTCCACCCTGCAACTCCATTGCTGGTAAGGGCTCATGCCAAATTGCGACCATATCAAATTATAATGGTTGTTGACAGATAAGAATGCAATTACAAGTTCTAATGGTTGTTAACAAGTTCTAATGAGGAACTTGTTAAGAATGCAATTACACATGTCTAAACCAGATCAACAAGATTGATAACATGATTACATAGGGTTTTCTAAATTCCGGATCAAGGAGACTGCAATCAAAACCAAAAAGCTCCATCAACAGATAATGACTACCACTACCCCTAAAAGACTTGCAGAAGAAAGATTTAAAAAAAAAAAATAGAGGATTTCAATAAAATTTGAATCGCCAAAAAAAAAAAAAAAAGCCCCTGCTTAGGATGCTCATCCAACTGTTCAAGTTACTGCAATAGAAAAAGATGGGGAAAACAACGCAAAAAAAGGACTGGACAAAGAATCCAAATACAAGGAGAGCAACACAATTACAATAACAGGGGAAATCAATCAAACCAACAAATTAGAGTACCCTCTGCACCTGTTTCATAACTATGAAATAAACTCCGAGGGAAAATAGAATTCTCATGATACTTATCTGACTTCTTTCCTAGTTACTTTTTTCAAATTTTTTCCTATGGGGAGGGTAGAAGAAAGGGGATAATCATCACTTTGCCATCATCACTTTGACGAATTCCTCATAGTTGATCTGACCATCTCCATCCACATCAGCCTCACGGATCATCTCATCAACCTCCTCATCAGTTAGCTTTTCTCCAAGGTTGGTCATGACATGGCGGAGCTCAGCTGCAGAAATGAAGCCATTCTGGTCCTTGTCAAACACCCGGAAAGCCTCCTTGAGCTCCTCCTCTGAATCAGTGTCTTTCATCTTCCTTGCCATCAGGTTCAAGAACTCAGGAAAGTCAATAGTACCATTGCCATCAGCATCAACCTCATTGATCATGTCCTGAAGCTCTGCTTCGGTGGGGTTCTGCCCAAGTGACCGCATAACCGTTCCCAGCTCCTTAGTTGTGATGCAACCTGCAGGAGGAATAAATTGTCACAAAATAAGTATGAACTGCAAGGGAATATAAATGAAAATAATCTTCATTAATTTTCTCTAGCTCATATAACTTCCAGTAAAACATAACACATGGCAAATATAAATGAAAATAATCTTCCCACTATAGAAAATCTTCAAAACAATGAGACCAATGAATTGGTCAATGTTTCCGGAAACTTTTCTATAAACAATAAAGCATCACATTGATAGGACAAATCAACAAAGCACACTAGGATATAAACCAAATTGCACATGCACATAATCTCCTAACTTCAATAAACTCGGTTAAAAATTGTGAGGCCATGGATTGATAAGAGCCATCAGGAAGACAAATTCTGAACCTTCATAATCATGAAATCTTAAATGTCCACCCTACTCTTTCCCAAGAAATCCATCTTATGTAAATTTGTAGGCAGAAGCAATAAATGAATGCCAGAGCACAACAATAGACGCAAATAACTAAACTAGGATTTCAAACTCAAAACATAGATTTAGAGTTCTCTATTATCAATCCCAAACTAACACATTAAACCAAGACTGCAACGTACATAGGCCTTATTCATAACTAAACAATAATTTGTAGTCATGTGCAAGCCCATGTGTGTGTGCATCACAGATGCTTTGTGTCGCACACCCCAACTATAGATCCAGGAATTCAGTATTAGCATCTGATCCAGAATGACAATGACATGTAGTTTATGGGCAATAAGTGACACATGACTTTAGCTAGCACAACAATGAAGTTTATGGGCAATGAGTCACACGTGACTTTAGCTAGCACAACCCAAATAAGAAATCAACCAATACATAACTGGAAGAGCCCAAATTAAAAAGTTGAGCATGACACACACATACAAATTCATTGATACTTGTTCTATGGAAGCCAGCTTCCAAGTTTTTCGTTCAAGTCATAGAACAGATACAAACCACTAACCAATGACCAGAACAGCTACTGCCAAATGCTAGCTCATTCACCAAGGATAAGGATACAGTTTCATTTCAAGCAAGTGTTAGTAATTCCCACAAAGCAAAAAGGTAAAAATTAACAAGACAATCAAACAATCCAAATCTAGTGTGAACATGCGTGGGGTGGCAATTCCATCAAATATTAGGTCGCTTAACAAATGAAACGAGTTTCCAGATCCGACCCATTTAAGTAGATCGTAAGTGAATCTACATGGTAAACCATCCACAAGTAATCAGATAAAAAAAAGGATCGAAAGTCTTGACACATAAAAACTAACAGAGCTCAAAGAATTCAAGCACAAAACGAAGAACGCACATTTAGATCTGACTATAGAAGAACCCCTTTCATCGAAATCAAAAGAAGAAGTAAAAGATAGAACAAATTAATGAATGGGAGGTGGGAGGTTAAAGGGGTCTAACCGTCTCCATCCTTGTCGAACAAGCTGAAAGCTTCCTTGAACTCAGAGATCTGATCGTCTGTTAGCTGATCTGCCATTTCTTCTTCTTCTGCTTCGAGTGTTTGTGTTTGTGTTTAGGGTTTTATACCAAAGATGAAACGGTCTTCACGACCCCTCCCTCTCTCTTTCAAGGATGGTATCTAATGCTTTTCATCTTCGCTTTTTAAAATGCTCTCTACAATAAATTACCAGATTGCCCTTCTCCACTACTTTGCAAATTACTTTTACCGGGTTTTTTTTTTATTTTTTATTTTTTACTAAGCATTATGCATTAATATGATTGAGAGGGGAAATTCTAGCTGGCCTGGGAGGTGCGCCTGGGTGGCTGCCTGGACACTCCCTGGCACGCGTTCGGGACCCTCCCAGGCACGTGCATGATGAAGGCGGGATTTCGATTCGCCAAAATTTTGGGGAAAAAATTCGAACCCTAACTCTTTCAAAACAACATTTGAAACCAAAAATTTGGGGAAATTTTGGGACAGTTGTTGCAGAGAACATTGCAGGGTTGAAGAAGAATCGATCTAGAGAGAGAGAAAAAAGAATCGAGAGAGTAGAAGAAGAAGAAGAAGAAGAAGAAGAAGAAGAAGAGGAAGAAGAAGAAGAAGAACTTGTTGAAGCAACTGGAATCAGCAACCCAAACTTAGAAACCCGCGAAAGGTAAGTCCCAAACTTGATTCTTCTTGATTTCTTCTTGATTTCTTCTAGATCTAGGGTTTGTAGATCTAGGGTTCCTGACGCTCTAATTTTTTTTTTTTCTTTGTTTGTATGTGAGTTATATGAGCAGTAGTTTGTCATAAGTCTCAGTTTCAAAATGAAACTCCTCGCTTCGCCAAAATGAAACTCCTCGCTTCGCCAAAATGGTTTTAAATGGTCAGTTTGGTTTTGCTTGATTTGGTGGTATTCAAGTCTGTTTGATTTGCTTTTGGTTGGCCTGAGAAGATAATAAGTTTGCTTATGATTACTTATTTTGTCCAGTTTGATTTAGAAATAGTAAAAATTAGCAGTTTAGATCAGTTATCAAGTTTGGCTCAAAAGTCAAAACGGGAACAAACTGATGTCTGCACAATTATTGTAAGATCCCTTTAAGAACCTGGTCAGTGTTTCCTTAGTTGTGATTGGCCACTTTATCAGTTGGACATTAAAAATGCTTTCTTACCTGGAGTGTTACTAAAGGAGGGGGATTTGGATCAGACCTGGGTATGTTGTGTACAAGACTTGGGTATGTTGTGTACAGGACAAAGTATATGGTGTCAAAACTGAAAAACACAATTTGTGTATTGAAGAATCACCCTGCATGACACAGTCTATGGATTGAAGAATCACCCTGTCCCTGCACTTAGTTTGATAATTCATTTCAGTTGTGATCCAATTGTTTATACTCTTTCCTAGCCAAGTTTGTGTTTTTACTATGCTTACCACCTCTACACCTAATGAAGGAGGAGAATGAAGCACAATGCATTAACATGCTTCTATAAGCATGTGAGTTAGAAGCCACGTGATTTTCTTTCTGGTGTTCTTAGACGAGTTTTTTTTAATCATGTTTGTTTCATCTCTTTTTCAAATTGAACAACTGAGATGTGTCCTTGCTTCAACCATATCACTTATCTTTTCAATAGGTTCTTTATCCTGAAACAATGCGTCATTCTGCAACTTTTCTGTGCATTAAGAAACTATTATGAATATCCATAATCCAAAACTTGGGCATCTGGCTTACAAGTTGTTTTACTTGATGCTTTTTGGATTTTACTTCACTTAGTTTTCTCTTTGGTATATTCATTGTCATTCCTAGAATGTTTTAGCACAATGTCTGGTCCATGGAGCCATTTGTTGGGTTTTGTTAGATTTACTTGTGATAAAACTTCTCCCAATTTCATGTACACAAGGCATGCAACAGTAAGTTTAAAAACAGAATGACCAAACAGTATTTGCTGCATTAAGAGATTGATGTAATTGTTGCCTGAAAAGTTGTCCGGTTGCAATCAATATGATGCAATAAAGTTTGCAATGCAAAGAGCAGTTTACGATTCCTTGTCTCATGAAGAGTTTGAAGTAAATTGGCATGGTTTCATTGAGAAATATTGTCTGCAAGAAAATGATTGGCTGAAAGGATTATATCTTGATAGAATGCTTTGGGTGCCAACATATCAAAGATCTACTTTCTGGGCGGGGATGTCTTCAACTCAAAGGAGTGAAAGCATGAATGCTTTTTTTTATGGTTATGTAAATTCGAAGACCACTTTGAAGCAATTCGTTGAACAATATGAGAATGCACTACGAAGTAAGGTTCAAAAGGAAACTGAAGCGGACTTTAAATCATTTCACCGACAGATCCCTTGCATTACTCCTTATGCAATAAAGAAAACTTTTTCAAACTGCCTATAGTACAAAAAAATTTAAGGAGTTCCAAGAAGAGATTGCAGGGAATATATGTTGTACAATTCGTAGTGAAGTTATAGATCAGAGTGGCTTTGAGGTGTACACTGTTAGACAAGACTTGGTGATAGGAGATAGACAACGTTCAGTCAATTATATAGTATATTTTAACGTTGCCGACTTCAATATCAAGTGTAATTGTCAATTGTTCGAGTTCAATGGGATCTTATGCAGACATGTATTGAAAATATTGTTTGAAAGAGATATTCATGTTGTACCAGATAAATATGTCCTTCGGAGGTGGAGGAAAGATGTGAAGAGGGCGCATACAAAGGTTAAGATTGTTTATTCAAATTGGGGAATGAAGCCTGAAAATCAAAGGTTTGACAAGATGTGCAGTCACTTCAATGAAATGGCCGAATACGCCGCTGAGGATGAAAAGAAGACATGCCAAGTTCATGAATGGATCACTTTGAAAATGGAGCAACTCAAAACTGATGATGGTGATGAGGGTGTTGATTCACATGGTTTTATGGAATTTGGGTCCAACACTACTAGTTCTGGGATGCAATCCAACATTCATAGTCCATTACCGGTTCGTAGCAAAGGTCGACGCTCTAATTCAAGGATGCAACCCACAGATGAAAAGATTCGAAAAAAAGTACAAAGGAAAAAAAATAAACAAGCAAATAAATATCAGGCCCTTGAGAAGAATGTGGTATGTTTTGCAAAATGTTTTTATGAATATTTAATTTTTTAAGTCTAGAATATTAAATTTTATGTACACGTCATTTGTAGGGTTGTTCCCAGATTGGAAGGCCTGGGTTAGAATATATGACACCTCATTCACTAAACCCAAATACACAGGTTTGAATTTAATATATTTACTGACGCGTATTATCACTTATGATTTGTATTTGTCAACTTGAAGGATCAAACAATGCTGTCACAATCTGGTATTCCAATCTCATTCATGGATCCATATTTTTCATTGATGTCACAGGTATATATTCTAACCAAGGGGTCACACTATTTTTTAGTACTATTGCAATTATTTATATATATATATAATCTTTTTTTTTTGCAGCCACCGCCTTCAAGATGAGTTGCTGAAAATTTAAATGCTGCGAAGATGCTGAAAATGTTGTGAAGATGCTGAAAATGATGAGTTGAAGCAATGAAGATGCTGAAAATGAATATGCAACAATGATGAAAAATGAAGATGCTGAAAATGAATGCTGAAAACTCTCCTTAATGCTGAATGCTGAAAATTCAAAAATGCTGATAATTTCCTGTTAGATACTTTTCTGTCAGATTGTTGTTTATTTTTCATGAAAATACCAGTGGTGAGCATTTGGCCACTGCAAACTAGATGTATGTATCATGAAAAATGCTGATAATTTGGCCACTGCAAACTAGATGAAAATACTTTTGTCAGATTGTTGTTGTTTATTTTTCTGTCAGATGAATGCTTGTTTGATGGAAGTAGATGAAAATGCTTGTTTATTTTTCTGTCAGATGAATGCTTGTTGTTGCAAACTAGATGAAAAATGTTGATAACTGAAGATGAATGGTGCTATGGAATTATTAGAATCTGTCAGATGAATGCTTATTTTTCTGTCAGATGAATGCTTATTTTTCTGACCAGATGTTAGGCCCCCTATTAGGCAGTCCGTTAGGTGCTATGGAATTATTGGAATCTGTGAGGTGCTCTGTGAGTTCACTCTGTGGCAGTCCGTTAGGTGCTCTGTTAAATATAAGTTAAATAGAAGTCTCTGTTAGTTATGTTAGTAAGAGTGCTATAAATAAGAGATTAGAAGTAGCCATAAGGATCATTCATTGAATTGTAAAGTGTTACACATCAATCTTTCTCTATCAAATACAATTCTTTCTCTATCAAATAGAAGTTAAATAGAAGTCTCTGTTACAATTCTTTCTCTATCAAATACAATCCTTCCTTGAATTCACATCAATCTGAACATCTGTCAATTGCACTACAAGATTCAATGCAGCAGTTCTTGAGCTTGTTCTGTAGATCTTGCTTAATTGAATTTCTGAGATACTGACATAAGCCTATAAACCAGCAATAAGCCTATAACTTTTAGCAATCTTAGTCTTCATGCTGAGAGATACTGACATTAATAGGATTTCTGAGGAGAATAGACTTTAGACCAGTGATAATAATTAGCTACTCGATAGTTTTATCTAGCTTTGTTGATTTCAGTACCAGCAGTTTGAAGCACAAAAATCAAAAATGAAAAAGCTGCAAGAAAAAACTGGAATATTAGTATCCATTTAAAATAATAATAATAACAAATAAATAAACATGAACAAAATGAGAAAAATTGCTTTCTATCCTTAAGAACAGCTGCTAT
Source organism: Berberis vulgaris (assembly GCA_963556465.1). NCBI lineage: Eukaryota > Viridiplantae > Streptophyta > Magnoliopsida > Ranunculales > Berberidaceae > Berberis > Berberis vulgaris. The sequence goes on from OY747133.1 coordinate 57,719,329, forward strand.
AGTTATTAGTTATTACTATGCTTTTATATGCATAAAAGGGGACTGAATTTATTTACGTACAACAGTGATAACAACAGAAGTTGGACAACAACAGGAAGGGATCTATAAGAACTCCAAAACTGTCTTTCATGCAAATGCACAAATGAAAATTGCTCCTAACTAGGACTAAATACTGCAGTTTTAGGCACTGAAAATAGTTCAAGATTGATAGTGCTCAGTAACATAACAAAATCACCTGAAATTAACGGCGTGGAAATTTAAGGTTTACTTCAGTAGATATTCCCCAAGAATGTATATAACATGCTCTTAAAAAAGCAATAAAATGAGTCTCATACCTTTCCAAACCATAAAATATCATCATGGAAATGCATACGGATCCTGGGAGAAATAGTCATGGAGGCAAAATTGATCAACTGTCATGGTTTCCTAACAAACTGCCTCTTATTCTCCGCCTACACATACGAATCTAATTCTCAGCCTACGCATAAGAATCTATCTAAAACTTCCTCAATCCATTGTAATATGGCATTAGCAATCACATACATGCATTAGCAATCACATACATGCATATTTTCCAATTGATCAAAGCACTGAATTGCTTAGTACATTATTCTCCAAACAATTGATCAAAGCACTGAATTGCTCAAGTATTATCATACTGAATTGACAATTGAGAATTCATATATGCATATTTTTTAGGTAATACAACCTGACTGACCTCATTGAAAAATAAACTGCTGAGATAGGAGGTGTAAACTGTGCTGCATCACCACTATTTGCTGTCAACAGCTTGTCAGAAGAAGAGATTGGAGCTTGAAAATGAATGTTGAAACCCTGTAAGGAAATGTAGAACAAAAAGACATCAGGAAGGATTGTAGATTAATAACTACAATCATTATTCTTCACACAATTGCAGTCCCAAAGGATTTATGTAGAAATAAATAGCAGCAATCCATATCATTTTGATTGCTTCATGTCAGATTGGGAAAACCTCCTTTTGTTGCAACAATACCTCTTTAATTTGATCTCTGTGTAAGAGAAAAATAAAAATTCTAAACAAACAAATAAAACACAAGCATTATTGTTTATACCTATCATCCCAAAGGTTTAGCCAGAAGTTTAAACAAATGGTCGAATAAATTTGAGTAGATGCTGTTAACCCCATCTCATTTCTTTTCTAAATCTTGCTATAACAGTTTGCAAACCTCACCATTGCATGCAGGGAGCCAGGCAGGCCAATTTTATGATTTCTGATCCATGAACTGACAACTGATCCATGCATGAACTCATCACTGAACTCTACAACCTGATCAGAGAAAAACTTGAATGTCAAAACAAACTCGATCAACTCCATAAATAACCATTAAAACATGTGAACTTCAAATGAATGAAACTAGCTTATACACATGAAAATAGATCAAAAAATGCATGAGATCATAGAACTCCATTGACATCTCTCTAACTAGCTAGCTAGTGTTCTTCAAAGGCGCCTCCTACTATTACTTGTGTAGCTATCTTGAAAAACCATTCAGTCAGTCTACATGAAGTTAGGGATGAAAGTGAGGTAGATATAAAGAGAGAACTGATTGTAGTGCCTTGACTACCCCTTCAACTCCTCCAAATTGATTGTTTAGACTCTCATAAGAAGAAACGGAACTAGAACCATTTAGAGTTTAAAACAAAAACATCAAACTTAGGATTCTGAAATCAATATTTGGAAATGATAATCACATCAAAGAAAATATGCACATAGGCATCTATTTTTCTGTTCTATATATTCAGGACATCTATCTCTTACTGACCCAAAAAATGTGATGCTTCATGCTAAAAAGTTAAACAATACGAAATCAAGCTTCAAGCACTGATCACAATAAATGCTTTCCTAACAAATTGGAAATTGCAATAAAAATGATCACGTCTACCAATAATATTAATCCCTGACTCAAAATTTTATAAACTATTCCCATAAGACAGTTAGGACTATTGAAGTGCCTTGAAATTGTTTTCCCTAAACCTTCGTAAGTTGAATGTGATCTCTCAGTAGTTATGGATTCAAAGCAGTATCAAATAAATATTTGGAATGAAACACACAGAAGTTCTGCAAAATAAATATCAAATTTTGTAGAAGTCACAGATACATGGTGTTTGCATAAAAAACTACTGCTCATATAACTCACATACAAAAAAAGAAAAAAAAAAAATTAGAGCGTCAGGAACCCTAGATCTACAAACCCTAGATCTAGAAGAAATCAAGACAAACTACTGCTCATATAACTCACATACAAACAAAGAAAAAAACAAAAACAAAAAAAAATTAGAGCGTCAGGAACCCTAGATCTAGAAGAAATCAAGAAGAATCAAGTTTGGGACTTACCTTTCGCGGGTTTCTAAGTTTGGGTCGCTGATTCCAGTTGCTTCAACAAGTTCTTCTTCTTCTTCTTCCTCTTCTTCTTCTTCTTCTTCTACTCTCTCGATTCTTCTTCTCTCTCGATTCTTTTCTCTCTCTCTCTAGATCGATTCTTCTTCAACCCTGCAATGTTCTCTGCAACAACTGTCCCAAATTTTCCCCAAATTTTCGGTTTCAAATGTTGTTTTGAAAGAGTTAGGGTTCGAATTTTTCCCCAAAATTTTGGCGAATCGAAATCCCGCCTTCATCATGCACGTGCCTGGGAGGGTCCCGAACGCATGCCAGGGAGTGTCCAGGCAGCCACCCAGGCGCACCTCCCAGGCCAGCTAGAATTATTGGATTGAGAGACATACATAGTACTACCCGCTTAAGTTGCGAGTTCATGAGCCTTATAGTTGAGGTTTCTGGTAAGGTGGGCACGGTCTACTAGTTACGCTCTAATAAAATATTTTCAGTACGATTTGGTTTTAGGGAGTTTTTGAAATTAGTACCAAATCATACCGTCTCGGACAGTACTGGTATGATTTAATGCCAATTTCAGTCACATCATTATTTATTTATTTATGGAGATGCTTAAGTCTGCAATTCTGTTTGAGGAAGAAAGTACATCTGGACAAAACTCAGTTAAAGTTGCATGCCTTTGTCGAATGTTTCATTTACCTTTTATAATGGTCACGGTTAATTCTATGCGTGATTTAAGCATGTGAGGCAAACGAAGGAGATGTTTCTCGTAATAATCTCCTCCTTTTATGGAGATGAGTCTGTGGAGGCTTAACTCCCTCCACGACTATTTTTTTTGTAACGTTCATCTTCTTTATGAGAGAACTCGTGTCGAGCTTGGATTTGGGCTTTGATTTGTTCGGGCATGGATTTGGGCTTTGATTATGTCTTCTTATAGTGTGGCTGGCTTTAACCTTCTTAGGTTTTGCGAGCTGGCTCAATAGATGGGACGTCAGATCCTCGTGATAGATGCTCTCTGCCACGTGTATGGCTGCGATGTCGGTCTATTTGATGTATCATCAGGTACTCCCCCCTTAGTTAGTGGGTAGTTCTTGTATCCACTAACTTCGTGACTGTTAGTAATCCAATTCTATCATTGCTTTGAACTTAATGTTGTTAGCAGCTTTCGGTTGGTCGATCGTCTCGATCACTTGTTTACCCGTTCGTTTTCGTACACAATTTTTTTTTGGAATTTCGCGTGCCATTATATCCCACACGTCGCCCCACGAGTAGTTCCTTCGTTGCTCGATTGTATAAAAGAGATCGTGACAGGTTTGTTTCCTTTTTTATGCCATCTTTGATATTAGGGTTGTTTCTTATTTTCATTGTATTTTCCCATATTTTCTTGCATATTCACGATGTCTGCCGGTGACTTACTAGATAGTGAGCAGCTTGCTATCTGCGAAGTTCATTTCTCCCCCAAGAAGGCTTCTCAGGCGACCTTGGATAGCGTCTGTTCTGAATACTCTTTGCTTTCTGACCTTGAGATCATTCTACCTCTGGATAACGACAATCCTTGTCGTTCGAGGAAGGAGTATATTACATTGTACCCACGTATGTTTCACTTCGATTTTCGGTTTCCAGTTCCAGAGTTATTCTGGGCTTATTTAGACTTTCTGGGTATTCCTCCTGCTCGGATGGGCCCTAACGGTTGAAGGGTTATGGTTTTCACATATGCAAGAGCCATCCTTTCTAATATTCCTTTGACTACTAGAACCTTGCACGGTGGTCGGTCTATTGCTGACCAAGAGTACTTGTTTTCTTCGTTCTCTTGCATGTTTTGGCAATCTTAACAATGACATCAGGGGTTGGTCACGGGATTGGTTCTATGCTTCTGTCCGTTCTGGCTATTTCGATTTGCGGGGTCAGCAAATAGTGAGGTCTTTCCGGCTTCCCAACAAGCGGAGGGATCTCAATTGACTGTGGAGGAACAAATTATCAGTGAGCGTTTTTGCAACTTCCTATGGTTCCTTTGGACACCTTTCTTTCTTATGTCATGGTGGAGCTTAGCAGTTTGTATAATATGTGATGATACATCAAAATAGATTGATCATCACGGCCGTACACGTGGCATAAAGACCCATCATGATAATACCTCGCTCAATCTATTGAGCCAGCTTATAAAGCCCAAGAAGAATGAGGACAATTATAGAGGCCTAGAAAAAGCCCACCACTAAGGAGACGTAAACAAGGCTCGAATCCAGACCCAAATGAGTCAGAGCCTGAGTTCAGGCCCGTTACGAGTTCTCTCATAAAGAAGAGGAACATTGCACCAAAAAAGAGTCATGGAGGGAGTTACGCTTCCACGAACGCTCCATTAAGAAAGAGACTGTTACAAGAAACATCTCCTTCTATTGCACCTTACATGCTTAAGCTACGTAGAGAGTTAACCACGGTCATTATAAAAGGTAAAGAGAACATTCAACACAGGTATGCAACTTTAATTGAGTTTTGTCCAGATTTACATCATTCTTCCAATAGAGTTACTGACTTAAGCATCGGAGTGCCTTCGGCCACCAAAAATATGGTTTTTGGCAGTCTAACAATTGTTTTGCAAGTCAAACTCACAGGAGGACGATTTTTGGAAGCATCAGTTTGACACCGTCTGTGGGGAACGACGAGTTTTCCTTTCAAAAATAAGATTCACAATAACAAAGCTAACACAACCCGATAGAATATCAATGGAATATTCTAAAATCTTCAATCTAATGATAAAAGATACTACATACTGTCCATTGTCAATCCAAAGACGACCATCAAAACAACCATGCCTATTGGAAGATAGTTCCAATAGGTAACAGTTCAGACATCTCTAACATCATGGGGAATCCCCTCGGCTCCTCGAGTGAAGATGTTTATGGCTCAAATGAACAGCGTGATCGAGACGATAGACAAGATTATCCGAGATCTGCAGGGTAACAACGTTCGAGAATAAACCACTCAGCTTAAGAGACACCGGGCTAACAATAGCTCCAAGTGCAATCATGGGACGTCCGAAAGTCTACAACTGAAGAAGCCCAAGTACGGAAGAACATTCTCGACTATTATAGCGAGTCGAAGCGAGATTCTTAAAGCTATGGCAGGAGAAGAAGATGTCAAATGGCAGCCAAAGATGAGAAGAAATCTGAAAAGGCGGTGCAAGAACAAATATTGCCTCTTCCACAACGACTACAGCCACGATACCGAAGATTGTCAAAACCTAAGAGACGAAATTGAACGCCATATCAAAGAAGGACGACTCAAGAGTTCATCAAACTCGAGGGCGAAATAATCATTTCAATAAGCAAGCAAATAAACAATCTACACGAGCGGGGAAAATGAACAATCCAATCGATCCAGGAAGCGTATAGTCAGAGACTTACGCACAAAAATCAGATTCCATGAACCACCCGCACAGCGTGCAAAACCAATGCAAAAGACCCTAACCTTCTCAAACGAAGATGTTGACGGGGTTAATTTCCCACACAATGATGCTTTAGTGATTTCGGTCATGATAGCTAAATGGGAAATCAAAAGTGTGTTGATCAACACCGACAGCTCGGCCAACCTCTTATACCTAACAACTTTTCGAATAATGCGGTTTACCATTGAGACGCTCTCACCAAGCGATCGGTCTATGGTAGGTTTCAGTGGGGAACAATGTAACCCACTGGGAATGATTCAACTACCAATTGAAGTGGGAGAGCCAGGAAGCAGCGAGTATTAATGACAGACTTTCTCGGCGTCAACGCTCCTGCTGCGTACAACATGTTATTTAGAAGAACGTGGATACACAAGATGGGCACAGTATCCTCCATTATGCACCAATATGTGTAGTACCATACCGACAATGGCATTGGAAGAATAAAAGGAGACCAACCAGCAGCCCGGGAGTGTCATTTTGCTGCTATAAAGACTTCCCATGAATACCAATTACTGCAACGACTAGAAGAGTTTTCACATCAACATGATGAAACAAGTTCGAATTCTCTGAACGACAATATGGCTCCAACCTGTCCACAAAATCGACCCTACATCGGACAATCGAAAGAGGAAACGGTCGAGGTCTACTTAGACAACGAAGCAGAAAAGGCAGTCCGAATCGGCACAAAGATTCAACCTGAACTTGCCAAAAAGCTGATCAAATTGCTGAAAGATAATCAAGATGTTTTTGCATAGACAATGAAAGACATGGTTTGAATAGATCCATCCGTCATCTCCCACAAATTCAGGTGAACCCATATAGGAAACCAGTTCGGCAAAAAAAAGATCGGTGGCCCCGGAACACAATCAAGCGATAAACGAAGAAGTGCACCGACTGCTCAACGCAGGAATGATAAGAGAAGCTCATTACCCGGATTGGTGGGCGAACACGGTACTAGTAAAGAATAAGAACGGGAATTGAAGGGTGTGCGTGAATTACACTGACCTAAATAAAGTCTGCTCCAAAGACAACTTTCCACTTCCACGAATAGATCAAATAGTGGACGCAACTGCTGGACATGAAATGTTGAGCTTCATGGACGCGTGCGAACTCTGGGTATAATCAAATACAAATGTACCCCCCCCCCCCCCAACCAAGAAAATGAACATTTTTTATAACGGAAAGGGGTACATACTGTTATCGAGTAATGTCGTTCGGATTGAAGAACGCGGATCAATGACTAGTAAACAGGATGTTTAGCGATCAGATCAGCAAAACAATGGAAGTTTACATCGACGATATGCTCGTCAAAAGCTCACGCAAAACAGACCATGTCACGGATCTCGAACATGCTTTCTCCCAGCTTTGAAAGTATAAGATGAAGCTAAACCCAGAGAAAATGCACCTTTGGAGTGGAGTCAGGAAAGTTCATCGGGTACATGGTCAACCAACGAGGAATTGAAGCCGGCCCAAAGCAGATACAAAAGCTCCTCAACATGCAATTGCCGACAAACATAAAATGTATTCAAAGTCTTAATGGGAGGATAGCAGCTCTGAACAGATTTATCTCTAGGTCATCAGACAAGTGTCTGCCTTTTTTCAAAATCTTGAAGGGGAACAAGACATTCGAATGGAATGACGAATGCAAAAGAGCCTTTCAAAGCCTTAAGACATACATGGGAAGCATGAAGCTGCCAACAAAACCAAATACAAGATAAACACTGTATCTGTACCTATCTGTGTCCAACCACGCAGTGAGTTCAACATTGATAAAAGAAGAAAAAAGGGTGCAAAAGCCAGTGTACTACATTAAACACTTGCAGATGCAGAGATCAACTATCTGGCCCTAAAGAAACTGGCGCTGTAATCATGTCGTCAAAAAAATTGCAACCATACTTCCAAACACACCCGATCACGGTTATGACCGAACATCCGTTTTGGTCAATATTACACAAACTAGACCTGACGGCAAGAATGGTGAAGTGGGAGATAGAGCTCAGACAATTTGACATCAACTATGCCCCTAAAATTGCTATCAAAGTTCAGGCATTAGCGGATTTCGTCGTCGAGTTCACAGGAAGCAACAACCAACACGAGGATAAAGAAAACAGAACAGAACAACCCGAACCGATCCCTAAAGGATGGATCCTCCGCTGTGATGGGGCGTCCATCGAGGCAAGAAGATGAGTCGGATTAGTCTTATACAACTTGGAAGGCATCGCATTAGAAAATGCGCTAAAATTTAGTTTTAAAGCCTCCAATAATTAAGCCGAGTATGAAGCTGTGATAGCAGGACTGCAGTTAGCAAAACACCTAAAAATAAAGAACATGAGTGTCTTTACAAATTCCAGACTGGTGGTCAATCAACTAAACAACGAGTTCCAAGTAAAAGACACATGAATGAAAGCCGACCACTACAAAACTACAGAGATGATAGAAGGATTCCGAAATGCTACTATTCGACAATGCGCACGAACGGAAAACAAAAGAGCAGACGAGCAAGCAAAAGAATCCTCAACAACGAAGGATAATGACAACGCACTCGTCATGACATAAGGAAGCTCCATACTTGAAAATCAATCAGAAGAAGCATGCACTCGTCATCGTGAGTGATGTATCTCTGGGCATTTTTAGTAAGTCCGACATATCGATTGGAGGGTTCAGAGTGAGGAAGTCATAGTCCTTGCCTCTCCTCAGACCTGAGGAGAAGGTTGTGACCATGGTGTCGCTATTGCAACTGTTGATGAGAGTCAACTCATTATTAAAGCATATAACGTATTCCCGTAACGTTTCATTGGTATCCTGCGTTTGTTTGAAACAAAGTCAAGTTTTTTCCCAAACGCGGTGATACATGCGAGCCTAAGAAACATATTCGCAAGATTCGTTGCGATGAGACAAAAACCAGACTCTGTCTAATTTTAAAACAAAAATTGTTTGAGCCAAATTTAACTTTTTCAAATTTCTATGGTTTAAATACACTCTTAACAAATAAAATCTATTGTCAAACCACATTTTGGACAAGAAATATGGATGCTTGAAGAAAATGTCCAAAATCTGTGTTGACAATAGATTTTATCTCTTAAAGAGTGTACCTAAACCATAGAAATTACAAAAAATTAAAATTTGGCTCAAACATTTTTTTTAAAATGGTCAGAGTCTAGTTTTTGACACATCGCAGCGGATCCTGTGAATGGACTATCTAGGCTAACATGTACCACTACGTAATACTCTATCTAGGCTATTTTGGACAGAGTCGCAAGAGCCGTTGCGAGTTTTATTATTATACTCACATTTTATTCTACGAATGTGAGTGTGGGGCTCGCATGAAACTGCAAATGGAAGTGTTCAGTATGCAACTACAGATTAGTGTGCAACTTGTAGTTGTTGTGTTTTTATATATGATGCTTGCATGTATAGAAGCCAAAAGTTCACCTTCTCCTCATCTTAAAATATATATTATTCTTCCATGAAAATGATTCATTTACATCAGAGAGCAGCAAAGGGAAGCTTCTGTGTATTTCTAGCTACAAGCATCTGTGTTTTTAGCAAGGGGAAGCAACAAGGCAATGATATGATGGATTATTTGATATTAATCATTGTTTTTAGCTACATGCTTGATGTTAACTGATGATACACCAAAACGGTCTCTCTTTTACACCGTACACGTGTTATGATGATTTCGAGGAATATAGGCCCAAGCGTCAGCCCAACACTATTCTAGCCCAAACGGTTCCATGCCTGCACAATGCAGTGTACCAAACGGACCCAAATCATTATAGTCTATTAAGCCCACGCATCTCATAGCTATCCCTAATACCCGTAAGCCCTATTAAGGCAAAGTATCTCGGGGATCAGCTTCGAATAGGCAAAACAACAACATTTTGCTTCCAACTAGGAAGCAAATACTAGAGTATATGTTGCACATGGAAACTTGTATCTATAGACAACACTCTTATTGGAAACTATCTCCCGCGTATCTAGGAGCACATGTCTAACAGGGAAACTTCCCTTCACAAGACAACTCCTAATTAGAGAAGGATCTCCACGAATATTTTTTTCCCTAAACTACGCCACCGATGGCCTGGTTGAACCCGGACTCCAGCACTATAAATAAGACATGAGGTTGGTAAGCTGAGGTACACTACAAATTTTCTGTTTACAGCATTACAACATTACGCTTTCCTCACTTTTCTTCAGAATACAAGAAGATGGTGACCACCAGATCGTGCAACAATGGAGAACAAGGGGACACATCAAACGCTTAGACTGGCGCTATACCACGCGCTTCAGTGATGAGCTGACGCTCATTGACAGCTGTAGTGATGACACAGCCATGACGGCTTTCACCGCAGGCTTGAGAGAGGGAAAGTTTACGACTTCCTCACCTTGGAACCCCCTCTAGATATGGCAAAACTCTTGAAGGGCGCCCGAAAGTACATCAACGTAGAAGAGATGAGAACAACAAATAAGGAAACTGAATTAGAGAAGAAACCTTCCGTTTCTAGGGACAGGAAGGAGGGACAAATGCGAGAAGACGAAGAAAAGAACAATCAAAAGCGCAACAACAATAGGTCGGACCCTGGTCAGGCTAGGGCAAAGAAAGTTTCCAACTATGTTGGATCTAGATCCATGACTCCCCCTCCCCCCCAGTTCTAGCTTATCGGGCGTCCTTAATTCCATGAAAAATTGGAAGATTAGAAGTGGCCTCCAAAGCAGCGCAGAGACCCCTCCAAACGTGACAACAACACGTATTGCTCATGCCACAAGGAGGATGGCCACAACACCAACGACTGCAAGATTCTAAGGTATGAGATCGAATATTGGATTCGCAAGGGCAAGCTGAGTTGAACTAAGGAGAGGGGAAAGGCAGTCAAAGAGATTGAGAGGGAGACTCCAGGCATAATATATGTCCTTCACGGAGTCGAAACAGAAAAAGACCAGTTGAACAGGTCCCACAAATGGACTCTACAGGAGATGCGGACACAACCCGCAAGTGAGGACAGATGTGTATACTACTCAAGGGTGCAAAGCCCCATCCCTACCTTGACCTTCATGGACAAGAACCTCAAAGGAGTCTCCGCACTGCACAATGATGCTCTTGTCATTTCGGTCTCTATCCAAGGTGGAAAGTGAGAGGGCCCTGGTTGACACCGGTAGCTCACACAACGTCCCGTTTTACAATGTGTTCCGCAGTTTGGACCTCAAGGAGGAGAACTTAACATCCTCCGATTACCCGCTGATTATATTCAGTTGAGAAAAATGTTTTTCGCAAGGAAGGTCTCGTTCGTGGACTTCATGGTGGTAGACACACCATCTACCTACAACCTCATCCTGGGAAGATTGTGGCTTCATCAGATGGAAGCAGTAGTCCCACCCTCCACCAGTGTGTCAAGTATACCGCGAACCACTCAGAGGGGACAATTCGCAAGGACCAACCAACAGCACGGAGCTGCCATTATGCTGTACTGAAGTAAATAGAATGTTCCCAGATCAAGCTGAAGCCCACAGGAAAAGTTGAACAGAAGCCAGATCCACCCACACGAAGACAAAATCCCAACCGCGATGGCTCAACTTAGCAGCAGAGAACATTCCAGCATTACAGAAGCAATTTGCTCTTCAACATGACAAAACGGAGAGGTCGTTGTAGACGGGAATACAACCCCACCACCATCAGTGGGCGTAGAAGGAACCTCCCACACAAGGTTTACTCTTCAGTAACCTCAATGGCGTCAACAAAACTTGGCAGTTTGATGAAGGTACTAATGATCCAAGCAAGGGCCATGCAAATTCACTTCAGGGCCGGGTCGACCTCTCTCCACAAACAGTCATTCTATTCAGTTGTTTAGTTTTTTTTTTCTATATCAATGTAGAGTTTTAATTCTAAGGAGTTTATGTGATTTCCAATCATTTAAGAAATAAAAGATAATTACTTAAACACATTCTATTGATTACTGATGTAAAAACGATCGCCTAAAGAATGGTACAAAAGGCTACAAACTACAAGCATCTGAATCCGATGCGACATACAATAAAGACTCGCTTAAACAGTTCGACTCCAGAAAAAGACTTAGAAGTGAGGGCAAGGGTATCCAAAGTAGACTCCGTCCAACAACTTCTCCGAAGAAGATTTTCCATGAGCAAAAGCAAGATGAAAGAGGGCATTCAATTCAATGCCTCTACGGACGCACCCCTCAAATATGGCCTGAGGTGGTACAAAATCAGCAATCGGAGGCTCCGCGAAACGCCAGCCAAAACTACGGCCAACTCACACGCTCGATCTGCTCAACCAAATGAACTTGGGACAAGTATCAAGTTGAAACAGATCGAGTGCACCCTTCCGAGAAGGGATGAGAGGGGCATCTAGGATGCAATGGCCCACTCCGACAGGTCATGTCCAACTCCACTCCGCCCCGTGATCTCGAATTCCAGCGCAGCACAACATGATAGGGCTAGTTGAGAAGTGCAGAAAGCAATCGCTCCAAGGTTGGTTGCTGGTATTATCTCTGAAACTAAGCAGTTCTAAGCAGCGACAGGGCACCAACACGTAAACAACAGACTCATCCCTTGGGAGAAAGTCTGTACTTCTTCTAGTACAAAAAGAAATTACAAGATCTCATCGAACCAATTGGGTGCTTACCCATAGCAGATGACCACACATAACAACAAGTTTTATAGTGACTCATCGGTGCAAATGTCAGAACATTCGAAGACTCCAGCATTGGAAATCTCCCTTCAATCTTTGGAAAACCCAAAGCATATTCTTTGAATAAGAGCATCTAAAGAGGTGCGCTTTGTAAGAGATAATTCCTACAACGATGAAGGAACACCATTATATAGACATAGTAGTTCACCAAACAGGCGCTTCAACATTAACTATCAGCATTGAATACCGTATAAGAAATGAGGAGACGACGGTTTTCAAGGAAACCTCACAGGACCATGTTAATCGAATTAATGATATTGCACACAACCCCATTAATTTAGGGGAGTAATCGATACTCAACCGTCTCGCGATCTATGTCGTACATGTGTCGCCATGAAATCTATGTTGTACACGTAGCGTCTTGATCCTATGACAAGCCCTAGCTTTTCTTATACGGGCCCATGGGCTCAGACCGCTATTCAAGCGGTATTCTACCACGTGCCTGACACGAGTAGTAGAAACCCTAGTAACTTTTGACACACGGATCACACATGCATATCACCAGCTGATGTAAGGTACTTCCTTCTTTTCGAAAAAAGAATAGTCCACACGATGTACCCTGTCTGTGGAAGTAAACTCACACGCCCGTAACAGGTGGAGCCCCAACTTAACCAGGCAAGCTTAGTCAATTTTGAATGATGACGACAACTTTTGGTTCATCCCGACGCCTAGTTCGCTTCGCGCGGATGCCGATGGCTTAGGAATTGAGAATCTAATCAGCGTTCTTACGCCTGGTGATGATGACTCGCCAGAAACGGTTGCCCCATTCGCGGACAACGGTCGCCGAACCCAATCAGGTAAGCCTAGCCAGTGATGACTGTCAACGAAAGCTTCTGGTCAAAGCCCAGACCTGTAGCCCACTACGCGTGAGTGTAGATGGTTTGGAAGGAGGGAGCCTAGTCGGTTCTGATCGAAGTCGATGGTTCACCACAGAACCACTACTATTCTACAAACCATGGTCGTCAAATTACCAACTCCCATACTTGTAGCTCGATCTGCGCGGGTGTAGATGGTTTGGAAGGTGGGAGCCTAGTCAATCCCGAACTGATGCCGACGGCTTGCCATAGGACTACTGCAATTCTACAGACCATGTTCGCCAAAAACTCCCAAATTTGTAGCTCAATGCGCATGGGTGTAGATGATTTGGAAGGTGGGAACCTAGTTAGTCCCGAACTAATGCCGATGGATTTTCACGGGACCACTGCTCTTTTACAGACCATGGTCGCAGAATTCCCTCGTCCCAAACTTGTAGCCCACTCCACGCGAACGTAGATGGTTTGGAAGGTGGGAGCCTAGTTAGTCCCGAACTTATGTCGACGGCTCGCCACGAGATCATCACTCTCCAACTGACCATGATCGCCAAATTCTCACATCCCAAACCTGTAATCCACTCCACACTGGTATAGATGGTTTAGAAGGTGAGGGCCTAGTCAGCCCTGATTGATTTCAACAGCTCACCACGCGACCACCGCTCACTCTCAAGACAGTGGTTGCCGAAGTAAATTACAGCTCAAAGTAGCATTTTTACACTCACACAGGCTGACATTATATTATCAGCAATGGCTACTCGAGCCAAGTTAAAAATCAACCCACTGACACGGAGATGAATACTACACGGAATGTTAGCCCGAGCTCACGAAACCTGAGTCGATACAAGCGATCTAGCTCAAATACAACGCATATGCTCGGCTACCACAGTTTACTCATGCCAGCAACCGCAACTGACAGTCAGATTTGCAAATTAAGTCTCCAGTGGCTTACCTTAAGGATGAGCTACAGCCTAGGTAGCATAGCCCACTGCCAAACCATCCGTAGAACAACCACTATTGGATACAACCGAGCGATAGTGACTCTGAGACCTCACAGAACAGGTCAAAATCATTTGCGACATAAATGGTCAAATTTTTAACAGTAGATAGACCACTCGACTTCCTGCCAACCCAGTCAGACATCTGTCAAAGTAAAATGACAAGGCAAAACTGAAAGCGCGCAACAGGGAGACCGAATATAATATAGGTACAAAGCGTACTCAAAATAAACCTGTTTTCATAACAGTTGAAACAAAAAAGTGCAAGTGTACAAAGTCTACTCCTCGTCAGGAGCGGCTACAGATACGGGAGAACTAAGCTTAACAAGAAAAGGAATAGGAGTTGCATTCATAACAATGTTCTAAAAAGCGCTAGGCGGTGGGCAAGCGGCGAGCAGGTGCCTAGCGCCCAGGGGCCTAGGTGGCACCTAGGCGGTCTTAGGTTTTGTATTATAACTTTAATAATTTACAAAAGTTAAGCATAATACCTTATCAATTCCATCCAATTTAATGCCAAGATACATATGCAAAATTTAAAAACATAAAAAATTAACAATCATGAACAAAATTTATTAATACTCTAATATTTAACAATCATGAACAAAATTTAGTCATTAGAGTATTAATAATTGTTATTTGATTGTTATTTGCCTTACGCCTTGAGAAGTTCTTCCTCGCGCACCTTTGCTTTAGCAAGTTCATGCTCCAACAACTCCAGCTTGTCGGTTAGCCCATTAATCTGAGACTGCTTCGTAGCCAGGCTACTATTAACAGCACAGAGTTCATGTTGTTCAAAACAAAGCTGATCTCTGGCTTCTCGCTTCTCGAGCATTGAATTCCACATCGACCTCTAACTGTTGTCTCTGGTTCTCCTCAGCAAAAGACCACAACTCAGAGTGCATCTTAGCCGCAGCTTCCTGCGCAACTTCCAAATCACAGAGGACCAAGTCCAACTCTTGCCTGAATCTGTCCCTCGCATCGCCTCTGCTAAATCAGAATCAAGGGCTTCCAGTTGAACCCTCTGATTCTTGGCAACAACGGCTGACTGTTCCAGCCTCCTCTCCTCAATTTTCTTCCTCAGCAGCTCAATCTTGAAAAGTGCATCAGAATACAACTTCTGCATAGTCGAGAAGACATACTCCATGGTGTATACCCTCTCATGAGCCGCATCAACTTCCGTCCCAGCAACGACCACCTGGCTCAAATGGGAAATCCCCAACATAAGGTACTTTCAACCCTTATCCATATGCCCTTTTAGCGTATCCTCCCCGCGCTTCGGGGCGTGGTCCATCAGCTAGTTGTAATGCTTGCTTATGTGCTTCCTCGAAGCATAGTCAATGTCAACCTCCTGGTGCAAGATCTGGTTGCTCATCTTCACTACATCCGCGCATCCGGATGGAGCTCTCCTGGATACGAAATCACGCCAGCATTGTCGTTTGTAGTCACCATCGCACCTAGGCCCTCATCAATGACCTTCCCTTTGTCACCAGCGGCTGATCTTTTATTGAGAGACGACTTAGCGAAATCTAAAGGAAGATAAGGGAGCGAATTATCCAACGGACCCTTCATTACCTTGATATGCGGCCTGGAGCGAGATGGGGAACAATGTTGACTACAAGAGAGATGAACCATACTATCGCGACCACTATCACAATCCACCAGCAAAACAATTGAACTTTATGACCTCAGGCGAATTCTCATAAGAACCTTCTAGTAAAACAGTTCTTGATTGGTCAGCACCAGTAGAAACCGCCATAGCAGCCAACATCAACTTCTCGCTCAAAGCTTCAACCTGCTCAGTACTCAACTTTGTCGTATAATCAACCCCTGCTAATCGTAGGTGGTCGTTCTCCCAACCAGATATTTTGGCCTCCGCCCTGGCAGGCTTGTCAGATTCACGCCACTCTCTCACTGGAGCAGACTGTTTGGGAGTCGGCTCAGTCCTAGCGCGAGAACTCTTCAAGCTTACAAAGGAGACGAGCGTCTCATAAAGCCCCTCCGTGTCAGACAGGCATTAGCCTTAACTTTGGAAGCCTTCCTCTTTCTAGAAGGGGCTCATGCCAAATTGGACCACAACCCACTGCACCTGAAGTTAGTAGGATATATAACTTCCTCCACACTCATCTTTAGCATGTCGCGCAATGCCTTCATAGTGTCTTTATCTTCCAGGGAAATATGAGTAGTAGGAAACCTTCTTACGAAGAAATACATGTGATGATCATCATACAGTCAGTGCAATGAAATCAAAAGATGAAGCTATACTTACGAAGTGGCTTGAACTCCCATTCAAGCGGACGACCCTAGAACTTGAAATACTTTGAATCCGAAGGAGCCAAGAAGCAATATTTCTGCAAAACTTGAAGTCATCCGACAACCTCCCGAAGTAGGTCGGCGATGTCATCTTGCATACGACGTGATCATTCAACCGATGAGAAGTCAGCAACTGGATCACCCGTGGAGTCATGCGGACACCAACATCCTTCGCTCTGATCAAAATGAAAAGGATAATCCAGTACCCATTGAGTACTAACTGAGCAGGAGGAATTTCAAGAAAATCCAAGAAGCCCCAGATCTTGTCGAGAGCAGAAAACATACTCCAGTTTGAAGTATCCCGTGGTGCAAACAGACGAATCCTTCGGGAGGAAACATCAGCGTCTGATCATCATTCAGAGTATAGAATGGCAGGTCGTCAGGGACCTTGAACGTCTTTCAGATTTCAGCGAGGCTCGATTCAGAAATTGACCTATCTTCAAATAACTGGAGGCCCTTGGCTAGAAGCTCATCATCAAGATGGTTTTGGCGAGCCATGAAAAAGGTGAACAAACTTTCAATCAAAAGACGAACATAGCATAATCTCTAAAAGCAAAGAAATGAAAGAGCCAATATCTGCAGAAAGAAAGATCGAAATATGGATTAGATTCCCGCCTCTTCTCCACTTAATCGACTTACACTCAATTAATGAAACGCGCGGCTCAAACAACATTTCAAACTCAATCATCATGAGCGGCGTATCTTTTCAACAAGTGACTTAGTGAACTGATGTGATGGCTCACTAACTCGGGGGGAGTAACTGATGATACACCAAAACAGTCTCTCTTTTACACCGTACACGTGTCATGATGATTTCAAGGAATACAGACCCAAGTGTTAGGCCAACACAGATCTGGCCCAAGCAGTTCCATTCCTGCACAATGCAGTCCACCAGATGGACCCAAATCATTATAGCCTTCTAAGCCCACATGTCTCATAGCTATCCCCAATACCCGTAAGCGCTATTAAGGCATAGTATCTTGGGGATCAGCTTCAAACAGGCAAAACAACATTTTGTTTCCAACTAGGAAGCAAATACCAGAGTATATGTTGCACATGAAAACTTCTATCTATGGACAACACTCTGATTATAAACTATCTCCCGCACATCTAGGAGCACAAGTCTAACAGGGAAACTTCCATTCACGGGACAACTCCTAATTAGATAATGATCTCCATGAAGACCTTCTTCCCTAAACTACGCCACCGATGGCCTGGTTGAACCCGGACTTCAACACTATAAATAAGACATGAGGTTGGTAAGTTGAGGTACGCTACAAATTCTCTATTTACAACATTACGCCTTCCTCAAATCCCTGTCTAACTTTAGCATCAAAGTGTCATCGGCCACCACAACGGTGGTCTATGGCTCACGTGTGTTCATTGTGTAGGTTAGCAGGTTAACAGGTCAAAGTCAAAGCAGGGAGCGAAAATCGACTGCACCATTAATCATTAATCATGTGCATAAGAAAATAAAACCAAATTTCATCAATTTTCATTTCCTCTAAAAGTTGAGCATTATATTTGAGGCTTTGCAGAGCATTAGATCTGAGGCTTTGCAATATCACTGTGAGATCCATTCCTGTAAGTTTAGCATTAAATGGTTCAGGAGAGCACCGTCTCTAATGGGATTGGAGGCTCCGAAAATTTTGGCTATTAATAAAATTTTATGCCTATTTTTTCATGTGTTTTATTCATCCCCTTTCTTAATCTGAGATTTTTAGCTTCCAAAAAATTTTGACTTTTAAAATTTTAGTTAAAGGAAGGGGTTGTGTGGCCAGTGGCGGGGGGGTGAGGTCGACTGCTGGTGGATGCAATGGTTCCTCATAGGAAAGGAGAAGAGAGGAGAAGAAAAGGAAGAGAAGATAATAGGAGAGACACACACCACCCCCTACTCAAGGACACCACCACCACTCAGAGGAGAAGAAGAGGAAGAAGAATATAAGAGAAAAGAAGAAAAGACAAAGAGGAGAGAGAGAGAGATGAGAAGAGAAGAGAGGCTAGCAATGGCGGGGCGAGGTGGTTGTGCTGGCGGTGGTGGGAGAGGTGGTGGTGTTGTTCGTGATGGAGAATAGAGGGAGAGAGATAATAGCGAGAAGGAGAAAATGAAGATGAATAATGAGTGAGAAGGGGTTTATAATGGTGGTGTCATTCGACACATCCAAAAAACAAAAAATAAGATAGTAATGTCCATCAGCAGAAGTAATAGTGTTATTTTGCAGGAGCGTTCTACAAAGCCTACTGAAACACCATTAAAATAGACAATTATGGCACCATCCAAAAAAACCAAGAAAGTTAAGAAAGCTTTCAACCCAACCCACATTGCCCTCATTCTAAGATTAAAAACCCTACTTTTATTGCCAATGTAAGCCTTTTCAATGGCATATGCAAAATCATTTCTACTAGACTCCAATGCTTGTTGACCCCACTCCCTACCAAAGTTGCATTGCACCAAGAAGAATGATCTGTGACAACACGAGATTATTATATTTGATCCCTCTTGTCTTCTCTTCTCTTCTCTTCTCTCTCTCTTCTTCTTCTTTTTTTTTTTCCTCTTTAATACATTACCAACAAAACCTTTTTGGTACCTACTATATTATCGAAACATTCTTCTATTGTTTTTTTTTTTTTTTTTTTTTTTCAATATGGGATATAATTTGATTTTGGTAACCTTATTCAAGTGTGCTTTGTTTAGTGTACACTGTGTCATACAGGAATAATTAGCATCTCCGTAGATATTTAGACTCAATTTGATTAATGTTGATGTAAATGTTAAACCTATGCTTATATCTTGTTTGGGCACTATCAGAAAATTGGAAATTCATATAAGCATTTATTTAAAAATTTTAAAGGAATTTGCAATCTTGTTTGCAGATCTAGTAATTTTGTGGAAGAAGATGATGGTAGAGAGAAAAGGAGGAGAATGGCAGGAAAGATAAGTTACACATTACTTCAAAAAACAAAACTAGTACCAGGAAGGTAAAATGTGGTTCTTAAAGCACTAGAGTAGTATGCGCTTGCTCTACGCATGCATATATTCGGCATTTTTTTATTATACTTTAAAAAATTAATACGTGCAAATTAAATTTTTAGAGAATTTTTTTATCTAAAGAAATTTGGAATTTGAAACAAAGATAAAGACATTTTGGTAAAAATACAATAAATATGGAGGTGCATTTGCTACGATTTTGGGTTCAACCGCCTTCAAACCCACCACCAGCACAAAAGCCAGAGAAGTCTAGATTTCTACCAAAAAAGAAGTCATGTGAGTGCATCCAAAACCAATAATCCAGATCCACTTATTTTTACACGTGAATCAAGCCAACTCGCGAGTATGCGAATTGACTCAGTGATCAACTCATTGTCTTCCCGAGTAGAACGAAAATTTGAGACAGTCTGTGTTTTAATAATGGTAATGTTTCAGGTCAGACACAAAAGATTTTCTTCATATCCTTAAAGTAATGGAGTTTTTTATTGTAAAAATTTGAACTTTGACGTTTTTTTTTAATGTTATTTTGGGAGATTAAGTTGTGATCCCATTCAAAACTTGAAGGAAGATTAAAGGGTAGATGTGGGTAAGGAAATCAAACTCAAAATGAATGAAAGGAGGAGGGGAATTGGATTATTGGTGGATCCAAAGCATTGCTCATCCTTGAAACAAATCAATTTCAGCGATCCCTTTGTCTCTGACCTACGTGCATTGTTCATTTGGGGACCGCACGTTGTATATTCCAGATGACCCACAAAACCACACTAGTTGGATTCTGTGGGAACAAATACCTCATCAAAGTCGAGAAGGTAAAAGAAAATTTAAGGAAACTCATGGCAGATTGAAGTTTGAGTAGGTCTAACTACAATAATTTATGGTTCCTATGGACATGCCTCAACATCTACTGGTGCTAATCATTCTAATTACATGTCAACTAAATTTAAGGCACGGTGATCAACAGACTCTATAAAATGCCTCCCTTACATTGGTTCAGAGCATCAAAACTTGAGTAGTCTTGTATC
Organism: Berberis vulgaris; assembly: GCA_963556465.1. NCBI lineage: Eukaryota > Viridiplantae > Streptophyta > Magnoliopsida > Ranunculales > Berberidaceae > Berberis > Berberis vulgaris. The sequence goes on from OY747133.1 coordinate 57,739,970, forward strand.
TGTCTCATACACAACAATTCATTTGCTGATTCTCAACTAATTAAAGGCATGGACACCACCTAGCCACAGTGCTGGTAAAGCCGAGGGCAAATCTGAGGTTCACAAGGATCAGATTATGGATCAGGTAGCCAACTCCGCTCAGGCAATCAAGGAAAGTTGTCAAGAGGCTGGACAACAAATGATGTCCAAGGCACAAGGTGCTGCTGAGGTCGTCAAGGAGGCAACGAGAATGAACAATTGAAACCCAACATGCTGCATTCTAGTTGGAGTTAATTTTTTTTTCTTTCACTTAACTGGATTTTAAAAATAACTAGCTTCTTTGTCGAGATTAATTATTTCAAATTGGCCCTTGGTCTCTTAATTATATGCCCACTGTAATTTTTGTGTTGGATTCAACTAGGAGTGTTTTGAGCGAATCAGGTTTTGGCAACCAAGGCAAGGTGGTGATTCACAGAAGCAAGTTAGACTTTAAAACCAATTTTGAATAGATCTCAAACGAATTCGTCATCATTCCAAATCAAGCCACCTGATCTTGGTTCCTAACATGGTTGCAAAAACCGATTCTCTAGTATTTTTTTCAACTGGTTTATATATGACAAACTATCTGAAAGCTATAATGATTAGTGATGATACATCAAATAAGAACTTTTTTCAACTGGTTTGTATATGACAAATTTTGTGAAAGCTATAATGATTAGTGATGATACATCAAATAAGACTGTCATCACAGTCATACACGTGGCAGAGATCGTCCATTACGATGATCAAATATCTCAAGCCTGGGCTAATCCATAAAACCCAAAAAAGGTTAATCCAATCATAAGAGCCCAAACATGGTCTGTCAGAATAAATCATAATCAAAGGCACAAATCTAGGACCAATAGCGATCTCTTATAAAGAGGATAAACGTTACAAAGAAAAAAGTCGTAGAGGGGGTTACGCCTCCGAGGACGTATCTCCATAAAGAAGGAGACTGTTACAAAATTGTCTCATCTCGTTGCACCTCACATGCTTAAGTCACACAGAGAATTAATAACGATCATTATATAAGGTAAAGAGAACATTCGACAAATGTATAAAATTTTAACTAAGTTTTGTCCAGATTTATCTCTATCTCCAACTGAGTTACTAACTTAAGCATCGGAGTGTCTTCAGCCACAAAAAATGTGGTTTTTGACAATCTAACATTTTTTTTGTAGGTCAGACTTATAGGAGACAAGATTTTGGACGCATCAGATTTGCGTTGTTCGTGGGGAATGATAGTTTCCTTTCAAGAAGAGAGTCTACAGTAGGAAACTTCTTCAGTTTTGATCAACGATTGAAAAGCTCTCAGGACAGATGGGACACTCTACAGACCCTCAACCGAGCAACGATCAAAGCAATCCTCCCACCGATGAAGTTGCATTGCCAATGATGCACGTTTCAAATTCAGCAACAACTCTCGAGTTGACCATGTCTTGTAACAGAGAGCCACAACATGGAGCAATAGCTCAATCATCTCAGACATCTGGCAGCGCGGCCACAGATCCTTGCGTAGATCAACTCATGGCCCAGATGGATCATCTGATCACACTCACCCAAGAGCGCGTTCAATCTGCTGACTCTGTCCAAGCGCTGCCCCAACAAAACTCTGCTAACCGAATCCGAGAAAGTAATGAAACTCATGCAGAACCTCAACAACTGAATCTCAAAAGTCGCAAACCATCGAAAGATGGCCCCTCAAAGAGTGTCGAGATCCCTGCTGAAATCTCATTCAGGATCGGAGTCACCGATCCTAACGTGTTGTAGGAGTTGGCTAGACCACCATTCTCCGACGCGCTCATGGTGACTCCTATGCCGAAGAAGTTCACCCCACCAAAGTTTGAAGCGTACAACGGCACAACCAATCTGATAGACCATCTGCGCCACTTTCACCACACGATGAGTCGGTTCAATAGCCTACCACCAAGGTCGATAGACTCCTTATAGGTGTTAGCTACTGCCTTCATCACGAAGTTCAGTCAAAGAGAAAATACCCTTACAGGTACTAGCTACTGCCTTCATCACGAAGAAGTTCACCCCACCAAAGTTTGAGGCAAAAAATGAGAAAAAAATGAGAGACAAAAGACCCTGGGAGGATAACGTTCAGTCAAAGAGGCATCATTCCAATGGGAGATCTGAATTCAATCAACCAGAGCCCGAAAAGCTGCAATTGGCAAGGCCCAAACATGAACGGGTATCAAGTGTAGTGAAAAAGACATATAAACCATACATGACCTTGAAAACGAGTCGAGCGAGCATACTGAAGTCCATGGCGAAATGGAAAGACATCAACTGGCCGTTCAAAATGAGAGGAGACCCGGAAGGGTGAGATAAGGCAAAATACTGCTCTTTCCACAAGGATCACGGGCACGACACCGATAACTGCTACAATTTGTAAAACGAAATTGACCATTGGGTTCAAAAAGGACGACTCGATGAATTCTTCGGGCTGCCAGATAAGCAGTCCAAAGGGAAAGAGAAGGTGGACGTTGCTATGGGATCAAAAGAGCAACCCATAGAACTGATATACGCCCTACACTGCATAGCTGGAGGAAACAAACAGTCAGGCCAACCAAATAGACTTCCAATAACACCGCCCACTCGAGCTGATCTATATCGAAGTGGGAGCGCCAACACCATCAAAGGAGACCAGAAAAACCACTACGACAACTCACAACGGGAAAACAAAGAAATTTTCACTTTAAGCGGAGATTGACTAACTAGCCGAGTCTGAAGGCCTTACTGACAAATGCGAGCTCGATCCACATTATCCCTAACAAGGTCAACTACGCCTCCTTCATTACAACAACGGATTTGATGCAAACAAATTCAATTCGGTGAATGAGGCTTGATACAAAAGTGCATGAAAGCCTTGGCAACCAGTGTTGATGTGAGCCTGATTGGATAATTCAGTGTCCGATTCTAGTCTACTCATTGGAATCACCAGTCAAGAGCACACACCCAAGGATTTGATCAAGAAGCATTCCAAGATTATTAGCTACCTCACGAAAATGATATATGTAACTAAAAACTATCAAAACCACAAGATAATCATGAAGGAAGAAGTTACAATTAACGCGTTAAGCACAGACACAACCCACACGAGGCGAAGCAACACTAAAACATACTCCAGGGTGATACGAAACCAAATCCGATCTAAAATCAGACACAAATACCCCTCAAATAGTGAGGGCGTGCAAGAATCAACCCCCCATCGTCATAAGAAACAACATCAATTGAGCAGCAAACAAAAAGATGCAATGCGTATTCACAAACGGACTACAGCAGAATTTAACTTTATGAGAAGAGAATGACCACTACTACTACTACAGATTGTTAAAGCACCTGAAATTGGATTATCAATAAAATTCCAAGTTCAAACCCTCCATCTTACATCCAAGCAGTAAAAATAAGGCATCAAAGCTAGACAATGCAAAAGCAATCAACATTTCAAGCCACGAACAAAAGGTCAGTATGTATAAGTCAAACACAAATAACAAACTTCTGATCTGATCAACCACGAAGTAAAAGTTGGGACGAACAAGTCAACTTACTCGTAAAAACTTTGAGTCGACCAATATGTTGGACCAACGCAGCAAAGTTGGGACAAATAAGTCAACTTACTTGTAAAAACCTTCAGGTCGACCAATACATTAGACCAATGAAGTAAAAGTTAGGACGAACAAGTCAACTTGCTCGTAAAAACTTTAGGTCGACTAATATGTCGAAACAACAAAGAAAAGTTGGGATAAACAATTCAACTTACTTGTAAAAACTTCGGGTCTACTAATACGTCAGACTACCAAAGTAATTGTTGGGACAAACAAGTCAATTTGCTTGTAAAAACTTCGGGTCGACTAATACGTCGGACCAACAAAGTAAAAGTTGGAACAAACAAGTCAACTTACTTGTAAAAAATTTGGGTTGATTAATTAATACGTTGAACCAATGAAGCAAATGTTGGGACAAACAAGTCAACTTACATGTAAAAACTTCGGGTCAACTAATACGTCGGACCAACGAAGCAAAAGTTGTGACAAACAAGTCAACTTACCTGTAAAAACTTCGAGTCGGCCAATATGTTAGACTAACAAAGTAAAAGTTGGGATGAACAAGTCAACTTACTCATAAAAACTTCGAGTTGACTAATAAGTCGGACCAACAAAGAAAAAGTTGGGACAAACAAGTCAACTTACTCGTAAAACCTTTGGGTCGACTAATATGTCAGACCACGAAGTAAGAGTCTAGACGTGTAAGTCAAGGCGCATTCGTAAAAACCTTCTAGCCGACTAATATGTCGGACGACGAGGTAAAAATCTGGACAAAAAAGTCAAGATGTATTCATAAAGCTTCTGGCCTGACCAATGCGTCAAATCACAAAGTACGTCTACAAAAGCCTTGGCACACAAGTCAAGAATTACTCAGGAAACCTTCTAGAGTGACCAACACATCCAACCACGAAGTAGACACGCGAAAATCTTAAAAACGAACTAGTAAAGCTTCACAGCCTGATCGACAAGACCGAAAAAATAAAAGCTTTCGATGGTCAACAAACAAACGCAAAAATAGAAATACGGACAAACCTAAATTACCAGAGTATGGAGAATACAAGTAACGAGGTGAACACACACTTATCATATACAATGAATCAACATGATCACTATTGCGAAGGAAGAGCTTGCGAATCAATAAATACAATAAAATGCAACACAAAATTGTCAAAAGGAAAGGATTTTCATTCATAAAACTATTATGTTACATCTAGAGAAGAAAATAGAACATTTGGAGAAGAAACAGTAGAAGCATCGACATTAAGGGCATTTGATGGAAGAGGGGAAACAACGTCAGTAGCAGGATGAGACGAAGTTATCTCTTTGACAACAAGAATAGATGATGAAGCAAGGCTGAAAGGAGGAGGGAATGATGGTTCTTTGTCCACCGGATCACTTGGGGGATCCGGAATACCTTCCTCGCCATCTTCATCCTCGAAAACTTGATCGACCAAACCACGATACTTGGACAAATCAATGGCATCCACCTCAATGTAGTCGAGAAGCTCAACTCATCTATCAACAATCCTCTTCGAATCCTCCCATCCACAATCCTCAGCTCGTTTTTTGTTGTAACAAGCTCATTCTTGGTCGAGATAAGTTGTCCTTCAATGGTGGTCAACATTGCGACAATATCCGATTTAACTTCGTCAAGCGCAGTTGTTAACTTCTCCACCAGCTCCTCAGTGACTTTATGGCTGATGGATTGCTCAATAACATAACGCATGGCCTCATCATGACCAGCCTTCTCAACGGACAATTCCCTCTCCACCTCATCCAACTGAGCATAGACTCCATTCAACTCAGCCATCGAGGACTCAAGCTTAGCTGCGGATCTATCTCGCACAGCCTACACCTCCCTAAGAAAATCCCAAGGGCCCCAACTACCTTCTCCTACTCCCGCACCGTGCTTTCAACAATCCAACTGACAAAGAACATGAGAAAACACCAGTAGTTGCGCCACCATCTTCCTCTCAATAACGACCACCTGACCACGAGCCGCTTGTTAATCCAACCTCATCACCTCGACATAAGTAAGGTGATTCATCCCATCCATTATCTGCTTGAGGCCGTGATCGAGATGACTGTTAGGCTCCTGGACAGACATCAGAGCTCTCTCCATCGTCCGCCTATGCCATTATCTGATTACATTGTGTGCACTATCATGCACGTCAATCTCACTAAACCAACAAAACTTCCCATCCGACTTAATACGGATGTCTTTTAGGTTGGGATCCTTCCAACCAATCCGTAGATGAAGAACTACGGATTAGGAAGCATAGAAGACCCACCCCTGACGGCTGGAAGAACGGTCGGAGTAGTGGTGATAACAGAAAACCACTCTTGCCTTCTCGCCGTGAAGCAGTCGTGGCTAGAGTGAGGCAAGCAATAGCAGCGACAGTAATAGAAGTCGGACGAGTAGGAGAAAAAGCTAGGAGCTCCACTGCATCATCAACAAGAATGGGAGAGGATGGAGAAGGATGAACCTCAAAATTATGACCAAGGTCACCGACCTCCTGTTCACACAGAGGATTAAACTCGAAATTGGACATGGTCTTTGTCGTATTCGGATCCTTGAACTGCTCCATTACAAGCTTAAGCATCTTGTTGTCAACAACTCGACCACTCCACAAAGTCGGGCACACTATAAGCCGAAAAGAGCCTTTTCTCATTATCGTCCAACGGATGAGTTATTTCTTTCTTGCTCCTCTCCATCGCCAGATTCATCTCCTCGAGAGAAAAACCATCCTCCTTATCAGAAGAACTCGGAGAAGGAGCAGTCCGAATAGTACCACGAGTGGAACCAAAAAGTCATTTCCTCTTGGGAACACGGCCAAGGCTGATCGCCAATCGCTTTGACAAACTGGCAAGCCTCGGAAGCTTCCTTTTCCTGGTAATCGAGGCAGCAACCAATGCTGACAGGAGTATCGAGATTCGTAACATCCCTGCCAGAACTCAGTTTCTCATCAACACTAGCATCACTAATGCCAACAAGAACAACATGAGCAGTGACCTCAGCAGCTCGAGATTCAATAAGCGAAAAATGTTTTGTCTCATTCATAATATACAAGACACTATGCGCTACAATGTCCTCAGCAAGGAATGACTCCACAACAACTACAAGAAGCCTCAAGAAACGGTCACTGATCATTTATTCTTCCACAGACAATTGCAGATCCCTCTGTTTATTAGGGACTCGGAACGATCGCATAATCTGACAACCTCGCAAGTTAAAATGGACAAATTTGACAGAAGCATAAAACCAGAACCTCGACCAGTCCCTGATGTCATCGTTAAGCTTCCTAAAACAAACATGAGAGCGGAGGAAACACATATTTTTTGTCACCAACAGACCAACCATCGAATGCATAACCCTAACAGCCAAGAGAATGCAAGTAAGAATGACTCTCGCGTAAGTAGAAACCATAACCCTCCAACCATTATGACCCATTTGAGTAAGAGGAATGCCCACAAAGTTTAAATATTCCCAAAATATCTCTGGGATTGGGCATCGAAGGTCAGACTGGAACATACATGGGTAGAGTGCGATATAACTAGTCCTTGGACAACAAGGACTATCGTTATGCCTAGGCAGAACCATATCGAGGTCGGATGGCAGAGAATAGTCGGAATGAACACTATCCAACGTCGCCTGTGAAGCCTTATTAGGCGAAAAGTAAGCTTCGCAAGTAGCAAACACCTCACCATCTAGTATATCACTGGCAGACATAAAAAAGGAATGAATGAGCAATGAAAACGAAGAAGAAGAGAAAAAATAAGCCCTAATTTCAAAGATAGCGTAAAGAGAGAAACAAACCTAACACGCCTTCCTTTTGTAGAGCCGAACAACTAAGATACTGCTCACAGGACGACGTGTGCGATATGATGGCTGCACGAAATTTCAAAATGCACACGAAAACGAACGAATAAATGAGAGATCAGAATACCAACCTCACCAAAAGTTGCTAATAACATTAAATGCAATGCAATGATGAAATTGAAAGTCCAACCATCGTCGAATTAGTGGCCATGTCAGCATACCCACTAACTAATGAGGGAGTAGCATATGAAACGTCAAATAAGACAGTCAGGTAAATCAATATGATGTTTAGATGGTGCGTTTATAATCGAAATTAAAATTAAAATCAAAATCCAAATTTAAAGTTCCTGTGAAATTTACAAACACACTCGCAAGGGAGTGTGCAACCCAGTATAGAATCCTGGCGCTGCGAGGAAATTAATTTTTTTGAGCAGGCTCATGCGAGGTTGTCTTTGTTTCATGCGATATTTAGATGGTTGATGATTCCCCATTTTTGCAATTTTCTTTAATTTTTTTTTTGCATTTGTTTTATTATTCTTGAATGGTTAACTATTCAGTTATTTGTTTAAATATTCTTGAATGGATTATTCAATTATTTGTGTTGTTTATAGGTATTATGTTTTACAATTTCAGGATGGTAAAAACGATTAAGGACGTTGTATCTTCTTTGGTTGGTGGTGGTAGTGACCTAGTAAATAGATGACCAATGACGGCGTCTAGTCGAAAGCTTATTGCGGAAAAAGGTCAACAAGAGAAGGAAGGGAAAAACAACAACAAGAGAGAATGGAGAAAGAAGTGTTGAAGAAAAGGAAACATGATGAAATAATGAGTCAAATTGAATTAGACGAAGTGGCGAGACGAGTAATTCAATCGCAAAGTCAAGTTCAGCCGCAAAGGTCAAGGTGGTGTGCGTGATGAGGGTGATGTACTTGAGAGTGGGGGGAAATAGGAGGCGGAGGCTGTAAAAGAAGAGGGTGAGTAAGCCGCGGAGGAGGAGGGTGAAGAAGTAAAGCTATAACCAAGAAAAGACATGAATTTATCATTTCAATGCAACTTGGAAAAGAGCACTAAGAGGACTTGATGTTGATGTTTGAATCTTCTAGGTGTTCAATTTTTGTCTAGGCGTCTGTTTTAGTTGACTTTAAGTACATTCAGTTTATATTTGATCATTTTGTACTTTGTTTAATGTAATGATTTCTACTTAATGAAATGAAATATTGTTTCGAGTACATGACGTTTGGTTGAAACTTCTTTACGTTGCTTATGTATCTTTGTTTTGTGTCAACTTGTTTTACATTGCCATCATACAAAATGAATACCTAACTTAGGCTTACTATGAGAGGTGAAGCAAACTTAACTTACTTATGATGAAATGAATTAAACATGGACACAAAACTTGGTGATGGTTAAAAAATTTCACGATGGAATGAATTAAATATAGTCATGGCTAAAATTTGATAATATTAAACATGTGAAATAGTTAGAAATTCAAACAAGTTGAAAAATTTGGAGCAAACAATTTTGAACTTTGAAACATAACCTGATCAACCTTGACGAAGTCGGTGTCCCAAGTCTTCAACTCCTCCTCAACAACACAATCCTCCATATTGAGGGTCTCAACATGCTTCTTATAGTACTCCGTCACCTTTGCGAGGATCTTGCTGGTGACATTCGACAAAAGGATGAAGCTTCCGACCCAATTGTTCTTGATCATGTGCTTGATGGTCTGTGGCTCCGTTGCCACTGCCTCTTCCACCTCGAATTGCTTGATAGTTTGTGCTTGGGGGTCTCAACAAAAATCATTTGCTTGGTCATTGTTGATGATAACAAAAAGGATATGAAGGAGGGGGATTGCGTGTTAAGGAAGGAAACAAAGGCAGTCGATGAGGCAAAACATGACTATGGAGTCCAGACTGGTGAAGGCGAAGCCGAAGTTTGTAGTGAGCAATTCCCAGATGGTAGTGCCAGAGCCGTTGATGAGGCGGAGGTTGCCATAAAGGAGGACGCAGACCTGAATATTGTAGATGAGTCAACTGTGGTGGTGGCACCGCCTGTTGTCCTTACTCAAACTCGAGAGTAGGATTGGAGGCATAGTAGATAGAGGAGGTGATGGGGATGAAAGAGAGGGAGAGTGAGTTGTTTAGGGAAGTCAAATTGTTGGGGTTTGAAGGTAAAAAAGTGGAACCTAGTGGGATTGTTGGGCTTTGAGCAGAGGAGAGGTAGAAGAAGAATAAAATGAAGAAGATGAGTGAAAAACATGGGAGGTTGTGTGTGGGTGTTTGTCGAAAAAGAAGGTGAGATTTTTTTTTTTCCTTTTAATATGTGCCATGAGATGTGTAGTTTTCTATCGAGGTGTATCCAAAATTCGGGGACCTTCATTGTGCCTAAGATGTAGATTTATCTATAAATGAAACAAGATTCTGACATGGGTAATCACTAGTTGATAATTTGTCACGTGCGTTGCACACTTGTTTTTAGGATAAAAAAATGGTTCAAGGGCAAAATGGGAAGAAAATTTCACTATTGAAAGGATTGCGGCGATTTGGGGAGGTAAAATCTAATTTTCTATCTTTTTGATGAAGGTTTCCCTAATTAGGAATTATGGATGGGGTATGTCTAATTGCTCCTTTATTTTTCTACCTTTGTAAATAATTGATAAACAACCTCGACGGGAGAATTCAAAGTAATAACTAGATCACCCTTCACCATTATTTTGTTGAAGTATGAAATGATACTGTCTATATAGTGTTTTTTGATGTACCAAATTTGTGACTATAGAATGGAACACGTAATCCATGACGAGCTATGTTAGAATAATGGACAAAAGTAAGTCTAGGAGCCAGGTTTAGGAGCTATTTTTTACATTTTTAGCCGTTCTCTTTAAAACACAAATCAATTGAAGGGGTAGTAATGTAAAAAAAAAACTCAAACCTAACTCAAAAGTGGTTAAAAAACCTGACCCTCTTTAGAATCGTTGAATGGACAAATTTATGGCTAAATATGGATATGTAGAAAACTAGTGTAATACCCGTGCCGTTGGCACTATTGCAGATTTTATCCTACATTCACGGATGTTTCGAAAGAGACATGCACACAATATCATTATATCCAAAAAAATGTCATTTTTTGAATAAAGTAATTTATCTGAACATGTCATAAGAAAATTTACATAAGTGACTATAATGACAATCAATGTCATGAACAATTAAAAAATCAAAATTTCGATAGAGCTTCCTCTGTATTTTTCAATATTGAAACTTGTTTGAACCTGTCATAAAAAATTACAATGGCAATCAATGCCATGAACACTATTGCAGATTTCATCCTACATTCACGGATGTTTCGAAAGAGACATGCACACAACATCATTATAGCCAAAAAAATGTCATTTTTTTAATAAAGTAATTTATCTGAACATGTCATAAGAAAATTCACATAAGTGACTATAATGACAATCAATGTCATGAACAATTAAAAAATCAAAATTTCGACAGAGTTTCCTCTGTATTTTTCAATATTGAAACTTGTCTGAACCTGTCATAAAAAATTACTATGGCAATCAATGCTATGAACACCACATAATATATCCACACACCAAAATGATCATTTAATTAAAAAAATATTCCAATATAAAACATTTAAGTACATCAAAACTTTTTTTTCTTAAGGAGAACCTTGTCCAATTATGGTAAAAAACTAAGCATTTTTCTTACAGTTCCTTGTACGGCTGAAATGAGAATCTGATTGTATTTCCAAGCAAGCAAATTAAGCTATCACCAAGTAAGCAAGCAAGCTGCCTGCAAGCAACACCTCCCGTTCACATCCATTTCTAAAACACTCATTTCTAAAACCAAATATTAGAAAGTCATGATTAATGACAATAACATGAAATTAAAGCAAACTAAGCTAGCAAACAAACTGCCAGCAAGCAACACACTCCCATTCACAGCCATTTCTAAAACCAAATATCATGAAGTCGTGATTAATGACAATAACATGAAATTAAAGCAAATTAAGCTAGCAAGCAAGTTTTGTGAACAATAATACTACTCTTTGAATTATAACAGACAACCATGCTATGGTCCATGGACCAAAATATTTGGTTGTTCGAGCTCTTGATAATTTTAGCCAAACTATTGATCCCTCAAATATTCACTAAATCTATTTAACCCATTATCAAAGGCTCCAACTTTCATCAAGTTAGAGGTGTAAGAAGAACTAATTAAATCGATCTCAATTGGAAAAACAAAAATTTCTCAAACACAACATGATGAATGAATAGTTACAACTCAAACTCTAGAACAATCTCAAAAGCAATATAAATAACCAAATCTAACAAACCCCATAACTTAAAAAAACTCAAATAAAAGCAAAACAAAAAAGAAGGGATACCTGGACATGGCAATTGGATTGAAGGCTGAGAGAAGTGGTTCGCGCTAAAAAACGGTGGGGTGTGGATTGCGCTCTCCGGCATTATCACCATTTTTCATCCGTTGGCACTACATAAATCAGATTATTTTTCTTTTAGTTAAATTCATGTAATGAACCCATCCGGCATAGCTACCGTGTAATGCCGTAGCATCTACTAAACTTTCAAAATGGTAGTATAGCTAGTTAGGATGAACCATATAAGAGTTGAGATAACATTCCAAAAATAAAACAAAAAAATAAAAAAGGATACCACAGATTAGATAAAACAGAACCAACATACGACATTAGGAAATTGACCTTTTGATACCTGGTTCTACATTTTCCTTCTTTTTTTTGTATATAAAAATTAAATTGTTCATGCAAGAATCCGCCTTTATCTTTGTGGTAAGCTTTTGGACGCCAAGCCCTCCAGTCTTGGTTTTTTTTTTTTTTTTTTATCCAAGAGGCTTTTTAATAGTAGCTGCAACATGAGGAGCTGAAGGTGATGCAACGAAGTGGCTTGATTGATATACAGCTTGGAACATACCCATATGGTCGTATCAAATAAGTCATCACTGAATAATCAAAAAATGGTTCAATTAACAATAAAGTACTTGATCAATCACCGAGAGAGATATATTTCATATCATTAAATCCTCTCACACATATCAAAATTAGCAACCTTCTTCCAGTTATACCCAAAAAGAAAATTATCCCAAATTGGTGTATAAAGGAACAGACCTTTGTCAACAGGATAGCCATCAATGCCAGCTGCTACTTCAGAGGTGAGTTCATGCATGGCACTGATTAAGTCAAGGGTTTTGAACACTACGCCTTGGAGTTGAGGTCTCCAAGTTTCTTTTTCCCTAGCAATATTCGCAAAATGGTTCATAATGTAAGCTATCGCTGCATCTTCTAACTCCACCCTGTTTTTAAATCTGAGGCTCCAATATTGTTGTTGATCCTTATGGTTGATAATGATGAGGCAGAGTTTGGTGCACATGTCACCCTGTTTCCCCTATTGTAATCCAGCCTTTCTCTTCTAGCAAATAAAGTTCATTTTCAGTAACTTAGTAAGCTCAATTATGCTCTTAGTTCTAATCTCCATTCATTTTGAGTTAATTATCTAGCCTCTTCAATAAGATCTAACCAACAATGCTCATTTGTTTGTTCTCAATAAGGTTGTTGAGCTGACCAAAGCGTTGCTATTCCATTCTTTGCAGCAGTTTTTTAGGAGCTTGAGCTTGTTTCCAAATAAACAAAGCAAGGTGCCCATCATATTGAAGCTATTTCCAATTGATCTCAAACATTTTGTAGAAATCTTTATCTTCAAACCATATTGTTCCAGTCAGAAAGGTCTAGGGTCTAAGGTAGGGGTTGTTGATTGGATGCTCCAAAAGGATTGCATGATGAACAGATCCAACAGCAGGAAGGAGGAAATCTTGGAAGGAACCAAATATTCAATCCAATCTACAGAGAGTGGGGGAGAGTTTGTGATTGGACCAAGTAAATCTACCACCCTCGAGGACAAAATCAGCTAAAAAAAAGATACTGGAAATCTTTGATGTGAGCAGTTATACTTCCAGCAATGCTTTTCTCATCTACAGAGTACATTGTACTTTAGAATAGAGAGAAAAGAAGTTGGCACTGCTACAAAGTAGATTGTACTTTAAAGGAATTGTCGAATAATCGCAATTGGGTTTTTCTTTCATTTAAAAAAAACACTTACAATGAATGAGTACAAAGAGTAAATTTCAACAGAGTAAAGAGATTTCAACGCCACCACAATGTTTGAGATAAGTTCAACAAAGTAAAGATTTTTCATCAGATATATGACAAAGAATTCAGTCAAAAAAATAGTGGTTTGAACACAATGCTCAACACAACAAAAATGTCATCAAGCTCATGCTTCAAACGGTTAAAACAAACACATTCAAACGATAAACCCAAACGGTTAAAACAAAATCTCATGCTCCACATAGAAAAAATCTCACATAAGCAAGTATCACATCAACCAAAATTGGAAATACCCAAAAATTATAAAAGAGGGATTAGAATCGTACCTTGAGTTTCTTCTCTTTGGTTGCTCTTCGAGTGTTCATGAATGAGTACCACCACCACCACAAAGTTTGAGAATTGCTAGGAGTTGCATGTAGAATGGGTTGCAAGCCTTGAAAGCCCTCAGCTCTTGCAGCTCCTTCTACAACCTCCTGTTCTCCTCTATCAGTGTTTCACAACATCTCTTCAAGTACTCACAGTCCACCTCTGTTTGCTTCAAATTTGTTCTGAAAATTTCACATATTTTCATTGAATCAGAACTAAAATACAAAATTTGAAACACCCATTAAAAGAGATTAACGAAGGTTTGAAAAAACAAATAAACAATGTACCTTGCTCATCTGTTCCGAAACCAAACTTCTAATTGTCTGGGTCTGAGATTCAGCTGTTTTGCTAATTCAAGCTTTTGTTTATGAGATTTCAAACAAATGGCAAATGGGATTAGAGAAATATGGAGTATACCTGAAAGAAGTGAGAAACAAAAAGAATGAACTATGTTTCTCGAATAGTATGGTTCACAACAAAATAGAGCAGTTTTTAAGCACATATTTAAGCACATCATAGAAGTTGGAAAAGGTGAATCATGAAAAATGGATAACAATGGAACAACTTATGAAAATGAAAACCAAAATAAAAAACAACAAAATTGAAGCAAGAATGAGCTTGTATAGATGCTAAGACCCACCAAGTAAAGTCATTAGATTTTAAAACTAAACCTAGCTCCCATTCAAAGCAAGAAACTCATAAACTAATCAACAAATACAAAAGTAAATATGAATTAAAAAATCATACAGCAGAACATTGATAAGTAAACACTTTTGAACTTGCATACCACTTAATTCCGACATTAGTAGCTATTGCAATATCCAAGTTATCAGCTTTAACAAAAGAGAGCAGTTTTTAAGCAACTTATGAAAATGGAACAACTTATGAAAAGGTGAATCATGAAAAATGGATAACAATGGAACAACTTATGAAAATGAAAACCAAAATAAAGAACAACAAAATTGAAGCAAGAATGAGCTTGTATAGATGCTAAGAATGAGCAAAAATTGAAGCAAGAATGAGCAAAAATTGAAGCAAGTACTCAGATCTGAAGAAGAAGAAGGATCTTACTTTTCCTCTTCGGCTTCACCTCTCCTCCTCCTCCACCGAATTGAAGAATGAAAGGAGAGAGTGAGGAGAAGAGATCTGAACCGCTACTACCTATCTGAAATCCCAATAGTACTCCAATCACCACCCCAATTGAAATCCCCATTATCAGCTTTGCTACCTTAACGATTACAGTTACTCAACGATTATCAAATTATCTGAAACCCCATCCAAGTACGTGCAAAAAATCGACAGAGAATGAAAAAGTAATAGCTTTTTCTGCAATTATCAGCTTTGCTACCTTAATTTTTTTCCCATCCAAGTACGTGCAAAAAACCATCGACCAATTCGTTAGTTCTCAAAAACCTTCTAAATCAAAAACCCATTTCACCTCTATCATCAAAAAAACAAAGGAGTTAACCCATTTCACCTCTTCTAAACCAAGGAAAAACGCCTAGAAACTCAACCCATCACATCTTTTCAACGTAAATTGCACGACAGAGTTAACAACCTTCGAATGAAATTAAAAAAAAAAAAAAAACAGAACCCCAAGCAGATCTACAATTAAAATCAACAGAGAATGAAAAAGCTAAGACAACATACACAATAAACCCTACTTGCACACCAAATATGTGAAGAAATTACACGATGAAACATAATAGCAATGAACATGTATTGAAGAGGAGATCGAAAATTCGAAACCCTACTTGACCAAATCGAAGAATTGAAGAATGGGTATTGAAGAGAAGAATTTGAAACCCTAATAGCAAAGAAGAGAATGGAAGAAGAAGAAGAAGAAGAAGAGAAACACACCTCTGATGAGAAACGGAACTGGTGGACTTCAAGATCTTTTTGAGCTTCTTCAGATCTTACCTTCCTTCAAGAGCTTCTTCATTTCCTGAAAAAAAAAAAAAAAAAAAAAAAACCAAAATGGTGGACTTCAGATCTGAAGAAGAAGAAGAAGAAGAGGAGATGTAAAGAAGAAGAAGGATGTTACCTTCTCATACTTGTTCTTCTTTCGTCCTTCTTCTTCTCTTCTTCTCTGCTTGGTGGGAGTGGGGAAGAAAGGGGAAATGAGGGGAAGAGGAAATCATCGATTTTTTTTTTTTCATTCGTCCTTCTTCTTCTCTTCTTCTCTGCTTGGTGGGAGTGGTTTGGGTAGAGGAAGAAAGGGGAAATGAGGGGAAGAGGAAAGCATCGATTTTTTTTTTTTTCATTCGTCCTTCTTCTTCTCTGCTTGGTGGGAGTGGTTTGGGTAGAGGAAGAAAGGGGAAATGAGGGGAAGAGGAAAACATCGAAATTTTTTTTTTTCACTTAACTTCTGCCAATGACATAAAAATGCCACGTAGGACAAACTCTCACAAAAAACTGTTCATAAACAGTAAAAACGCTATCTGAAATGTTAGATAGATGGTACACCTAATCATCGCTCAACAGTTTATGAATGGACAGGGAGATATTGCATTGATTCTCGTCCTTTTGGCACATTCACTTCAGTGGGATCCCGTCACTGTACGTACGAGAGTTTGAGAGGAGTAAACAAACCCGTGGACGGAATTCTCTATTGAAATTGCAGACACCCCTTTGAATTTTCATGTGTTGCTGGTCAGTATAGTAGCAGTAATAAGAGGGCAAGAAAGTAAACCGCGTGTGGGGACTTAAAACATGCTTGTCTTTTTGCAGTCTCCTAGTTCTTGACCCAATCTCTCTCTCAAAGGCCTCCTTCCTCCGTAAATTAGATATAATTGCCAGCTTTGCCTTCCATTCTTCTTATCCTTCAATCAACTTTTCTCTCTCATCATCATCTGTTAACTACCCATTTCATTTCATATAATACGGAGTGGTGTTTTTGTTGTTGTTTCGTGGGTGTTACTATTCAATTCGCATTTTTCTTCTTGTGGGATCTTTGATTGTGGCGGGAGAGAGTTTGGTTTTTGTGGCTTTGGGATTTGGGTGGTTCTGAGTTTGGGGTTCTTATTGATCCGAATTTCAGATATTAACAACTGATTTTCGTCTGGTTCTCCTCAATTGGGGTTTGGGGTTTTCTTCTTAATTAGGACTTGGAGTTTGGGTAATTGGGATTCAGATTTCTCAACTTGGTTTTGTGTTGAGCTTATCTGAATTATAGAGATCAACTTCTGCCTTTACCAAGTGTAAGCTAGATTATTTGTTGCAGCTTTGGTGAATCTTACTGCCCTGATAAATTTCAAGGTGGGTATTCATTTGAATTGTTATATGGCTTCTACTTTTGTTCTATGAGCTCGATTAGAAATTGGTATGCTCTTTGCCTTAAAAGTTTGGGTTTAGTTGGTGTTGTGAGTTTGGTCTCTGGTATCTCCATTGGGAGTAGTTGGTCTATTACTTTCTTGGTAGCTAGTGCTTTTAATCTTCTGGATTGTTATTCTCAATTTGGTTTGCATGAATGTACCTCTTTCAATGCCCTGTCCAAGAATTCTTCTCTGAGTTGATTTGAAAAATATTAAGTTGGTGGGCATTGGGTTATTTTATTGTTATTAATTTTTATTGGATGGGGGGTTTTGGTTAAGTTTATGTTTGAGTTTTATGTCATTTGAATGTTTCATCTGTAGGATGCTTCAGGCAGTTCTTTTAAAAGCTTCACTTCTCTGGTCAGCTCTTTTTCTGTAATTGTAATTCTGAGTAAGATAGGTGGGTTTGGATTTTGGCAATTCACAGAGACTTTTAGGTGTTCGTTTTGGCATATCCAATAGTTTAGTATGTGCACTTTGAATTGTGGGCGTACTCTTAACATGTTTGATATAATGGTTATTCCTCAAGATTGGTAGACTTTTGGTTTTTGTTTAGGTCTGTTGGCTTGCTCTATTATACACTTATAGTAGTAACTTCTTTTGAACAGTAATAATCACTTAAATCATTGCAGAGAGTTATTTCAAAAAAGAGTGTCGAATACTTTAATCTTGGGAGTTTGATACAGTCTAGGAAGCACGGATTCTCGGTAAAACCCTCCGAATCCTAGTAATACGCGAGTCGGATACGGATACGCGTGCGATTCGCATTCGATACGTATCCGACACGCGGTCAACGTGACTTGGTCAGGATACGGCCTGACCCGGTCCGGATACGGTCTGGACACGGTCAGGATTCGGTTGCCAATATATATATATATATATTTTCAGATCTTGATAAAATCGGACGACTGAAATCTACCCAGAGATCGAGCACAGAGATCCATCGATCAGAGAGATCGATCGAGCAGGGAGATCCATCGATCAGAGAGATCGATCGAGTAGGGAGAGATCGATCAGAGAGATCGATCGAGCAGGGAGAGAGATCTAGCAGGGAGAGAGATCGACTGGGAGTCTGGGAGCTTTCGCTGCCTTCTTCAACCTCCTGCGCCTCCCATCTTCTATAAGTTAAACTGAATTATCATCAACTGAGGTGATGAGTTGGTTCTTCTTAACGAAAGCAGACGGAGAGAGAGAGAAAAAGAGAGAGCAGCGTGTCACTCTCCTATTGGTCCTTTTTCACCGTCCTCTTAACACTATAAACTCCAAACACAGCACACACACAAAGACATAGACACATACACCTCTCTCTCTCTCTATCATTTATGAGATATGGATTGACTTCCATTGCTATCTATATGGATTCCATTGATGTGTTGGGTAGGGTCCAAGTTAGGCCCGGCCCATATTAGAATCAATTACCCTAATTTCACTTATGTACCCAAACTTTTCATTCATTCAAATAATTTCATTAATTAAGCTCATTGCATTTAGATGTTTTATATATTTAGATTATTAATTATTGTTTATGAGTTATGACATTATGTTAATAAATTTTTAATAAAATATAAAAATAAAAATAAGGTTTGACTTGTCGCCGAGTCCCCGAGTCCTAGTTTTTTGAAAATTGCCGAGTCGCCGTATCGTATCCGTGTCCGATACGATACGCGTATCCAAGTCCGTGCATCCCAGGATACAGTTCATGTACAATTTGAACTTCAAGCTAGGAAGCATGGACACTCCATGGAGTTGCCGTCTCCTCACATACAGGTGGACACAATGCATGTGTCTTGGGTTAACATGCCTGGATGAGATGCATTTATCAAGTTTGAGGAAATAAATCCTTCTAAAACTGTTTTCCATCCTTTATTATTATCAATTAGAATGATGAAAAGAGGGTCTGTGGAGTGTCACGCCCCGATTTTCGAAGAAAAACGAAATCCTAAAATTCACGTAGGATTATCCGTTTCCCCAAAACTCGGGACGTAAAATTTGTTAACAACAGAAACATTTAGCAGCAATGACAAAATATAATTTAGAAAATAGGAACAAACTAAAATTTTTAACAAAACTCTAACCAGGAAAACGGATGTTGCTAGCCCCACTAGCGAAACTCCCGTATCGCTGCTCAAAAGTCTCTGAACCTGAAAAGCTAATCGGCTACATTCCCAAAGGAATGTACCCAAGAAGCAAAAGCTCACTTGGGTCAGCAATAAAGCTGGTGTGAGAAATCTTCATTCCGAAATCAATAAAATCGCACGTGATAAACATCAAGTGAAACACAAACAACAAACCATCACACCAATAGGTAGTTCCTCAACGAGGCAAAGGTGTGATGCAAGAAAACACAGTCCAAAGAATTTAGTTCCTCAACGAGGCAATCATATCATCATCCTAATATGTAAATTTGCATTTACCTGTACTTACCCTATAGGAGTTGACTATGGCAAGTCGGACCTGCAGAAAGATTAGTGGACTTGCCATCCTGCATAAAAAGAATTAGAAACAATGCAACGTCATTTATTCTTTTTATTTGAATTAGGTTCATCTTTTTAACGGATTGATTACTTAGACGATACCACATTCGCACCACCTCCGTGCCGAACATACATGCCCGTATGCCTCTCTCATATAAAGGAGGACTACTCCGTCATCCATGCCCAAGTGGGGACATCACATACATGCATGCATCGTGGATACCCCTAACTATATGAGTACCAAAAGCCACCCTTGGGCTATCAATGCGCATAAACTCACGTCACATTTTTGACGGATAAATATCAAAGCCTATTTTAGGCATACAAACTCACCACATTTCCGCAAGACTAACCCGAAGGTTATTTTAGTTTCTCTAGTAAGAAATGGGTGCCCCAACTCCGCAAGACGACCCACTGGTCATTTAGTTTCTCTAGTAAGAGAGGGGAAATAACAAACAAAAGAGATGTGGTAGTTCTAAGTGATACAAGTCCAAGTGGTTTATATTTTCAGAAATCAAGGTTTACCAATATTATTTATTTTTGGTAATTCAGAATTCCTCACAATGACATTTTGTCATACATGAATTGATTCACAATCTATTCACCCACATTTTTGGGGAAAACATAGCATATTCATTAATCATGCTATTTAATATTATGGCAATCAAGCCACTCCTTGATTCAAATATCCAAAATCTTCATAATGCATAAACGAGTCAACATGCATGATAATACCAAATTTATCACAATGCATAAATATTCATCAACCATTCAAACACCAACCAAACAAGGTCACACCCAATCAATAAAATGGTACACATGGGTGACCCCAAACATGAACTCAGCAAGCTAGGAAAATCTCACACATCAAACAGATCAAAAATATTGGAGATCAAACGTTTGCAACACAAAACACCACACATAAGGCAACCTCATTCTCAAACATGCCTAAAATCTCACCACTGGATTAGTTGAAATGAAACCTGTCATTTCCATACAAGCAATATACTTATAGTATACATATACACCAAATAACACAAAACTTTCAATCGCACATTCAGAGCTATTTAATAAACATAGCAGCAAATATATGATTCAACCGTAAAGAAACAAGGGTTTTGCAAGAAACAGGGAATAAGAAAACCCACAATAAAAGAGAAAGAATGAAGAAAACTCACAGATTTCGCAAAGAATCCACGCATTAACCCTTCATAGTCAACGCGATCACCATTCGCAATTACATCGCTACGAGCATCTGGGAGAACCCTCCAAAACTCAGCAACAAACTCGGTATTATCAAGGAGAGGAGCAGCAATAAAACAACAAGGAGGTTAAGGAAACTAAGGCTTCCTAATAGTGGAAGCCAATTTACATAAATGGGTTAAAAGAACAATCCAATCCATATTGGACTGGGCAAGTCCAAGTAGAATGCTAAAGCTCTGTTCATAAAACTTTCTATGAAAATAGAGTTGTTCCTTGGAAAAATCAGATATGGTGCAAGTGTGTCTAGCAGTGAAAGGAATGCTTTGGCATTGGGGATGCTTTGGCATTGGGGATCAACACAGGGAGTGCTCGGAAAAGTACTGTTTAGGAAAAACACCTTTAATTGGTTCAAGATGTTTAATCATTAACTCTATTTTCTATGATTATTTTAGTTGTATCTCCATTGAGAGCCACTCACTTGCTATCCATTTCATTAACGACTCCTTTGTTTTCTCAGCAACAAAAAAAAAGGTCTTGTTAGTAATGGGCTAATGATTCCTACTTTAAGTGAAATGGTTATACTGATGTTGACTTAAGAATGGTATGTAAATAAAATGGGTAGAGAATTGTTACGAAAAACCACAATCTTGTGTTGTGATTGTGCTTCTCTACTGCAAATTCTATTTGTGATTTTTTTTGCTAAGTGATTGTACCACAAAATTTCTAGGAATGTGACCAATTGCACCAATGGGGTAGATAAGCATTCTAAGACAAAATATGGTTAATGTATATCCAAGTCACATATTCCCTCAAACATTTCAACAAACACATAGAATGCATAACTTTAAAGGCCCTACAAAGGGTTGGCAAGTTACCTTGAGAACGATCTGGGGTTAACACAGACTTCTTGGACAAGAGCTCTTGGGGAATCGAACTAGAACCTTCTCCATATGGAGTCAAGATGGTGGTCGAACACCTTCGATGTGGAGGGAAAGATGAAGTATTTTGACCAAAAACAGCAATTGGTCGTATACCCCCAGTGTTAGCTAAAGAAGATAAAGAGGATCCCAGAGAGCCTAAAAGCCTCCTCGTTGTTGATAGAGCCATTGCCACCACCACCCATCTCTTCTCACTTCTGCTTCGGCTTCGGCTTCGCAGCGCAAACGAGAGGGAGGAAGAGAGACCGAGATAGAGGGAGGCAGAGAAATTTGTTTAGGAGAGAAACATGAAGGAGAAAAGGGGAAAAGAAGGAGAAAGAAAATAGGTTTTCTCTTTATGTAGTGTGGGTGGCTATTCGCCCCCACTAAAATTCTGAGAACACCTGCCCTTTAACTCACCAAATAGAACCCTAATTTCGAAATTCACATTTAATTAAATGTAACCCTATTTTATTTAATAAAATAAATTATCTTTATGAAATTTAGGGGTGTTACATTATACACACGTTAAATGGAATCTCGTCCCGAGATTCGGATGGTAAAACAGTTAACTGAATCTCGAAAAATACTAGTTGTCAAACAAAAGAAGATTTTGAAATACAATTTCAATTGAATTTTAGAAACATAAATTATTTATTGTTATTGGAAAAGTAGGGGTGTTACATTATATACAACTCAAAAGGAATCTCGTCCCGAGATTCACGGAGAGTGTTAAGTGAACACTACGGATATCAAACCCCTAAAAAGAAAATAATACGGAATAAAGTCACGCAAATATCGACATTATAAATAAGATTACTCGCGCACACACAAGTCAATGAAATCTCATCATGAGATTCACGAAGAAAACAAAACTAACCTAAAGTTTTCAAGGTTCGCCCTTGTCACTTCATCTAAAGACTTTTACACTCGTACACACTCATATCCACATTCCGAGGATCACCTAGACTCTACCCCAGCCTAGGCTAACCAAATGCTCTGATACCAACTGTAACGACCCGGTCCACATGACACAATATTGTCCGCTCTGGGCTACCAACCGGCCCGCACGGCTTTAAAACGCGTTATATCATGTAGAACGACCTCGCACACTTAAAGCACATCCCCCTCCCGCACCCAGGCGATATGGGACTATGATTCCCCTTGTAGCTCGTCCAACCCTTCTTGGCCTGTTGGGCCTGTTGGGCTCTCTACCCTCACCCTCACCTCAGGTCCGCCCACTTAGGGTCTCACAGTCCACCCCCCCTTAAGGCCAAACGTCCCCGTTGGCCACACAGGGGGGTGGACTGTGAGACCCTAAGTGGGCGGACCTGAGGTGAGGGTGAGGGTAGAGAGCCCAACAGGCCCAACAGGCCAAGAAGGGTTGGACGAGCTACAAGGGGAATCATAGTCCCATATCGCCTGGGTGCGGGAGGGGGATGTGCTTTAAGTGTGCGAGGTCGCTCTACATGATATAACGCATTTTAAAGCCGTGCGGGCCGGTTGGTAGCCCAGAGCGGACAATATTGTGTCATGTGGACCGGGTCGTTACATGGAGCCTCCCACACGATCTCTTTCACCCTTAATTTTGCAAATGATAGTATGATATTTGACAATTTTAGGACGTGCGCCTTAAATTAGAATCATGTTTCAAGTACTTTGAATGATTGGGCACTACATATCGTTGGTATGGTTTCAAAAGATCAGAATATGTAATGTATGAATGATTTGATGGTTAAATAGGTTTTTTTAATGACATGAACCTAGATATAGTGATTTAACTATGTTCATTATACTATTTACATGAAATTATACTTATCTATTGGCGTATCCTTGTCGTACTCTTATCCTAGTATATGAAAATTTTCTGCGAGTCTCATATGTTTATCGTTACTTCCTAGGTTCTACATTATATGCTTCTGGCAAGTTCCTGTTTCCTCTTTTAGCGCTTTTTTTCACCTTATTATTCTGGTGTGGTTCATGTTAGATTCACAATTAGGTTGTTGGATCTTTCTCTCAAGTTTTCTCTACTTCCTTTGTTTCTTCTCTGTACTCTGATCATTGTCTGAAGGTGCAACTGGTTGACTTCTGATAAACTGTTGAGAGCTTAGGAATTTCATACATATATTTTAATAATATATTTCCCTATAGAACATATTGGTTCTGGTTTCATAGTATTGCACTATGTAACAATGACACAGATATGGGTGTCGGTATTCGACACGGATACGAGATGTTAGACACGTCGGAAAAAAAAAACACAATACGGGATACGTTGGAGACACGCTTGTTCATCGTAGTATTATGTAACTTTTAGTAATAAGTTTTGATTGTAGTCATATTCATTCACTTGTTCAATATTGCTACTCATGTATTACTAACATGCCAAAATATTCTTGTAGCATTATTAAAGAATATAAGTTTTCAAAGATATTTGAAAAAGTTGATTCTTGTTCAATATTGCTACTCATGTATTACTAACATGCCAAAATATTCTTGTAGCATTATTAAAGAATATAAGTTTTCAAAGATATTTGAAAAAGTTGATGATCTAAGCATGGAGTGTCTGATTTGAGGATCCGTGAGTTTCAACATGACTATCTGACACAATACGTGTTGAGATGTGTTTTTTTGGTAGATACATAGTGTCGTTGTTACATAGGTATTGCATTATTATATGTGTCTTGGCTACTATCATCTCATTGAGGAGTATTGATTCCTCAGACATGAAATCACACCTTAACTGATTTTTTGATATAGATTTGCAGTTTGGATGATTAGATTTTTCTTAATTTATGTTTGGATTTGTGATTGTGAAATTTTTTTTTTGATTTTAGGTAAAACTATTCTGTCAAAAGTTTTTCACAGTTCTTATAAGACAGTAGAATGAATGCACCAAAAGTCAAGCGTCTGGTGGGTAAATATGAGGTGGGAAGGTCTATTGGAGAGGGAACATTTGCAAAGGTGAAGTTTGCTAGGAATTCCGAGACAGGGGAACCTGTAGCTCTCAAGATACTCGACAAAGAGAAGGTTCTCAAGCACAAGATGGCTGAACAGGTCTTGTTCTGATTGCTACACTATCTTGAAATTATTCTGTTATTTAATTAGATAGCAGAAACCTTTCAGGGTTTTTTCTTTTTTTTTTTTTTTTTTTTTTTTTTGGAAAAAGGTTTTATTTAGGATGCCCCTCTTGATTAAGGAAAAGATCGTACCTTTTTTCTGTGGCTATATCTGTATGTGTCTGTGTACATAACACATCTATACAGTATGTGTGCATGCTTTGATTTAGACAACTTATGGTATGTATTCAAGTGCTTTGACATAAAAAAATTAAGAAATACAGTCCAATTCATCAGCAATTTTATTAGTTTGAGGTACATCATAAGCTTTTATCATTTCCATAGTACGGTGAGTGTGTGAGGAGAAAATCTCTGTACTCTTGAAAAAGTGAATAAATATCATTGCTGTTTCTTTCTCATTTGCATTTTTTGATCACTTCTCGACCAACTTGTTAGATCCGGCTTTCGCGTGGCGAACAACACTTCTGATACACTTGGGTCCTCAGTCCTCATTATATGGATGAATGTCGATTATAACTATCTGCGTTAATTAGCTTTTGAGGAAAAAAACTTGTCTCTTGACTCTGTCGTTCTCTTGTTGTTTGCTCCATCTGCTCCCAGTTCTTGAGCTGTCTCCTATGTCATGTCTATAGGCTTGCCAAATGGGGCATCCATCTGTTTGCTCGTTTTCCCCATTGAACCAATGCAGTGAGTCCTGCTAACTGTGTCAGTTAAAAGGCAGTCTGGCACCAATATTCGGTCTTACTACGCTAAGATTGAGATTCCACGGGACCCTCCGCATTGGTAGGGCTGCAAACATTTTTTTGTGGGGTGGGGACAACTGCTTATGCCATTTTCTGGCTCTCCAGTCTAGGAACTTTCCTGCCGTACAGCTACTAGCCACGTTGTTTGTCCAAGTGGATAAATCATGGTTCTCCATGTGGTGTGTATAAGTATGGCGCCCAATTTGTAATTGTGTGTTACTTTTCTCAAACTAAATCTTTATTCTTCAATTATTTTTATCTTTTAATTGTTTTATCTTGATGTTTTTAGGCTTCTTTTGTGGTTTATTCAATAAATACAGGTTATCCTTAATTCATGGTCATATCATGCTTTTTGAAAAGCTTCTTATATTTTTGTACAGATTAAGCGAGAAGTAGCAACGATGAAGTTAATAAAGCATCCCAATGTTGTTCGTTTGTATGAGGTACTTTTTCTTATTTTTAGAAGGTTCTCTTATTTGTGGGTAATTGGCTTCATTGATGTTCTATTACATTTTCGTTTTGCCATCCGAATTTATGAAACTAAAATAACTAGTATATAAATATCCCCAACAAAAAACTTAAAAAAAAGAAAAGAAAAAAGAGAAAATGACCGAACCTAGGAAACATATAGAGACATTACAAACATGAAACTGAATTATTTGTTAGTGTCAGCAATGTGTTTTGATTTTGTGACGAGCCTTCAAAACCATCATAATGCATACATTACAGATTTTGCTGTAAATGCACTATCAAACTCAAAAGCTATACTGAAAGATTTGAATTTTCTTCCACTAGTTAAACATGATAATTTTTTGAATCGTTTTAATACCTCCAACATTAGATAGCTTTCTATCAAAGACGAAATCTGAGATGGTTTTGTCACGCAACAACTGGAAAGGACATGGAATGCACTTTAGTATTCAAGCTCAGTATTGAGGTACCAAAATATACACGCATATGGTAGTCTATTATTTTAGCTATATTTAGTTCCAAAAAGATCTTTTTGATGCAGTATAATGATAGAAAAATGTTATGAAAAACATCCATGATACCTAAAGCAATTCATAGAGAAAAATCAGAAAATAGTCACATAAGCTAAAATCATGGATTGAAGAGGTTCAACAAGAATGCGTATGTGTACTGAAGTAGTTTGACAAGAATGTGTATATTTGTATGTCACAATGGTGGATTTTTTATTTTTATTTTTATTTTTCAATATTTTTGAACAAAATATAGTTCATAGCTCCTCCCGAAGTCTTTAACTCGTATTCCAATAACCCCATAAACTTTTGCAGTTAAATCTGACATAATCCTGACTTGGATTGCTAGTAAAGTCGATCCAATAAATTAACATTTTCTTTATGATAATGTTCTATGCATCACAGTCTAATACAAGGATTGCATGGTTGACCGACTTAGGATAGCTGTTCATAGATTCCAGTGAGTGGTGCCAAAGACTTGTTTTATTTCTGGAATTACCAGGAAGTTGCTCTCAGGAATAGTTTAATCAACCATACCTAGTCCGGTAAATCTCTTCCTTTGTATGATTGTATTTCACTAATTGGAGTAACAAGAAACCAGTGCATAAGAAGTGAAGTAACAATAGCATGTATATATGTCAATGAAAATACATCTCTTATGTAACCGTGATTGAATTTAGTAAACTGACAGGTCAGTGAGTCAGATTAAACCCATCCTCTTCAAAAAATTTCTCTGTATTGTGGTGGCTCTTAGCTTGTTACAGTGAGTGAAGGGATTAGTTTCTGTATCTCAAAAAGGAATTATTGTCAAGATACTTGATCTAAGAATTCCAGTTTTTGTGTTATGTCTTGGATGGAGTAGATAAATTCATGCTTGGCATCTTTTGCTAATCCAGAAGATGGTTTCTTCGTTTAGGTAATGGGGAGCAAGACCAAAATTTTCATTGTTCTGGAGTTTGTTACTGGAGGAGAGCTCTTTGATAAAATTGTAAGTTGTGAATTTTCACTCTTGTGTCTTTGCAATCAATATTTCATCAGGGTTTAGTTTTTACATCTAAATTTGTAAATAATCGTCACAAGATATTGGCTCAAAGCTAGATTAATCTTAATAAATATAATATAATGGCTCATTTCAACAAAAAATGTTCATATGTATTCAACATATTGGCTAAGCTGATATAAGAAACTTTTACTTAGTTGTAGAAACAATTTCTGGAACATTTAGCAATTTTTGGATAGTTTTCTCTGCCTCGTGTGATCTCTTGTTTGAGACAATATATGATTATAAACCAGCGCATGAATTCTTTATGGATATCCAGGTTAACAATGGTCGGATGAAGGAGGATGAAGCACGGAACTATTTTCAGCAACTTATTAATGCTGTTGATTATTGTCATAGCAGAGGGGTTTACCATAGAGATTTGAAGGTATACTCTTTACTTGTTGCATGCATCGGAGTGATGTTCTGGTTCGTCTTGTGGACATTTCATAACCTCCCTTTTTGAATGTGCTCAGCCAGAAAATCTACTGCTGGACGCATGTGGAAATCTCAAAGTTTCTGATTTTGGATTAAGTGCACTGTCACAACAAGTCAGGGTAATGTAAATTTTTACTAGTGGATTGTTATTGAGCTCTTTTAGCATATCTTCTTGTATCCTTCAATGTTTTAGAATGTAGAATGCCTGTCTTTTTAATTTGTTAATCACTTGTTATTTGATGAACCAATTATTAGAGACAATTGAAAAGCAGAGTAGGTTTTGTTTCTGTTTTGTTTTCATACCAAGTTCCCTACCCTGCCAACTTCGACGTATGTTTAAAATTTGAAAATTGTTTTTTTTTTATGAGGTTTATCTCTTTACCATGTATGTGATTACGTCAAATGTCAATGCATTCTGATATTTGTAACCCTATGAAAATTGCTTTATAAGTTTAAGAGTTACAGACAGTGGATGCATTTCACCTTTAAGTTTAGGAACATATTTAACGGGGCTAGAAACTTCCAAAGCAGATGATTTTTTGGAGAAGGTGATCCATGTGGAGAGGTGATCATTTTAGCGAAGTTAAATGACTTATAAATTTTGTAAGTACACTAAAGGTGACATTAGGAAACTTAGTAACAAACACTTACTCCATGAATCTCTTCCCATATTGATATTAATTAATGTGCTAATGTTTTGAGGATCTATGAAGCCTAGAGCAGCTAACAAAGTTAATAATTACATACTGATAGTACCCCATTCACACAAGCAAGATTCTTGAATCCAATGTCTCGAATTCATACCTTCCTCGGTTAGTCATCTTATGTTCACCTCCCATGAAAGGTTGAAGAAAACAGTTGTCTTGCAATGTGAGTTAAATAAACTCATGTTTCTTTACCACTTTAAGTGTCTCATTCTCAGAGAAAAACCTTTTTATTCAACGTTTTTCCATAATCCCCCCAAAAATCTATAGAAAACGCATAAAAAGATGAATAATAAAGGTCAGATAGCGATCTTGTGTGTATACTCTCTAGCCATGCCCTCTTTGTGATGCTTTGGGTATGTAAATGATAGAATCCTACTGTGATCACTAAACTAGGAGGGATGACCATACTCGAAGTGCATCATCCCAGCTTAGAATTTGTTGCCCCTACTCTAGTTCTAGTACTCGCTGTTATGCTCTCACACTCTTAATGCTCACACCTACATTGGAATATACTTCATATTTTCAATGTGAGTTACCACAGTTGAACTTTAGGGAGAGTGATATATGGTGTTGGTAGCATAGTTGGATGTTCTACACAAGTCCGTCCATGAGCCTGTATGTTAAACACTTTTTTCTATCACGTAAGATTAAATTGTGGAAAGTTCAGTGCTTTTTGTATTAAGGGTTGTTTGAGTATGTATTGAACCATTGCTTAGTGCCTAATTAAGTGCTTAGAGATAAGCAAGAAAACACAGAAAGCTGCAAGTGTTTCAAACTTCCAATCTTCATTTTATATTTATATCTTTGACATCATAACCATGTTAAAATTTTAATAAAAGTTTGTTTATCTTTATAACGAACGCGACAAACATTGTTTCAAGAGTTCTATATTCAACATTCAGAGTTCTTTTCCTTCAGTATCAGCTTTAAGAATAGGACTTGAGTTTTAGTGTTTTTAACGAACATGTTCAGTTTTATCATAAAGTGGAAGAAGATTATGTTGACAAAGTTAGCATTTTCCCAATATATGATTTCTTGTGGAAATGATCAACATGCTGAGATCATTTTTTTTAAGAACTCTATGAAAATGTAGATAAAGTTACTCACAAAAACATCGACTTAACATTATAATTTATTAGGAAAATGCATGCAAGAGAAATATTCAACTACAAATTTGTTGGCCCGCCAATGTTTTTGACAAGCTTTTGTGCAGGATGATGGTCTGCTTCACACTACTTGTGGAACTCCAAATTATGTTGCTCCAGAGGTGCTGACAGCCATTAGATTAATTTCATATTAACATTCTCCATCTCAAATCTTCCCTTTGTTATGTGATAACTTTATCTCTTCCATGGTTCCACCATAGGTCCTTAACGACAGAGGTTATGATGGAGCGACTGCGGACTTGTGGTCATGTGGGGTTATCCTGTTTGTATTGCTCGCAGGTTACTTGCCATTTGATGAATCTAATCTTATGACCTTGTACAAAAAGGTGATAATTCATGAATTCTAGATTCCCATTGGGTCAATGATTAATCATGATTCCGAACATACTGTTTTCCCGTTCTGGTCTTCATTTTGCTAATTATTACTTCTCACTATATGCAGATTTCGATGGCTGAGTTTACATGTCCTCCTTGGCTGTCATTCGATGCAATGAAGTTCTTAACTCGTATTTTGGACCCCAACCCTATGACTGTGAGTAATCTTTTTTAATAGTATGGTAATGAGCATTGCCTCACATGTACATGGTTGTATAAGCTATTAATATAGATACATGTTTCTTGAAATATCCTTGCTAGGTCAAAAAGAAAATCACTATTATATGGAGACATAAGTGTGTCTTTCATTATATTGGAAGAAAATCTGGAGCATAATAAATTTTACTTTTGGCGTTTTTGTACTCTATGTTGGGCACCTAAAAACAGAAAAGGAGAGATAAGGAGATATCAGTATATACGTTCTTGGTTTTCTATAATTTCGGATGTGAATGGTACTATCAGTCTATATTTTCACATCTTCACTTGTTAGCAGTTTTTTAAATGATATAGGTATTTTGCACTAAAACTCGTTATCTTGAACCATCTTTATACATGAAGATCAATTCTTCAAACTATTGATTGTCCGCTTTGGATT
This sequence comes from Berberis vulgaris, assembly GCA_963556465.1. Taxonomy (NCBI): domain Eukaryota; kingdom Viridiplantae; phylum Streptophyta; class Magnoliopsida; order Ranunculales; family Berberidaceae; genus Berberis; species Berberis vulgaris. The sequence continues at coordinate 57,770,906 of OY747133.1, forward strand.
GTTTCTAAATGTTCCGTGCAGTGTGTTTAAGCCACCCAAGAAAAAAAATGGAGATTTCAAACCTTGGTTAGATAGATTGACAATTTATGTTGTGTTTTCTGGCATTTTATCTAGAAAAGTGTGAACCTTAATATTTGATTAGCTTCCAATCTGCTGAATGGAATAGGTTTGCATCTGTGGATATGATTATGATGGCACATGCAATATTCACGTCACTTCGTTTCATTTTTAAATTTGATGGAGTATAACCTTGTGAATGATTCTAGGGGAATTATCAATTATGATCAAGTCTTATAAGTTACAAGTAGCATCCTCTGCGGACCCCTTTTTAAGGAAAAAAAGATCTGGAAATCTACTGTTTGATGTGAAAGGAATCAAGGTTATCCAAGATTCCGTTCACTGCAGTATATATGCATTTGGTTGTTGTTTCACAGAATTTACATTATGGAATCCTAATCTTGTTTATCATGGACAATGGCAGCGCATCACCATCCCTGAAATACTTGAGCATGAATGGTTTAAGAAAGGTTTTAAGCCACCTGTATTCAAGGAGAAAGATGATACAAACTTGGATGATGTAGAAGCTGTTTTTAAGGATTCAGAAGTGAGTCAAATTGCAATCTTCCTTTATATATTTAATAGCTAATTGAAAGCTTTATATGATTTGAGATGGGGATATAGAGAGATGGACACTGCAACATCTGACAACATATATGTTTTTGCTGCCAGGAATATCATGTAACTGAGAAACGAGAAGAACATCCAGCAGCTATGAATGCATTCGAATTGATTTCCATGTCCAGTGGGCTTGATCTTGGAAATTTGTTTGACATAGAAAAGGTTTGCACATTCCAGGAGCATTTATAGTTTGGTGATAGTATATCAGTATTTCATCATATATTTAATAAGGAAACATGTGTATGTTTGTGTATAGCTCATGATTCTATTATTTAAGTATTTCTTTGTGAAAGAGGATGTGGAGGGATTCTACTACATCTCTATGGTCATTGTTTGTGGTAATTGGTTGGTCCCTTTGGGGATGGTTAGAGAGTCAGGTGTCACAGCATAAACTGTTGTTTATCTGTAGATTTCTCTAGTAAGAGTAATGAGGTAGGCACACAGTCTTGAGCTAGTCTGATGATGGACTAGATCTGAATTTCGTTGAGTCTTAATTTTAAGATATTAATTCTTGCCAGTGCTACTGAAGAAGTTTTCCACTTATTTTCTCCCAAATGTGAAGTTTTCTAGTATCTTCAGCACCTCTGGGATTCGCTCACAATCACTTTTCTTGCGTGTAATGGTCATTCAGCTCTTTCTTTACTTTTGCTTCCACTTCTTGTTCACATGAATTCCCATGATCAACCTAGTGATAATCCATTCCACATGTCTCTAGTGCTCCATTTCATTCAGTGTTCCTTTTTGACATTCCAATAACTATGGCGTTTTCCACTTTATCTTATATTTTTTGTTCTTTCTCTTTCTTTTATCAAGGAATTTAGAATAAGAACATGAAATAGAAGGTTTGACAAAGTGCTTCTTATAAGAGCAAGTCTGCTGCCTTCAATAATACCTTATGTATTATTGTTTATGTATTTATTGTTGGAGTGCTGATAGAACTAAGGGATAAATTGAAATATACAAAACAGTAAATTGGAATAATGAAAATAACTAAGATAAAAAAAAAGCTAATGGAAAATAACTAAAAAATCAAATATTCTTTCAATCATCAACCCTAATTTATAATGACAATAAACAACCCTAATTTATAATGACAATAAACAACCTTGTCTTATTTATAATTGTCCTAATTTATTTGGCAAGTTAATTGACCAACCCTAATTGATTAATAATGTCCTAACTACTATTTTGGGCTCTTACTAAATAGGCTCAATTATTTCTAATACTAATATTGCTAAAGTAACCAGTAATATTGCTAATATTGCTTACATCATACTCGGGTGAAAAAATCTCGCATTGGATCATAAACATTGTTCTATGGTGTCACATTTTCCATTCTGCGGTGGTGAATAATTGTTGCATCATAACCAGAAAAATTAAATCCTTGTGGTGGGACTAAATGTTTGTTGTGGTGTATTTAACTTGATGGGACCAAGGACTTAAGTAAAAATAAAAGGGCATGGATTTAAGTGTAAATTTGGAGCAGGACTTGTTTAAAAAATAGCTCCCTTATTCCCCTACTCGACTGAAATAGGGAGTGGTGGGTTGGGAGGGCTACGATGGGGAAGGGGTTGTGAAAGACTGAATCGGGGAAGAGGGGGTTTCGATGGAGGACGAGGGGATTGGGGGTGCGATCGACCAAGGGGGTGGGCTATGGAGGTCTTTCAAACAGGTGAAGGGTCTATGGGGGCGATCAAACATGTAAGGATGTTGATCGATCGATTAGGGATGCTGGGGTGTTCGCTTGATTGATGCAGGGGAAGAGGAAGTCGATTGAAGGGGTGTTGTCGGTTGACTGAAAAGGGGTGTTGTCAGGGTAGTAGTCTACCTGTGGACTGGTCGTTTGCTGAGAGGGTGGTGTGGGTTGGGAAAAGACGTCGGAGGGGACGCTGATGAAGAAGGAGGGGAGGGGGACGATTGGCCAAGCTGATCGACCACCTGCTGGTGTGCTGCTGCCTGGGGTGCTGGGAGAAGGGCCCCGCGTTGTGCTGGGGCTGCTTGGGGGCTGAAGTAACTTCTTGTGGGTGTCCGTTCGCCTCTTTGTTACCTTATAGGAGTTCCTTGATCATCATTTTCATCTCGAGCATCTTCTCTTCCATGCCTCTTTCACTACCTCCCTACATTTGTCTCAATCCAGTTCTTCCAATCTTCTTCCCTCATCTTCCATGCTACTTTTTTAACTAATTTTTATTTTCAAATCGAACCAAATAACTAGAACCATTTCGCTCCTGATATCAATTGATAAAACTAAAGAATAAAATAAACTGAAATAAACAAAACAATAACTTGAAATAACGAAGCAATACTCAAAATAAACAAATAAAAATCGAAATAACTATGGTAAAAAAAAAAAACTAATGGAAAAAAATGAAATCAAATATTCTTTCAATCATCAGCTGAATAATAATAAACAACCCTTGCTTTATTTATAATTGTCTCAACTTATTTGGCAAGTTAATTGAACAAACCCGAATTGGCTAATAATGCCCTAATTACTATTTTGGGCTCTTACTAAATAGGCCCAATTATTTCTAATACTAATATTGCTAAACTAACCCATAATAGTGCTAACACTACTTACATCAAGTTCAAACAAATAAACAAAGAAGTAAGAAGGCCATATAATGAAAAGAGTTGCCTAAAATGGACGAGCACTGATTTACTCAGTTGCTGGTTAAGGAGATGACCTTGCTTAACATGTATCCACCTTCGGTGTTCGCATTATACTGGGACTTGGATTGTCATTATACAGACAGAAGTCACGCTCTGGACGTATTAGACGGTTCATAATTCTTGAGATATGACCTCACTTATCAGCTTGACAAAGAATCGTTTGGAATCTGTTCAATTCAGTCCCATTTATGTTATTGTATTGCATTTCTTTTGCTAAGTTTTAATTTCACAATCTGTTTGCAGGAATTTAAGAGGGAAACAAGGTTTACATCAACATGTCCAGCAAATGAGATTATCAGTAAAATTGAAGAAGCTGCAAAACCTCTAGGCTTTGATGTTCACAAGAAAAATTACAAGGTGAAGGAAATGAACATGCATATAAGTTGGTCTATCATTAATTCTTGATTTAAGGGTTGAGATAACAAGGTCTTGTTCTATCTCAGATGAGGCTGGAAAATATGAAAGCGGGGAGGAAGGGAAACCTTAACGTTGCAACAGAGGTCTTAACTTAAAAAAAGATGTTAAATTACTCTATAGGTGACGGTTCCCATTTATTTCTCACATCTCTTACAATCTAGTCCTATGTACTTAGGTATTTCAAGTTGCTCCTTCTCTTCACATGGTTGAGGTACGGAAAGCAAAAGGAGATACCTTGGAGTTCCACAAGGTACCATGTCTCTCCGTTCTTAGGTTTGGTATAAAAGTTGACAGAGAACACTAGCAGCAAGTGCTCTGTTGATGGTAATATCATAACAGTGGTTACAATCTCTTGAAATGTTTCTAGTCCTTTCTCTTCAAATGTTGCTTTAGGGGATGTTTGTTTCTGCATCTTAATTTAGTCAGATGTCTAAATTTTCTTGAAAAATGTCCTATGTTTCGCATAATCAGACCTCTGATTAGAAAAGTTCAAAATAAATGAATAATCGTAGTATTATGGCTATATTAATTGCTATTATGAAGAGTAATCTGTTGAGTGTTAGTGCATAGTACTTAATCATATCCATGGTTCTCCCTCTTTAGCGTAACCGATGCAGTTTTGATTGTTGTAGCACTTTATGCATATAACTAGACATTCTCAGTGCCACATCATGAGCACAATAATCACTTGTTCATTTAAAACTTAAAAAGAAGACAATTGTCAAGTTGGGGTCCATTGGTTAAATGGATTCCTACAAGCTACTTATGATTAAGTCAAAGGGGGAAGGGGACCCACCAATATAAGCTGAAGAGCAGAGGTTTATTTGTCTGATGGAAGTCAGAGTCACTATCTGAATCAGAAATTTTTACCAAACACATCACCCAAACACTAACATCCATTTTTTTGTAATATTCAGACATAATATCTGATTCAGATGTGTAAGCAAACACCCAGAAAGCCTTTTTATACCAAGTTGTGATACCTATTGCTTTTACGATTAGCTTAAGCTTTTGTTTCATCTTATTGAGATTTCATTTCAAGAGATTAGGAAGCTTTTTTTTTCTTTCTTAATTTTATTGTTATTGGCTCATGGATCATGCGATAATGAACAGGTTTTGTCATTGACATGAATTATGTTTAGCAAAATTTTCTTGATAAAGACATAAAAAGTCCATCCATTTTTTATTTCAGTTCTATAAAAAGCTTTCAACTTGTCTCAAGGATGTGGTCTGGAAAACTGAAGAGGACATGCGAAATGTGAAGAAAGTATGACGCCAAGCTTGAAGAGGGCAGTAACCATTTTCTTGTAAGTTACCTGAAAAGACACGAGACCTTGTTTACTTCTGTTGTATTTTTTGTTTAAGACCATCTTGTTGTAGAAATAGATGCTAGTTTACCCATTGGTTTCAGCGTTATTATTATTGCTGGAAACATGGTTTAATTCCAGTGATAATGTTTGATAAATATTGTTACTCTGCTAGTACCTTCAAAGTAGAAAATCAATAAAGAACAGATAGTTTCTCTCTAGAATCTTACTTTGTAGTGTTCTTGAATGATAGTCATTAATTCCTTGTAAATCCATGTTTTTCTATAATGACATCCGTGGGATTAACTCATCTTCTGAATTGGAATAGCTTCTGCAAACATTTACTTGGCAAACAACCTAATTAAACGTGCATATCTGAAGAAACAACTTCTAATGATCAACTACATGGCATTTGTCTTAATTTAAATTCTCTGTGGAGTTGTATTCTTTAGGGGCATCTGGTGTAGGAACATCAATATCTGATTATTTTTCTGAAACGTAAATCACATTTTTACCATTTTGTTTTCTCTTTAGTTAGACAATCTAAATTATATTTATTTGTCATAGGATATTTTTTTTGAGAGTTTAAAATAGTTTTTCTTTTATTCGAAGTTTCATTTTTATTTTTTGGGACATTACCAAACTGCTAGTATAGCAAGCTGGTTTATGTCCTACAATGAAGCCGCGTCTATTACTGAGAAAGAACAAGAATCTTCGAGCAAATTTAATCTTATAGAAAACAAATATTACAAACAATGGACTGGAATCTAAGTAGATGTAAACTATACAAATGTGAAATATATATAATATGACCCAAAATCTAAATATTATTAACCCTAATTCCCAAACTGCACCCATAATAATATCTATATACTACCTACTGCGATCTTCAATGTTTTCTAAAATGTCCAAGTTGTTTTGATGAAGTTATTCGTAATGAGACGCTCCAAATGCGAGTGTTGAAGAGTGTGGGGGCGACAGCAAGCAATCAATGTGAGTGTTTGAAACCAGGGCTTAGGTAACATCATCTATGGAGGTTTGGTGTGGTGATCGAGGACGAAGTGATTTCGGTTCTTCCATAACTCCCGACAATTTAGGAAATTAAAGTTGGAAGAATCTTACATGTAAATGGAAGTAAAAGACGTGGATAAGTGTTGAAGGCCTAGTGTTACTCCATTGCTTGAAAGTGACATCATCCAATGGAGTTATTGGAAAACCAAAACTACAAGTGTCCCAAAAAATTTCAGCAATTGATGGACATGCCCATATGTTCTTGTTGGGCATGGCATACTTTACAAGTGCAGTAAGAGGAATAATGACAGTGAAGAAGCAAGGCATTGTGCCTAATGCGGTCAGGTGACATTGACATAGAAAGTGGTGAATTTTAGGTTGAGTCAAAGGGTAGGTAACATGAAGTCTTGAAGCAATAGGAGCTGACAATGACAGATCAATCAAGTAATGTTACGTTGTCAAGGTAGTGGGACATACTTGTCGCAATGCTGTGGGAGAGACAAATTTCAATTTATGAAGAAGAGTTGGTGGGAGATAGATGTTGAGTCGATCCCAATCTTATTGGAAATTTTCAAAATTAAACAAATGAAAAACATAGAGATTGTAACATTGTAAAGAGGCAGAGAGGTGGTTGTATCTCATGATTTGCTAATGGGTTGGATAAAAGCCATGGAAACTCCCAAAATTTAGTTGCCACCCACTTCCCATGTGATAGCGGACATGGGATAGAAGAAAATCACACCCTTTGAGTAAATTGCACCAAGTACGAGGTCCAATACGAAGAAGTAGGTCACACTTAAAGGAAATAAGCAAAATGTAGCTCAATTCGACAAACATCCCCTGTCCTTAGTGAGAGGTGAGGGTTCAAAACTCAGTAACAAAGTTTTCATCGATTATTAAGAGGTAATGTGCTTCATCATTGATTAGCTTTTGGGCAGGGAATGTAGTTGCTTAGGTAGATTGCAACAAAAACAAGTCTTCATGCGATGCGGATGCATGCGTCTAATTTTAGCCGACGAGCAGTAGTTGCAAGCATAGCCAAACTTTAGAAATGAGCCTTCTAAATACCTAAGGCCACCTTGATCAAAGGGAAGAATACAAGTATCCCATTTCATGAGATGAAGCCGAGAACGAATCCATTTATCAAAGTAAAATTGGGAACATGAAATCAATATCATAGACCGGCAAAAGATGGGAAGACATAATATAAACAAGGATAGTAGAAGGATTTATCGTAGTAAGTAAAAATTGTCCAGTCAGAGAGAGTAATTTACATTCCCAAGGTTTAAGTTTAAAATTGACTTGCTAACCATATTACGGAAGGTATTGTGACACCTAGATTACTAAAGAGGTGAAAGAAGGTGGTGTGTTGGAAATGTGCTTAGCCCAAAAGGAGGTGATGGTTGTGCCCCACACGGTCGGGGGTTTGATCCCCATTGGGATCAAATTTGTTGGATAATTTGGTTCGAGATAAAAACCTACACCCTACAGGCATGCTTAAGTGGGGACATATCGGCGGTACAAGAATGAGTCGTCACAGGTATATATCGACATGTCCATAAGTACTTTTTCTTTGGTGGATAAATAAGGCATGTTAAATGTCCTCCCACCATTATCGCCAGGAAGATTTCAAGTGGGTCATTTACTGAGAAAATATTTGTACACTATGCTCCCTTAGACCCTTTAACATGTGAAAAACACTAAGGGTTTTTTTTTTTTTTTTTTTTTTTTTTTTTTTTTTCTGAATAGATTTAGAAGTCTTAATAAGAAGTAAGACACTCTAAACATGATGTTTTAGTTTTGACCAAAAGTTAAAGTTTTGATTGGAGTAAGCACCATGAACGTGTTGATCACTTAGTACTGAGTGCTTAATAAAAAAATTCATTCCAATAACAACCTCGCAAATAAATTTGTAATGACTGCTTTACCCCTCTCCTTCACCAACCATCCCTTCTTCTCCACCTCTCTATCATGTGAGCAATGCCGCTACCACACCACCAGCCTCCATGGCCTCCCCTCTTCCTCTCCATTGAAGATTGTATGAGGAATGAATAGAGATATAGGGTGATTTCTAGTGGTGGTGGAAGGGGATCTCAATGGTATTTGGAGAAGAGAAATGGGTGGAGAATGGGGTTAATGTTGGTGATTTGTAGTGAGCGGTGGGAGCTGTGTCGATGGGCAAAAATGTCAAACGACTTCAAATCAGCACCTAAAAAACAAACACATTTTAATTTTACAGCTTCTAATCAACAACCATTCAGAAGCAAAACAAACAATTTATTTAGAAGCTCGTTCAAAACTTCTAACTCTAGTTAAAATTAGTTTCTAAGCACTTAAAAAAAACTACCCGAGTAGTAATAAAAAAAATCATCTCAAAAAAGTTCATCCCTTTTCTTATTTATAGATTGTTACGTGATAATAATACATATATACGGTTGTTAGACACATTGACTAAGAAACTCACCAAATGGGTTCAGAGCGTATTACTTTTTCAATCATAAATTTCACTTTTCCGAGCTACATATACATTTCTTTACTTATAGATTAGCGTTGCTACTTACCTATTACTATCTTGTGAAAATATTACTCATAATATGCACAAAGAAATTGGAACAACCAGAAGATCTCTAAGCATGGACTTGTGTCCATTGTTGTTATCAATAGTCATTTGGGGGGGGGGGGGGGGGGGGGGGGGGGGATATGGAGGATGTGATGTTTGGTCGCGTACATGTGATGGCTCTGTAGTACTTAAGAAGAAGAGAAAGGTAGTGAGGGGTGGGTGATGTATGGTGACGGATCGGAACAATTCTGTCACCTTGGTAGAGCCCCTGTTTACATCTTTGGATTAACACATTCACATGCATTTTGGGGTTATTTGACCATATATACAGAGAAGTCCTACTGTGGTGAAATTGGACTTTTCACAGTTTGTGGCATGTGTGATAAGGTGGAATCTAAGGCGATGAGTAAGAAACTTTTGTCGTATAAAAAAAATTGATAAGGGGATGGCAAGGTAAAATATAGATGTAGAAAATGATACAACCAACCCTTTCTTTGAAAACATTTTGTAAAGACATTTATTCTCAAAATACGCAAACTCGTTGCTATATGTATCTATACGGAAATGACCTTGAAGGCCTACTTTTCTGTAAAGTAGATCATTTTGGTATCATAGTTAATGAAATGCTTAATAAATACTAATTTTTTAATCCTATGGCCATTAAGGATCAATTTGTTAACTATGGTTAGCCACCAAAAGAATTAACAATTTAACCATTTTAATCCTCAAAAATATAATTGAAATCTCTGGAGGCATAAGCCACTACAAATCTATTTAATCTTTTACCACAAAATTTTGCGTAGATCAATGGTGATTATGTCATCTTCTTCTTCCAAACCCATGTATATCATCATCACACATCTTCTTGACCGTCTTGTGGGTCTAATAATAATGAAATTCACACTAGTTCACTAGTATGATTTTCCAAGTGGGTGTCTAAATGGTGATTATAAACTTTACTAAAAAATAACATCAATTGATGAGAATGAGCTTTGAAGAGTTATGGAAAATGGAGAAAAAAGATGGTGAAGAAGATGTGTGATGATATATAAATGGGTTTGTCAGAAGAAGATGACATGATCGCTAGATATTCGTGGTAAAAGATTAATTATATTTGTAGTGGCTTATGCCTCAAGATTTACATCATATTTTTCGGGATTAAAAACGTTTAAATTGTAATTTTCTTTTAATGGCTAACCATATTTAATAAATTGAGCTTTAGTGGTCATATGATTGAAAAATTAGTACTTATAAGTCATTTCATTAACTATGATACCTAAATATCCATTTTTCAGAAAAGAAGACTGTCAAAGTCATTCTCCAATAGATATAAAAGAAGGCCGTCAAAGTCATTTTCCAATAGATATATATATTACACCTGCTAGAAGCTATAATTATTGGTATCTGTAGTTCAGTGCGCAATTTATATTGTCTTAATGTCAGCATAAATAGTTTGCCCGAAGATCACAATTTCTTGAATTAGGAGAACCTTAAATAATCACATTTCACATTGTTCTACTTGCTTTTCATTTGTAATCTCTGTCCATTGAATCTCCTCAGATTTTTTGGCCTCTAGCTTGTGTCCTACATCATTCTTCTCTGTTGCGTTGGCCTCAGTATCATCTCCTGCACTGGTATTTTGAAGATAGTCTTTAGTCCAGTTGTATAGTTACCCCATAGCCGTCTCATCTGTCAATATGTAGATGCGTGATTTTTTTTTTCTTTTGATTTTTTGGGAAACTTCAGTAATTTGTACAGAAATTGGTGAAAAGTGTATAATGAGGCTATGTACCAGCCAGTGGGCTGAAGTGGTCCGCGTCTTTCTCATCTCAGCTTAGTTCAATCAGTTATAAACTTCAACAATTGTTTTTGGTGGCATATGCAAACCTGATTGGGTTGACCCAACAACATAAGTGTTTTGTTGCTTTAAGGTTGAGATTATCACACTTGAGCATAGGCGAAGCCGAAAGCACTTCCAAAAGCCTATATGTTTCAGGCTTTTGAGACCGTTTCCTCAAGGGTATAAACTAAGTGCGAACGATAAAGACATCTGTTACTTAAGTTCAAAATTAGTGTGGAAGTTATGGTAGAGATGAAGTTACCAAGTCTTGGAACCGTGTGGCCTTGAGGATGTTGTATGATCAATGGGTTCGCAAAGGAAGCAGCAAGGTCTTCTGAGGCGCTTTTCAACCAGTCCTTGGCACCTATAAAATGCACTGTTCTCACTTTGATGGGGTCTTTGTAAGCAACCTTGAATATAGTTGGGTTCCTGAATTTGCTCTCAGATATTGAAATAAACAGTTTCATTGGTGGATGGTCCCTCAAAACCTTTCCCTGTTACACTATTATGCAGAGCTCAGTTGGATTGACCTAATACTTGCATGCAGTCAATACTGATATACATGAACAGAAAAGAAAAAATATGAATTGTTTGCAGCTTAGTAAACTTGTGTCAAGGAAAATCATGAACTGAGCTGGCATCCTAACAGGCTGTAATATGATTAAGGCTAGTAACAGCAATGCCGATAGCATTTGAATCAATTAGTAGAAGCAATTAGCCACGGCATTGTAATATGATTAAGGCTAGTGATGAATGAGAGAGGATACCGGTGAGAAGCTTAGCAAGCCATCAAAAGGGCCATTGGTCATTATGTATTCACAGAGGTAGGAGATGCACTTGTCCAAGTTCGTGTACTCCATGAAATCCTGAATAAGAATAAATTAGTGTGTCAAATAACTGATGTAAAGCTAATAGAATATATTTAAGCATAGATTAACAATGATGCCGAAATGGATGCATGACTTCAAATCTCAAGAACTTTTCAATCAAATAATTTTATTTCACATCTAAATGCACGTCATACAGTCTTCTTGGCAACAACCAATAAACTTCAAATATCAACCAATTTCAACCTCTCAAATAATAACATGTCGAAGAAAAACAGACAATGTAAACCTCCATTCTCCAATTACATCAAAACAGAGTCCTAAAGGTGACTAAACTCCAAAGCCACAAAATTCATAGAAACCAAACTCTACTTGCTCTTTAAGACAATAAAAAAATCACAACTTTCGCATCACAAAGTCATCAAAACCCCAAATTTCACATAGGGAGCTTCCAGAGAGTAATCAAAATATCTAATTGCCATGTTTCCATACTCCAACAAATCCCTATCAACAAATAATTTCATTTATAGAAATAAGGATTTGTGGCAAATCTAACTCATCCATTTCATAGAATCATCATTTCCACAGTATCCATCTGAACTTTCCAACTAATCAACCACATTTCTCAAAAAAAACAAAAAAAAAAAAAGAAAAAAAAAATTCAAAGAGACTGAAAAGCAACCGATTCAAACTGATCAAACTCCAAACCCACCAAACACCTTTGAAATCAAACTCAAACTTTCATCAAAAACCCAAACTTTAACAAGAAAAACTCGTCAAACTCAACATTTCACATAAATCTCTTCAATAGAACACTAAAGGAACACAGTAAAATCTAAATACTTGTATGAGATGGACTAACATCGTTGATTCGAACACTCCAGCAATTACCCAAACAACCAAATAATCCCCCCAAACTCTGCCTCCTTTTCTTACAACCTCCTCTTCTCCACTTATATATGGATCAAAGTCCCAGGACAAGCAAAAGGGTTTCTATCATACAAACAACCTTCAAAACCTAGTACAAACCTGGAGAAGGGAGATTACAGAGGAGACCTTCGAGTGCAAGTGAAAGAGGAGACCACATAGATGAGAGAGGAGATGGCACAATGAAGTCGAGGTCGAGTGGACAGACGTGAGAGACGAAGACTTTTCTTAGGAGGACCCTAACTAAAGTTTTACCCATTGTAGTTAAAAGGTGTTGATGCGGAAGCGAGGTGGACAAACGCCTGAGGCGAGGCGAACGCCTTAGTGAGCAAGAAAAACTCATCAAAAACCCAAACTTTAACAAGAAAAACTCATCAAAAACCCAAACTTTACAGGGGTATTCAATCATGGATTTTAATAGAGTCTGAAAGATTTTAAAGTTCATTAAAATATAGGGATATTCAATTAAGGATTTAAAACAATACAATGAAATCTAGGAGTATTCAAATATAGATTTTAAATGATTGTTTTATAATCCATTAAAATCATGGGGTATTCAATCATGGATTTTAAACAATACAATGAAATCTAGGGGTATTCAAACAGCAGTGGATTTTAATGAATTTGTTGACTTGATGGACTTTGAAGGATTTATGTGTGAAAGATATAAATATCAAAGCCCTTTTTCAAATCCAGCCTCTTACCCTCGGATTTCAATTTCTCTCCTCCCTCTCTCCCACCAACACTGAGCGTACCCACTATTGCTAGGGCTTGCAGGAGCAGAAGATCGAGGAAGAGACACACTCCACCGCCTCCTTCACACTCCACCATCTTCATCACCTCTCACAGGACTTTCATCAAATTACTTGCAGGACGAGACACACAAATCACCAACACAACGCTCACTGGTTGAAAATGTCAAAGAAGAAGGCCTTCAGCGGCTCCATAATGACCCTCAAGGACTTGATCCCTTGATATTGGAGGCCCTTTCACAGTTAATGGCAGGGAGAGAGGGGTTTCAGCAGGGAGAGGGGTTTCATCAGTGAGAGTGAGGGGTTTCTCGCAGTGAGAGAGAGTGAGGGTTTCCCGTTGGGTTTATCTGAGGGGATTCTCGCAGGGGTTCATCTGAGATAGAAAGGGGTTTCAGCGGTGAGGCGTTCATCTGAGATAGAAAGGGGTTTCAGCGGTGAGGCGTTCATCTGAGAGAGAGATTCATCGAGAGAGACAGAGAGGGATTCATCGAGAGAGAGGGATTCTCTGAGAGGGATTCATCGAGAGAGACAGAGAGGGATTCAACATTGAGGGGTTCTCAAAGCATCCCAGCCTGATATTCAGATAGAAGGGTTCTTAGCGAGAGAGGTGATCAACTTGATAATCAGAAAGGATTTCTCAGCCTGAACTTCAGCGAGGGTTTCTCAGCCTGATCTTCATAGCAATTGGAGTTTTGTGTGTGAGTTCTTCTTCTTCTTCACTTGTCAATTCTCAGACTTCATTTGCTTAGGGTTAGGAATTGGGCTAAAATGGAGGGACGAACGTCAGTGGACGCACCATGGCTCAGCCCAAATGCAATGACAAGTACTCCAATTTACAGAAATTTATCAATAGAAATCCATAACAATCCTTTATAAAATTTAGAAAATCCAATAATAAAAATCCATCAAAATCCAGTGGATTCTGTAAAATTCACAAAATTCAGTCACTTAAAATAAATCAAAGTTCAGTGGATTCTGTAAACTCCTTTGAAACATTTTAAAATCCATGAGATTTAAACTCTTTCACACTCTATTAAAATCCATGATTGAATACCCCCCTGTTAATAAGAAAAACTCATCAAAACCCAACATTTCACACAAATCTCTTCAATAGAACTAAAGAAACATAATAGAATCTAAATACTTGTATGAGATGGACTAACACCATTGATTCGAACACTCCAGCAGTTACCCAAACAAACTAAATGATCCCCCCAAACTCTGCCTCCTCCTCTCCACTTATGTATGGATCAAAGTCCCAAGACAAGCAAAGGGGTTTCTAAGATACAAACAACCTTCAAAACCCAGTACAAACATGGAGAAGGGAGGTCGCAGAGGAGACCTTCGAGTGCGAGTGAAAGAGGAGATCGCAGGAGAGGAGAGGAGATCACATGGATGAGAGAGGATATGGCACAATGAAGTTGAGGTCAGTGGACAGACATGAGAGACAATGAAAACTTTTCTTAGGGGACCCTAACTAAAGTTTTACCCTGAAAACGCGTGAGGCGTGAGGCGAGGCGGATATCTTAGTGAAGTGAGGTGGTCAAAACATTTTTTAAAGATTTTTAATAATAAGGTGAAATATATCAGCATAGTAGTATACATCATCTTTTGATAAGTATCATAAATAAATATGTATAAAAAGTGACACAACTACCTAGACTCGAAATGAAAATATAATAAAGTTGTATAGCATAGCGAAAAGTTGCACTACATTAAGTGTCAAGTAACTTGCCGGTGGTGTGGGTTTATCCCCCACGTCCTAGGTTCGAGACCCGCCGGCGGGATGGTTACTTTCTTATGGTGTTGACCTGTAGATCGCACCTTGTTGATAGGTTATGAGATCCTATAAAAACCCAGCTCGCTTTCCAAAAAACAAAGTAACTTGCAAACATCCACTAAATTTCCTTCAATACTTGTGATTTGTTTTATCCCAGTTATAGTTTCTTCTCCAAACTTCACTACCAAGTTTTACCCATTAGCCTTTGTATGGTTGAATACTGCATCATTTCTGGTATGCCATAAAACATAAAAAATTGTTGCTTCTTTTGCAAGTGGGGATCAGGGCTGGACACTTGTGCTCTTCTAGCACCACATGATTGCCGACATAACAAATTTGAAGATTCTCTATTGGGAATCACTGAATCTACCCTCGATATGGGTCCAATATATTTTGATTGTTACCCAAATTTCTCAGTTTCTCTAAATGATCTAAATGTTTTAGAAATATTAACACTAAACATTCAAACATCAGGTTTCGATATGTTGCCTGGTTCTAAGCCACTAGCATTAATATACAAAATTACTTATAAAGTTATGAAGACTCATTTGAGTCCTCGTGCACTTCAAGCATCTGAAAAAGAATATAAAATCCTCTTTCAAGCAAACAAAGAAAAAACCAGTGTTATTGTTCCAAAAACAATTCATTGGAATCAAATTACCCTCCCAGTAACTTGGCAGGTTCAATTTCAACCTATGAAACCTCCTCCTAGTAATATCAGTCAAATTCTTACCTTAGAAGATGAAACTGTCGAGTTACAATTATTTGATAATAGAAAATTCAAAACTCAACTACCTGATTTTCAATCCAGAAGACGGTATGAATCATCCTTCAGAACTGCACCAACACATATATCTAAGATTCCTACATCTCCTATGCCACATCTTGATTTAGCTAATCTTAGACAAAATCCAAATTTTCCTCAAATCCCTCAACCTATTTATGATTTTAACCAAAATGAATCTATTAAATCACCAACACAACCTAAAATGGGAGATCATTTTCAACTAAAAGTTATTTCTATATAGTTTATTATAAATAAATAAAATTAATTCAAAATGAATATAAACAAATTTATAATAAAAAAAAAACATGAAGTTTTTTCACAGAAATATACTCTTGATCAACAACCGTTAATAGGACAACTACTTTACCAATATTGTGAACAAATCCAAGAAAACATATTTTTCTTTACTTGATATGAAAAAGTCTTTTTACCAAGAATCTATACTATTACTAATAAAACAAATTGGCAATTAAATAATAATACCACCCATGAATCTATTTTCCATCCATTAGAAGAAATTAAATATTATACTCAAGACACACATATCATAGCTTCTCCTTTAAAAGATTCTACCCAAACAAATATGACAACCTCACATGGTATTTAAAAAATAATTGAACAAAATAACTATACCAATATTTTACTTCACAAAGTTAGTAATACTATAGTACAACAAAATACTGACACTATTAACACCTCCGATAATTTACAACCAAAACCAAACACTTTCTTTACTCCAACTATTGTTCAAGACATACTTTCAACTCCTATTCATCTTATAGATATAATCAATAAAAAACTAGCCGCCCTAAAGATCGATGATTTACCATCTACATCAAAACATATTAACACTATATCCCAAGATTCACAAGGATTAGATGATTCTGATTTCCCTACACAATTGGCAAAACTTAAAACCAATCCTTTTAAAAGACAAAGAAAACAACTTTTAATCAACCATTTCCTACCACTAGAAATTTTTATCCTCGTCTCTCATTACCTGATATGTAATATGAAGAAAAACCTTTACAAACATCAGCCCATTATTCTACTAGATTTATTTATGAATGGAATATAGATGGTCTGACCGCCCAAAATATCATAGATCTAACTTTAGAAATGACCATATTAGCTTGTGCCCATAGAAGTGATAATAAAAATGATAATCAAATTGCTCAAATTATAATCGCTGGATTTACTGGTCAACTTAAAGGATGGTGGGACAACTATCTCTACCTCTGAACAACAACAAATTCTCCAAGCAGTAAAAATTGATAATTTAGGTAATCCTATTAAAACAGAACAATGAACTTCTATCCCTGATGTTGTTGCTACTCTAATATTTGCAATCCTAAAACACTTTATAGGCAATCCAATTCATTTCCAAGAAAAATCAAAAGACATTTTAATGAATCTTCGATTTCCTCGACTTAGTGATTTTCAATGGTATAAAAATATTTTTATAAACAAAGTTATGACTATGCCAGAAGCAAGCCATGCTTATTGGAAAGAAAAATTTATTTCCAATCTTCCTTCTGCATTGGCTAAGACTGTCAAAACAAGTTTAAGAACAAAATACAATGGTGACATTCCTTATGACAATCTCACTTATGGTGAGTTAATTGCTCATATTGAGATGGTTGCATTAAATTTTTGTAATGATATCAAATTAAGAGCTCAATTAAAAAAAAAAAATACGACTAGTCATAAAGAACTTGGTTCTTTCTGCCAACAGTATCGATATGAACCCATACAGGCTCCATCCACAAAAAATAAATTAAAACAAAAATATCAATCCAAAACTCATAAACGATATCATAGGTCTCATAAGTCTAAACAAACATATCCCAATTATTATGAAAAACCTAAGCAACATCACACTAAAAAACCTTATCACACTAAGAATCAACTAAATCCTTCCATCAAACAATCTATCTGTTTTAAATGCGGCAAACCTGGGCATTATGCAAAAAATTGTCGATTACCTCAAAAAATAAAAGAATTACAAGGCCCAGATGATATAAAACAAATGTTTGAAAAATTGTTAATAAATTCACAATCTTTTGATTATTCCAAATCCAATTCGGATTACCTATCTGATGGCCCTCAACCTTATCAACTCTATACTTCTTCTTAATCTAAAAAAAAGTCAGAACCCCGTGATATCGATCCATGTTTTTGTAAATCAATTAATACGCTCTCTATAAATAAAAAAGCTAGTTTATTATTAGATTTTGTTGATCATATTGATGATCCTAAACTTAAACATGAATATTTACAGCATATTAAACAAACAATTTCTAGAAAAGAATTTTCTGACAATATTAAACCCTTTTATAATCATCAAGAAATTCTTAATAGATTCCAAACTACTAAGCATCAACCTATTACCATACAGGATTTACAGCAAGAAATAAATTCAATGAAAAAAGAAATCCAACAACTTAAACATAATCATTCTCAATTAGTAGGCGACGTTTTAAGCCTCCAATATCAACAAATCGATTATTCCAACCAACCATCAACCTAACACCAAGCTAATCCCACACAACAAATTTCAACCACATAATTACCTTTGGCCACTGAAAACCTCGATTTCTAAATATAATCAATCAAATCAAATTTCATAAGTGGTACATTAATATAACTCTTGTTATAAATAACGAATACCATCTTAATACCACTGCATTAGTTGATTCTGGTGCAAATCTCAATTGTATTTATGAAGGAATGGTCCCTCCAAAGTATTTTGAAAAAACCAAACAACTCTTTGCAGCCAATCGAGAAAAATTATTAATCCAATTTAAATTATCTAATGCTCATATATGCCATAATAAACTATGCATTAAACAATATTAATTAAAAATATGGGTCAAGACATCATTCTTAGAGAATATATAGTCTTCCCTTTTTTTATTAACAACAATATACCCTTTCCATGTTACTGAAAATGGTATTCATACGAATATCCCAGGAGAAGATATAGTCTTCCCTTTTTTTTATCAAAACCTAGAGTCACTGATATCAACATATTAAAACAAACAAATTGTTATCTTAATTTCATTACTAAAAAATTTCAACAATTAGATTATGTAAAAGAAGAAATTGGTTATCACCGTACTGAACAACAATTAAAAGATAGAAAAATACATCATAATATTGGACAATTTAAACTTAAACTCCAATCTGAACTCTGGTCTAATCTACCCAATGCTTTCTGGCATAGAAAACATCATATGGTTAGATTACCTTATGAACCAAATTTTAATGAAACAAAGATTCCTACAAAGGCTCGACCTATTCAAATGAACACTGAATTAATGGAATATCGCAAATAAGAGATTCAAGATCTACTTGCAAAAAAATTAATCACCCCAAGCAAATCTCCATGGAGTTGTTTTGCCTTTTATATTCGTAAAGCTGCAGAACTAGAAAGAGGATCACCTAGACTTGTTTTTTTTTTGGAAGGCGAGCATGGTTTTTATGGGATCCCAGAACCCATTAAAGACCAGTACTGGTCAACACACCATAAACTAATAAAGATGCCGCAAACTGGGTTCGAACCCATGACCAAGTGGTACCATCCGCCAAGCTCCAACCGTTGAACTGTCATGCCATTGGCTCACCTAGACTTGTTATTGACTACAAACCCCTTAATGAAGCTTTACAATAGATAAGATATCTTATTCCTAACAAACGCAATCTTATTAAACGATTACATCAAGCTACCATTTTTTCAAAATTTGATCTCAAATTTGGATTCTGGCAAATTCAAATCCATCCTCAAGATCGCTATAAAACAACTTTTAATGTTCCTTTTGGACAGTATGAATGGACTGTCATTCCATTTGGTCTAAAAAATGCTCCATCCGAATTTCAAAATATTATGAATGATATTTTTACCCCCTTTACTCACTTTTCAATTGTGTATATCGATGATATACTAATATTTTCTAAAACCCTGGATGAGCATTGGAAACACTTGTATCAATTTCATCAAATTATCAAATTAAATGGCTTGGTCTTATCACCCACAAAATTGATTTATTTCAAACAAATGTTCGATTCCTAGGTCATAAAATTCATATTGGAACCATTACACCCATTCATAGGGCAATTGAATTTGCAGATAAATTTCCAGATGAAATTAAAAACAAAAATCAACTACAACGATTTTTAGGCAGTCTAAACTATGTTTCTAAATTTTACCAAAATCTTACTGTCTTGATCAAACCCCTGTATGAACGACTCAAGAAGAATCCTAAGCCTTGGACCTCTGTCCACACCCAAATTGTTAGACAAGTTAAATCCCGAGTTAAGCATCTTCCTTGTCTTGGTGTTTCTAATCCTACTACTTTCAAAATTGTTGAAACTGATGCTTCTGATGTTGGGTATGGGGGTATTCTGAAACAAAAAGCTGTAGATTCTTTGTTAGTCCAATTAGCCCTATTTCATTTTGGCATATGGAATGATGTTCAATTAAATTATTCCACTTAAAAAAAAGAATTACTTTCAATCATTTTATGCATCGTGAAATTTCAAGATGATTTGTTAAATCAACATTTTTTTTATTACGAACTGATTGTAAATCAGTAAAAGAAATTTTAAAAAAGGATGTTCAAAATCTGGTTTCTAAACAAATCTTTGCTCATTGGTAGGGATTTTTTTTTTCTGTTTTTGATTTTTAGATAGAATATATAAAAGAAGAATCCAACTCTTTGCCAGATTTTTTGACAAGAGAATATATCCAAAAGCAGATATGAGTTCCCAATCTTCTTCAACGAAGCCTTCTTCTCCTCAACCCCAGTCAAAATAACAATATGCCATGAAATCTTCAATTTCTCCCAAACTCAAGAATCTGCTATCTTATGCTCTTTCTCTCTCAAATCCTTATAACGCTCTTTCAAGATAAGAAGCATTTGCTTATTCAATGTCAATTGTCAAGAAACCCTTACCAAAAACTCCAAATCCTTATTTTACAAAAACAAATATTGAACCAATTTCCTTGATCGAACCATGTCTTTGTTATTTAGCAGATGATCCAAATCTCTTAGCCAAACATATACTAAACCCTTAAGCTCAATTTGAAGAACCAGATATTCTCAAAACTTTTGAATTTTATGAGTTTATTCTTGTCGATACCGATTTAGTATTGATTACTCATCACAAAGATCCTTCCAATCCAAACAAAATCACTCACTCTAAATGTCAAATTCTCAAAATTCTCTCTGAGATTGATTGGAAACAACATCCTCATTAGCACAAAAGGTTTTTAGTCAATTTTAATCCCCCTTCTTACAATTATCTTGATTATAAACAAGCTTGGTATCGAGCTTTCTTGCTTCTTACTCCCAAATGCTTTCATTCATGGTTATTCTTATTCTGTAAGAAGTTTTTATCCAAATCAGTTCCATTATGGTTCAAACATACTTGGTGGAGCTTCTATGGTCCTGTCCAAGACATCCTTCCCGCCCCAGTTCATGAAGGATGGGTTTTAATTAAATCCAAATTCCAAGGTTCAAATCCTTCAGCAGAACAAGTCCCATATCTTCGGTTTTTTTTTATCAAGTTCAATCTTGCATGGATATGTTGTTGGGATTATGTCTCGACTCCTATCCCCAATCCTTGTTAGTCAGCAAAATCTCTTCTCTGGTTATGCCGACGATTTAAAGTCAAATGGTGGTAACAATTTGATCATTCCGGTGTCACCAAAGAAGCAGTGAACAAGTTCTTTCAGATACAAGTTTCTTCTGCCCAAACTCCACAAATGAATCCCCTACAACAATCTTCATCCAAGTCAAAGCTTCTCAAACAACAAATAAAAGCTCAACTCCAAGGCAAACCTACAAAAGCTCAGCTACTAGAAACTCTTTCTCAAATCTGCTCAACTGACAGCTCGGAGGAAGATGATGATCCAATAGGTTTTGGCCCCATCAATGAAGATGACTGTTTTGGCATCTCTCTGCAGACTGTAGATGGTCCCGTCATCTGTGAACCCTTGATTCTCTTTAGTAAAACATGTTTTTGTTCTCAAAATTTACCCGAGCATCAAGCTCTAGATCTAAAAATCCTGTTATTCAGAACAGATTAGAATGTAGAATTCCAGAAGTAGAACAAAATCTTCAAAAATGGTATGTTCCCCAAGTTCATTTTAAACAAGTTTATGAGATTTCAAAATCTATATTTTCTCAAAAAACTGAAGATCTAATTGATATTGTTGAAAAAACAATACCAATGGATGGATATTTAGAGTCCAAACAATTATTTTCAAAAGAAACATTACAATTTCTTCAAGAACAAGAATACAAATATATCCATATTGGTCTAATCCAAGTTGGAAGCAAGTTCTTCTTATCTTGAAAGAGCGTTATAAGGATTTGAGAGAGAAAGAAAAAGAACATAAGATAGAAGATTCTTGAGTTTGTGAGAAATTGAAGATTTCATGGCATACTGTTTTTTTGACTGGGGTAGAGGAGAAGGAGGCTTCGTTGAATGCTTTTGGATATATTCTCTTGTTAGAAAATCTGGCAGAGAGTTGGATTCTCCTTTTATATATTCTATCTGAAAATCAAAAGCAGAAAGTAATCCTTGCCAATGAGCAAAGATTTGTTTAGAAACCATATTTTGAACATCCTTTTTTAAAATTTCTTTTGCTGATTTACAATCAGTTCGTAATAAAAAAAGTTTATTTAACAAATCATCTTGAAATTTCATGATGCATAAAACGATTGAAAATAATTCTTTTTTTTAAAGTGGAATAATTTAATTGAGTATCATTCCATATGCCATAATGAAAGCGGACTAATTGGACAGACAAAGAATCTATGATCTTTTGTATCAGAATACCCCCATACCCAACATCAGAAGCATCAGTTTCAACAATTTTGAAAGCAGTAGGATTAGAAATACCAAGACAAGGAAGATGCTTAACTCAGGATTTAACTTGTCTAACAATTTGGGTGTGGACAGAGGTCCAAGGCTTAGGATTCTTCTTGAGTCGTTCATACAGGGGTTTGATCAGGACATGAAGATTTTGGTAAAATTCAGAAACATAGTTTAGACTACCTAAGAACCGTTGTAATTGTTTTTTGTTTTTAATTTCATCTGGAAATTTATCTGCAAATTCAATTGCCCTATGAATGGGTGTAATGGTTCCAATATGAATTTTATGACCTAGGAATCGAACATTTGTTTGAAATAAATCAATTTTGTGGGTGATAAGACCAAGCCATTTAATTTGATAATTTGATGAAATTGATACAAGTGTTTCCAAGTCTCATCCAGGGTTTTAGAAAAGATTAGTATATCATCGATATACACAATTGAAAAGTGAGTAAAGAGGGTAAAAATATCATTCATAATATTTTGAAATTCGGATGGATAATTTTTTAGACCAAATGGCATGACAGTCCATTCGTACTGTCCAAAAGGAACATTAAAAGTTGTTTTATAGCGATCTTGAGGATGGATTTGGATTTGCCAGAGATTTGAGATCAAATTTTGAAAAAATGGTAGCTTGATGTAATCGTTTAATAATATCGCATTTGTTAGGAATATGATATCTTATCCATTGGAAAGCTCCATTAAGGGGTTTGTAGTTAATAACAAGTGTAGGTGATCCTCTTTCTAGTTCTGCAGCTTTACGAACATAAAAGGCAGAACGACTCCATGGAGATTTGCTTGGGGTGATTAAGTTTTTTGCAAGTAGATCTTGAATCTCATGTTTGCAATATTCCATTAATTCAGTGTTCATTTGAATAGGTTGATCCTTTGTAGGAATCTTTGTTTCATTAAAATATGGTTCATAAGGTAATCTAACCATATGATGTTTTCTATGCCAGAAAGCATTGGGTAGATTAGAACAATGTTTAGATTTGAGTTTGAGTTTGAGTTTAAATTGTCCAATATTATGTTGTATTTTGCTATTTTTTAATTGTTGTTCAGTACGGTGATAACCAATTTGTTCTTTTAGATAATCTAATTGTTAACATTTTTTAGTAATGAAATTAAGATAACAATTTGTTTGTTGTAATATGTTGATATCAATGACTCTAGGTTTTAATAAAAAAGGGAAGACTATATCTTCTCCTAGGATATTCGTATGAATACCATTTTCAGTAACATGGAAAGGGTATATTGTTGTTAAGAAAGGGGTTCCAAGAATGATGTCTTGACCAATATTTTTAATTAATAAAAAGTATTTTTTAATGCATAATTTATTATGGCATATATGAGCATTAGATAATTTAAATTGGATTAATAATTTTTCTCGATTGGCTGGTTTTTTCAAAATACTTTGAAGGGACCATTCCTTCAGAAACGCAATTGAGGTCTACGCCAGAATCAACTAATGCAGTGGTATTAAGATGATATTCATTATTTATAACAAGAGTTATATTAATGTACAACTTATGAAATTTGATTTGATTGATTATATTTAAAAATTGAGGTTCTTCAGTGGCCAAAGGTAATTGTGTGGTTGAAATTTGTTGTGTGGGATTAGCTTGGTGTGAGGTTGATGGTTTGTTGGAATAATCGATTTGTTGATATTGGAGGCTTAAAACGTTATCTGCTAATTGAGAATGATTATGTTTAAGTTGTTGGATTTCTTTTTTCATTGAATTTATTTCTTGCTGTAAATCTTGTATGGTAATAGGTTGATGCTTAGTAATTTGGAATCTATTAAGAATTTCTTGATAATTATAAAAAGGTTTAATATTGTCAGAAAATTCTTTTTTAGAAATTGTTTGTTTAATATGCTGTAAATACTCATGTTTAAGTTTAGGATCATCAATATGATCAGCAAATTCTAATAATAAAATAGCTTTTTTTATTTTTAGAGAGCATATTAATTGATTTACAAAAACATGGATCGATATCATGGGGTTCTAGCTCTTTTTGAGATTCAGAAGAAGTATAGAGTTGATAAGCTTGAGGGTCATCAAATAGGTCATCTGAATTGGATTTGGAATAATCAGAAGATTGTGAATTTATTAACAATTTTTCAAACATTTGTTTTATATCATCTGAGCCTTGTAGCTCTTTTATTTTTTGAGGTAATCGACAATTTTTTGCATAATGCCTAGGTTGGCCGCATTTAAAACAGATAGATGGTTTGGTGGAAGGATTTGGTTGATTCTTAGTGTGATAAGGTTTTTTAGTGTGATGTTGCTTAGGTTTTTCATAATAATAATTGGGACATGTTTGTTTAGACTTATGATATCGTTTATGAGTTTTGGATTGATATTTTTGTTTTAATCGATTTTTTGTGGATGGAGCCTGTATGGGTTCATATCCACACTGTTGGCAAAAAGAACCAAGTTCTTTATAGCTAGTCGTATTTTATTTTTTTAATTGAGCTCTTAATTTGAGATCATTGCATAAATTTAATGCAACCATCTCTATATGAGCAATAACTCACTATAAGTGAGATTGTAATAAGGAATGTCACTATTGTATTTTGTTCTTAAACTTGTTTTGACAGTCTCAGCAAATGCGGAGGGAAGACTGAAAATAAATTTTTCTTTCCAGTAAGCATGGCTAGCTTCTGGCGTAGTCATAACTTTGTTTATAAAAATATCTTTATTCCATCAAAAATCACTAAGTCGAGGACATCGAAGATTCATTAAAATGTCTTTTGATTTTTCTTGGAAATGAATTGGATTGCCTATAAAGTGTTTTAGGATTGCAAATACTAGAGTAGCAACAACATCAGGGATAGAAGTTCCTTGTTATGTTTTAATAGGATTACCTAAATTATCAATTTTTACTACTTGGAGAATTTGTTGTTGTTCAGAGGTAGAGAGATAATTGTCCCACCATCTTTTAAGTTGACCATCAAATTCTGCGATTATAATTTGAGCAATTTGATTATCATTTTTATTATCACTTCTAAGAGCACAAGCTAACATGGTCATTTCTAAGGTTAGATCTATGATATTTTGAGCGGTCAGACCATCTATATTCCATTCATAAATAAATTCAGTAGAATAATGGGATGATGTTTGTAAAGGTTTTTCTTTATATTGCATATTAGGTAATGAGGGACAAGGATAAAAATTTCTAGTGGTAGGAAATGGTTGATTAAAAGTTGTTTTTCTTTGTCTTTTTAAAGGATTGGTTTTAAGTTTTGCCAATTGTGTAGGGAAATCAGAATCATCTGATCCTTGTGAATCTTGGGATATAGTGTTAATCTGTTTTGATGTAGATGGTAAATCATCGATATTTAGGGTGGCTAGTTTTTTTATTGATTATATATATAAGATGAGTAGGAGTTGAAAGTATGTCTTGATCAATAGTAAAGGAGTAAAGAAAGTGTTTGGTTTTGGTTGTAAATTATCAGAAGTGCTAATAGTGTCAATATTTTGTTGTACTATAGTATTACTAACTTTGTGAAGTAAAATATTGGTATAGTTATTTTGTTCAATTGTTTTTGAAATAACATGTGAGGTTGTCATGTTTGTTTGGGTAGAATCTTTTAACGGAGAAGCTATGATTTGTGTGCCTTGATTATATTATTTAATATCTTCTAATTGAGGGAAAATAAATTCATGGGTGGTATTATTTTTTAATTGCCAATTTGTTTTATTAGTAATAGTATAGATTCTTGGTGAAAAGACCTTTTCATACCAAGTAAAGAAAAATATATTTTCTTGGATTTGTTCACAATATTGGTAAATAGTTGTCCTATTAACTGTTGTTGATCAAGAGTATATTTCTGTGAAAAAACTTTATGTTTTGTATTATTATAAATTTTTTTATATTCATTTGTAATTAATTAATTTTATTTATAATAAACTCTGTAGAAATAACATTTAGTTGAGATGGATCTCCCATTTCAGATTGTATTGGTGATTTAATAGATTCATTTTTGTTTTTAGATTGAAAATCATAAATAGGTCGAGGGATTTGAGGAAAATTTGGATTTTGTCTAAGATTAGCTAAATCAAGATGTGGCATAGGAGATGTAGGAATCTTAGATATATGTGTTGGTGCAGTTTTGAAGGATGATTTAGACCGTCTTCTGGATTGAAAATCAAGTAGTTGAATTTTGGTTTTCTATTCTCAGAGAATTGTAATTTGACAGTTCCATCTTCTAAGGTGACAATTTGGCTGATATTACTAGGAGGAGGTTTCCTAGGTTGAGATTGAACCTGCTAGGTGATTGGGAGGGTAATTTGATTCCAATGAATTGTTTTTGAAACAATAACACTGGTTTTTTCTTTGTTTGCTTGAAAGAGGATTTTATATCCTTTTTAAGATGCTTGAAGCGCACGAGGACTCAAATGAGTTTTCATAGCTTTATAAGTAATTTTGTATATTAATGCTAGTGGTTCAGAACCATGCAACATATCGAAACCTGTTGTTTGAATGTTTAGTGTTAATGTTTCTAAAACATTTGGATCTTTAAGAGAAACTGAGAAATTTGGGTAACAATCAAAATAGATTGGACCCATAGCGAGGGTAGATTCAGATATTCCAATAGAGAATCTTCAAATTTGTGATGTCGGCAGTCACATATTGCTAGAAGAGCACAAGTGTCTAGCCCTGATCTAGTTAGAGGCTTAAATACTGCATCATTTTCAGTATGCCATAAAACATCAAGAATCGTTGCTTCTTTTGCAAGTGAGGAGTATGGACTTACCATTGTAAAAACATCAGTTTCACAAATATAAGCAAATTAATTAGCAAACACCTACACTAGGAAGCATGCACCAATGGATAGACAGTGGTGACAAAAACCAAATTTGATGAGAAATTGGGTACATGAACATAATTTGTTTAATGGTTTCCCAAATAGCATTATAGAAGGGACACTCTTGGGGTACATGCATTATGTGTTTGTGAAGGCCTCCCGTTGTTGGCAAGGTATATATTCCAATGTAAAAAGTGTACCTTGAGGGATTTCTCGAGTTGCACAAAAAAAGTGTGCAAATTCGTTTAGTTTGGTAGTTGAAAAGATGAGGGCCGGGGAGACAACGTTTGTTTGATGAGGAATCTTATACATGATCTTTTGCACTGAAAACACCTTTTATGTGATGTTTCCAAATTAGATAATCAGTTTGGTTAATAGATGTATTAATGGTGATAATATATCAAATAAGACTGTCATCGCAATCACACACGTAGCAGAGGTCATCCATCACGAGGATCAAATATTCAAAGACCAGGTCAATTCACAAAGCCCAAAAGGGATGAATCCAATCATAAAAGCCCAAATAGGGCACGTTAGAATAAATCATAATCTAAGGCCCAAATCTAGGCCCAATAAAGTTTTCCCTTAAAGATGTGGAACGTAACAGAAAAAAAGAGTTGTGGAGGGAGTTATGCCTTCAAGGATGTATCTTCATAAAGGAGGATACTGTTACAATGAACGTCTTCTCTCGTTGTGCCTCAAATGCTTAAGTCACACGGAGAATTAATACTAGCCATTATATAAGGTAAAATGAACATTCGACAAAGGTATGCAATTTTAACTGAGTTCTGTCCATATTTATCTCCATCTCCAACTGATTTACTGACTCAAGCATTGGAGTGCCTTTGGCCACCAAAAATGTGGTCTTTGGCAATCAAACATTTGTTTTGCAGATTAGACTTACAGGAGACCAGATTTTGGATACATCAATTTCGCGCCGTCTGTGGGAAACGATGGTTCCTTTCAATAAGAGAGTTTGCAGTAAGAGACTTCCTTCTCAGTTCTGATCAGCGACTAAAAAGCTTTTAGAACAGATGGAATACAATGTAAACCCTCAACCTAGAAACAACCAAAGCGATCCCTTTACTGGTAAAACCGTGTTACCTACAATACATGCTTCAATCCCAGCAACAACGCTCGAGCCGACCATGCCTAGCGATAGAGAGCCACAACATTGAGCGATAGCCTAGTCACCTCAAACATCTGGCGGCATTGCCACAGATCCTCGTATGGATCAACTCATGACCAAGATGGATCTTCTAATCAAAATGGTGCAGAAACTCACTCAAGAGAGCACTCAATCTGCCAACCACGTTCGAGAAAGTAATAAAGTTCCTACAAAACCTCAACAAGTGAACCTCGAAAGCAGTGAACTACCAACAAATGGCCCTCCTCAGAATGATGGGACCCCTGCAGGAATTCCATTCAGGATCGAAGTGATAGATCCTAACGTGTTGTATGAATTGGCCAAATCACTGTTCTCTGACGCGTTCTACAAAAAATGTTCACTCCACCAAAGTTCGAGACATACGATGGCACCATCGATTCCACCGACCATCTGCGGCATTTCCACCACATGATGGCATTGAATGAGAGCTCAGAGTCCATCCTACGCTGAACAGTTTCAACAAGCCCCATTTCCACATCGATGAGTTGGTTCAACAGCTTGCCTCCGAGATCAATAGACTTTTTCCAAGCGCTAGCCACTGCCTTCTTTACGAGGTTCATCGACAGTCAGTAATTGAGAAAAGGTCCACACTATCTGCTTCACATTAGACATAAGCCTAAGAAGACCATAATAGAATACGTCACTCGTTTATCTAACAAGTTGACAAAGATCAACGGCTGCAGCGACGACACGACCATTGCCACCTTCACCACCGAACTAAAAAGGGGACCATCGTATGATTCTTTGAATCTAGAACCCCCCGAAGAATATGGTGTCTCTATTAAAGACCGCCCAAAAACACATCACTCACGAGGAGATGGTGGTTGCTAGAAGGAAAAATGAATCCGAAAAGAGACACGCTTTAGTCAACCGAGAGAGGAGAGAAGAAGGACGAAGGAATGACAGGCCTCGAAAGGAAGGTGGCCATTAAAAAATACATCAAACCGGTGACAAATCCGAATTCGACCAACAAGAACCAGGAAGATCCAAACACGAACGATCGACAAGCAAATAGTTCAGACTTTGAAAACAAGTCGAGCTGAAGTCCTGAAAACTATGGTGAAGTGGGAGGATGTTAAGCGACCACACAAAATGAGAGGAGATCCAGATGGACGAAGTAAAATCAAATATTGTTTTTTCCACGAGGACTACGGGCACAACACCAAGGACTGCTACAAGTTGAAGGACGAGATCAAACGCGCTATAAAAAAAGGACGACTCGGAGAGTTCATTAGGCGGAGAGAGTCCGAAGGAAGAAAAGCCAGGTCAGAAGAGCAATCAAGGGAGTTGATATACATCTTACGTGGCGTAATCAAAGAGAATCAACTATCCAATCGATCTCGAAAGCGATCAATCTGGGATTTACCAACGAAGATCAAATACCTAGAACCTTCTGCAGAACGTGCCAGAACGATGCAGCGAACTTTGACATTCTCCAACGAGGACGCAAAGGGAGTCCATTTCCATCATAATGACGCCCTGGAAATTTCAATACTGATAACTAGGTGGGAATTCAAAATGGTACTAGTCGACACAAGCAGCTCAACCAACCTCCAGTACCAAACAACATTCCGAAAGATGCAATTCACTGGAGAAATGCTCTCGCCCAGTGATCAACCAATGGTAGGTTTGAGTGGAGAATAGTGACGTCCGCTCGAAATGATCCAACTGCCAGTCGAAGCAGGAGAACTAGGGAGACATCGAGTCTTGTTGACAAATTTTCTTATTGTTGACGTTCCATCCGCATACAACATGCTTCTCGGAAGGCCTTGGATACATGAAATGGGTGCGGTGTCCTGCACCATGCATCAATGCTTGAAGTACCATGTCGACAATGGCATTGGAATAATCAAAGGAGATCAACTAGCTGCACGTGAATGTCATTATGCAGCGATGAAAGCTCCTCACAGATAACATTCCTGCAACGACCACAGGCGCCGCAACGACAATCTAGTCAAATAGACCCCGACCTTTCGGATGACAGTACGACCTCAACCAGTCCAAGAGATCGACCAAACATTGCACAACCAGAAGAAGAAACAACACTAGTCTATTTGGACGACGGATGAGACAAAACAGTTCGGATTAGCACAAAAATCCACCTAGAACTCGCCATGAAATTGGTCCAACTACTGAAGGATAATCAGGTTGTTTTCGCCTGGACGATGAAAGACATGATGGGAATAGACCCGTCTGTCATCACTCACAAATTGCAAGTCAATCCGGATAAGAAGCTGGTCCAACAAAAAAGAAGGTCGGCTGCCCAAAATGTAACCAAGCAATAAACGAGGAAGTGCACCATCTGATAACTACATGAATGATAAGAGAATCTCACTAGTTGGACTGGTTAGCTAACATGGTGTTGGTAAGGAAGAAAAAGACAAATGGAGAGAATGTGTAGATTACACTGATCTGACAAAGCCTGCCCAAAATACAATTTTCCACTCCCACGCATATACAAGATAGTGGACCCCACTGCCGGACACAAACTCCTGAGCTTCATGGATGTGTACTCTGACTACAATCAGATACATATGCACCCTCTTGACGAAAAAAACATATTTCATAACAGAGAGAGGTACATACTGCTACAGGGTGATGCCATTCGGATTAAAGAACGCGGGAGCCATGTACCGGCGACTGGTCAACAGAATGTTCAGAAACTAGATTGGTCAAAAACTTACGCTGAATAGACCATATCAAATATCTCAAACATGCCTTCTCCCACCTCCGAAGATACAAAATGAAACTGAACCTGGAGAGATGCAGATTTTGACTACAATAAGGGAAATTCCTTGGACACATGGTCAACCAAATAGGAATCGAAGCTGATCCGAAACAGATACAAGCACTTTTCAACATGCAGTCACCAATGAACATATAGGGAGTACAGAGTCTCAATGGCAGGATATCGACTTTGAACAAATTCATTTCTAAGTTCTCATACAAATGTCTACTTTCTTCAAAATTTTGAAAGGAAACAAGGCATTCAAGTGGTATGAAGAATGCGAAAAAGCTTTCCAAAGCTTGAAGGCATACATGGGGAGTACATAACTACTGTCAAAACCGAGCACTGAGGAAACACTATATTTAAACTTGTCCGTGTCCGACCAAGCAGTAAGCTCAACACCGATACGGGAAGCAAAGGGCGCACAAAATCTAGTATATTACATCAGCAAAACACTTGCAGCTGCAGAAATCAACTACTCGGAGAAACTAGTGCTAGCCCTGATCGTATAATCAAAAAAGCTACGGCCGTACTTCCAAGCTCACCCAATCATTGTCATGACCGAACAACCACTTCGGTCAGTATTGCACAAAACAGAGCTATCCAAAAGAATGGTGAATGGGCAATATAACTCGAACAGTTTGACATGAACTATGTCCCCAGAACCGCAATAAAAGCTCAAGCATTGGCGGATTTCATCGCTGAATTTACAGGCAACAAGGACCGCCAGCCAGACAGAAACCACAAAGAGGAACAAGCCAAACAACCATGTCCACGAATGGATCATCCGTTGCGACGGAACATCCAATGAGGCAGGAAGCGGAGTTGGAATGATCTTGTACAACTCAGAAGGTGTAACGTTAGAGAAAATGAAAAAATTCAATTTCAAAGCCATAAACAACGAAGTGGAGTATGAAGCAGTAATAGCCAGGCTACAATTGGCAAAACATTTGGGAATAAAAAAAATCAACGTCTTCACTGACTCCAAATTGATGGTCAATCAGCTGAACGGCGAATTTCAAGTCAAAGATGCTCGGATGAAAACCTACCACCAAAAGACTGCCGGGCTGATAGAAAGTTTCCAGGCTACAACCATTTAGCGATGTGCAAGGGCATAAAATAAAAGAGCTGACGAGCTAGCCAAGGAAGCATCACGGGCTAAATAAATTGATAATCCGCTCGTCATGATACAAGAAAGTTCCATACTAAAAAATCAAGTGCAATTCCAATCCTCGTGTATATAATAAACGGAGAGCTTCCAATGGACAAGATGGTGGCCGAAAAACTACAAAACATTCGCACTTGTGACAAATGCCTGATATTTTCCCCATATACTCATATGCCAGGCCAAAATCTGATCCCGATGGGCAGTCCATGGCCATTTGCACAATGGGGGATGGACATCGTAGGGCCGCTCCCAATGTCTGATATAAAGAAATTCCTCCTCATAGTCGTAAATTACTTCACTAAGTGGGTGGAAGTAGAACCCTTAGCAAAGATAGGATAAGCTCAAGTTGAAAAGTTCATTTGAAAAGACATAATCTGTAGATTTGGATTCCCAAGAGTAATTGTCACAAACAACGGGAAGCAATTCAAAGGCAATAAGGTTAAGGAGTTGTGTGAAAACCCAAGCATCCAACAACACTTCTCAACACCTGCCCATCCACAGGAAAATGGGGAAGTCGAGATCACCAACAGAACAATCCTAGAAGTGTAAAAAAAAAGCTCGAAGCATCGAAGGGATTGTGGACATCCGAACTACCTAGCATCCTTTGGGCATACAATACAATGAAAATGACTCAAACATGGGAGACTCCTTTCGCCCTCGCATACGGATCTGAAGCAATGATACCCGTAGAAATTGGTATGCCAACATTTAAAACCAAGAGTTCCGAGCAGATGACAACAATGAAGCATTGAGAGTCGGACTAAATCTTCTCGAAGAAAAGCGAGAAAAGGCTTCTATCAAAACCGTGGCCTACCAACAACGGTCGACCAACTACTATAACAAAAAAGTAAAGCCTCGCACATTCAATGTCAGGGAATGGGTAATCCGCAAAATTCAACTCCACACAAAGGAACCAGTCGTGGGCAATTTGAATCGAATTGGGAAGGACCATACAAAGTGACAAAAATCAACAGACCAGGGACATACTGGTTAGATAATACGGAGGGTGAACAACTACAACGACCGTAGAATGTAGAGCATTTGAAAAAATCTTATCAATAAAACTCCTTTACCTCCTCCATTTCGCGCTCAAGCGATAAAGTCTAGTCGGGACAAAGAAGTCAGACTAAAAGATTTTACTCGAAGAACCACACAGCACTACCAAAGTATCGAGCTACGAGTAAAGTCTAAATACATGTATCAAGACAAGCAATAAAGTACCTGGACACATGAGCCAAACCTTTTCTTTTGTCGACTATAATATATGACATCAAAATTCAGACATGAAAAGTCAGAGTTCATAAAAAGCTTCCACATGACTAATATGTCAAGTATTGAAACACACTTGTAAAAATTTTGGCAAACAAGTTAGGATTCAGCCAGGAATGTCGAAAGAAAAAATCAAAGTCTAACAAGTTAGACAGAAAGACATACTGCATACAAACAATAAAAATAAATTAAATGAGATTTTCCAACTCATTACATCAGAAAAGATTACATGAAGATGAGAAGGAGCAATAAGAATACTCAAGAAGAGGCATTCTTATCAACAACAATGTCACTCGACGACACATGCTCAGACATGCGAAGATATGATTGTTCCTCATCAACATAGTAACTCAACGAATCTGGAACGGGTTCTTCTTCGTCATCAAATACTTGCTCAGTGTAACAACGATACTTAGATAAATCCAAGGCTTGCGACTCAATAAAATCTAAGAAGTCGTGACGACCATCGACTACTCTTTTCCAGTTTGCTTCTGTAGTCTTTAATTTATTAGTAATTGATACAAGCTCAACCCGAGTCGACGCAAGTTTTCTTTCAACGACAGTAAGCCTAGCAGAAGCCGCCGATTTGGCAGTAGCAAACTCGATATTCAACTGAGCAACTTGTGCCAAAAAATCTTTCAGACTGGCGGAACACTCTGAAACAGAACGCTTGGCCTCATCACAATCAGCCATTCGTTTGGACAATTCCTTCTTAGCAATAATCAACTGATAACACAATTTATTCAACTCTGTCTCAGAGTCCTCAAGACAAAGTCTTCGTGCTGTTCGAATTCTTAGACATTTTGACACAAAGCAGGAATATCTTGTTGTCGATAACATGTGAATCATCAACGGACAAGTTGTTGAAATTGGTCACGCCATACGAAGAGACAAGACTCTTCTCACGATTATCCAAAAGACGAGAATCTTCTTTCTTGCTCCTCTCAAGGGTTTGATTTATCTCCTCAACCTCTCAAGCAGCAGGATCAACAACATTACCACCACCTTTCCCGGGAGACACGGGATGAAGGGGAGCCCTATTAATACCATGAACTGAGATAGAAAGCTTCTTCTTCTTCTTGACATGACTAGGACTGATTGCCAACAGCTTAGATGGACTAGCAGGCCTGGGAACTTTCCTTTTTCTGATACTCGACCCAACATTAATGACACCTCTTGCAATAATAGAAGCATGGCAAACCGTAGGCTTCTTAGTGGAGCTCACTTCCAATCAATGCTCGCATCTCCAATGACAACCGAGGGAGTACACTCCTGCCCCTGGTCAGAAATGACGATAGTATCGGTGCGCACAACAGTAACTTTCAAAGCGCAAGCCGTCGTAAGCGATGCATGATCCGCCTCGCTCATAGTGTACAAACCACTGTGATCGAGGATATCCGTAGTAAGAAAAGCTTCTATTGGGGACTTGGGCAGCTTATTAAATCAATTATGAAACTCTTACTCCTCCATAGACAAAAACAGTTCGTTCCTCTTCAGTTCTCGGAATGATCGTAGAATTTGTACATTGCACAACTTGATATAATCAGAAGAAATGGACGCGTAAAACCAGGGCCTCGACCAGCCACGATACTCGTCCCTGAGATTTTCAAAATAGGATTGACCACAAAGATTGCAAGTGCGGTTCGCGTTTACATCTGAATAGACATTTACTTCAAAAAACTTCTTGTCCGATCACCAAGTCGGACAACGAAGTGTATGCAGCTAGTCAAGACCATTAAGTCATAATAGATAATTAAATTCAAAAATCTTCTTGTCCGATCACCAAGCCGGACAACAAAGTGTATGTAGCTAGTCAGGATCACAAAGCCAGACTAGATATTTAAAAATCTTCTTGTCTGATCACCAAGTCGGACAAAAAAGTGTATTCAGCTAGTCAAGACCACCAAGTCAGACTAGATGTTTAAATTAAAAAATCTTATTGTCCGATCACCAAATCGGACAACGAAGCGTATACAGCTAGTAAGGACCACCAAGTCAGACTAGATATTCAAATTTAAAAATCTTATTGTCCGATCATCAAGTTGGACAATGACGTGTACTTAACTAGTAAGGACCATCAAGTCAGACTAGATCTCTAAAGTCTGAAATATCAAGTCGGACAATGACTTGTGTTCCACCAGGTACGACCACCAAGTCCGCTTTTACATTTCATTCAAAATCTTCCAAGTCTAAATTACCAATTTAGACTATGAAGTGTATCTACGAAGTGCGAACCTCAAAGTCAAGCTACATTTATAATATTTTCTAAATCTAAAATACCAATTTAGGTTATGAAGTGTATCGCTCGGACCTCAAAGTCAGGCTACGTTTATTATATTTTATAAGTCTAAACTACCAATTTAGACTATGAAGTGTATCTACAAAGTTCGAACCTCAAAGTCTGACTACATTTATTATATTTTCTAAGTCTAAACTTCCAATTTAGACTAGAGTATCTACGAAGCTCGGAGCTCAAAGTCAGGCTACACTTATTATATTTTCCAAGTCTGAACTACCAAGTCAGGCTACGATGCTTATTTACGTAGCCATGCCTAATACATCAAGTTAATCTTAGTTTCTCAAAGTCTTCTAAGTTCAGGCAAGTAAGCCAAACCATGAAGTCTACTCATCTAGCTTGAAAATACAGCTGAGACTGTCGTCACATCGCAAAGACTCTATAAGGCGTCCAAGAAAAACTACTCTATAGAACAAAACAATGACCCGACAGAGGCAAAAAAGGGGAAACAACACACAATGAGACAGACACGTGCACTTGAGCCAAAAAACAAAAAAAAATTATTCACAACTTATTTGCATACATCATCAGAAGCATATACAGGAGAAATAGTTTGAGGTAGGGAAACATTATCGTTGTTGGTAAGGTCAGTTGGAGGAAGTGAAACAAGATCTTCATTGTTCCTGGATGGAATGGAAACATCTTCAAAAGTATGGTCAGCCATTGCACGGTACTTGCTAAGATCTCATTCCTCCCCCCTTCCATATAATCAAGGAGTTCAAGTCTGCCAGAAAAAACCTTACTAAACTCTACTTCAACTGCATTGGCCTTTGACTGCTACAAACAATTCCTGCTTGGCCCGAGCAAGCTTCTATTCAATTCCAGAAAACTTCTGAGATGTACACTCTTTAAGGCCTTTCTCCACAGCCAGTTGATCCTTCACAGAGGCGACCTCTGCAGTCATCTGATCCACTTGCCTCTCAACGGCCTCGTGGAGAGCAGACCGAGAATCTGCCATAGTCACTGCCTGATCACGAGATTCCTTCGTGACAGTCAACTCACTTTCCGAGGCAGGCAATGAGGACTGCAGTTTCACAACTTTCTCACGAAATAGGTACATCTCCTTTTCTACAGAAGTCACTTCGGCAACAAACTTATACCTAATGTCCTCCACCTCCTTCATCTTATCCTGATAAGCATAAACTTTATCTTCTTGACAAACAACCCGTTCCTTCAACTTATCTACCTCAGAGAGAGCATCAGAAAGTTGTAGCAATTGTTGTGCGTACTTTTTCTCCAAGGCATACACCTCTTCACGGGCAACTTGATACTCGGATCCCGTCATCCCAACATAAGTAAGACGGGACATCCCTTGTTCAAAGCAAAAAAAAAGTCACAAAAGGGAAGAAGTAGAAAAAATGTACTTTTTACCTCCATTATATGCTACACATTTTTGTTAATGTGCTCTCCAATAGCTTGAACAGACATAGGGGCCTGATTCATCAACCAATGATGCCATGCCTTGATATGATTGTGTGCACTCTCCTCCATGTCAATCTTCGAATGCCACGAAAACCTACCATCCGTCTTGATACGGATATCCCCGGGGATGGGCTCTTTCTAGCTGATTTTCGGATGAAGCGCAGAAGGGTAAGAGATGATAGATGAGCCACCCTTTGTCACCTCAGCAGTGACTGGGACTTCAGAGATGATGGACACACCAGTCTTCCCCTTCTTGTCAGTAAAAGGAAGAATAATAGAGTGAACTAGATGAAAAAGAGGCGAGTCAGACAACCGCTTCATACTTGGGTTAACAAAAGCAGAAAAAGGAGGATGAGACTTTGAGCTTTGACCTTTATCAACAATAACCTCGTAAGAAAACGAATCATACTTGAAGTTGTTCAAAGACAGGACCGCGTCTGGATCCTCATACTTCTTCAGTGCAAGCTGTGTCATCTTGTTCGAAATGACACGAGCATTTTCATCTGATACCTTGCTGATGTCCGTCACACCAGCATATGCAAGGAGCTCATTTTCTGCATTAACAAGCAGAGCACGATGACGAACAACTTCCTCCCGACTCTTGTCCAAAGCCTGTTGCAACTCTTCATCTTCTTGATCAGTAAGATGAGAGTCATCATCATGGTTCTTATTCAAATAGCCAGAATCTTTACTCCTTGATATCTGGATAACATAATGATCATGACTCGTTCCCCATCTGGAATCACACGACGAAGGGCATTCGGAACAACTTCCTTCGTGGCAAGTTGTTCAAGTTCCTGGGGGTATTGAATGATCTGAGAATGGGTTTACTGCAAAGGTTGAAGTACCCATATCCTATGGAAGCATATAGCCATGTCTTCTGCCAAGACTTGAAATCATCATTCGGCTTGCCCAAACAAGCAGGCGAGATTAGATAGTAGACAACATTTTTATTGAACTTCAACGTCAACAAATAATGGAACACATTCTCGTTCAGACATATCCCGGCCCGCAGAGCCTTGTCCAAGGTACCAACCAAGATCCTCCAGCCATTGGGACCCAACAAAGCAGGAGGAATACCGATCAAGTCCAGATAAGACTATATGATCTCCGAAACTGGGAAACGGAGATCAACCCTGAACATCCTAAGATACATGGCTATGTAAACAGGCTTTGGCTTGATAGGGCTATCACAATCTCTTGGTAGCATAGACGCAAGTTGAACGGAAGAGAATACGCATGACGGTGGTCAGCCAAGGTAGCCTGGGTTGTCAGTATAGAATCAAAGAACTCCCCACAAGCGGTCACTTGATCAACACTAAGAGATTACTGAATATCTACGCACGTAGGGCGCATCGACACCCTAGTCATCTATAACTTATTTCGTCTCTTAAGTATTAGAAGACCAAAGAGGATATAAATGATAAAAAAGGAGGCTCGTTGCACATGTTGGCATACATGCACAATCAATTCAAAAAAATCATTTCAACAACATTGTAATTACGTGTCGGCATACATGTACAATCAGTTTTGAAAAATCTTTTGAACAAAACATTTTAATCCTTATTATTGAACGTGCGTAAAATTGTTTCTAACTCAAACCAATTGGTGCAATTAAGCTCATTGCGTTTTCTCTCCTAAAAAAATGAAAAAAAGGAGGCCAGAGTTACTAAGTGAGTACTAGCATTGGTGCTATTAAGCTCATCGCCTTTCTCCCCTAAAAAAATGAAAAAAAAATCACATCAAGGAGGCCCTCCTAAGAAGAGCTTTGTATACCGGGAGTTACTAAGTGAGTATTAGCATTACGTTTCCATCTTGTAACTTTGTCTATTTCAATTGAAATTGTTTTGAATCTCTCTTTATTAGGCCAAAAAGTTTGGCAAATATGTGTGGTTCTAATGAAGTAAATAATAGTATTGTTGAGAAATAATATGATCATTATTTCATACATTTAGGGTGTGTTGGAAAAGAAAAATTTTCTCAATGAAATTTATATTCAAATTGTTTGGTTGCCTGGAAACAAAAATTTTCTCTTGGGAAATACTTTTTAGGTAAGAAAATTTTGCACCAGAAAAACCTTTTAATTTGTGCTGTATTTCCCACTTATTGTGCGAAAATTTTGCTTAGGTCACCCCCTAAGAAATTTTTTTTAGAAATTTTATTTTTCAACAAAAAATTCTTCTCAACCAAACACACCCTAAGATGCACTAAATATGTAGTTACAGTCCAATCAACTTGTTAAGAGTTTTCTAATCCAAAGAAAAATTTGATAGCCACCAAATGTGGATCACTTGATCAAACATCGATTCTCTTTGTGAGAGGTTGTGGACTCGAGACTCACAAGCTAGGAATTTGTGAGTTTTTGCCCCGATTATTAGGAGCACGATCTATTGTTATCAAAGTGAAAGAAAGTCTTCATGCAACACAGAGGGGACGATGATACCAAGTGGAAAAGTCATAAGGAATTGCAACTTATTATTTTGCATGTAAATTTGACAGCAAAAATCATAAAGCATTGCAACCTAGGCTCCGCTTGGTACACAGTAAAAGAATGCATAATGCAAAAGTTTGCAACAGTTACATAAACTTGGGTGCTTGGTTGAATTTACGAAAAATGGTTATTGGAATTTGAATTCAAGACCTCTGCATCTCCTAGATATAAAATTATGCAAAACTTTGCGGGACAAAATCTTTCGCATTACTTTGCAAGACTCTCATCATCTCTTCTAGTACTCCCAACTCCTTCATAAACACCTCAACCACAATCACTTTCACTTTCACAACTTCTGTCGTCACTACCACAACCACCATACCATAATACCACCACTACCACCACCACTACCATAACGTAATCACCACAACCAACACCCCCTAACTAGTACCACCATAACCGCCGCCATCATGCACTACCACCACCATAGCCTCTATTACTACTAACACCACCACCGCTTCCGTCACCACCACCATAACAAAACGATCACAACCACCACCAATTTCAATAGTACCACCATAACTGTCGTTGTGCCATAACCACTACTAACACCACAAATACCATAGCTTAACCACTACCTTCACTACTACCATCGCCGCAACCACTACAACCATTACCACCACCGCCATGACCGCTGCCACCACTACCACCTTTTTAACAACCATCACCATTGCCACCACCACCATCATCATCGCCCACATTCATAATCATCATCACTACAACCACAATCACCGCCACCATGACCATGCCACAATTACAACTACTACCATCATCAATACCACCCACAATTATTTGTCTGATTTGTATCGATTTTATTTAGTTACTACCAAGCGCTAGTAAAGTAATGCATTGCAAACTAATGCATCTGCATCAGTTTGCAAAATGCATTATTTTACAGTGTACCAAAAGGTACAAACGGAGCCTTAGTATTTTGCATGTAAATTTGACATACTTTAATTGCTAATAGAAATGCATTTTGCATGTAACTTTCACATTTTGAACATATAATAGCAATTAGTTTTCTTTTAATAAAAATCATATCAATATCTACCAGCTAGGATTTTGTGAGTTTTCACCCCGATTATTAGGAGCACGCTCTATTGTTAATAGACCATGGATCGGAGTGAAAGCAAGTCTTCATGTGAGAAGGAGGAGACGTTGATACTAAGGCTCCGCTTGGTATACGATAAAAGAATGCATTTGCAAAAGTTTACGGTGGTTTACATAAACTTGGGTGCTTGGTTGAATTTGCGAAAATTAGTTATTGAATTTGAATTTAGAGCCTCCACGTCTTCTAGTTATATAATTCTGCAAAAATTTGTGAGACAAAGTCTCCCACATTAATTTGCAAAACTCTCATCACCTCTTCTTACTTGAACTCTATTCCCAACTCCTTAAAAACACCCCAACCATCACCACCACAACCACTGCTGATGATACATAAAAATGGTCACACCCTGGAGCCATACACGTGTCATGATGATCTCAAGGAATTACGGCCTCAAGCGTCAGCCCAACACTGATTCGGCCTTAGCGGTTCTAAGCCTGCCCAACTGTAGTCCGCCAGGCGGACCCGAACTCTCACAGAATGCTAGGCCCACACGTCTCACAACTATCTTCAATACCTGTAAGCCCTCCTCAGGCAAGTATATCAAGGATCAGCTTCAAACGGGCAATTACAACTGCTCTCTGCTTCCAACTGGGATTTTGCGGATTGCTTTTGGATTGGGAACTATTTCCCACGTATCTATGAGTACAGAGCTAAAAAAGAATTTCCCTTCTACAACACGATTCCTAATTAGGGAGGGATCTCTACGAAGATCTCCTTCCTAAACTACGCCTACGATGGCCTAGTAGAACCAGGACTCCTTGTATTATAAATAAGACATGAGGTTGGTAAGCTAAGGTATGCTATAAATTCCCTGTTACAACATTACACCTTCCTCAAAGCCCTGTCGAACTTTAGCATCGAAGTGTCATCGACCACTCCACGGTGGTTTATGGCTCACGTGCATTACTTGTGCAGGT
This sequence comes from Berberis vulgaris, assembly GCA_963556465.1. Classification (NCBI taxonomy): domain Eukaryota; kingdom Viridiplantae; phylum Streptophyta; class Magnoliopsida; order Ranunculales; family Berberidaceae; genus Berberis; species Berberis vulgaris. The sequence continues at coordinate 57,812,730 of OY747133.1, forward strand.
CAGCAGGACTAGGTCAAAACGGGGAGAGGAAAAAAATTGCATCAGTTTGGCGCCATCCGTGGGGACGACATAATTCTTAACTTTACACTAATCGTCGTCTCCTATCAAAACCCAAAGAGATGGTAACCACCAGGTCACGCAACAACGGAGAACCAGGGGACACGTCCAACGCTTAGGCTGACCGCCTCATTCATTAGTTCATGTCATGCACGAAAAACCAACTCACGCTCCTGCGCCAATGGCAATAACGGTTAACCCTAGAATCGATGTGCTGGAATTTTAGATACAATAGATCGCCAAGGCAGTGGAGACTCTTATGCGACAAAATCCACCACCTGCTAACAGAAACCAAGAGCAGCATGGACCTCCGGCTCCAGAAGATGATAGGGAGCAAGCGCATGAGAGCTAGGCCCTGGGAACCCCCTCCACAGAGAAGGCGCATGATCCATACGAACTATATCGCCTCTTCGTCCCACCATTAGTGGACTAGATAATGAATGAGGCCCTTCCGAGGAAATTCACTCTGTCGAAGCTCGACTCCTACGACGGGACCACCGATCATTTTGATCATCTACGACATTACCAACACGTAATGGCCCTCAAAGAAGGATCCAAGTCTGTTATGTGCAAAACCTTTCCTACCAGTTTTAAAAGCTTTGCGCTGACATGGTTCTACAACCTTCGACTCCTTCAAAACAATGGTGAAGGAATTCCTGAAACGTTTTGTCAGAAGCCAACATTTCATAAAAGGCCCGCACTACATACTCTCTAAGGCAGAGGTCCGACGAGACGCTCCGAGAGTATGTCATGCGCTTTAACAACGAGCTAACCTTCATCGACGGGTGCAACGACGATACAGTCATGACACCCTTCAATGTGGGCCTCAGAGAGGGAAATATTTTCGAGGACCTCGCCTTAGAGCCCACTCTGGACATGGCGAGGCTCCTCAAGAGCGTCCATAAACACATCGCCCCGGAGGAGTCATGGACTGCTAAAAGAAAATCTGAAGGCGACTGGAAGCCCTCCTTTCTTAGGGACAAGAATGAGGGAAAAATACGCGAGGACGAGGAACAGAGCAAAAGGAATCGTAGTGACAACAGGCCAGAGAAATCATCCAACTACGTTGGATCCAGAACCGTGACACCCCTAAACGCTAGCCTGTCAGACGTACTTAATTCCATGAAAAGCTGGGAGGAACTGAAATGGCCCCCAAAGACACGCGAAGACCCCTCCAAGTGCTACAATGAAAAATATTGCGCGTACCACAAGGAGGGTGTCCACAACACCAATGACTGCAAGAGTCTGAGGTATGAAGTTGAGTACTGGATCCGCAAAGGAAAGCTGAAAGAACTCCTGAAATCTGATAAGTTGTCAGAACAGACCAGGGACATGGGGAGTCCGTTAATAAGAAAGGGAAGGAGACTTCAAGGATAATCTACGTCCTTCATGGAGTCAGACCGAATAAAGACCAGTCGTACAGGTCCCACAAGCAAACTCTGCTGGATGTGCAGACGCAACCCGCGGATGAGGACATACACGTTTGCTATTCAAGAATTCAGAACCCCATTCCCACTTTGACTTTCACGGACAGAGACCTCGATGGAGTCCAAGCGCCGCACAACAACGCCTTGGTCATTTCTGTATCAATCGCAAAGTGGGAAGTGAAGAGAGCTCTAGTGGACACTAGAAGCTCGCTCAACATTCTGTTCTACAATGCTTTCTTCAACATGGACCTCAAGGAGGAAAACCTAACGCCTTCAGAGCACCCGCTGATAGGGTTTAGCAGGGAGAAAGCTTCCCCGTCGGAAGGATAAGGTTAGCTATGGTAGCCGGAGAACCGCAGTTGAGGAAGGTCCTATTTCTGGACTTCATAGTGGTAGACACACTGTAATATCTATTGTTTTTTTTTAAAAAAAGTTTGTTGGAAGGGTTGTACTCAGTAAATGCGGTGGGGGCACATAGCCACCCACCCTTTAAAGACAACCCCCCTTTTATTTCTTTTCCTTCTTTTTCTTTTTTTCTTCTGTGCGAGTTTTTCTCTCGCAGCGACGCTGCTCGCCGGAGTTCGTTTGAGTAGATCGTACGATTCCTTCGTGGAATCTCGCCCATTGTCCTTCATTTCTTCCCCTCTACGTTCCCTCTTCGTTTCTCTTTTGGTTTTTCGCAAAAAAAAAAAAAAATCAGTTTTCATATTTGGGTTTGACGTGGTGGGTTGTTTGATCAAATTTCGTAGCTCCGATCAGCCGTTGAGGGGCCTTGGTGGCGTCATTTGGAGCCCGTAGACCCGACATGCAAGGATGATTTCGGGGTTGGCCGAATTTTTCAAAAAATCACGGTGCATGTCCGTTTTGACGGTTCTTCGGCGTGAATCCGGGCATTAGGTGAGTGGGTGAGCCACACATTCGTGACTCCGAGTGTTCTTAGACCTATTTTCGGCCTGTTGTGCGGTTTGGAGGCGATCAGACCGGAGTAGGGAGGGTTTCGGCGAGTTTTTGCCAAACTTTGGGTTTCGGCATGGAGTTTGCCAGATTTTTTTTGCCTATAAGTTTTTCTTTCAGTCTCGCGTCGATGGTAATTTATTTATTTTTTCATTTTTCGGTTAGTTTGCTCACCTTTGAGTTAGCCTTGCAGTTTTAAAAATTTCGTGGTCCCGCATTCGCTGTTTTGGTGTTGAGAGCTTCGACCGGTAGGAATTGGGTTCTGAAAACCCATTCCACTCAGGTGAGTGTAACTATAATATTTATTTTGAGAAATAAGTATTTTAAATCCCGAATTTAATTTTTACAGTATATCGTCGATTGTGTATAATTGAATGTAAGTCCGAAATTCGGAATTTTTAGAGATTTCGATGGTTGTGTTGTTTCTTTGTGAATGAATTACGCATTGAGTTTTCTGAAAGCATGATATACTTGAATGAAATCGAATAGTGGATGAATTTGGGTGTGATTAGGCTTTGGTGTATGGTATTGGTGAAATGGCATTGGGCTTGTATGCTTCGTTTTCGAGTTTGCATAGTATGTCATGTTTTATCGTAGATTGTCGAGTCTTGAACATGTATGATAGTTCGACTTGAATAAATTTATTGTTGTGAATTGGGTCATGTTGGGACCCTGGCATAGTCGTGGATTTATAAAAATTGCCGAATTGATTTGGTTGCACGTCTGTTACATTTGATTATGTACAAACTCGTCATTTTTGCATGTGGATGTTATAGTAAGTGTATTTACCCCGCTATAATGCCTTTTGTGCCGATGCTTAGGAGCTTGCTCGCATCGTGAGTTGGATGGTGCTTGAGATGACTCGCACCTGACATTGAGGATGCTATTGCATGTGGCAAGCTTGCTGAGGTGTGGTGAGCTCCCGCACGCACTTGCCACTAGATAGTGCAGTAGGACGAGTCCCGGAGGACGTGCTTTGGAGATTAATCACTTTCCCTTCCAGCGCGCTTGAGTTTTATTGTGTTAGGTTGGCCGTGTTAGGCCAGTCGTTCGGGATGTTTGAGTTTGTATCATGGCAGATGGCACCCCATTAAGATACAAACAAGCTCGAAGTGGTACTGGTGCACGTTGTGGGATGTGTCTGGGTGAGACACATTCGTAGGGTTTGCGGATACTTATAATATGAGACACTTATACAGAATTTTACAGGATTTTTCTTTTCTACTTGATTGCTATACCTAGGAGACTATGAAGAATTATGAGATTGTCTTTATTTTCATCGCTTGATAGTTACCATGTTTGAATCACGTGTAATGTCGGCATATCTCGTAAACTTGTAGTTATTGTTGAATCTGAAATGCTTGTGTTGTTGCTTGAACTTAGAAATATTATCCTTAGAGACACGGTGTGATTTAGACTTTAGAACTTGTTACTTATCCCTTGTTGTGTGGCATGAAGTTTCCTTGTATATTATTTTGTTATTTATATTTAGTTCGCTCACACAAGCTAGCTTTGTGCTTTGCTGACCCCGCAAGGGGTGTGCTTCTATTGGAGTGCAGACAGTGTTGGCGCTCCTGCTGATCGCGGCGCTTAGGCCCAGTTTTCCGCTGTAGGCGCGTTTTGTGCTGTTTGGTCGTGTCCACCCTGTGCGGGTATGTTTTGCTTCCTCTGTATTATCAGGTGTATTATCTTGTTATACTAGATGCTTGTATACTGGTTTTGTCGCTATGACTTTGGCTTGGCGAATCAAATATATATATTTATTTTGTTCAAATTTTTATCGTAGTTTTTTTATTTCCGTTTCATTCTCGTATCAAGAATGTGTTATATTATGATGTTGTGGCCGGTTACGATCCGCCTGTATTACGGGTTAGTTCACGCATCGACACGCTGCGATTCCCGTGGCGGATCGGGGCGTGACAGAGCTTGGTATCAGAGCCATTGTTTACCGGTTACATAGAACATCATCGTATGCCACTTTCTTGAGTGAATTGGGTAGAGGAGTTAGGATTTTTGTTGTGTTGTTTGATGTATTGTATGTGTGTTTTCTTTTACGTAGAGGGTGTTTGGTGATGGCGCGTGGTAAGAGATCCCAGGGTGAGGGATCAGGCACTGCTGGAGAGGATGCCTATCAGGCTTTCAGTCAGAGGATCCGTTTACTCGTAGCAACAAGAATTTCGTCAGCTTGGGTGGTGAAAGATTTGATGGTACTGGAGATTCTCTAGTTGCGGATCGGTGGATTCATAAGGTAGAGCTCATATTTGAGAGGATGGTGCTGACACCTATACAGCGTACTGAGTTAGCAACACACCAGTTTGACAGAGAGGCTATGTATTGATGGGATTCAGTGATGTGTCAGAGATGCAGTGGGATACATTTTTTCAGATGTTTGAACAACATTTTATTCCTGATTCTGCTAGAGCTGAGATAGTGGACATGTTTTTACATTTACAGCAGGGATCTAGATCTGTTTCAGAATACTTGGCCGAGTTTACACAGTTGAGCCACTATGCCACTTGTTTTGTAGATACTCCAGAGAAGAAGAACATGAAATTTTTGAGTGGTCTGAACCCGTTCCTAAGGAAACAGTTGATGGTGATGATCGATCGTCCTTTTGAGAGATTAGTGGACGTCACTTTGAGTCAGGAGGGAGTGGACGCCGAGTGTAGACAAGAGAATTTGGTTCGACGAGCTAGAGGTTAAGATCGCAGTCAGAGGTTTGGCCGAGGAAGCCAGACAATTGAGCAGGCACAGCAGCCAGAGCGTGTCGCTGTCCAGTTGTAATTTTTTTTTCGATTAGGCCACGGCTTAAAACCGTGGTACTTCATGTTTGCCACGGCTTAAAACCGTGGCCATAATGTTTGCAACGGCTTAAAACCGTGGCTAAATGCAGAAAATCATCAAGCGTCCTCGAACATAAAACCGTTGCTAATATGTGTGGCCACGGTTTATAGCCGTCAATGGTGATTTGGCGACGCCTCAAATGGCCAGGCCTCTAAGCCATGGCAATATGTTACTCCCATGGTCCCAAACCGTTGCTGATGAGTCTTTTTGGCGTAGTGTTAGTTCTGAAAATTTTCGACATTGGAGTCCAGCAGTCACAAATTCATGATGGGTTTTCTTGCTAGTATGTAAATCCTATCACGATTTTGTGATTTACAATTTTGTGACTATCCAAAGCCGTGACAGAGTGTCAATCCTCATGAATATGTTACTGTTACGACACCTTGTTGTTATTGTTGTCAATTTATTTACATAAATTATTTTATGAAGACTATTAAATGTGTTGAAGGGTCTTCATTCGTTATGATTGATATGACATTTGCATTTGTAACTACTAATGTAAGTAGATTATTTTCATAAATAGGTTGTTAATAATTTTTTTAAATATAAATGAGTGTTGTTAATATAAGTCATACTTTTGATGTTATTACTAGTAGAAATTAAGTCCTACAGTGGTGTAAAAAGGTTGGGAGGGACATGACTCGTCTTCTTCTCACTCTCCCTATTTTAGGTTTCAGCGGTTCATCTCCGGTAGTTCTTCTTCGTGACGATTTCGGAACTCTCGTGCTCTTGTTTTTCTATATTTCTAATCCCAAACAAGTTAAGTTTCTAAGTCTATCTTTTTCATCCTTTTCTGATTTTACCATTGGGGTGTTGTAAATCCAATCGACGAAACCCTAGAAAGTATGTCGAGCACTTTGTCTGTCCAGATCTAGCATAGATCTCAGCATCCCCATGGACTGGATCGACGGTGAAGCGTGATACGCCAGTGATCTTGTCGAGGATAACGATATCTGTGTTATCCTTGGCCGGCTTGATGCTCGGATGCCCATACCCTTTTCTCTTTTGTCCATTAGAACTCTCTCGTTTTACAGTATATATCCCCTGGGCAAACGATTGGTAATTTCTGGAGACTTCTTAGAGCATGTGAATTCGGTCGTTGGTCCCGACACTATCACTTTTCATGATGTTAGAGTGCATAATTCCGTCTTTAGCTCCCAGGCTTCAGATGGTGCTATGTACTACCATCTCCGTAGGTTTAGTGAAGACCATAAGCCCTATACTCCCAAGCTCACCGATACGGACAAGTTTTGATACCGAAATTCTTTGGTGATTCCTAACCATTGGTATGATCCGGCCGATGCAGATCCCAACTACCTTAATCAACCTCCTTTTACCTTTCAGTACCTCTTTTTTCTCTGCTAAGAACGTAAACATGGATAGAGCCACCCCAGGTTACCATAACCCGAAGTTATACCTCTTCTTGATATCCTTCCACGATGAGTATTATAGGCACTTCTCGACCTGACCCATCGTGGGAAGACTGGCCGATATCAATTTCCTACATCCGACGTAGTTTTGAGGAATGTCGATTACGGCTCATGTGAGATTAAGTTCTTAATCATGAAATTTCATTCCAAATATTTAATTATTTATACTGTTTCTTCCGTTTTCTTTTTCAGGAGACAGCTCTCCTTCCATGCCCCCCATCTCCTCCAGATCTAACATGATAAAATATTTTGAGTTTTCTGATGATGAGTGATTGATGCAAAAAAATCGACATTTATGTTGTTGCATGATTTTTTACATCTAAGTAAAGAAATATTTTTATATATTCTTTTTAAAATTTCCTTCAACCTATAATAAACTTCAACAATGCATATTACAAGTACATACGCATAGGATGGCAGTAGGAGAAATGCGTATGTTAAGGTGGATGTGTGGTAAAACTCGTAAGGATAAGATTAGAAATGAAAGAATTAGGAGATACTTAGGTGTAGCGCCCATAGAGGAAAAAATTAGAGAAAGACGTTTAACTTGGTTTGGTCATGTGCGGAGGAGACCGAGCACGGCGCCAATTAGAAAATGTTTAGATTGGCAAGTTAATGGAGGGTGTAGACGGAGGGGACGACCGTTGAAAACTTGGATGAAGACGGTGAATGAAGATATCATTGAGCTTGGATTAGGTGAGGAAATGTGGGAAGATCGCATTGCTTGGAGAACCAAAATTCATGTAGCCGACCCCGAAAATCTCGGGAATGGGCTTTGATGATGATGATGATGATGATGAATGCATATTACAAGTAGGGGTTATCAATTACTTCATTTGGCTTAGAGAAAAATATTTGAATTTCAATTTATAAAATAAAGATAAGAACAAAATAATAGATAAAATGTTGAGAGATGATATGATTTGAAAACAAAATAATTAACTCGTAATAAAAAAGAAATGTGGAGAAATTTCAAGGGTACGAGAATCATCCCATTCCAATATAATGATATTGTAGAATGTAATTTCAATTTCTCACAAAATACTCAAATCACATGGTTTTTCAACCTACATAACTTGAATTGTGCGATTTAACAAGTAAAAGTCTTTTCATTTTCCTCAAACTTTAACAAAATTCATTGTTTTATTTATAAAACATCATTGAATTTTGATTATATTTTTCATTGGAAAAACCTAAAAGACATGGAAATAATATTATTCTTTCGAATCAAAATTATTATCCATTTAACAAATGAAGCCTTATTTTGAAGTACTTCTTACAATTCATTGTTCTACTTTACTTCCTAAATGAAATACAATCTAACTATCATTATATCTCCATGGGGCAAAATATATTCCCCTTGAGATGGGAGTTAGCTCTCCATGAATGATAAAAATAAAGTAAAAATTAAAGAAGATAGTTGAGAAAGAGAAACAATTGCTAAATATGGATAAAATGAAAAACAAGAACTGTTTGAAACAAAAGGGAACTTACTTCTACTTTAATAGAAAATTAAAATGTTGGAAACAAAGTGATACTTGCACTTCTCTATACGTTCTTCTCTATCAAGCTAACATCTAAAGCCAAAAATATCTTCAAGACAAAAACTCTTGAAACAAAAGACTAATTAAAAACTCTCTAAAACAAAAACTATTTCTTTATGAACTGCAATTATGGGGTATTTAAAGCTAAGAAGGGTGAAAATGTTCAATACTAATGGTCCCATAAAATGAATGCCCCAAACATCAAAGAATTCAACTACTAGAATAGGATTCAGAGGCATCATGTGTCAATGAGATATTTGCTCTAGCTTTTTTAATTGGTGGCATGCTTTAGAATACTCATGGGCATCTCGAAAAAGTGTAGGCCAATAGAAACCTGATTGGAGAACCTTCTCAGTTATTTTCTTAGAACTGAAATCCCACCTCTAGTTTGATCATGGCAAAATGAGAGGATGCTCGACTGTTCAACTTCTGGAACACATCTTCTAATATGTTGGTCACGGTAGTATTTGCACAAATATAGTAAAATCCCAAGAATAATACTTGACCCTAGACAAAAAGTTGTCACGATCTGCCTTGGACCAGTGTGAAGGGAGTTCCTCAGTTTCTAAAAAATTGACAATGTTAGCATACCAAGGAATTTTTTTTTCTTGATATACCAAGAGAACTAGTTCATCTGGGAAGTCCTCTTGAATGGGCAATATACTAGCAGATGATTGTGATATTAGCCTAGACAAGTGGTCGGCGACCACATTTTTTGAACCTAACTTATCTCGTATTTTAAGATCAAATTCTTGAAGCAAAATGACCTATCGGATCAAGCGAGGTTTGGTGTCCTTCTTATTGAGAAGGTTAAGAGTTGTATGGTCAGTGTACACAATGAATTTAGCTCCAATGAGATAGGAACATAATTTATCTAATGCATAAACAGTGGCTAACATTTCTTTCTCCGTGGTCAAGTAATTGAGTTGAGCCTCATTCAGAGTCCTGCTAGCATAGTAGATGACATGAAGAAACTTGTTAACTTTCTGAACCAAAATTGCACCTACAGCATAGCCAGAGGCATCACACATAATCTCAAAAGGAAGCGCCAAATCAGGAGCTCGAATGCTAGGAGCTGAGACTAGTTCAGATTTAAGATGTAGAAACGTAGATTTACACTTGTCGTCAAAAGGAAAGGGAACATCCTTGGCTAAGAGATATTGCTCAAAAGGCGTGCTATCTTTGTGAAATCTTTAATGAAGTGGCGATAAAATTTAGCATGCCTTAAGAAAGATAGCACATCTTTAATAGATTTTGGAATCAGAAGAGATAAAATGACATCAATCCTAGCTTTGTCCACTTCAATGTTTTTTGAAGAGACAACGTGCCCAAGAACAATGTCCTGTTTAACCATGAAGTGACATTTTTACCAATTTAGAACAATACATTTTTCTTTACAACGCTCTAAGACAAGTGAGATGTGATGCAGGAATTGGTCAAAAGATGAGCTGAATAGTGACAAATCATCCATAAAGATCTCAAGAAAGTTTTCCACCATATCACTAATGTTAGACATGCACATTTGAAATGTCGTGGGTGTGTTGCATAGCCCAAAAAGCATGTGACGATAAGCGTAGATACTAAAGGGACAAGTGAAAGTGGTTTTCTCTTGATCATCCTGTGCATTAGGGATTTGATTGTATCAAAAATATCGATCCAAGAAATAATACTAAGGATGACCCGCTAACCTCTCAAGCATTTGATCTCCAAAGGGAAAGTGATTCTTTCAAGTATTAGAGTTCAGCTTACGATAATCAATGCATACTCTTCATCCCTTTATTAATCTTTGTGGTATAAGTTCACTGTTCTCATTTTCGACAACTGTAATTCCTGACTTCGTAGGAACCACATAGACTGGACTAACCCATTGACTATCAGAGATAACATAAATGATGTTTGCATCGAGGAGTTTCAACACTTATTCTTTTATGTCGTCTTTCAAAATGGGATTTAGACGTCGCTAGGGCTTTTTGGAGGTTTTGGTTTCATCTTCCAAATAAATATGATGCTCACAGACAATAGGGTCAACACCTTTAATGTCATGCATATTCCAAGCAATGACTGACTTGTGAGCTTTATGGACTCCCAACAACTTATCACTAAGTTCCTTAGTAAGATATGAGGCAATAATCATTGGATAACTCTCCTTAGGACCGAGAAATGCACATATCAATTTATTTGCCAAAGGTTTAAGTTTTATTAATATCTGATAGCTTGTGGATGAGTCACTTTCTTGTGACTGTTCTATGAAGGAGGATGAGGAATACAACTCTTCCTCATATTGATAAAGTGATAATGGATCAGATTCAAGTATATGCGTTATGGGCACACTATCCAACATACTGTTGACCTCTTCAATAGCCTCGTCCATATCTAAGTCTGTACCAAAGTGTGAAAGACAACGATGCAATACGTCATCTGATGACAATTGAGTCATAGACTCAAAAGAACGAATCATACACACTTTTTTTTTCAATCATATCGAGATCATCTCTCCTTTGTAAGGCCTTAAAAATATTCAATAAAAAGTGCCCAAAGGAAACAGACATGCTACCACTTCTATAGTTGATGTTGGCCTTCGCAGTTGCTAAGAAAAGTAGCCGTAAGAGGACTAGAATTTGATTATTTGGGCTTTGGCTAGTGTCTAGGATGATGAAATCAACTGGATAATAGAAAGCTACAACTTGGACAATCACATCCAGAACTATTCTTCTAGGGTATGGTTTTGACTCATCCGCTAGCTTAAGAACTACCTTTGTTGGTTGCATTTCTTTCAACCCAAGTTCTAAATATATATGATAAGGTAAGATATTCACATTAGCTCCTAAGTCGATCAATGCACGACTATCAAAGTTTTCCAATGAAACATGGTACAGTAGGAGTTTTTGGATCCCTGTACTTAACTACTCCAGTTTGTTGAATAAACGATGTAGCATTGTTTGCAAGTTCACATTAGCTCCTAAGTCGATCAATGCATTACTATCAAAGTCTTTCCCAATAAAACATGGTACAATAGGGTTCCTGGATCCCTGTAGTTAACTACTCCAGTTTGTTGAATAAGCGATATGACATCACTTGCAAGGCATGTAGTTTCAAGTACTTCCATGTTTCTCTTTTTAGTACACATGTCCTTGAAATTTTGTTCATAGATTGGTACTTGTTGGATAGCTGACAAAAGAGGGATGTTGATGTGTACTCCTTTAAAAACCTCTAGTATTTCTTGAAATTGCTTCTCTTTTTGTTACCTAAAAGGGCTTTGGGAAAAGGGTGTCTTAGGTATATACTTTCTTGGCTCTACGAGAAACTAAAAAGGTGAGTCTTAACCGATTTAAGAAGAACCTTTAGCATTCCAAATTGGTTTAGGAATGTTCCATTTGAAAATCACATCAGCTGTCTTGGGTTGTTCCATGCCATTATCAATTGCTCGACTAGAATGAAGGGTGGTGACCACTTTAACTTCTCTAAATCGATCAACACTACTTCCAATTTCAATGACATGGGCTTGGGGAACTCCTTTTGGATTAGGGAGGGATTGACTGCGAAATGTTTATTTTTCCCTTCCCACAGTCAAATTGTTTCTAAAATTGTTGGATGGTTTGGGAATTAACAGCATTGGTTGTCATTAATTGGTGTATCATGTCCTCCAATGATGGTTTTGGAGGTGGTAAAGGACCAACGTATTGAGTTTGAGGTACCAAGTCCCAGGAGTTGCTAAATTGAGGTTGACCATAGAAATTATGAGGGACATGTACCATAGAAATGTTTACATGTTGATTTTACTGGTATGGAAGAGGTCGTCATTGTGGTAGATATTGATTTTGTTGCCACTGGTTGGATAGAGATCCATATTGAACCTGTTTGGGATAGGTGCTTGAGTTGTGGGTTTGTCCACTAGGTAGGTTGCCTAGGGTGTTAAAATCCAGGAGAATTTCCTGAACTTCTGGGTGGTTGTTCATAAAAATCAACTCCATTGGAAAGGTTAGAGTGATGTCGAATTTCAGATGCATATGTTTTACCGAATGTGTTTTATTTACGTTCACTGTTAAACACACACACCTCCTCTAGAGGTTCATTGCCACCCAAAGTTAAAGGACAATCAAAATCTATATGATTTCCTTTAAGGCAAAAGGTACAAGGCTTGGAAGTCTGCTCGTTGGCTTGGGAGGCAGACTTTGTCACAATAAATTTAATTTCCTTAACAAATACCTTGAGAAATGTTTTGATGTCTAGTTCTGAATCTTCTTTTGGTACAAACATACATGATTTTCTAGAAGAACTAGGTTTCAAGTCTCTATGGGCAGTTCATTGTCGAGAATCATCAGCAAGTTCACTTAGAAAAGTATAAGCATCAATACCAGTTTTACGCACGAATTTCCCTTGGTACAAGGATTCAATCATATTTGTAGATTCCACAGTCAATCAATTATAGAAACTTTGCACTAGCACTCATTTTACAAAGCCATGATGGGGGCACTTGATGAGTAAATCTTGAAAGTGGTTCATGCTTCATAAAAAAGTTTATCATGTGTTTGAGTAAACTTCTCAAATTCTCTTCTAATTTCTAGGGTTCTTCTCATGGGGAAGTATTTCTCTAAAAACTTTCTAACGGAATTGGCAGGGAGGGAATCTAGCCATGAGGTGGTCCAATCCTCAAGAGATAAAGGAAACAAGCGAAGTCTAACATTATCCCCATCTATGTTTTGGTTTTTAAAAGTACTACAAACTTCAAGAAACTTTCCAAGATGGACATAGGGACTTTCTCGATCAAGCCCATAAAAGTTCGACAACATATTGATAATAGTTGATCGGATCTCAAGCTGAGCTGTTGTAATAGGGGACATCTCAATGCACTTGTGCACATTAGCAACAAGGGGAAAATTGTAGTCCCAGTCAATGTTATTTTGACAGTGAGGGGAGATGGTTGGAAAGGAATGTGGTGAAGAGGTAAAGAGTTGATTAGTGTAATATCTGTGTTTTAAAAAAAAAAAAACTTTGGTCAGGGGTGTACTCAGTAGAGGGGGTGGGGCACATAGCCACCCACCCTTTAAGAGACAACCCCCCCCCCCTTTTTCTTTCTTCTCCTTCTTTTCCATTTTTCTTCTTTAGTGCGAGTTTTCTCTCACAGCGACGCTGTTCGCCGGGTTCATTCGAGGAGATCGAGCGATTCCTTCGTGGAATCTCGCCCATTGTCCTTAATTTCTTCCCCTCTTCGATTCTCTTTTGGTTTTTCGCAAAAAAAAAAAAATTAGTTTTCACATTTGGGTTTGGTGTTGCCTAGTTTAATCGGTTTCTGTAGCTCCGATCAGCCGTTGGGAGGGGCCTTGGTGGCGTCATTTGGAGCCCTTAGACCCCACATGCAAGGGTGGTTTCGGGGTTGGCCGGTTTTTTCAAAAAATCAGGGTGCATGTTCGTTTTGAGGGTTCTTCGGCGTGAATCCGGGCTTTGGGTGCGTGGGTGAGCCTCACATTCGTGACTCTGAGTGTTCTTAGACCATTTTTGGGCTGTTGTGTGGTTTGGAGGCGACCAGACCGGAATAGGGAGGGTTTCGGCGAGTTTTCGCCAAACTTTGAGTTTCGGCGGGGTGTTTGCCGAATTTTTATTGCCTGTAAGTTTTTATTTCAGTCACGCGCCGCTTGTAATTTATTTATTTTTCCAGTTTTCTGCTAGTTTGCTCACTTTCGAGTCTGCCTTGCAGTTTTAAAATTTTTTGTGGTCCCGCATTCGTGGTTTTGCTTGTTAGGAGCTTCGACCGGTAGGAATTGGGTTTTAAAACCCATTCTGCCTAGGTGAGTGGAATTATAATATTTATTTTAAGAAATAATTATTTGAAATCCTGAGTTTAATTTTTACATTATACCGTCGATTGTGTATAATTGAATCAAAATTCGAAAATCGGGGTTTTCAGATATTTCGATGATTGTGTTGGTTATTTGTGAATGAATTTTGGGGTGATTAAGCTTTGGTGTAATGACATTGGACTTGTATGCTTCGTTTTCGAGTTTGCATATGATGTCATGTTTTATCGTGGATTGCTGAGTCTTGAGCTTGTATGATAATCGACTTGAATAAATTTATCGTGGTGAATTGGATCATGTTGGGACCCTTGCATAGTCGTGGTTTTATAAAAATTGTTGAATTGATTATGATTGCACATCTGTTACCTTAGATTATGTACAGACTCGTCATTTGTGCATGTGGAATGATGTTAGTATAAGTGTCCTTACCCCGCTATAATACCTATTGTGCCGATGCTTAGGAGCTTGCTCGCATCGTGAGTTGGATGGTGCTTGAGATGACTCGCACCTGACATTGAGGACGCTATTGAATGTGGCAAGCTTGCTGAGGTGCGGTGAGCTCCCGCACGCACTTGCCACTATAGAGTGCAGTAGGACGGGCCCTAGAGGACGTGCTTTGAAGATTACTCGCTTTCCCTCCCAGCGCGCTTGAGTTTGATTGTGTTAGGTTGGCCGTGTTAGGCCAGTCGTTCGGGATGTTTGAGTTTATATCCTGGCAGATGGCACCCCATTAGGATACAAACGGGCCCGAAGTGGTACTGGTGCACGTTGTGGGATGTGTTTGGGTGAGACACATTCGTAGGGTATGCGGATACCTACGATATGAGACACTTATACAAAATTTTACAGAATTTTTGGTTTCAACTTGATTGCTATACCTAGGAGACTAGGAAGAACCATGAGATCGTCTTTATTTTCATCGCTTGATATTTACCATGTTTGAATCACGTGTAATGATCGGCATATATCGTAAACTTGTAGTTATTGTTGAATCTGAAATGCTTGTGTTTTTGTTTGAACTTAGAAATATTATCTTTAGAGACACGGTGTGATTTAGACTTTAGGACTTGTTACTTATCCTTTATGGTCTGGCATGAATTTTCCTTGTATAGTATTCTGTTATTTGTATTTAGTTCGCTCGCACCAGCTAGCTTTGTGCTTTGCTGACCCTGCAAGGGGTGTGCTTCTATTGGAGTGCAGGCAGTTTTGGCGTTCCTGCTGATCGTGGCGCTTAGGCTCTGTTTTCCGTTGTAGGCGCGTTTTGTGCTGGTTGGTCGTGTCCACCTTGTACGGGTATGTTTTGCTTCCTTTGTGTTATCAGGTATACTATATTGTTATACTAGATGCTTGTATATTGGTTTTGTCGCTATGACTCTGGCGGGGCGAATCAAATATACTTATTTTGTTCCAATTTTTATCGTAGTTTTATTTCCGTTTCATTCTCGTATCAAGAATGTGTTATATTATGATGTTGTGGCCGGTTATGATCCGCCTGTATTACGGGTTAGTTCACGCATCGACACGCTGCGATTCCCGTGGCGGGTCGGGGCGTGACAGAGCTTGGTATTAGAGCCATTGTTTACCGGTTCACATAGAACATCATCGTATACCACTTTCTTGAGTGAATTGGGTAGATGAGTTAGGACTTTTGTTGTGTTGTTTGATGTATTGTATGTGTGTTTTCTTTTACGTAGAGGGTATGTTATTATTTTTTATTGTCGTTGTGTGCCAGATGTAGTAAGATTTGTGTTATGTGCATTATGCGTTGGAAAAATTGCATGTTAGTGTGTTATGTGATTCATGATATATGTGTTGTGCGCCAGGTTTTGTGCATTCGTCGTCTTCCCTATTGAGGGCTCTTTTCGATACAGGAGCATCTAGGTCTTTTATTTCTAGACAGTTGGTTGTTAGAGACAACGTTGAGGTAGTGCCTTTACCGGAGCCTTTGTGCGTTGTGTCTCCCTTGGGCAGTTCGGTTTGGTTGTGGGAATATTGTCCCCGTTTCGAGTTTTCCTTATTGGGGTACAACTTTGTGTTTGACTTTATTGTTTTGGGTTTTGAGGGCTATCATTTGATTCTATGGATGGATTGGTTGTCCACTCATCCGGTGATCATTGATTGCTTGCATAGGTCAGTGATGTTAGCGCCACCTGATGCTTCGCCTCGTGTGTTGGCTTGTGAGCCCGATTCAGTTTCTTTGATGTCGAGTTTTCTTAGCTCTCTTGAGATTTCTTGTCCCGACACCAGCTCTGTAGAGGTTGTGTGTGAGTTCCCTGATTTATTTCACTAGATTCCTGGTATCCCTCCTCGTCGTGAGGTAGAGTTTCGGATTGATCTGGTTCCTGGTACTGCACCTATATCTAAATCAGCGTACAAGCTTGCACATAAGCAATTGGAAGAGATGAAAGTACAGCTTGATGAGTTGCTTCGTAAGGGGTTTATTCGGCCGAGCAATTCACCTTGGGGAGTTCCAGCAATATTTGTATCCAAAAAGGATGGATCATTGAGGATGTGCATAGATTATCGAGATCTGAATAAAGTGACCATCAAGAATAAGTATCCATTGCCTCGAATTGATGATCTATTGGATCAATTGAGGGGAGCCGTAGTGTTTTCACAGTTAGATTTGCAGTCTGGGTATCATCAGATGAGAGTTGAGGAACATTCCGTTCCAATTACCGCTTTTCGGACCCGTTATGGCTTGTATGAGTTTCCAATCATGCCATTTGGATTGACAAATGCACCAGCTTTCTTCTTGGGTTTGATGAATAGATTGTTCAGTCCATACTTGGACAAGTTTGTGGTAATCTTCATTGATGATATCTTAGTGTACTCGAGGAGTTTAGAGGAGCACAGAGAGCACATTCGCTTTGTTTGGTAGACACTTAGAGAAAATCAGTTGTATGCGAAGTTCAGTAAGTGTCACTTCTGGGAGCCTGAAGTTCGATTTCTCGGGCATGTCATTTCTAGTGGAGGTATTGCAGTGGATCCCGAGAAAGTCGAAGTAGTGAAGTCTTGGAGACGACCGAGTAGTGTGACGGAGATTCATAGTTTTCTGGGTTTGGCTGGTTATTACCGACGGTTTATCGAGAAATTTTCCCTGATTGCGGCACCACTCACTCAGTTAACTAGGAAGAATGTTCCTTTTGTATGGTCAGAAAAGTGTGAAGAAGCTTTTGAAACTTTGAAGCTTCGGTTGACTTCAGCACCAATGTTGACTATTTCGACACCTGGTAGCCGACTGGTGGTATTTACTGATGCTTGCAGTACAGGATTGGGTGGAGTGTTGATGCAAGGTAAGAAGGTCGTAGCCTATGCGTCTCGACAATTGAAACCCCACGAGCGGAGATATCTGACACATGATTTAGAGTTGGCAGCCGTAGTCTTTGCTTTGAAGATCTGGAGACATTATCTGTATGGTGAGAGGTTCGAGTTGTTCACAAATCACAAGAGTTTGAAGTACCTATTCACTCAGAGGGAGTTGAATATGAGGCAACAACGATGGGTTGATTTTCTTAGTAGCTATGACTTCGAGATACAGTATCAGCCTGGTAGGGCCAATGTGGTTGCAGATGCCTTGACTAGGCGACATGCAGTGATGCCAACCATGATGATTCAGGAGTACCGAACACTTGAGACACTGGTTTCATTTGCAGTTCAACCTACTTTCAGTACAGAAGGCAGCATGATAACGGGTTTAGCAGTTTATCCGCCGTTGATCAGTAGAGTGGTGGAGAGACAGACCTCTGATCCAGTGATTACGATGCAGATATCATATTTGGTAGTTGACACATTCGATGAGTGCCCTACCGATTGGTCGGTGGGTTTAGATGGAGGGTTGCGGTTTCGTGGGCGGCTTTGTGTTCCGTCTGATGAGGAGTTGCGAAGAGATATCTTACAGGAAGCTCATAGATCTCGTTTCACCATTCACCCCAGTGGAACAAAGATGTATCGAGATTTGAGATGTTCTTTCTGGTGGCGTGGCATGAAGAAAGACATTGGCGAGTTTGTGGCACGGTGTGCGACTTGTCAGCAGGTGAAAGCCGAGCATCAGAGACCGTCTGGGTTATTGTATCCATTGGATATCCCGACGTGGAAGTGGGAGTATATCACTATGGATTTCATCGATGGACTTCCACGGTCGAGGAAAGGTAATGAGTCGATATGGGTCATTGTTGATCGGTTGACGAAGTGTGCACATTTCATTCCTGTTAGTATGAATCGGACGACAGACAGTCTAGCGATGTTGTTCATTCGGGAGATAGTTCACCTTCATGGGTCGCCTGTTTCGATTGTATCTGACAGAGATCCGCTTTTCACAGCCTACTTCTGGCAGAGCTTTCAGCAAGCTATGGGTACTAGATTGGACATGAGTACAACTTATCATCCACAGACAGATGGCCAATCTGAGCGAGTGAATCAGGTAGTGGAAGACATGCTTAGAGCATGCATTTTAGACTTTGGGGACAGTTGGGAAGATCACCTACCGTTATGCGAGTTTGCATACAACAACAGCTACCATGTAAGTATTGGCATGGCACCGTTTGAGGCACTCTACGGACGACCGTGTAGGTCCCCTGTTTGTTGGGCAGAGATTGGAGAGTCAGTTGTGATGGGGCCGAATGTGATCAGAAAGACTACTAAGAAGATTGAGCTGATTAGAGCGTGTTTGTTGACAACCCAGAGTAGACAGAAGAGTTACGTTGATAAAAGGCGTAAGGAGTTAGAGTTTGATGTTGGTGAAAGGGTTTATCTGAAAGTTTCCCCGATGCGCGGAGTTGTTAGGTTCCGAAGTCGATGGAAGCTTGCAGCGAGGTATGTCGGGCCATATGAGATTACTGAGAGGATTGGACCAGTGTCCTACAGATTGGCTTTGCCGCAGAGTTTGTTAGGTCTCCACGACGTGTTTCATGTATCTATGTTGCGGAAGTGTTTGGCAGACCCGTCGCAGATTATAGAGCCCGCTGAGGTAGAGATTCTGATGAGTTGACGTATCCAGTGAGGCCAGTAGCCATTGTTGATGATGATGTGAAACAACTTCGTCGGAGGACAGTGAAGTTAGTGAAGGTTCAGTGGAGCCACCGAGCGGGTGACGTGACTTGGGAGCTGGAGGACCAGATGAGACAGAAATACCCCGAGCTTTTCGCCTAGGTTTTCTTGTCGTGGCTTTGTTCGATCTCGAGGACGAGATCTCTTTTAAGGTGTGTATGATGTAATATCTGTGTTTTTTTTAAAAAAAAAATTCGGTCAGGGGTGTACTCAGTAGAGGTGGTGGAGGCACATAGCCACCCACCCTTTAAGAGACAACCCCCCCTTTTTCTTTCTCCTCCTTCTTTTCCTTTTTTCTTCTTTAGTGCGAGTTTTCTCTCACAGCGACGCTGTTCGCCGGGTTCATTCAAGGAGATCGAGCGATTCCTTCGTGGAATCTCGCCCATTGTCTTTCATTTCTTCCCCTCTTCGTTTCTTTTTTGGTTTTTCGCAAAAAAAAAAAAATCAGTTTTCACATTTGGGTTTGGTGTTGCCTAGTTTGATCGGTTTCTGTAGCTCCGATCAGCCGTTGGGAGGGGCCTTTGTGGCGTCATTTGGAGCCCTTAGACCCCACATGCAAGGGTGGTTTCACTACACCAAAAATAGCCATTAGCAACGGTTTGCAACCGTGGGGGTAACCCATTGTCACGGCTTAGAGCCGTGGGCAGTAGAAGCGTCGCGAAATTCCTTTTAACGGCTATAAACCGTTGCTTAACATTTTAGCAACAGTTTTATGCTCGAGGAGGCGTGATAAATTTCTGCATGTAGCCACGGTTATAAGCCGTTGCTAAAATAGTAGCCACGGTTTTAAACCGTTGCTAAATAGCCACGGTTATTAGCCGTTGCAATATGGCCATGGTTTAAAACCGTGGCTACTATGATGGCCACGGTCATAAGCCGTGGCAATGATGATGACCAAGCCGTTGCAAGCGTGCCGCCCACGGTTATAAGCCGTGGCAATGATGATGAGCACGGTTTAATTAAGCCGTTGCGCAAGCGTGTTGTTCTGCAGGATTATATTGAATCACCTGTTGCAGTTCTTCTGACAAGGATCAATGCATAATTGAGACTGACCTGATAGGAATTAGCAATGTAGATCAGAGAATGGTCAAGAAAGAATGCTGAATTGCCACTAGATCAAGCAGAATTGATAGAAGAAATAAAAACAGATTGCATGTATTGATAGAAATTGTAAACAATTTGAGATGTTCATCAGTTTCCCTATGAGCAAAGCTCAATGTACAAAGTGTTTACAAAATGAATGAATGCCTGTTTCTCATATTACTTTATAGACATTGTTAACACAACACTACAATGTATCTAACAGACTTTGTATATAGCACCTAACAGACTTTGTAACACCTAACAGAGCACCTAACAACTCCTCGCACCTGCAGCTCCAGCCCGCACTCGCACTGCCAATTGGGAGCTTAGCTCTACCTGTTTGTGCTGCTTCTAGAAGCATATCTTCCTGAGTCATTCTCTTCTCCTCGCCTTCTTTCTTTCTTTTTATTGGCTGAGTAATTTTAAAAAAACAGTGGTTGTTAGAACTTACATATTTTTTACAAAATATCTTTATGAGCATCATAAATAAGGATTTAACATTAACCACAGTGATGTAGAGGGAAGGAAATGCAGACACGGAAAAAATGAATAGCATACAGCAGGATCTCAATAGCCACCCTTGGTTAAAACTCTAAATAAAGTACAACAGAAGAAGTCGAACCTGACATCTGCATCATTTTCTGCTCCTTCATCTGGCTCAAGTTCCTGATATCATAGTGAAAGACAGAAAATAAGCAATAGAATACATTGAGTCAGAAAAATGCAACCATAACAAAACAGCGGTATACTCACATCTTCATCAAAGTTACTATCAAACACATCAACAGCCTCTCCTTCTTCTTCGTAACTTGTATCATTCTCTTCCTGAAAATTGCCATTCCGAGTTGAATATCACCACCCTAGTTCAGATGAGAGGAAAGCTAGAGATTAGATGATATCTTGTAATATGTTTAAAATAGTTCCATCTGCAAGACAAAGTCTGCAATAAATCCTGCTCTATAGAACTAAGAGATTAGCATGTCAATTACCTCTGATAAGAAGCCCTGCAAGCAAACTTCGCTGCTCCAAGTCCAACCATTTCAACAAAACAAAACATAGCAAATACTGCCAGATATACTGTCAGAAAAAGGGAAGAAAAAAAATCATTAGTTCATGACATTGTTAGGATCTGACCTGGTTTGTGATATGAACTGACCTTGTATCTGTTCTTTCTTGCAGGTTATAGCACTGGCTGCAGATTCAATCAAGCAATCTTCAATTCTAACAGTGATTTGATAAAGGAATCAAGCAATGATCTGCTATAGAAGATAAACTGAAGTAAAGATGAAGAAAGAGTGATTGTATTGTATTTATCAAATGAAATTGTAGATACAGAGAATGTAATAGCAAATTCGAGATTGCTAGTCTCCATTTAGAGCTATTCGAGAGGCTCCACTCTCCTTGAGCAATTGCTCAATGTACAATTTCTCTACAATTCAATCAATGACTCTTTTCTGCTAATGCTCTCTTATTTATAGCACTTATCATATTGACAACTACTCTCACATATATTGACAGCTATTCTTAACAGAAATACAGACATCTAACTGTCATCCTTCCTAACAGAGCACTCACAGTAATAACAGAGCACTAACACCTCACAGACAGAATTACAATGTAATATGAATGAATGAGGAAGGCTGTTCGAGAGGCCTTAGTCTCCTAATGAGCAACTGCTCAAGTGTACATTGTCTGATATCATGAATGAATACCCTGTTATTGCCATTCTCCTATTTATACTAATACCTCACAGAGGTCTTTGCAACATCTAACAGAGCATTTACATTCTAACAGAGCATTTCTAACCACTAACAGAATATACCAACAGAATACTGGAAATAACTAACCTGTGCCAACCGCCCCAATGCAAAGGCTAACATTTCCCTGAGTTGCACGTCTGGAGACGAGCATCTCAATTAAAGGGCGAACAACTCCTCTCTGTACAATGTGAACCTGCAACAACCATAAAAATAAATCATTAAAGAAAGATGGAAGGCAACTAGGGCAATGGTTCAGCTGTATGAATACTCATCTGATCCAAAATCCATTATACAACAACTCAATTCAGAATAACAGTCACACTTTAGGAGCAAGAAACATTATTTGTTTGAAAAACCATCATTTGAGAAAAAATGGTCGGTTGAGACTTGAGAGCTTACAAGGCTTTGATTCAAGGTGCTGAGAGAAAGGGATCAAGACAGATAGCGCAAAGGCGACTGAAATAAGAGAGTGGGAGCGTGGAAGAAATGAGGATAGAGATGGAGGGGGCAAGAGGGAGAAAGACAGATGAACTTTTTCCTTAATGAATTTGTGGAATTCAAAACCCAAAACCCAAACCAATATATAACAAACTCAAAATGATAAGCAAAAAACTTGATTTTCCACAGAAATGTCAGACTGCCAGTTTCTATGTTTAATAGTGCATCTCAACTGTGGGGGCGTCCTGTCTCAAAAGTAAATAAGACCGTTCTGTTTATCAAATATATCTTACATTACTTGGAGAAAATATATTCTAATTTGTGCTTCTACAAAAATAAAGAGAATTCTACAACCAATGCTAAGGCTGGCATTGATCTATCATCACAGGAAACAAGAAATAAAGGATGTGCCCATCTGAAGTTATAGTAATGTAAGACGCATATAGATTCCTCGTTCCAAAATGAAACTATCTTAAATACCTGATTATTGAGTTCAAAATGCTCATCAGAGGATTTCATGCTTCAAAATGAATAATAAAATCATGAACTAACCCTTAACTGATGCTGCTCATCAACTGCCAAAGCATCTAATGGCTAATAGTGTATAGCATTACTCACCTGACAGTGTGTCCCATGCAGTATAAGTTGGGGGCAAACCCACAAACTTCTTTGAAGGATCTTTGGATGAATGTTGGCAAAACTGACCAAAATAGTCCGGTTTCTGCTCCTTCTGCCACATAATTAGAGGAGCTATTTCCATTGAAAGGCTACGAGCATCCATCTGTTGAGAGATCATTATTGATAAGTGATAAGACCAATCATTCATTATTCAAATGTAAATGAAGCTGCTTATAGTGCAGATCGTACCCACAAAAAGCATGCATAAAGAGTTGGTATCAAGCTTATCAAAAAGATCTTCTCCCTCCTTTTTCTCTGGGAAAAATAAATGCAACTGAATCAGAAATGCAGAATAATAAGGTAATAACAAGATCCATGCACTCACCAGTTTTTAACTGCCCTATTGCTTTGTACAGTAAAAGTTCTACTTCAACGATGTTGAAATATCAGATGGAATCCTTACCAAGGAAATCAAACTGTAAGCAGAAAAATCCGAACATTACTTCCATCATTAAAAGCCTCAAATTCACAAATGATTTACTCGTCAACGTACAGAACCAAAACAGCATTGGAAGAATCTTAGATTGTAAATTTGCCATCTACCTGTAACTTGTTCGGAGGAACCAGTTCAACATTTTCCACTTTAAGTGTGCAACAGCCCACTGTCTCTGCCTCATCGTCATCCTGCAAAGACAACAAACCAAAATAAGAACAGCCAGATAAGGCTAAAGTCTAGAAACACTACGCTTTAGTCGCGTGGAGAAATTTTTTTTTTTTTTAAGAGTAAGCCTGTATTAACACTTTTCCAAAGTAAAAAACCTGAAATAGGTCAGAATTACATTAGAAAGGATAGTATACAAGAGATAATGATTAAGAGTAGCATAAATTAAACTGTTTTATATATACCTTCAGTAGCCTTGCCTTCTCATATTTCTCCTTGTCACTTTGACCATTCAATGAACTACTAGCAGCCAAGAAGACATATTTGAACTCTTTTGGATTAATTGGATCGTTCCAAAAGGTTAACCATGTCACAATGTTGTCATGCTTTACTTCTTTCCACCTGTACCAGCAACACACATATTTCAGAACCTGGACAAAGTGTTGAACTAATCCTAATCTAGAAATTCAAACACAAACAACTGAACTCTCACTACTCACCAGTTCATAGTCAATTAAAATTCCAGTAAGCTCTTCAGGTTGGGGTTGTCTTTCAAGATGCTTTGATACACAATGGGAGTTTCCTTTTTATCGACATTAGTGTTCAAGCCTCTTTGAGTATGTAGAACTACATGCCACCCGTCATTTGATTGATCTTTCGAACAAAATACCCCACTTGCTTCTTGAGCTAAAATGAATGGATCCTCTTCCACCTTTCTTTTGTATTTTAGCTTCGACAAGTTTACCATCTCATGGTTCCAAATTGGGTCCACCTTATATGCATTTTTCTTATCTTCCACTATGACCCAATCACAATAGAAGACAGTTTCTTTGAAATCTATGTAGTCTAGCACCAGTATGTCTCTAACAACTCCATACCATTTGACTAGTTGGTCCTTTGGCCTCTTATCTTTCTTACTAGCAACAAAATGAGCAATGGCATCCATGGAGACACCACTATCTTGTGTCACCAAACATTCATCCAAAGAACTTGTCGCAAATGTGAAACCATTTACACAATATTTTGGATATCGGGTTGCCAAAAATTGTGGACCATTGGCTAACCTCCAAAGTGTGGTATTTGTTTCCCCAGCCTTCTCCAACTACATTGTAAAACAAATCATCTTAGAACTGAAATTTGAAAATAAAAAAAAAATTATATATATATATATATATATATATATATATATATATATATATATATATATATGAATAAATACACATTATAAAATACCTCATTACACAACCAAGGAATAAAATCAGTGGCTTTCTCAACATTTTTCCTTGACCCTTTTATTTTACTTTGTGTAGCCAACTCCATGCAATATTCATTGTATTTTCTGCACAAGTTACCATATTATAATAATTCTATATTTCTAGTTATAAAAAAAACTAAAATATTATATATCTTACTCTTCCCAATCACTCGAATCAACAAGTGCATTGAAAACCCATCTTCGAGCTTGTTTAAATTGTACATTATTTAGCATATAGTTTTTTCCTTTATCCAATGGCTTTTCATCGGCATACTCATCATCTACATCAAGCCACTCCTCTTGACTATGTTTGTGAGTTCCGAACCGTGGCTTTGTCATATACTCCATGCAGTATGTAACAGATTCATCTACAATGTATGATTCTGCTATTGATCCTTTTATGTATCTGAAATTTTTAGCATAGTCTTTGTATCGTTTCATTAACCTATCAATCATAAATAAAATGATAAATTAGTATATAATATAATAAGATAACGTGATGTCGTGCACTAAAATTAGACAGAATTATTTACCGCTCAAAGGGATACATCCATCGATATCGAACTGGACCACCAAGCATCGCTTCCTCGGTTAGATGAGCCATGCAATGCACACTTATAGCAAAGAATGAAGGCGGAAGCTCCTTTTCAAGGACACAAATTGCCTCAATCACACCTTTGTGTGCCAACTGAAGATCTGTTTTGTTGATCACTTTAGCACATAAGATATTAAAGAATAAGCTAATTCTTTGAATAACAATTCTTAAATCTTTATCCTTCTTGTCACGAAAAACATGTCTAAGCAAAACTGGAAGTAAATGTTGCATAATGACATGGTAGTCATGTGACTTCAGTCCTCTTAGCTCCAGGGGATTGCCAAGAACGCAATTACTCAACTTGGATGAAAATCCACTCGGCAATTTCAACTCTTTTAGTGTATTCATAAATACTTTTTTTTCTTTGTTGGTCAAGGCAAATGATGCTTTTGGCATTGAAGTTTTTCCCGTTTCATTGTCATGGCTCAACCCATATCTCTTATGAGTTCCCATGTCTTCCATATCTTTTCGAACATTCTCACCATCCTTTGTTTTCTTAGAGACATTAAACAATATGTTCAATAAGTGTTCAATGACATTCTTTTCAGTATGCATCACATCAATATTATGCCGTAGCTCAACAAACTTCCAGTACGGCAAATCAAATAAAATGGACCTTCTAGACCACGGTGGCGCAATGTTATTGGTTGGTTCATCATTGACGTTATCATTATCAACCATATTCTTGCGCTTTTGGCCACTAACCCTACCTTGTGTAGAACTACCTTCCAAAATTTCCACTATCCTTCGTTCAATTTCTTCGCCAGATAATCGTGGTGGAGCACGACGATGTTCAACATCTTTGTTGAATCCCTTGTCATCTCTAAACTTGTGTTTTGTAGGTAAAAAACGTCGATGGCCTCTATAGCATATCTTCCGACTGTTTGAAAGACGTTCAGATTCTACATCATCAACACAAATAGGGCATGCATTATAACCATGAACATTACAACCAGCTAGAGTCCCATAAGCAGGAAAGTCATGGATACCCCAAAACAACATTGCTTTCAACCGGAAATTGCTTTTAGTACACACATCCCAAGTTGAAACACCATCTGCCCACAATTCCTTCAACTCTTCTTCTAATGGCTCCAGGTAAACATCAATATTCTTTCCGGGTGCTTTTGGCCCTGATATTAACAAGGTTAACAAACAAAACTCATTTTTCATGCATAAAGAAGGTGGAAGATTCAAAGGTGCTATTATTACTGGCCAACAACTATAAGCATTACTTAGATTTCCACGTGGGTTAAAACCATCAGTCGATATTGCAAGTCTCAAATTCCTACTATCAGAGGCAAACTCTGGCCATCTCATATTTGTTGAAGTCCATTGTGCTGAATCACATGGATGTCTCATCAAATTCCCATCTGAACAAGCATCCTTATGCCAAGTCATTGCTTCACCAATCCACGGTATGCTAAAAAATCTTTTCAACCTTGGAATCAATGGAAAATACTTTACAACCTTTTTAGCTTCTTTCCTTTATACCTTGCCAGACTCGTTGTCATCGACATCCACATAAACCTTATACCTACCAGAACCACATTTTGGACAAGTAACCAGACCCTCATATTCTTTCCAATAGAGTATGCATCCATTGGCACATGCATGTATTGTCTTACATTCCATCCCCATATCTTT
Source organism: Berberis vulgaris (assembly GCA_963556465.1). Lineage (NCBI taxonomy): Eukaryota > Viridiplantae > Streptophyta > Magnoliopsida > Ranunculales > Berberidaceae > Berberis > Berberis vulgaris. The sequence goes on from OY747133.1 coordinate 57,839,884, forward strand.
AATTGTGTTTTTCATGTTTGGGTAGTTATCTGGCAAATTACAATCATCCGGCAATAAGGTTTTTAGCCATTTTAACAACATCGTCACACTATTACCACTCCAACTAAAACGAGTCTTGAAATTCTGCAATTCAATAATGGTGGACAACGTGGTCTTATCCTTAGGACACCCATTGTACAAAGGCACAGTCGCTTTTTCCTTATACTTTTGATACTTCTTGTTCATAACTGTCTCAGGTTCACAAGAAAGTTCCGGACCACCTTCTGGATTACCGCCAAAACATTCTTCGACGATGTCATTCAAGTCATTTATCCCATCATCAGCCTCCACAGTTTGCATGTTGAGGAATACATCATCAACTAGGTCGCTCATCCTAGGATATTCAAAGGCATCATCAGGTTCAACCACTTCTGTCATAGGTACACCAATCACCTGCTTGTTTATATTCTCTCCATGATGTATCCACGTGACATAATTGGTATCAATGTCATGGCTTAACAAATGAACACCTATGTCGTCAACACTAATGTTTCCCCTCGAGTTCCTACATCGAACACATGGGCAAGGAAAAAGACTCTCTCCATTTGCATTATCCTCAACAAACTTTTGGAATTGTCTAACACCGTTTATATACATTGCACTTCCCCGTTTGTTCATCCATGACTTGTCTAAAGGAATTGTTGACATTTCTACACACAAAAAATTAAAAGATTAACTTTAGTCAAACACTCATGAAAATTAAAAGATTGAGAGTGACACTTTTACGAGGATAACCTCCATAGGAACCATACCATGAGGAGGCTATCTTCCCCTTAATCATCTCCCTTTGAGGCACATGAATTGGCATAAGAAGCAAATTAGTTTACTAGAATAATATCTAAGAGTGTCTGCTTAATCAACTATATGCATAAATTTAGTATACTCATGGAATAATGAATATAAGCTAGAAGATAAGGAAAAAAAAGAACCTTTATACTATATGCATAAATTTAGTATACTCATGGAATAATCAATAACTTAGGGATTCTGGAACCTTTAGACTAACACAAAGTTGTACATATGCACATGTATTTTCGATATTCTTAGGTCATCTGATCTTTTTTGATTTATTGTGATATATATTTTCATAAATAAAAATGCAGAAAACAAAATAATGCAGAGCATGTATCATATTATTTGGATATCTGATACTCTGCAACTTGTTTTTAACTTTTGGCGGATTATAGAACAGAATAAACATGTAATCCCTGTTCCCTAGTCCATTTTGTTATTCTAATCATCCTCATATGTACTGGCAAATCCCTGCTCCCTAGTCCATTTTGTTATTCTAATCCCTGCAGTTTTAGTTTTAGTTTGCTGGCCTGTTGCTGCTTGCAGCTTGTGTAAGCAGCAGTTGTTGCTGACTGCCAACACGACAAAACCAGTGTGATAAGTTGTATAGCTAACAAACATCATGAAGAAATTTGGCTATTTTTGTTATCCATTTTATTGTTAAAGTTTAAGATCAGATTGGTAATTAATTATATATATATTTCACAAGTCATAAACTTTCCCCAAGCATTTCCAATCTTAGTTTGGACAGCATAGTTTAGCAAAAATTTGACCCACCTCGGATTTTGATTTCATCTTTTATCTTTAGTAGTCGAACAGAATCAATATAATTTTGCCAACACTTGAGGCCTCTATATGCATTTCAACACATGTTACAAAATCAACACTATATCCATCGTGCTTACGCAGCCACTTAGGCACTATGTGCGATTTTGCTTGCTACAGATGTGTGAACACTACTCATTGGTATATAGGACTACTTTAAGCGTCTCTGAACTTGACATCTTAACACAACAATTATCCAAGATTATTAATTAATTAGTTAATCTAACACACATTTATGATTGCCTAACAAACAAATAATTACCAGTTTCTGATGTACCGTGTGCTTAACTATCTTGGTAAAGTATGTTCAATCAATCCACTTTAAGTGTGTTGTGTTATTAAGTTAATCATGATTGATTGTGATTGCGATGTGAATCTAGCTATTAGAGTTCCACACGCATAGTCATCGCCTACTAGCTCTATGTATATCATGGCCTGTCATCTAAAATTGTTAGAAATGCTAAATTTTACTTTCAAGACACTACAACTGATTTGAGTTACATAATAATTGATTACAGGAAGAGAACCCCCCCAAGGAGGTGGGGGTCTTGATTTCACAAAATTATTCTCTTTATTTCACCCTTTCATCAATAGTTTCATCATCCAGTCGACATCCAATTCTAAAAATGTGATTCTCTAATATGGGTAGCTACCTAGGTAATTCTCTCCTGTATGACCTCTCTTCTATATTGTCTAATCCATTCATCATTGCATGGAATTACTTGCACAGAAATTTCTAAGCCATGTCTTGCCCTAACTTGTTCTAAAGAATGTACTCCCCGTATCATGGTTTGGGGTTATCCAAACTTTCGCAGCACAATAATATCCCAAAAGTAACAACTCATTCACCATATCTATTGCTTCATCCTTGTTTTTTTAAGTAATACCAATGCATTGAGATGTTTATTTTCCATCTTAAATAATATGAATTTTGCAAAAAAATCTAAACATATACTTCTAGGGAATAACTGAGACCACAATTTGATAATCTAGTTTAAGAGGTAAAAACAACAACATAATATAGGCAACAAAATAGAGGTTGCTTATGTCAGGCATGCTCAACAAGTGCGTCAACATATCCTCATTATCAAACAACACAACACCCATTCACTGATCACAGTATTGGTGGGGGTGATAAACCCTAAAATGAACCCTTTGACTCTGATTTTCTAAGGAACCCTAAAATGAAAATGGAAGGAGGCGAAACCAAACCTTGAAATTTTGAAGCTCTCTCTGACTCTGATTTTCAAGCTCCTCGATGTCTCCTCTGCGCCAAACCTCTCTCTGACTCTGATTTTCAAGCTCCTCGATCTCTCATCTCCTCCTCGCCAAAGCGCGAAACTGCTCCTTCCAAAGCGCGAAACTGCTCTCCTCTCCACTGTTTTTCCCCAATTTTTTTCGCCAAATCGCGATACTGCTCTCCTCTCCACTGTCTGTTTTTCCCCCATTTTTTTTGCCAAACCGCAGTCTCCTCTCCACTGTCTGTTTTTCCCCAATTTTTTTCGCCAAAGCACGAAATTATTTTCGCCAAAGCGCGAAACTGCTCCCTCCAATTTAAGCGCGAAACTATTTTCTATAGCCACGGTTTTAAACCGTGGGCAGCTATAGCCACGGTTTTAAACCATTGCAACTTTTTTTGGTGTAGACGATTTTATTTTATTAGCCACGGTTTTAAACCGTTGGCCGTTATAGCCACGGTTTTTAGTCGTGGCAAATAAACCAACGGTTTAGAGCCGTGGCCACCTCCCTGTATGACCTCTTTTTTTGGTGTAGTGTTTCGAGGTTGGCCGGTTTTTTCAAAAAATCAGGGTGCATGTTCGTTTTGAGGGTTCTTCGGCGTGAATTCGGACTTTGGGAGCGTGGGTGAGCCTCACATTCGTGACTCCGAGTGTTCTTAGACCCATTTCCGGGCTGTTGTGCGGTTTGGAGGCGATCAGACCGGAATAGGGAGGGTTTCGGCGAGTTTTCGCCAAACTTTGGGTTTCGGCGGGGTGTTTGCCAAATTTTTATTGCCTGTAAGTTTTTCTTTCAGTCACGCGCCACTTGTAATTTATTTATTTTTCCAGTTTTCGGCTAGTTTGCTCACTTTCGAGTCCGCCTTGCAGTTTTAAAATTTTCCTTGGTCCCGCATTCGTGGTTTTGCGTGTTAGGAGTTTCGACCGGTAGGAATTGGGTTTTGAAAACCCATTCCGCCCAGGTGAGTGGAATTATAATATTATTTTGAGAAATAATTATTTAAAATCCCGAATTTAATTTTTACATTATACCGTCAATTGTGTATAATTGAATCTAAATCCGAAAATTGGGGTTTTCAGATATTTCGATGATTGTGTTGGTTATTTGTGAATGAATTTTGGGGTGATTAGGCTTTGGTGTAATGACATTGGACTTGTATGCTTCGTTTTCGAGTTTGCATAGTATGTCATGTTTTACCGTGGATTGCCGAGTCTTGAGCATGTATGATAATCGACTTGAATAAATTTATCGTGGTGAATTGGGTCATGTTGGGACCCTGGCATAGTCGTGGTTTTATAAAAAATGTTGAATTGATTATGATTGCACGTCTGTTACCTTAGATTATGTACAGACTCGTCATTTGTGCATGTGGATGTTAGTATAAGTGTCTTTACCCCGCTGTAAAGCCTGTTGTGCCGATGCTTAGGAGCTTGCTCGCATCGTGAGTTGGATGGTGCTTGAGATGACTCGCACCTGACATTGAGGACGCTATTGCATGTGGCAAGCTTGCTGAGGTGCGGTGAGCTCCCACACGCACTTGCCACTATAGAGTGCAGTAGGACGGGGCCCGGAGGACGTGCTTTGGAGATTACTCGCTTTCCCTCCCAGCGCGCTTGAGTTTGATTGTGTTAAGTTGGCCGTGTTAGGCCAGTCGTTCGGGATGTTTGAGTTTGTATCCTGGCAGATGGCACCCCATTAGGATACAAACGAGCCCGAAGTGGTACTGGTGCTCGTTGTGTGATGTGTCTGGGTGAGACACATTCGTAGGGTATGCTGATACCTACGATATGAGACACTTATACAAAATTTTACAGAATTTTTGGTTTCGACTTGATTGCTATACCTAGGAGACTAGGAAGAACCATGAGATCGTCTTTATTTTCATCACTTGATATTTACCATGTTTGAATCACGTGTAATGATCGGCATATATCGTAAACTTGTAGTTATTGTTGAATCTGAAATGCTTGTGTTGTTGCTTGAACTTAGAAATATTATCTTTAGAGATACGGTGTGATTTAGACTTTAGGACTTGTTACTTATTCTTTATGGTCTGGCATGATATTTCCTTGTATAGTATTCTGTTATTTGTATTTAGTTCGCTCACACCAGCTAGCTTTGTGCTTTACTGACCCCGCAAGGGGTGTGCTTCTATTGGAGTGCAGGCGGTGTTGGTGTTTCTGCTGATCGTGGCGCTTAGGCCCTGTTTTCCGTTGTAGGAGCGTTTTGTGCTGGTTGGTCGTGTCCACCCTGTACGGGTATGTTTTGCTTCATTTGTGTTATCAGGTGTACTATATTGTTATACTAGATGCTTGTATATTGGTTTTGTCGCTATGACTCTGGCGGGGCGAATCAAATATACATTTTTTGTTCAAATTTTTATCGTAGTTTTATTTCCGTTTCATTCTCGTATCAAGAATGTGTTATATTATGATGTTGTGGCCGATTACGATCCGTCTGTATTACGGGTTAGTTCTCGCATCGACACGCTGCGATTACCGTGGCGGGTCGGGGCGTGACAATTAGGGTGGCTAGAAAAAGCGAATCAAATGATAGCTAGGGTGGTCAAAAAGTTTTTGGGTGTGAGCCAAGCGTTTGTTGGGTCGTTCCAAGGAAAAAGTGAGATGGAAGGATGACAATGACAAAATACACAGATCGAGTATCCCTAGATGATTGCTAATAATACATACACAAGCAATAATTACTTCTAAACCACATAAATGCCAAATCTAATCAAACAATGTTTCAATGGGATTTTATCTTGGTAATCTGTGAAGGAAAAAATTGATCGAAACCAGTGAGTGTCACGTTGTTATCTATTGTTGCCTGATTAGATAGGGTGCTAAAAATGATCCTAAAAGCTTGTATCCAACAGTACAAAGTCCAAAATCAAGAGGTCGAAGTTGCGCTTGCAAGAAGCCCGATTAATTCATAAGTAATAAGAGATCACGTGGTCTAATTAAGAACTATACCTGTACTACCGCTATATAGACCAATTGATATGAGAATGATGTGTGTCAAATACACACTTAGGGTGTGTGTTGCTAGCCAAAAATGTTAGTTGCACCACGTCCTTATTTGGTTTGCAGCTTACTAGTGACTCGACGTACTGGGTGAGTTACCCACATGGCATCAGCCTCCCGAAATTCATTAAATGATTAAACCTAACGTCACATTTAGCTTTGGTTGACCCAAAATTGAGCAGATTCACCTTGGTCTTAGTTGTCTTATGAACACCATTTTAATTGGTTCTAATCGTAGTTGATTTTATTATCTGCCCTGGTTTTTACAAAACTGGAGTGATGAGGTGGGTGATGAAATCCCACTAATTTCAAAAACAGGGCTAGGTCTGCCCTTTCTGTTTATAGTAGTTTATTAACATAGGCAACCACGCAGTTCGTTAAGATGCAAAAACATAAACAAACACCAAGCAATGTCCAATCAAATTTCACTCAGCACCCAAGCAACTAAAACAATGTCTGAAAGGGATACTTAGTAACTTGTGAGCTCAGACACAAGGTCTCCACCATAGGGGTAGAAAAAAGTGTTCTTTGAGAGGTACTCCTCCTTGGTTTAAGCAATTGTCCCACCCCCCCCCCCCCCCCCCCCCCCAAAACACCACGGCTTGTCCACTACAAAAAAGTTAGCTCTTTTTAAAAAAATCAAAATTTTTTATTTTTTATTTTATTTTATATATTTCTGACTTCAATTGCTATCTAAATGAATAAACACACAATCAAGCAATTACAGATGCAAAGATGTTTAATGGACTTGGTCAAGAAGTCAAATTTTTCTATTTTATTTTTTTTATTTTTGTTTTTTCTTTTGTTTTTGTTTTTTTTTTTGTGAAAGTGAATTAATTCTAACCTAAAACTAACAATTAACCAATTACCAAAATAATGTGTAACTATTACAAATTGCACTCAACCATTCGAGGCATATTGAAAAAATATTAAAGAGTAAACTCTCTTCCTCACTATAAAGTAAAAATAAAATAAAATAAAATATAATAAAAATTTATCTTCAAGCAAGACTTAGGCAATTTCGCAGCTTTCACACACTTTTCCAAATGAATTTGTTTAACAGGCAATCGATCTAAAAAAAAATTATAGAAACTCAAAGACTCGTCACTGAATTTACTGTAAAATTTCCAAGGTGAATCGACATTGTTTGAGCCGTCTGTTCCTGTGTTGTTTTTGTTATATGCTGAATATTACCCGAAAATGCATAAAAATGAGAAAAATATTAAAGAAAATTAAAAAATTAAAAATCTTTTCTATTGTCTTCAAAGCTGTATCTTCAAGAATGTCACCTTCACCAAATGACGGCAGCGACACCATTTGATTGATGTCAAAAACCGACATTAATATCGTTGCATGATTTTTTACATCAATCAAAGAAATATTTTTTGTATTATTTTTAAAATTTCCTTTAAGCTACAATACACTTCAACAATGCATAGTGTAAGTAGGAGTTATCGACTACTTCATTTGGATTAGAGGACAATATTTGAATTTCAATTTTAAGAATAGAGAGAAAAACAAAATAATAGATGATGAAATGTTGAGAGATGGTATGATTTCAAAACAAAATAATTAATATGTAATGAAAATGAAATGTAGAGAAATCTCAAGGGTATGAGAATTATCCATTCCAACATAATGATATTGTATAATGTAATTTAAATTTCTCCCAAAATACTCAAATCACATGATTTTTCAACCTATATGACTTGAGTTGTGAGATTTAAAGAAGTAAAAATCTTTTTATTTTCCCTCAAACTTTAACAAAATTCATTGTTTTATTTCCAAAACATTAGTGGATTTTGAGTAAAATAAATAAACGTGTTGAAGTGAAATGAGGAAACATGTTTGAGTGAAATAAGGAAATGTATTGGACTGAACTAAGGAAATGTGTTGGAGTGAAATAAGGAAACATGTGGGGGTGAAATAAAGAAATGTGTTGGAGTGGAATAAGAAAATGTTTTGGTGGAAAACAAGGAAACATGTCGTGTAGAGTTTTTTTTTTGCTATGATAAAGTTAGTCATGTGGATGTCCAAATCTTTATGTTGAATTTCTCGGGATCCGTAGTTATTGATGCTTTGTGGGCTTGACTTCATGGGTCTTGGACTTGAAAATATTGGTCTTTATCAATGCATGTGAACTCCCAATGATCTTTTAGTGGTTGAATTTAGCCTTATTGTGTCAGTTTGTGTATGATTTGAGATTAGTGCTTAAATTTCTATAAATATACGTAATGAGATATTTATATTGAATAATTAGACTTAGCAATTGTATATTTAGGAGTGTAAAAATTGTTGTTTTGGATGTTTATCAATGAGGAAAAGGTGTTATAGGTCCGCCCCCCAACCAAAAAGCAGAAGAAAGAAGTTATAGCCTCGGAGAAACAAATAGTCGTGAACCAATCTCGATCTAGGATGGGTTGCCCCGACTACGGTTGCCCGAGTTCTTGCTCCAGCTCCTAAAACTTTCGAGCCCGTCCCTTTTTAATCCAAAGGCAAAGGTAGTCGATCTACTACTTTTATCTTGCCAATTTTGTGTTTTATGCTTTCCCTTCTAAATGCTCTCTTACTTTCTATGTACGTTGACCTCCCTTTGTTTAGCACAATCCCAGTTCACCAAGATGGTTCAACGAATGAACGCTCACGAGGACAAAGTGCCATCCATGATTCTTATGTCACTTTTGCCATATTGGAATTTACTCAGCTTGGTCGAGACAAGAAGTATGTATATTCCGTCGGAGGTCTCTCTGGCATTCTGCCCAACTTGACTTTTGGTAATTTCGGATTGTTATGTGCTCATCTATGTTTGTTTTCTTATAATCCTTTTGACTCGATGTCTTTTGTTTTTCAAGTTTAACTGCTTCCTTCACTTATCAGAAATACTATAGAGGAGTTCCAAGAATCCTTGGTCGATTCCAGAGTTGAAGGCGTTGCATTTCAAGTCCCTGTCTGAGAAGAACCAGAAGAAGGAGACTGAACTGACAAGGTGAAGAATAAAGCTGAGACTGCGAAGGGCGAGCAAGGAAAGTAACAAGAGAAGTTTGAATCCAATAAGGTTCACATTGGCAAAGGCTGCTAGCAATAAGTAGAAGATCGTGGCTATATGACAGCGTAAGTTCCTTATTCTGGAGACTCGTAATGAAAACCTGAAAAGGAAAAAAAATGTTTTCTATCGCCGACGCTTTCAACTTCCATCGGACTCCAAATTTGAAAAGTCTGCACCCCATGGCGCTTGGCTGGCCGAAGAAGCAGCTTGGGAGGAAGCATACCAAGCTCGGCTTGTAGGTATTGGAGCTCAACCCAACCCATCATAATATGTTGAGGCAGTTAAATCAGCCAGTACCGAGAAAGTTTTGCCTTTTGAACCCACTTCTGATAAAAGTCCAGCGATGATGCTGGAGCTGAGAAGTGCGGGAGATGGTGAGGCTACAGTCCAGGGTATAGTTCTGCTTGCTCATTGTGTCATTTCTCTGATTTCTCTTGAAGTCTAATTTTTCCTATTCTAAAGACTTGTTAGTCTAGCCCCGGAAAATTCTAGGGGTCGAGGGAGGGAACGAGGGAGGGAGCGAGGGATGGGTGAAAGCCATTCATCCGCCTCGAGATGAGCGTCATCGCACATCTCAAATTTGATGCGCTTATCTCGAAGCAGATGGGTGGTTACCACCCATCCCTCGCCGCCTTTCCCTCGCTCCCTCCCTCGCTCTGTAGCAAAGCTCGTCTAGCCCCTGTTCTAGACCTAAATTTTGTTTTGAAGTAAATCACTATCTTCTTTCTTGGATTAACATGCAAGTAACTGCTATTATGTTTTATATATTACTTGTATTGGGAATCAATGTTTTTCTTCTTCCTTTATGTTACGCAATGATATAGACTGTACTATAGTTGCCCCCATGAAAGAATGTAAAGCGAGGGACAAGGGTTTCATTCATTTATGTGAGACAAAAATCCATCATCGATCAAGAAGATGATTGAGATATTTGATTTTGTAGTTGATCATTGGAACATGTGCAAGAATTCAGAATTTCAATTATAGAGAACAATATTAAAGTCGAGTAGAGGAGGCCATATTTGCAGGCTAACATCAACCATTACCTAAGTTGTATCAAAGATGTCAACCCCGAGCAACCACTCCTGAGGCCAGGATGAGATGATACACCCAAATTTACCAAAGGCACCTTAATATGAATATGATAAGATTAAATGGGTTAGTGCATCAACAACCGTAGAGACGAGTAGCTGAGTAAAAAAAAGGTTGCAAATAAATATTTTTTTAAAATTGAGTCAATGTACAAAATAAATGAAGTAGTATAGTCATTTAAAGTAAATAAATGAAGAAAGCCATTGAATTAAGTTGACTTTCAGGCAATCAACAACAGTTTTTCTTAAAAAAAAAAGGAGTGAGGCTAGCTGTTGAGGAAATCCGCGAGGGAGGGAGGGAGGACCCTCCATCTCCCTGGCGATGTGTGCCTTCCTTCCACTGCACGCACCGCGAGGGGGATGGAGGGTCCTCCCTCCCTCCCTCGCTGGTTTCCTCGACAATTAGAATTTCCAAAAAAAAATATGAAAAATAAACAAAGAAGTACCATTGGTGGATGAAGAAATTCAACTCCCCAATTTAATTGTCTAACTGTATCTCAGTTGAGTTGAGATAGATTGGCTAGGAACTTGGCCGAGCTTAGATATGTTGTTAGTTATATAACTCCCCAATTTAGAAACAAATTCAACTCCATCCTTTAATTATCTAAGTATATCTCAGCCGAGCTTAGATACGTTGTTAGGGAACTCGACCCAATTGGGGAAGAAATTCAACTCCCAATAAAATTTTCTTAGCGTATTTCAACTGAGTTGAGATATGTTGTTAGAGATTTTTGACAATTGAGGGAGAAATTCAATTTCCGATAGAAATATCTAAGTGTATGTCAATTGAGCTGAGATATATATTGGTAGGAAACTTGACTCAATTGGGGAAGAAATTCAACACCCCATTTAGATTTCTAAGTATATCTTAGCCGAGCTGAGATATGCTGTTAGGGAATTCAGCCCAATTGGAAAAGAAATTCAATTCTCACAAATTTCCTAAGTGCATCTTAGCCGAGCTGAGATAGACTGACGGGGTACTCGGCCCAATTAGGGAAGAAAATCAACTCCCCTCCCTCCACCAATTTTTTTTTTTGAAGTGTATCTCAGCTAAGCTGAGATATACTGCTAGGGAATACGACCCAATTGGGAAGAAATTCAATTACAGACAAAATTTCTAAATGTGTATCTCAGCCGAGCTGAGATAGATTGGCTTAGTACTCGCCTTAATTAGGGAAGAAATTCAAACTCCCCCAAATAAATAAAAATAAAAATAAATTCTAAGTGTATCTCAGGCGAATAGAAATAGGCTATTACAGAATTCAGTCCAATTGGGGAAGAATTTCAACTTCCCACAAAATTTCCAAGTGAGATGGACTGGCGGGGTACTCATCCCAATCAAGTGTATTTCAGCCATGCTAAGATATGTTGTTAGGGAATTCAACACAAATGAAGGAGAAATTCAATTCCCACACAAATATCTAATGGTCGGTTTGATTGCACGAAAAATAGACATGGAAATTGAAACTATTTCCATGAATTCAATTATGAGGCATCCCCCCTCGAAGTTGGATTATAGTGAGTAGTGGGAAAACATTCTGACGAAGAATCGATTTCCTGTCAGTAAATAGACAACCAAACAGCGAAAATTTGCATAACAAGGGAAATGGATTCAATTTCCGAAGGAAAATGGCTAACCAAACATACCCTAAGTATATGTCAACTGAGCTAAGATATATTGACATGGAACTCAATAAAAAAATTGGGAAAGAAATTCAACTCCCCAATTAAAATTTTAAGTGTATCTCGGCAGAGCTGAGATATGCATTTAGGAATTTAGCCCAATTGGGGAAGTAAATTCAAGTTTCCACAAATTTTTTGTACATCTTAGCCGAGCTAAAATAGACTAACAGGATACTTGGCCCAATTAGGGAAGAAATTAAACTCCCCCTACAAAAATCGAAGTGTATCTCAGATGAGCTAAGATATGCTGTTATGGAATTCAGCCCAATTGGGGAAGAAATTTAATTTCCCACAAATTTTTTGAGTGCATCTTAGCCAAGCTAAGATAGTCTGGTGGGCTACTAAGCCTAATTACGAAAGAAATTCAACTCCTCCAAAAACACATTAAGTGTATTGCAGCGGAGCTGAGTTATGTTGTTACAGAATTCAGCCCAATTGGAGAAGAAATTCAATTTCCAACAAATTTTCTTAATGTATCTAAGCCGAGCTGGGATAGACTAACAAGGTACTCGGTTCAATTAGGGAAGAAATTCAACTCCTCTATCGAGGGTTGAGTCCACTATCCTCAAGATTTGACAGAGCTGGACTCTTGATGTGGGGTGAGAGCTAAGTACATTGTCTTCTAGATGAGATGAAGCTGAGCTCACGCCCTGAGAGGAAGGTAAGCCCACAGTCCCCAAAATAGAAAACTTAGTAAGTATGAAAGGCAAAGTAGAAATTCAGTAAACATGGATGATTTCCTCCAATATTATGTTTGATCAAGAACAAGGAAGCAGTGATGCATTATCTTGAAGAAGTAAACTAAAATTTAACAAAACAAGTTCAAGTTATTTGTGGGACGCAGTGAAAACCTTTTTTACAACAAAAAATTATGTACAAGGTTTCCTCTATCATACGCAAACTCAACCATAAAACTTCTTGAGGTTGTGAATGTTCCAAGGGCGTTTGATCTGAAGTCCACCAATAGCTGAGAGTTGATACGCTCCCTTTGTCAAAATCTCTACTACTAAGCAAGGGCTTTCCAAAGCTAAATCATCTTTGACAACTTTGACAACTTTCCTGCATTCATCTTTTTGTTGTTCTAGAAAACCTTTCTCAAAGCTAAATCTTCTACTTCCAAAGTTTTTTTTATCTGACATGCTTCTAATATTGGCGATGCAAAGGCTTGTGATACTCTTCCATCCGAATGGCGGCGACATCGTTGTGTTCCTCCAAAATTTTAACAACGAACACCCTAGAGGTAGTCTCCCCTCCTGTATCAAGTAGATGTTGTCGAGATGTAGATACTACATTCTCAGTGGGGATAACTGCTTCCATGATGAATGCCAAAACAAAAGAATAATCTCCTGTAAATCTTCTGTCGTGTCTTGTAAGCCTACAAAATCACAAACAATTTCTAAGTGCACTTGGATTTCACAGCATCTAACTGGCGTCTGATGTTTTCCAATATAACTTGGTTGGACACCTCGGTCGACCCTTTCCCTTGAGAATACAAGGGGGCGGAGTGTAGTAATTTGACTTTGTGCTTGTCATAGAAGTCAACAAATTTGTTATCCGAGAACTTTGGTCTATTGTCCAAGATCAAAAGGCATGGGGCAAGCCGAATTGTATGATAATCTGGCTCCAAGGTAGAATTTGGCCCCTATTAATTCTTGCGTTAAACGGAAACAACATGCCCGCTTTCTTCTTCAGACTAGAAGGAAAAGGCAAGCATCTAAGGTTCTAAACCTTTGGGGCACTCCAAGGTGTTGTCCTCTTTCAAAAGTGGACAAGAAGGTCCATTGGGTCGGGCGTCCCATCACACATTTCTAATTGGGGGTGCCTGAAAACATGCAACATCTGTTTTCTCCTTATCTCAGCGAATAATGGAGAAGTCTTGAGCTATTTGAGGGCCTCTCTTGCCAAAGCGCCGCCTACCCATTTATTGATAAGTCGAGAGTCATTGGAACTCTACCTCACTCATCTCATGAGTTTTCTGACCATTTCTAGAGTCAAAAGTGCTTTTTTTTAGATTGAGGGGTTGTGACTTTCCTTTGCCCAAAGATTTTGACGTGGCTTTCTCATCCAGTCCCCTACTAGAGTCGTGATCTTCCTCGGGTCTCTCTCTATCTACAACTACTTTTCTCAGCTTGTTATTATTTTTTCCGTGCAAATTCCAATTGTCATTGAAGCAGAACCAAATCAGGAGAGCGGACACCTACAGGTTGAGTCCTTTTAGACATGGCCTGCTTGTTTTTAGATTTTGTACTGGTCGTTATTTCATAAGGATCCGTCATAGAAGAAATTCTATGCACATCATCCCATAATCTCAGACCACTGATTTTGGCTGCTTGAGAACATTGTGCTAGATGCATAGACGTTTTTGAAAACGCCGATCTAGGTGGCATCCTTATGTAGAGGGTTGGAGAAGTGATTGCGAGCCTTTAGTGGTAATCATATTTTCCCACAGACGACACAAGGCTCGAAATTACTTATCCACCTTCTACAAAAGCTTACCTTTCTCCCTTTCACTCTCTCAAGTGATTCACCAACCCTTACATCCAATGTTATCCTCCCCTTATATAGCCAAGAAGACTTTTTCAGTAAGTTATTTACATAAATATCTAAGGGGGAACGTTCTCTTACACATATATATCCTAACTTATGACATTTCTTACATGCTATTACTGAACAAAAATATTTCCTTCCACCCTTGAATTCACGCCCATGGTCCGAGCCTGAATTCTAGGCCCAAGGGCCGAATTCATTGCTGCAACTTATTTTCGATCTTTTGTCCTTGACCGAGCACAAAGCCAATCTTCCTTACATATGGTGCTATTCAATCTTACTAGATTTGGTGCCCATAGTTGCTTGTTCAAGTTGAGATGTCTGGAGCATGATTACGTGTCATGGGTTGTTAATGTCCAATGTGGTAGTCACAACCATTCATGTATGTTCCCAAGTTTAGTTGGGGGCTGGTTGACATTACTTAAGCCTAAAATGGATTTGTGGATAGCAAATGTTCCAAGAAATATCACTCCAATGTAAACTAGTGAACGACAATGAAGATTCAAGAGAAAATGAATACAACGGTGTTTAGAAGGGTGTGCCCTAATCACAGCTTATCCTAAATAAATTTAATAAATAAATGATAGCACATACCTGTAAAAAGGCATTGACACTAGTCCTAGTGAGCTTGACATCAAGATTAGGATCATCAGCCAGAACATCAACCATGTCCTTAGCAACCCAATCCTCTCTCTGAGCATTATGCTCATTGATTACATGATCCAGGAACCTATCAAACTTTTCACCCAGGACCTTCATGCGCTCACGTACCCTTGTATGTCAAAGAACCGAAGCCAAGGTATTGAATCCCCAATATCCAACACCCCATTGAGTAAAAGCAACTCATCCAACATCTTCTCGAACTCCTCAGGTGAAAAGACAGTTATAAAATCATCTAAAAATTTAGATGGAAACCCACCAAAATCATTCAAAAAGCAGGTTTTAGCAAATTTTTTATTGCCTTTGATCCCGTTGGGATGGGACGAGGTTGGGATGAGGTCTATCCCGTCCCGATCCCGAATGTACGGGATGTGATAGGGATGAGATCCATCCCGTCCCATTCAGTCTCGTGCTCACCCCTATTCTCAATTGCTCTTCAAGATTAATTGCTCATGATTTGTTGGGTTATTTACCATTTGGCCCCTATTAATTCTTGCGTTAAACATGCACAGAGCTACTTGGGGGCAAATGGAGGCACTTGCCCCACTGACTTTTGAATTTTTTTGAGTTATTTGCAATTTGCCCACCTTTGCGACTCTAATGAAGACGTCCTGCCACCCCTTTTTCTCTCCCTGTGTTCTCTGCAACGCCGATGACCCTGTTCTGCACCATTCCTCTATTATGCTCCCTCTATCTGTTTACTGCGACACCGACAACTGCCCCGCCTCCTCCTCTCTTCCTCTCCCTCCCTTTTTGCATGATTTAGTTATTTTTCCCACCACCGCCACTAGCAACCTCAACCTCTCTGCCTGCTTTGAGGAAGAAAAAAGGGTTTTAAAAGTATTTTCTCGGGATGAATTCGTATATTGAGGTCTAGTTTTTTTGTTTTATTCATAGGATTTTTCTAGAGATACATAAAAATTTTGATCCATTAACTTTCCCTCAAGATACATGTTTGTATCTTGAGGTTCATCTGTGAGTTATTGTAGGACATTTTTGTAATCAATGTGAGCCTTTTGACAGTCAATGCACATTGACTACTAGTCCTGGGGGAGATTGCGATAGTAATTAATAATAGGATAACCTCTAATTAGTTATTTATGATAGGTGGCAAATCGCAAACAACCAAATTTTTTATCCACATATAATTTTACATTTGAAATTAATTTTGCCTCTTAACTTTATATACCAATTTGATTTGCACCTCATATATTTATCTTTTGTGTTCATACTAAGTAGCTTGTTAGATTCATTTTCTTCCCCCATAGATTAGATAAAGTTTTGTTTAGTAATTTGTGTTTTGTATAGTTATTTATTTATTGTTCGATTTAAAAAAATTTATGTTAAAGTAATTAATTAATATATTATCATTAATTAACTACGACTCTTCACTCTGCCCCCCCCCCCCCCCCCTCCCAAAAAAAAAAATTTGGATCCGTCACTGCTTGCATATTCATGCTTGGGTGCCATTAATTTACGAAATTTCATTGGACACCCAAATTGAGCCTTGACTAACCAAAAACATCTACTGGTGTTATAAAGTCAAAATTGCCCTTCGTCAAGGATCACATGTAACTAACTTGAGCTGTCAGCACAATCTTATCACCTAGACGTTGGGGGTAACTAAAGCCCTTAAATACCCATGAATATTTTCTATTACTACTCCACGTCATTCTCACATAAGGAGTCTCTTCTTCGATTGACAATTCAAAGACATGTTTTCATTGTAATTTAGATGGTCATTGGTACAAGGAATGTCCTTGGAAAGACACCTTATGCCAAAAGGATACTCAATACTAAGGCAACTCTTGAAATCTCAACAATTATGAAATCTTGGTAAGAGGTTTTTGGTGTGCAATAACCGTGATAGCTTCCAGTGATTACTAAACTGTTTGAAAGCATTGAAGGCAACTCTGACACCAACTGCAACTGTACCTATGACTCCACCTACACAGATGTGTGGCGCAAATCATTGCCCATAGGTGTACAGTGTGTGTGGCGCAAATCATTGTCCTAAATTGGTGATGTTAACCACCTCCAATGAATGGCTAACATTAGGGGAGAAGTACATTCAATGTCAATTTTCAACTTGTGGCAAGTTTAAGTAGTTGGAGATTTTATGAAAAAAGGTTGAATAAGATAACATCAATCTATGAAGGTTGGAGGAGTCTCTTCTTCGATTGACAATTCAAAGACATGTTTTCATTGTAATTTAGATGGTCATTGGTACAAGGAATGTCCTTGGAAAGACACCTTATGCCAAAAGGATACTCAATACTAAGGCAACTCTTGAAATCTCTACAATTATGAAATCTTGGTAAGAGGTTTTTGGTGTGCAATAACCGTGATAGCTTCCAGTGATTACTAAACTGTTTGAAAGCATTGAAGGCAACTCTGACACCAACTGCAATTGTACCTATGACTCCACCTACACAGAATATGAATGTGAAGCTACCTAAAATAAGATTCAATTTTGAAATGGAAATAGAATTGAATTACTTTTGTGATGTGTTCAATAGTAAGCTTGGGTAGTGGGGATTGGAGGTTTATGTGTAATGAATATCATAGTAACCTATGTTATTTGAATGAAGTTAAAGGTTCTCCAAATTTCTATGTAATAAAGTTCTAAAGTTCCATTTCATGCACTTGTGTGTGAAAGTGTAGCCTAGCAACCAATAAACATTGCATGACATTGTCCACCAATTGTAGCTCAGTTGGTCGGACATTCACTCTCTTTGTGAGAGGTCTCGGGTTCGAGACTCACTAGTTAGGATTTTGTGAGTTTTCACCCGATTATTAGGAGCATATTTGTTTCGCCGTTGATAAACCTTCGGGTATTGAATGCAGCTGCTTAGATGGACTGGACCGGAGCGAAGCGAAAACGAGTCTTCATGTAAAGTGGAGGCGATGGACCGGAGCGAAAACAAGTCTCTATGCGAGATGGAGGCGACGAGGATATTAAGTGGCAACAGTATTGTAGCCTTCAGGTCTGGTTTGGTTAACCCTATAGAGTCAGTCATGTAACCTTCGGACATATGGATTAATAAATAAATAAAAACACAAAAAAAAAAAAAAAAAAAAAAACATTGCATGACATTCAACATTACCAATTATAAGTCCAACATACATAGCATCAAATAACAACCATCAACTAGCATAGCATAACCAATTACAAAAATAAGCAATACTAACTTAACACCAGATATATGTCTGACAATGACCAAATTTATATTAGAAGCATAAATTCTAATTACAACCATCAAACCAAAATACAAATACCATGGTTTGTAATATATCATAACTATTCCAAAATGAAACCTAACCATTTGGCTTTAGCATATACTATGACCTCTACCCAAAATACAAACATGCCATTATACATATCAACAAGGAATGTGATTTCACGAAATCTCGCGAAATTTCAACGGAAATTTCGTTTTTTTGAAATTACGAAAAGAAAAAGGGTGAAATTAAAAGTTACAATCGAGGGTTTTTTTTTTCGAAAAATATCGAGATTTTTTCGTAAATTTCATTTTTCCGTAAAAATACATAACCCAGCTACCAAAATTGTACATTTTTTTGAGGTTTTTTATCGAAAATTTTCAAAAAAAATTTCTTAAATTTGGGTTTTTTTTTTTTTTTTTTTTTTTTTTCATATTATCACTTCTTCTAATTAATTATTGATTTTTAAAGATTTTCTAATTATCATTTCTTCTACTTATATATTGATTTTTGAAACCACCCCCTAATTTTCTAATTATATATTGATTTTATGTTTGTTTCATTTTTTGGTATACTTCATTTAATATGTTTAATAGATTTATTTACTCGCATCTAATTTTTTTTCACATTTTCATATACCCTCGAATTTCATTATATATATTTTATATATTCATGAATTTTTTACGTTTTTTCTTTACATACCAAAATATTTCTTAAAATTAGGATACCGAAATGAATACGAAAAATGAAATCACAATCCTTGCATATCAAAGCTACCCAAAGTGGAACTTAATGTATCAAAGTACCAACTGTAGATAAACCAAAATATCCAAAATATGTTGTATATGTTTCAAACAAGATCAAAGGCCATTTGTTTGGGACTGAGTCAAATTCTAACTCATCTTAAACAAACCTTCTCTACTAGCAAATGGGGTACATGGCATTGCATTATTATTCTGTTGTCTAATTTTCTTTATCTTATTTGTACTTGAAGTGTTGATTTCTTGACCACCACCAATTGAGTGCCAAGTCCTTTAGTAGATGCCCTCTTCTCAGCATTAGTAGCAGGTAAACCTTTGCAAGCATTCTTATTGTGTCCATATTGTTTGCATTTGTTGCATTTCTTTGAATTCTATGTTGGTCCCTTGGGTATCTCATCTTTACCCTTTTTCCTATTCTTTTTGGGTCTCCCAACAACCATAACATGGTGTTGCTATGACAACAAAAATACAAGTTTGTTTTAAAAGCTACACATAACCCCACAAATTCTCTCATTACATATATTTTTTGCATTGTAAGCAGTCTTGTAAGTGATATCTATCCCATGCTCCTCCCAAAGGTATTGATTCAGGTCATTAGGCTTGAAGTTACACTACACCAAAAGGGTTGTTTAGCTACGCCGAGCTGGCCACGGTTCTAAACCGTTGGTGTATTTGTCACGGCCAGAAACCGTAGCTATAAGTACCAACCTGGCCACGGTTTAAAACCGTTGGTATAGTTGGCACGGCTAAAAACCGTGGCTAATAGTAGCAACGGCTCTAGACCGTGGGCATTATTCGCAACGGCTCAAAACCGTTGCAACAAAAAAATTTAGCAACGGTTCTAAACCGTGGCTAGATCTAGCAACGGCTCAAAATCGTTGCAACAAAAAAATTTAGCAACGGTTCTAAACCGTGGCTAAATCTAGAAACGGCTCAAAACCGTTGCAAAAAACAATGTAGCAACGGCTCTAAACCGTGGCTAGATCTAGCAACGGCTCTAAACCGTGGCTAGATCTAGCAACGGCTCAAAACCGTGGCTACATGAAAAGCTGAAAAAAAAAATTGGGCGGGCTATTTTGGCGCTCGACCTTCCCTCCATTCGACTTCCATCGACAAAAACGAAGCTCCCCTCCACAAACCCTCCACTCGACTTCGTCTCCTTCCCTGCTCCCTCCCTCGACTCGACTTCCCTGCTGCTTCTCCTTCCCTGCTCCCTCCCTCGACTTCCCTCCTCCCCTCCTTCCCTGCTCCCTCGACTTCCCTGCTCCTCCCTCGACTTCAATCGACTTCCCTCGACTTCAAAATCGATCAACCACTGCAACCGAACAGGTACTCTCTCTCTCACTCTCTTTTATTTATGATGAAATTAGGGTTCTCTTTTATTTATGATGAAATTAGGGTTCTCTTTTATTTATGATGAAATTAGGGAATCAATCTCTGACCTAACTAGCATGAAATTAGCCACTGCAATCGATGATTGTTTTTTTATTGATGTCTGACCTAACTAGCATGAAACTTAAAAGGTGGAATCAATCTCCTTTTGGCAATATTCTTATTCTTATCAATATTCTTATTTATGTACTTTGTTATTTGTTGAATTTTACCCTCTAATGGTTGATGGATTCTCGTATTCAGCACGAATGCACCATTTAGTTGGACAACCAGTGACTTGAACCATAGAGCTTTTTTCAAGTCAAAAGACATACCTTCATTATTTAGACTACATCCAAATTTACCTTTCTTTTTGTTTAGTTTTTTTGTCACCAAAACACAGATTTCATTGGGACGAAATTTAATTGTACAGTTGATATATCAGCACCATTTAGTTTTTTGGGTCACTTTTTCTTCGAATGATCAATTCATGCTTTACAAAAAAGTGATACATATTTGTAATCATCTATTCGAAGTGCTCATTAGTTAGTTAGTGTTTTTTTTGTTCCTCGTTTAGCTGTTGAAAAATTCCAAGTAAGAAACTGATTACAGAGTGTCGTTTGAATGGTTATGTTTGTTCAGTTATTGTAAGAAACTGATATAATCATGTTTGTTTCATACAAAATTATGTTACATGATATATATAACTTCAAGAAAGTTTTTGTTTACACCTCTCCCAAATACAAACACAATACACAATAAAGTTTCTGGACACAATTTATTTATTCTTTTTAAAGGTTTGTAGGAAATGGAACATTAACTCATATATTTTATACAATTTCGTGTAAATATTCTTCTATGACCAGACAATAAATAATTAAGGTGGCGTTATTAGCTGGGCCAAGTTAAACTTCTAGCCCAGCCCTTGGTAGTAATCGTCTGTATGGCATATGAGTGCATTTCTTTTACCTGTGAGGAGTTTCATCCCAGTTATTTTTTATATCTCATACATTCTATGCATTTGGTGTATAAAGGTCTTTCTTCTTTTCTTCTTGCAGCCCTTCAAGAGATCTATCTCCGAGACAACACTGGAGAGAATGTCCAGCTTTATTGGTTCTCTGTCACTCATCTCCCCAAATGAGGAGAACAAAGGTGGTGGTGAGTATTGTACATTTGTTTTTATTTATTTATTTTCTGTTTGTTTGTTTGATTATTTTTATATGTCTAAGTCTATACGAAATAGGAAGGTAGACCTTTCTGGTTCAATGGTGGTGTATAGTGTTATTTAATTAAGTTATGTGCTGAAGATAGATATTTCTGATTTGTTATACATGATACAGCTCAGTTTCTTCCCTGTTCTAGCATTTTTTGAGAATCAGAGAAGTGCTTAAGAAACTATAACCATTCTGAATCATCATTTGGCTTCAATATACCAAGGCATACTGTTCTTTTTTTTTTTTTTCCAGGGGGGAGGAAGCACCTTGCCTAGCTATGTGATAGTGTATTAGGAGTGCCTATCAATAAATTTTTGTGTTGTTCTTCCTTGGGCTGTGTGGGGCTCATCACTACTGTATTAATTCACTATGTGACCCATATATAATGTCTTTCAGATGTTAGTGTTTTCCCACATTGAGTCGGCTGTGGTAACAATGAAAGAGTATTAAAATCTTCTCTGATTGTCACAAAATAAACACCAGTGTGTGGCATCGTCTAATGGGTTAATATCAGTGAGAATAGATATAACATCCTGTCTAATACGCATAGTGCACGGGTGTGAGGAGCACTTGGGGTATTATCCCCCCACTTCGAATGGGAAATTACAGTGGTAACGATCCACAATTGTGGTGAATCCCCTATTAGCAACTCAGCCTTTTGAGAAAATCCCACACCTTGTTGTGCGATGTTGACTAAGTGAGGACAGTGTAGAGGGGTGTTAATTTTCATTTATATATTTTGAGTCGAGGATTTTGAAATTCCCTTATAGGATGGAAATGGTGCTTCTTTTGAAGTTCAAAGATATGATAATGAAGTTGGTTCACAATATTTTGTTACTTATTGATTTTCATAGTAGGAAATTTGATGAAACTTTGAGTTTTTAGCAAGTCTGCTGCAAACATTTCTTTTAGTTGTTTCTGCGTTTGAATAGAACCTTTTAGTTTTTGAGAAAGACATTTTCATCCCCTGCACAGTGTTAAAATTGATTGATTCTATTGTTGCAATTTTAGAGTCATTAGTGCCCTCTGCACAGTGTTAAAATTGTTTTTCTTTCTATGCATTTAAAGTAAATGGAAAAACTAATCCTTATTTTAGGCAGTTGTAAGCAGAGAGGCGTATGGTGCCTTGGGACCTGATGGTAATTGCTGGCCTCAAATGGCTGGCATGGTGCTGTCATCTGATAATGAGGTATAATACAAATTCATATATGTTGGTTCCGTCCATTTTACTTTATTTGCTGCAATAGCCCTTGACCATTTAAATTTTGCAGTTTGATTGGGAGGGGGATTTGCCGTTGAACAATCCTCAAAAAGACCTCATAATTTATGAAATGCATGTTCGTGGGTTTACGAAACATGACTCAAGCAACACGAACTTCCCGGGGACATACCTTGGTGTAGTAGAGAAACTTGATCACTTAAAGGTACAAGTTCATTAGTGATTTAGATTTTCTGGAGATTCAAGCTAGGGTACTTGCATGTTGTTCTGGAATATATTTGTTTTTAAGCAATTCAATTGAAGCATTGAGTATCTACTTCATTAAGTCAAATAAGTAGGAAGTCTTCTGGGATTTGATGAATCATTAGGCACCCTTATCTCTACAGTTATGTTTTATGAAGTCTTCTGATGTTTCAAGGGAAAATTTTCACTTAGTGGTGTCTTAAGTCATATTAGACAAATAAGCTGAACTGTGCTAGCCAGTTGGGATAGACTAAGGTATATTATCCATGATAGAATGCAGTAATAGAAGTGTTTATAAATAGTCATTTTGGAATACACTATCATGTACAGGAACCACTTCAAAGAATGTTGTTGAAGGAAATCATATATGAATTTCGAGTCCTTCTTTAGGACCTATGCCTAGGAAAAAGCAAATAATTTTCACATACCAAAGGGTTTTATGATCATGTTTTTGTTATTGGTGGTTACTATTGGTTTTGCATAGGGAATTCATAGTGGCTGGTTTGGTTCTCATTCTTTTTTTTTTCTCAATGAAGCATCTTATTTCACTATGTATTAGAAGTGTTTGACAATAAAAACTTTTATTGAATATCATGTCCTTTTGGATGACTGGAAAAATACTGTGCAAGCCATTTTGTTGTACGCTCAATCAGTTGGAATGAATTGCCAATTTCATTATCTGGGGTAAGACATATATGATCTCTGATGATAAAGTTTATTGGTCATCTATTGATGTTGTCATCCATGTTTTCTCCATATGACAACATCAGTACAGTTTCATGCATTTTGCAGGAGCTTGGGATCAACTGTATAGAGCTAATGCCATGCCAAGAATATAATGAGTTGGAGCATTTCACCTACAATTCTGTCCTGGGTGATTATAAGTAGGTCAATTCTCTCTTCATATCAAGTTATTGATTGCTAGTGATTGAAAGACTTCTGCAGATGATTTTGTACTTTTCTTCACTGTCACCTGTTCTGTTCATTTCCTGAATTATTCTCACACCCTAAATAAGTTGGCATTTTGGGCGATGTTATGTAGGCGTGCATTGGTCCAAGTGCTATTATCTTCTTTTCGAATTCTTACATATTGAAGATGTCTAAAATTTTTGACGACTTTTTTCTCCCTATTTTAAGTCACTACCCTGTGAAAGTGTGAAGTGTTGCATTAGTAGTGGATGAAATTAGTTGTTCAATCAGTGCTTTCTGGATGTTAACAATGTCCTCCCTTAGAACCCATTGTGTTTGATACATATAAAATTCAAAGTGACAAAAATAATATGTTGTTATCTTCTTCATATTCGCTTGTTTTCCTCTCGATAAAATCAAATTCCATCTTATTAGTCATGATATGTCATTGTTGATTTTTTGATTCAGGCTGAACTTTTGGGGATATTCAACTATCAATTTTTTTTCACCAATGCTAAAATATTCTTCTGCTGGCACACGTAATTGTGGCCGTGACGCTATAAATGAAGTTAAGACTCTGGTTAGGGAAGCACATAAAAGAGGGATTGAGGTGACAACTCTTTGAAACATATAAGATGTTCCATTTGCATGTTTGGCTTGTTCTGTCTTTGTATTCATATTTATTTTCTTATTGTTTGTCATTTGCACTTCTACAGGTCTTCAACTACATTACAAAACCCAATGATAATCTTGGGAAACTTCCCATGCTAGCCAGAAGCTCTCAATGATAATCTTGGGAAACTTCTCAATGTCGGTGTTCCATGGGTTATGTGCAAGCAAAAGGAAGCACCTGATCCAGTGGTAAGTTTGTATTCTCTCGAGGAAACATATTCATTCTTATCATCATATTCATTCTTATCTTTATTTGTTCACCTAGTTCCACATGGAGAAGTATGTTAGTAAAATCAGCCAAACACTTACTCTAGGAAACATATTCATTCTTATCTTTATTTGTTCACCTAGTGACACCATCTTCTTATCATCTCATTCAACAATGGTACTGATCGGTACATCCTCCAGCTCATACTGTCAATCCCCTAGGCTTTTCCTTCCAGACCTCCATAATGAAGGAGGCCCAAAGGAGCCTCTTGACAGGGTCCTTGTTGGTTCACAGGGTGCTAATGGATCCAAGAACATAAAGCTCTTCATCCATGTACTTGCGTGTATTTATACAGCAATGTTCTCATCTTATCATGTAAGAAGGCTAATGTTGAATTTACAGGGAAGGATGATTCTGGCACACTTATGTGATGAACATAAGGGATTGAAAACTGGAATGTGCTTGGTATGTTGTAGTTATCTAATGCAAATCTAATGTGCTTGGTATGCTTTCTAAACTGGGAATATCTCTGTTTTTTGGACTGCAGGGAACTGCAAAACAGGATTGCAATTAGGGGGACGAGCAGCAGCACGGTGGGTGCGCACTGGACTGGGCAGTCTGTCGCAAAACAGAGTGTTCTCTGTTTGGATGGGTGCTGCGTTTACTGCGGTCCGAAGCTGCGATGACATGGACTGCTGCTGCGATGCTGTGTTCTGGCTGAGTGCTGAGTGCTGCGGCCTGACTTGCTGCGTGGTTGCGGTTTTTGAGATTCTGCGGCTGCGTGGATGCGGTTATTGCGGCCTGACTTGCTGCGTGGCTGCGTGGGTGCTGAGTGCTGCGTGGGTGCTGAGTGCTGCGTGGGTGCTGAGTGCTGAGTGGGTGCTGAGTGCTGCGTGGGTGCTGAGTGCTGCGTGAGTGCTGAGTGCTGCGTGGCTGCGTGGGTGCTGAGTGCTGCGTGGGTGCTGAGTGCTGAGTGCTGAGGGCTGCGTGGCTGCGTGAGTGGCTTCCTTAGGTATGTGGCTTCCTTAAGTGGCCTTACATAAACTTCTTACATTTTTTTTAAATGCCTTTATTACAATCCATTCTTATGTTTGGCAATGGACTGAATCTGTTCAAGGGTCATTAGAATTCTCGTGTGTTAATTCATTTGTGGTATTAGGGTATAAAGTCATTTTTAGCGGAAATAATAGATTAACATGGAAATGAAAACCCAAGGATCCAAGAATATTGGAATTGCCAATAGCTAGCTATTTCATCAATGATATATTGCTTCCTTGTGCCATGCAACAAGAACATTGACATGTTAGTGTCAACCCTCTTTCAGCACTGAATGTAAAAAATTATTTTAAGAAATGTTGAAACTTACCGGAAAACCTTTGCAACAATTATTTATTAATATATATATCAGGTGGGTGTACACATAGGGTTAGGTACCTAATCAGTGTTACTGCCTTTCCACTTTTAATGTCTTTGAAATGGTTCTATTTTAGTAAACTTATCCATCAGTAGCTCTTCGGGTTAACACAAAACTTGTTAGCAGAGCTCCATTAATGGGCTTCTACAGGCTTTATTGTAATCAAAATGAAATTGTATATTTTGAAAAATAAATAGTTTTGAGCTTATTGCATACTATACTTACTGTCTTGGTTGTTTATTTTATGATGGAATCTACCTTTTGGTTCATAACTACCTGATCATTTCTTGGGAAATTGCATTGCAATATGTGTTATTTTTAGTTATTTCAGGACGTGAGATTTTTGTATCATGAATAAGTAAAATACCTTTATCATATATTAGCTGCAAGCGTAGAAACTCCTTTATATTTGTGGGCACAAAATGTCCTTTATCGTAGAATTTGATAGTGTACATTTGGGCAAGTCCGGTCTTTTTGAGTTACTAACCTTTGAATGAGACAATAAATCAGTTGGGTATTATGCCAATATTATGCTGTGGAATTTTTTGAATGATTTCATATGATTTTGCTATGTCTCCTGAAGTCTTGGTTCATATTGTTTTAAGTGCTGGATATGTTGAACAGTGTCCTTGTTAGAAAGTTTCAATCAATATTATGGTTAACTTTAGTGCCGTTTTCTAAATGTTTGAGATTGGTTGTTCATTTCATGATTCCTATCTAGATTGAACTTCATGATTCCTATCTAGATTGAACCTAGAATTCTCTGCAAGTCTCCTTGATCGTACCATATTCACGTATTTCGTGTATAGCTCTTGTTCATTTCTCTTTTGCACTCGAGTTTTGTTTCACTTTTTGTGAATTCTTTTTGAAGTTTTATGATTGTGAAACTTATAGACTGCTTCTACAGACTAAAGCAGTTATCAAGATACTGTATTTTTTACTTCATTCTGGTGGTGGTTAAATGACCAGGTTGTTGAGGTGTCCACCTCCAAAACTGGCAAGCACGGTCATGCCAAGTGTCACTTTGTAGGGATTGATATATTCACTGGAAAGAAGCTCGAGGATATTGTGCCATCATCCCACAATTGTGATGCGAGTCACCATTTTTCTCCTTTGCAAATTCCTTTGTTTGCTTGACTAAATTATAGTGCTAACCCTTTAATTGCTTTACCAACCATATATATGAGTTTGGATGGTTGATCCTTTAGTATTTTTTCAGGTTCCCCATGTTAACCGTACTGATTATCAGCTGATTGATATATCTGAGGATGGCTTTGTAAGTTTTTCACAATTCCATTCTAGAGGATGACTAATTGGAGAGTTATTATTCTTATTTTTGTTGTTAAAATTTTCAAAAGCCATTTCTTAATTCTTGTTGGCTGATTTTGGATTGTTTCAGGTGAGCCTTCTTACTGATAACGGGAATACCAAGGATGACCTCAGGCTTCCGTCTGATGACGCTCTGCTCACCCAGGTTAATATTAGTGCCAATGTTTATTTTTTACGACCGTGTGCATGCAAAGGGGGGTTTGTGAAAATTGTGTCAATGATCATTCTTAACTTTAATGTGTAATATGTAGATCAAGGACGGATTTTCTGAAGGAAAAGATCTCGTCGTTTCGGTCATGTCAGCAATGGGAGAAGAGCAGATCAATGCTCTCAAGGACATTGGCCCCAAGAACTAAATCCATCTGGAGCTAGAGCTTCAGTTTGTGGAAACAACTTTCTTCCACTTCTGTTCTTGGGTAAGTTGCCTAATGCTATGTAGGT
This sequence comes from Berberis vulgaris, assembly GCA_963556465.1. Classification (NCBI taxonomy): domain Eukaryota; kingdom Viridiplantae; phylum Streptophyta; class Magnoliopsida; order Ranunculales; family Berberidaceae; genus Berberis; species Berberis vulgaris. Next base: position 57,867,829 of record OY747133.1, read on the forward strand.
GTAACCGGAACTTTTAAGATTCGGTAAAGAAAACAATAGGTGATGGTCCCCCGATGGGATTGAGGGATTTGAACCAGTTTGATCTTGGTTTAAATTTTACATACATAGACTTGTTTCTGCCTTTAGTATTGAATGTGCAACTTGGGAGATTTACTCTGGTTTTCAGTTAGAAGATAGTGATCGTTTTATGTTTGTTCTAGTAAAGGATGATATTTGATATCAGTCAATAAATGAATCCTAGTATAAAGCTGTCTTGTTCCTGCCTGTGCCGGTGCTGTCTGCAGAGAAAAACTTGTTTTGGGCAGTTCATTTTATTGTGCCTGTTTAATCTTCTGTGTGCTTGAATCTTAAAAACTTGTCAAATGGTCTCGGTATATTCAGCTACAAGAGACATCCAATTTAGGTGTCACGGTGAAGTATGTTGGCCTGACTGCGATTTGTTTTTTCAGTTGTCATTTTTTATTAAAAAAAAATATCAATGGGCATATTTGATTAAAAAAAAATAGCTAGCGAGATCTAGAATCACAAGAACATAAAACAACAAATAAAAAACCGTATTTGATAGATTTTGACTCAATGACTCAAAGTCATTTGATAGCAAAAAAAAAATAAAAAATAAAAAATAAAAAATAAATAAAAAAAAAAATTTTAAAAATAAAAAATTTGCCACGGTTTTAAACTGTGGCTAACTATTGCAACGGCTAAAAACCGTTGCTATCACGTTTGCCACGGTTTATTTCTCACTGTTTAGCCACGGCTTAAAACCGTTGCTACTTAATTAGACACGGTTTAAAACCGTTGCTAGTATCCATACTTTATCACTGCTTAAAATCGTGGCTATTTTTGCCACGGCTAAAAATCGTTGCTATTCTTCTTGCAACGGTTTAAAACCGTGGCTAAATGCTGAAAATCACCACCCCTACTCAAGCATAAAACCGTTGCTACAATGTTTAGCAATGGTTTATAGCCGTTACAAAGAATTTCGCGACGCCTCTGTAGCCCACGGCTCTTAGCCGTGGCAATGGGTTACGTCCACGGTATAGAACCGTTGCTAATGGGGGTTTTTGGTGTAGTGTTATGTTAGCTCTAACAAGGGGTTATACCACATCAACAACCCAATGAGCTCTAACCATTGAATTTTTCCCCTTTCGTCATCCTTGCATGTGCGTGTTGGCTGAAATGACCTCAACAAAATTGTTTCTTCCCTTGAAATTCTTCTCACATAAACCCTCCAAGTGCAAATAAGATCTTTGCACCTCAAATCAATCTTCTAGTTGTCATTCTTGATTTTCTTGTACTTAAACTTGTTAATGACTGCATACTTTCTTTATCCATTGCCTACACTGCTTCATGGTATCCTATTTAATCTTCTCATATAACTCTGAAATAGGCGGAGGAATACCCATCTAGTCTCTTTATCTTCATAGATGCTAGAAGTAACTATTGCAAATGCAATGAACTCATCATTTTCTTCTTCTACAAGTCATCCTCATCTCCAAACCTTTCTTCTTCACTTTCATCACTCAAGTCATAGTCCTCATCATCTTCATTTGTTTCAACTTCTTCTCCATCATCCTCCCCAGCATCATTCTCATGTGAACTCTTCACTTTTTTCTCCAACCAACATGATCACTATCATAGTGATTCTCATAATCTATTTGGTCAATATTCACAAGTAAACCTTCAAATTAAATCAATGACAATGGTGGCGGTACTTAGTCATCATCATAATTCCTACCAATGAATGGAGCAAAGTCTCTTACTAGAATAACTCTTGTCCACTCACTGACGGTTTAGCCATTATTGGTTCTTCAACCGTTTGTGCATGTGTTGACTTTATTTGTGGCTCAACTATCTCAATCTCTGGTTCTATGTGAACCTCAACAACTTCATAAGTTGCATCATCAAAGTCAACTGCAACTTCAATATCTTCTTCAAAACTATTATAGTTATCAAGTTCTTTATCTTTAGGATGCACCTCCTCAAGTTGTTCATCATCAAAAAGAATGAGAGGGTTGCCAAGGTTTACTCCTTCCCATACAATTGGTTCACAATCCTTCCAAAAACAAGTTGAAGTTGATCTAAGACCATACTTATTTGATAAAAGATCAAACAATGGTTTGGATGTACTTGTATGAATAACATTAGTAGGCTTAGCAACCTTCAGCTTTGGCTTGAGAGTTACTAAATCTAGGTTTTATAAATAGACATGAAAGGTCTTGTTACTGAACCTCATTGTTTTAATATTGTCCCATAAATACAACAAGTCAACATAAATTTTCACCACTTGAACACTTTTTGATCAACACTAATCCATACAACAGTAGCATCTTTAATTCCACACAACTTCTCAATCTCATCGATTAGATCCTTCAAACATTCATCCCCATCAATATCTTTCAAAGTTGTTATTTTTTCATTCATATAAGTAGGACTATGACTGACCCAGTGACCACCATGATAAACTGCACATGTCATCTTGGCACTTAGAGGCATCACTGCTACAAGCCAATAACAAGATATATTACATTGATATACATGAAAAATACAACCATTCTACACTATTAACGTGATATTAACATGTCTTACATGAAAAGCTAGACACAACCAAAATACAACTGTTATACATGAAATAAACTAAAAACAACCGAAATAGCAATGATATACATTAAAATAGACTAAATACAAAATAAAGAGCCACTCATATAATTGATAATGGCTAAAATAGTTCATACCACTAATATGTATTAAATACCAACTATACAACTGAAAATACATGGCAAACAACTTAGCGCCCGAGTCCCCGCATTTAAAAGTCCCTAAGTCACTAAATCAAAGGAATCCCCAACTTAGGGTTCTTTTTAAAAACCACAAATAATCGCATAAAAAAGATTAAAGTACTAATTTATATTGAAACATTCATTTAACAACTAATTTGAGACAAATAAACAAATTACAAAACCCTAGACACCTTGCATGCCTTAACTTATACAACAAAGCAAACAATAAAAACACCAAAAGCCTTCTTCAAAGACTTTCAACTTGCTAGTAACCTCTCCTTCACAGCAAACAAATCAAACACTTCTCAGAAGCTTCCAGTTCTACTACAATAAACACGTGTAACACTGCAACAAGCTTAGATCTCTATCCTTTCGAGTTAGAAACCTAAGATCTCCATTGCCATCGTGGAGTCCAAGCTCAGATCTATGTCTTCTTCATGAAATAAAAAAACCCTAGATGCAGTCGCTCTCCTTCACAATTCACACCACAGAAGTGTACTTTAACGAAGTCAAGCAATTACAATTAGGTATAAAAGAGGGATTCGAGCATAGTCGTTGATCTGTTACATATCAAACGACACGTGTACGACCATCTCGATTTACCCTTCCAACATTTCACATGTGAGACACGTGCACATCTTCAAGGGGTATTTTAGTCCGTCAAATTGTAGAGTTTCAGTTTGTCAGGTCAACAACCTTGACTTAACAGTCAAGGCTCAATTTAGGTATCTCTGAAAAAATTTCGTGAAACAATGGAAACCAAGCAGGAATTCGTAAGAATTAATGGGGCCAAAAGGTAAATAACCCCAATTTGTTAGTTGCAATATTCCCTAGTTCAATAGAAAACTTTGCTAAGAACATCTCCAATGGAGAGTTCAACCTCAAGCTCAAAAAGTTGGACTAGTTTGAGGTTGACGATGGATGTACTCTAATGGGCCATCAACCAAAATCTAAAAACATGACTAAAAAATAATTTTTGAGGTGCAAATATCATATTTGTACTATTAGCCCTTGGATACATGGTCAAAATAGTCAAGTCAGCTAGACATGCAGAACTATTTTGTGTGTCTAGCTCCATTCAAATCCTCTCAGTGCATACCCATTTTTGGCATTGGTTTGGCCGAAGCTCAATGCTATTGAGCTTTAGGCTTTCCAATAGAGTACCAAAATTCACCATCAAAGCTCAAACAAGTGTCATACTTGGCATTTGAGGCTGCCCATTGAAGATACTATAAAAATCAAATATTAATAAGTGGTCTGATTTCAATGCACCCGGGTTATAGGTTATGCTAATAACCTCTTATAAGGGAGACAAACAAACGTGATTGCAACATACATCAAACAACTTCATTAGAAATAGTCCAATTAAGACCAAACATTTTATTCAACACCTTTTCATAAAGTGCATGTTTACATGTGGGAAATTACCAATTTTTACATCGTGCTCACAAAAAATAAAAATAAAAATAAAAATTTAAAATGTCTTATAAACACCATGTTCATAAAATATCAGTGTTTAAGAAATGGGCAATTTTAATTTTCGCACAGAACCTAAAAACTCTCACTGACAACACACTATAAGAAAAACAAATTTATTTATCATATGTGGTGCCACTTGATCTTAAAGACACAAACACCACATAAGAGTTAAAAGTGAAAGAAGGTTTCAAGAAACTTGTGGCAAATTGAAGTTGGAGTTGGTCAATTAAAGTATTAAACTACCACAATTTATGGATCCCATGGAAATGGCTCATCCTGATTACATGTCAACTAAATTAAGGCATGACAACCAAACACTATAAAATGCCCCCTTACATTGATTGGTTCAAAGCATCAAAACTTTGAGTAGTCTTGTAACTTGTCTCTGGCACTTTGCTCATCACCAATTCATTTGCTGATTATCAACTTAAGGCATGGACACCACCCAGAGCATGAGCCATAGTGCTGGTAAAGCCGAGGGCAAAACTGAGGTTCATAAGGATCAGATGATGAACCAGGCAGCTAATTCTGCCCAGTCAGTCAAGGAAAGTTGTCAAGAGGCTGGACAACAGATGATGTCCAAGGCACAAGGTGCTGCTGATGCTGTCAAGGAGGCGACTGGAATGAACAAATGAAACCCAACACAAAATTACATGATGCTACATTGTAGTTGGAGGGTTGTGTTATTGATCCATTTAGAATAAGCACAGTGCCTAGCTCATCCGAGAAACTAGACAAATCACTTTGTTCTGGTTAGATTTTTGTTTTAGTGATCCTCTCATTGTGATGATCATTACCATTTTCTTAATTCTAGTGGTTGTTTGAGCTGCCTCACAGTGTGTTTTTTTATTCATTTAATTAACTCAGATTTTCAACAAAACTATTTTAATGAGATTAATTTATTTATAGTTGAACTATCATTTGCTAAAGAAGATTTTGATCCCCTTAATTCCTAATTAAATCAACCTCCACAAAGGTTGTATTAAAATATTTTAAAAAAAGAAATCCACATGCAAAACTATGTCGAAGCTAATGAATATAGATTCATGAGTGTACCTTAATGTTTATCCCCTTCTCCTTAAAAGAAAATAACTTTGTATGAAGACCCGCCAACAAGGAAACGAGGTATAAGGCTCATGAGTAATTATTTTTTCTCGTACACTTGCACGTGCTTTGTATCTAATCAACATTTGTTATCGTATAAATACATTATCATAGTCAAACATCAATAAAGCGCACAACAAGAAGGTAGAGGTTAATTTTAAATATGAAAAGTTGCCATTTGTTTTGTTACTATTGTGTCTTCTTAGGTCATAGACGTTGCTATGTGAAGTAAATAAGAATTTAAAAAGCAAAAAAAAAAAAATGATAAGATAAATCAAGTACATTAAACCAAACGAGAAGATAGCCATAACTAAACTATTTTCTCGCACGAGATGAGGGCTTATGCTTGTTGGAGAAGTACTCGACCATCACTAAAAGCCAAAAAAATACCAACAAAATGACATTCATCGGATGTGCATGGTGAGTCAAGAGCTATATCAAAATTAGAAATCCTCTAATAACACCCCAAGATTTTCGTACGTGGTAAAATGAATTATGGTTGGGGACTCTGAAGAGGATCCTAAACGTCGGATCATGCCCTAAGAAATTAGGAAGAATTTATGGGTTATTTGCCCCATTAGTTATGGGGTAAATCACTTTGAGTGCCAAAGTTCAGGACAATTGCAGTCTAAAAACCAATTTAGATGGAAATTTTCTAGTCAACCACGTCGACTAATAGATTAATTAGGACCAAATTACTCTTAATTAAGCATGTGCATGACATGTGCAAATCCCTCACAACACCACTAAGCTGACCCCCCTCGCACTAAGGGCCAAGGCAATATGTTACGAATCGCAAGACAAGCTAATGGTTCAATCCCTAACTGTCATATTCTTCTTCTTCTACACAACTTCTCCCACTATTAGAAATCCTCTGAATCACACAACTCTGGCTAACTATTTGCTGGAAGTTTTAGACTCATTGCATATTCTAATTTAAAACTTGGAGAAGCAACAAGTTGCATTGTGAACAAAATCTTCCTCTCCCACAACATATAAATACAGTCCTCAGTCTCTTCTCCTCATTCCATTCTTATCATGGCAACCATGATAACAATAACCATCATTCATGTCTATCTGGAACCCATTCTTGGACACATAACTCAACCCCATCATCTCGTCTCATATAATCGGTCAAATCTTCCTCATCTCCATGTCTACTTCCACAACCCCACCTCCATGCAATCTCAATGACTTCAAAATCGACCCATCAAGGAATTCATCTTCTCATAAGGGATAACTCATATTGGTCACTTTGACACCAATGTCGTCATTGTGTAGTGGGAGCAATTGCAACTTGTAAAGGAAAAACTTGCCTACGAATAAAAAAAAAAACCTTTAGTTTTGAGTAATCTTATTTAGATCCCAACTTTTTTTGTTTTATACCCCAAGTTGAAAACCCCAACCAACATACATAGTAAATGAATCCCAAATAATTATGGTGTCCTTCAGCAGATAAAAAAAAGTGGGTGGTGGTGTCCTTCAATGGAATTAGTGGTGTTATTTAGCAAGGGCCTTACAATAATCCAAAATTGGAAGTTGTAGGTTGTGGAATCCAAACCACATCTTAAAATTTGAATCCAAAGCTTCCTCTACACCCTTTCAATTGGAAGTTGTAGGTTAAGCATTGATTTGGTTTCATTCGTTTTCAATTTCACCTTTTCTTGAAACATTAAGTAGAGAAAGGGGAATGAAAGTCTTGAGTTGAAGAAGAATATTAGAGGTTTGGAGTTTGTAAAAGTAAAGTGGTTAAAAAAGGGTAATTTCAGTATGCCCCCTATAATAAAAGCTAATACATGTTCACCCCCATATTGCATTTCTCCCCAAGACTAGCAGTCAATGTGCCTTGCTATCAAGGCACATGCTAGTTTCAAAAATGCCACATTTTACTACCCAAAATACTCTTTAATGATCTGAAGGCTCAGATTCAAAGTTGAAGTAACCAAATTAAAATCTCATAATCTGAGGGTTGAGATTCAAAATTCCCATTAGCCGTTAGGATAATCCACCTCCTCCTCTTTCACCACCACTAACACTCGCATTTGTTTTTACTACTAAATTTACATGTTATTTCACTGTAGATTAAATACTTGGAGTGGAAAAACTTGTGCAAACCCAAGTTTTGAAGTTAAGCTTGAGTTGCAAGCTATCTTCATCATCTCGTAGGTCTTATCTATTTCAGGGGTAACCTTACATTCAAATTTATTATATGGGGTTAAGTTACTGCCAGTAATTTGTAATAGGGAAGTTTAATAACACTTAATTGATTTTTTTGCAGATCCCATGTTGTTATAAGCACAATCAAACAAGTGAATAGGAGGTTTGAAGTATGCAAGATTTTGGATGAGTGCATGTAAAACACAGTGTAAATACATTATACGTTCTTGATCACAAGCCAAGTTCATTGGATGTACCTGTAAAATACAATGTAAATACATTTGATGTTCATTGTATGCTCTTGCAACAAAGTTTGACATAGCACATTGTAATCAAATGCCATAACATCTTTACAAAAACCTGATATAACACAATGCAATTCAAACAACACAACATCCTTGCAAAACCTGACATATACAATTGTCATTCAAATGACACAACATTCTTGCAAAAACTGACATAGCAATGCCACTTTCAAATGCATTAAAATCTATGCATACTAACATAACACAAAATCAACCTGAATTTACAAGCATTCAATACCATTCAGTACCTAACAACCTAAAGTTACAAGCATTCAATACCATACCATACTAACCTGAAATGCAATCCATTTATCATAATTTGCAAATCAACAACAATAAGTCTGACATAACACAAGTATATCATTAACTGTACGATACCAATAAGTCTGACATAACATTCCATCAGACAACACAAAATGAGAATGTCATAAACAAACCAAAAAAACAGTCTTCCACTAACTTATATGCATGTCATCTCCAGGGCCCCTTAGGTCTGTTACTCTAAGTGTTTTGTCCCCTTGCAAATTGAGTTATTCCTCTCCTACCCCTACCATTCACAGGCTGGAACACTGGATTAACTAGTGGCCTTATTGGTGGGGCCTTAATTCCTTGTGCAAAGGGCTGATTGTGAACATGGTTGTTTGATTGTTGTGCATAGTTGGAGCTGTAGGCTTCTCAAACACCCATTTTGATTGATGCAAGCAGCAACCAAATAAACAGTGGGGAAACCTTAATTTGTGTAAATGAACAAAATACTAACAAAACCATTCACACCATCCATTCACACATTCATTACATATAGAAGCACTAAAATGAAAACCCTAAATTAGCAAAGAATACTTACAATATATCCAAAAAATAGGAGGAGGTTTCACATCCTCATCAATGTCTGAAGGAATGTGAAATCTCGTCTCAGATCTGGTTCCTCATCGTTTGGAATCTGACTGAAAAAGTCACTAAAATCACTTAACGAACTGCAATCGTCCCAGTGTATGCTCGAAGCAGTGCTCCCATCGTCATCACTGCTAATGATACTGACGAAGATGCCTAATACAACCTTCTTCCCCTTCTTCGTTTTGGTTTTCCTCTTTTTCATTTTGGTATCGCACACAACAAAGAGCTAAGAAGGGAAAGAGGAGAACTTACCAGAGAGAGTGAAAATGGAGGGAATTTCCCTCCATTGTCCATCTTTTCAATGGTACGATCAGTCAGGCGTAATCCTTGGCCGTCCTCATGGCTGGTTCAGATAACGGATGGTCGGGATTAACATGCTATCACATCAGGCGTGATAAGCACATAAAGGGTATTTTCGTCGTCCAAAATGGGCGAAATGATGGCAAGTGAGGTGTTTGACACTCAAGGCACGTTGACTGCCAGTTTTGGGGGAAATGCAATACGGATTAATTATGGGGGTGAACCTGTATTAGCTATTTATTATAGAAGGCATACTGCAAATTACCATTTTTTTAACCACTTTACTTTTACAAACCCCAAACCTCTAATATTCTTCTTCAACTCAAAACTTTTATTCCCCTTTCTCTACCTAGTGTTTCAAGAAAAGGTGAAATTGAAAACGAATGAAACCAAATCAATGCCAATCAAATCCTCAACATAACCTACAACTTCCAATTTTGGATTATTGTAAGGGCCCTGCTAAATAACACCACTAATTTCATTGAAGGACACCACCACCCACCTTTTTTTGGATCCGCTGAAGGACACCACCACTATATAAACAAAAAAACCCTAACCCCTTTAATCATCTCTCCATTTCTTCTCCATCAATCACCATCGTCACCTCTAATCCTTCTCCTCTTCTCATCCCCTTCATCACCACCACCACCTCTCCTACTCCACCTCCCCTCTTCTTATTATTCTTCTCTATCAATCACCACCACCACCTCTCATCCCACCTCCTCCCATCTTCCTTTTCTTATCTATATTTTTTCTCTTCACCTCTTTTTTTCTCCCTGATTTTTCTTCTTCTTCTTCGACCTCGCAGAGATTTTTGCAAGTGAATAACCTCCACCAATAGGAACCTTCGCGAGGGTAAAAAATGTGTCTTTCGCAGAAGTTTCTGCGAGTGGCGAACCCACACTCACCCAAATCTCTATGGGTGTGGGTTCCTCACTCGTAGGAACCTCCGCGAGGGCAAAGGAGAAAAAAGGAGAAGGAAAGGAAGATAAAAACATAAAAGAAGAAGAAGAAGATGGGAAGAGGTGGCGATGATTGATGGAAAATAAGGATAAAATAGGGGAGGATGAGGAGGAGGAGAGGTGGCGACGGCATGGTAGTGGTAGTGATTGAAAAAGAAGAAGAAGAAGAAGAAGAAGAAGAAGAAGAAGAAGAAGAAGAAGATTAAGAATAAGAATAAGAATAAGAATAAAAATTATAATGATAATAACAAGAGTTGAGGATGAAAAGGAGAGGCAGTGGTGGCAGTGGCGTGGTGGTGGTGATTAAAGAAGAATAAGAATAAGAATAACAAGAGGGGAGGATGAAAACAAGAGGCGGTGGTGGCAGTGATTAAATAAGAAGAAGAATAAGAAAAGAAGGGAAGATGACGATGAGAAAATGTGGTGGTTGTGAGGTGGTGGTGGTGAAGAGGAGGAGGATGAGACACGGCGGTGGTGATTTATGGAGAAGAAAGGGAGAAAGAAGAAGAGGGGTTAGGTTTTTTGTTTTGATTATAATGGTGGTGTTCTTCAGAAAGGTGGCGGCATCCTTCAGAAAGTAAAGGGTTGGTGGTGTCCTTCAGTAGAAGTGGTGTTATTTAGCAGAGGCCTTACTGTAATTATCCCTAATCTAATAAAAATAACAAATTTTGGTCAATGTTAATGAGATTGTCTAAATAATGGTAGTAAACATGGTAACGATGGTTAAAATGGCGGCAAGGATGATGATATTGGTTGTGGAGATGTTCATTGTGTAATGAAGCTTTATTCATACCATTCATTTGGATAGTATAAACATAGCTTCTCCATATCAAAATATTGTGACTGTCACAACTTTGTGCCCAAGTGGTTTCTCATAGTTGTTGTAAATAGTGTTATAGCTATCACAAGGTTGTGACTATCACAATCTTGCGTCCGAGAGTTTTTTACATAGTAGTTGTGAATAATGTTTTAGCTATCACAAGGTTGTAACTATCATAATCTCGTGTCCGAGATTTTTTTTCATATTAACAATGTTTTAGTCGTCACACTCCTGTTTCTTCAAAGGAAAAATCGTCCGCATGATGCTCTCTGCCCACGGATGTAGGCTCGCATGTCGCAACAAGTGGAACCCCTACCTAACCAGGCAAGCTTAGTCAGCTTTGATTGATGACGATGGCTTCTGGTTCATCCTGACGCCTAGTCCGCCCAGCGCGAATGTCGATGGTTCAGGAAGTGGGAGTCAAATCAGCGCTATTACGCCTGGTGACGTCGAATTGCCAGGGACCGTTGCCCCCTTCACGAACGACGGTCTCCAGACCCGATCAGGTAAGCCTAGCCAGTAACGAATGACAATAATAGCTTCTGATCAAAGCCCAGACCTGCAGCTCCCTCAGTTTCGACTGATGTCGACGGTTCGCCACGGGACCACTGCTCTTTTATAGACCACGTTCGCCAAATTACCAATCCTAGACTTGTAGCTCACTCTGCGCAAATGTAGATGGTTAGGAAGGTGGGAGCCTAGTCTATCCTGAAATGATTCCAACGGCTTGCCACGGGACCACTATTCTTCTACAGACCATGGTCGCCAAAAACTCCCAAATTTGTAGCTCGATGCGCATAGGTGTAGATGATTTGGAAGGTGGAAGCCTAGTCAGTTTTGAACTGATTCCGACGGCTTGCCACGAGACCACTGCTCTTCTACAGACCATGGTCGTCGAATCCCCTCATCCCAAACTTATAGCCTGCTCCTCGCGGGTGTAGATGGTTTTGAAGGTTGAAGCCTAGTCAGTCCCTAACTGATGTCGACAACTCACCATGGGATCATCGCTCTTCAACAGACCATGATGGCTGAATTCTCACATTCATAACTTGTAATCCACTCCGCACGAGTGTAAATGGTTTGGAAGGTGGGAGCCCAATTAGTCCCCAACTGATTTTGACGGCTCGCCACGCGACCACCGCTCCCTCTCAAAATAGCGACTGCCGAAATAAATCACATCTCAGGCAGCGTCTTCACGCTCACACATGCTGACATTCTATTATCAGCAAAGACCACTAGCACCGACCTAAAAATTAACCTGCTGACACGCGGACGAACGCTATATGGAATGTCAGCCCGAGCTTACGAAACCTGACTCGAGACAAACGCTCTAGCTCTGAGACAATGCCAGTACTCGGCTACCATAGTTTACTCATGCCAGTAATCGCAACTGACAGTCAGATACGAAAAGTCCCCAGTGGCTTACCTTAAGGATGAGCTACAGTACTCTGGGTAGCGTAGCCCATTGCTAAAGTATCCGCAGAACGCCCACTGTTGGATGTAACAAAATGATAATGACTCTTAAACGCCATGGATGAACATGTCAGAATCATTCATAAATGGTCAAACTCAGCAGCAGACATACCTCTCAACTTTCTGCTTACCCAACAAGACATGTGTCAAAGTAAAACGACAAGGAGAAATGTTAAGCAAGCAATAGGGATACTTACGGGAACAAAGAATACTCAAAATAAACTTGTTTTCACTAACAGTTATTATAGAAAAGGTACAAGAGCACAAAGTCTACTCCTCATCAAGAGGGGGTATAGAAACAAGAGAACTGTCACACCCCGATTTTCGAAGAAAACGGAAATCCCAAAATTCACGTAGGATTATCCGTTTCCCCAAAACTTGGGACGTGAAATTCAATAACACTAGAAACATTTAGCAGCAACAACAACTTAAACATTATTTAATTAGTGAAACAAATAAAAACTCTAACCAGGAAATATTGATGTTGCTAGCCCCACTAGCGGAACTCCAGTAACGCTGCTCAAAAGTCTCTAAATCTGAAAGGCTAATTGGATACATTCCCAAAGGAATGTACCCAATAAGCAAAAGCTCACTTGGGTCAGCAATAAAGCTGGTGTGAGTAATCTTCATCCCAAAATCAATAAACTCGCACGTGATAACATCAAACTAAGCACAAACAATAAATAACCACACCAATAGGTTGTTCCTCAATGAGGCAAAGGTATCATGTAAGAAAAATGCAGTTCAAAGAAATTAGTTCCTCAACGAGGCAATCATGTCATTATCCTAATAAGTAAATATGCATTTACTTGTACTTACACTGTAGAAGTTGACTATGGCAAGTTTGACCTGCAGAAATATTAGTAGACTTGCCGTCCTGCATGAAAAGGGTTAGAAACAAGATAAACGTAATTTATTAATTAAACAGTTGTCTACGTACAATATTTGACTTACGCATATTATTCATTTTTATTTGAATTTGATTCATTTTTAACGGATTGACCACTTAGACGATACGACATTCACACCACCTCCGTGCCGAACATACATGCTCGTATGCCTCTCTCATATAAGAGAGGGCTTCTCCATCATCCATGCCCAAGTGGGGACAAATCACATACACGCATGCATCACTGGATACTCCTAACTGTATGAGTAACAAAAGCCACTCTTGGGCTATCAGTGCGCATAAAGTTGATGCGTTATTTTAGTAGCACACAACTTAATACCCTGCTTTGTGATTGTAGTATAGAATAAGTAAGGATCGTTCTAGACCGGGGATTAGAGGGCTTGTCAATTAACACTAATAATAACTAAACAACAACTAACAACCTAATTAATTAAATAAAAGGGGATTGGATTTTCTAAATTAAACTATGAAAATAACTACAAAAATTACTATAAAGATAATAAAACTAAAGGGATGGAAAAAATGAGAAATTAGCTAAGGGTTTATCTCCACACACCAAACATATGCTTATAAATCAATCTTCAATAATCACTTGCTAACTCGTGAGAGACAATGCTCACGACTAACCATGACCGCACTGCATTAATCTTATTATTTTTCCAAGTTCGTTGAATTAAACTAAGCGTCGCTTTCAAACTATTCTTATCATGCTATCTAAACAAGAATCGCAAGTTTAACAACAATCTAAGATCATTAAGTTTTGTGGAAAATATGAACACTGACTAGGCAATTACAAGTATGATCAGCATCTTGTAGAGCTAGGCGATTTTGGAGAGCTAGGGTTGAGCACTAGGCAATCTAGGGTTTGATTTGCACACATCTCATGATGATTGCTGATCTGATCCCACAAGGATGATGTCACCCCCTCCCCTAGTTACTTGTAACTCCATTGCCCCTCGTGGAGTTGCAACAGTCATTGAGAGGGGACATGCAGTTTCTGCGCCAGAACTTGGAGAAGCCCAGGAACATAGCACCGCTGCGAGATCTGATTCCACAACCCCAGCGACATCCATTGCAGATCTACATACGACTGGACACCATGCAACTCAACCTACTACTGGACACCATGCAAGTTCTGTGGCTGCCAACAAGCCTAAAACAGTGAGTTGGGCATCTTTGTTTACTAGCCGCCAAGAACCAGGGACGACTAGGCTTTCCTACATCCCTCCTTCTATGATTGATGGCCAAGCCGTGGTGCAGATTAGGCTTGCAGAACATAACAAAAGACTCACTGAATGCGAACAATATATTATTGGCAACTTCGTTGGTAAGAAACTATCCTTCAGCTTTGTTAACGAATCATTAAAAAGAATCTGGAGATTAAAAAATGGATTTGAGATGTCTATTTATGGTGAGAAGGCTTTTGTTTTCAAATTCCTAACTGAGGCCGACAAGATCCAGGTCCTAGAAAAGGGACATGTGCACATTGCGAGTAGATTGTTCTTAATCAGGCCTTGGCAACCATATATGGAATATGATGTAGAGGTGCTTAATTCAGTTCCTATTTGGGTCAACTTGAGGAAAGTTCCTCTGTTTCTCTGGAGTCCCGAAAGACTGCAAGCCATTGCTAGTGCAATCGGGGTGCCCATCATGCTAGACAAAGCCACTGAGCAGAGAACTAGGCTTTCGTTTGCGAGAGTATGCGTTGAGATGGCCTCCAACAGCAAGTTCCCAACTGAGGTGAGAGTAGTTTCTGATGATGGGAGGACTTCCATAGTGAATGTTGAATATTCTTGGAGACCAAAAAGATGCAAACATTGTGTGGGCTTTGGGCATAATTCCTCTAAATGCCCCAAACAGAAGGATACTACGAAGCCTATTGTGAAGTACTGGCGGCCAAACCAACAGCAAGGCAGGAAGAGAACTAACAGACCACCAGATGAATGGACCACGGTTGTCAGTAGATGCAAGGACACTAGCAGACAAGGTGAGAATGCCATGGAGGCAGCACCAAATGGACTGACAAGTGACCCACAACACAAGGCTCAGCATGAAGAGCAACACATAAGGCCCAGGGAGATGCAACCACACATGCAAGATACAGGAAATATGAATGGACTGACAACTACTGATCTAAACAACTCGAGCAATGAGGCACTCAGTGGTGGGCAGAATGATAACATGAATGTAATTGTTCACCAAGCACCAAATGATGGACAGGAAATATTGCTAACTGTCAAGCCAGTAGTGGCAGTTCCAACTGATCTGCAAATTGTGGAAGCCAATCCTGGAATGCTGGCTGCAGTACCAAATGCTGGCTGCAGTACCAAATGCTGGTATGCAGATTGTAGTAGCTAATGCTGACACCAACGATCATGTCTCTACTAGGAAACTAGTAGAAGGAGTTATGACAGCCAATGAGCAAGAAGTTGCACCCAGTGTGCAAGCGAAAGTCTCCCAGGCAGCAAGGGACACTCCACCTACTAGTAAGGCGGATAAACCACCTTCTAGCCAGACTACAGCTGACATACTTGCACCTAGCACACTGAATGCCGCTAGCCGCCGCAAGGAGGCAGCAACAAGTTCCATTCAAGGAGCTACAAACAGGGGATTGGAGATCTGAACTAGCCACAAAGGCAGCATTAAGCACGCACAAACTCAGCCTAGAATCCATAATCTAAGAAGTAAAGGCAATCCCTTTGAGGTCCTGCAAGCAATGGAGCCTGAACCACCTGCAAGACGACCACATTCTAATAGAGCTCCCAAGAATACACCAGGAGCAACGACTACTAACCTAGTGGGGGTGGAAACTCACAGGCTGCATGTTAGATGATTAAGTCAGCCTGCTGGAATGTTAGGGGTCTTAATGACCCATTAAAACAAAGTGAAGTTCGAAAGCTTATTCATAAATAGAAAGTCAGTATTATAGGTTTGGTCGAAACAAAGGTTAGCAGTGACAAAAAAGACATGATTCAAAAGGAAATAATGAGAGATTGGCTAGCAGTGGATAACAATGACCTAGTACAGGGAGGGAGAATCTAGGTCCTTTGGGACCCTCAAGCAGTCAACATTAGCGTAGTGTCATGGTCAGAACATGCCATTTTTCTGCATGCTATCTGGCCGAATGGTTTCACATGCATCTTAACTTTCATTTATGGTAGCAGCTTCAATACAATCAGGAAGGAGTTATGGCTTGAACTTGAATCCTTGTCAACAACAAGCCGCCATGGTTCGTATTGGGGGACTTCAACTCCATACTGAACTCACAGGAAAGAGTAGGCGGGGAGGAGATAAGACCTGGGCATTTTATAGATCTCGCAGAATGTGCCTTAACGTCAGGACTCTTTGACTGCCAGTACAAGGGGTGCTTCCTAACATGGAGCAATAAGCAGCATGGTGCTCATAGGGTCATGTCCAAACTCGACCGAGCAATGATTAATCAGGAGTGGCTAATAGACATGCCTAACTCTGAGGTGGACTTCCTCAACCCAGGGGTGTCAGACCACTCTCCAACTATACTTACCATCTATGAGCACAGGAACTCAGGACCTATCCCCTTCAAGTTCTATAACTACTGGGTGCATGAGAAGGGCTATATGGACGTGATCGTAGCTGCATGGGGCAAACCAGTAAGTGGTAATGCAACATACTGTTTTGTACAGAAATTAAAAAATGCTAAAAGACTACTGACGGAGTGGAGGAAGAACAACTTTGTCAATGCCAGTAGTGGAGTCACTGCAGCTAGACAGTTCATGGAGACGACACAAAGTTCACTACAGATGGATCCTCTTAATCCTACTCTTGCAAATACTGAAAAATTAGCAGTCAAGCAGTATGCCAGTGCAGCCCGTAATGGCTGAGCGGTGGTACAAAAAGCAAAAGCTAGGCACATGCTGTCCGGGGGACGAAAATGTCACCTATTTTCACCAGCATTTGCGTGCAAGGAGGTCCAAAAATAAGATTCTAGCCATATACAATTCTCAGAATGAAAAACTCGAAGACAGGCAGGCAATAGAACAGGAGTGCATTCAGTACTTTGAAGAGCTCTTTGCTGGAGAACAAGGTGACTATGTTACCACAACCATCGATGGATTACAACCTGAAAGGACAATCAATGCAGTGGAGGCATTGGAACTGATTCAAGAGGTAACTAGGGATGAAATTATTGAAGCCCTTGCCTCCATAGGCTCTGAGAAGGCCCCGGGCCCTGATGGTTTCTCTTCACTCTTCTTCAAGTCCGAATTGAGAGTCATAGGAATTGATTTTACAAAGGCAGTACAAAATTTCTTCAGAAACAGGAAGCTCCTTGGGGAGGTAAATGCTACGTGTATTACATTGATTCCTAAGGTTACTAATGCCTCTTACGTCGCTGATTAAAGGCCGATCTCTTGTTGCAATGTCCTGTACAAATGCATTACCAAGATCATGACAAACAGAATGAAGAAGGTCATTCATAGACTGGTTAGTTCAGATCAGTCAGCCTTCATCCGGGGCAGATACATCCACGACAATGTGATGCTCGCTCATGAACTAGTCAGGAACTACCACAGAGACAAGGGAGCACCAAGATGCGCTGCTAAAATAGACCTCCGGAAGGCCTACGATACGGTTAGGTGGGAAACGATTGAGCATGTCATGCGGAAAATGCAATTCCCTGGCTTGTTCCTTGACTGGGTGAAGGCCTGTATCACGACACCTAGATTCTCCATATCTGTCAATGGGTCCCCTAAAGGATTCATTAAGGCCAGGAGAGGCATCAGACAGAGGTGTCCAATGTCACCATACTTGTTTGTTCTAGTCATGGAGGTTCTTCATTTACTCCTCAAGGAGAAGGTGGAAGCAGGCGAGTACGGGCTGCATCCCAAATGTACCAATCCCCAAGTCACCCATCTGTGCTTTGCAGATGACTTACTAGCTTTCTTTCAGGGAGATACTAGGTCTGCAATGGCACTAATTGAGGTCCTAAGGACATTCAAGTCGTGCACTGGCCTGGCTATCAATTGCACTAAAAGCAACTTGTTTGCATATGGGGTCCCTAGTGAAGAACTTCAGCTGATAACCAGATGCCTAGACTTCAACCTACAAATGCTTCCAGTAAGGTATCTGGGCCTTCCCTTGATCTCCTCTCGATTGGACTACAACCAATGCCTACCTCTGACAGACAGAGTTAGGAAGAGGGTTCAATCATGGAAGAACATATCACTATCCTACGCAGGCAGAGTCACCCTTATAAGAGCAGTGCTGAACAGTCTCCATGTCTACTGGACATCTTGCTTCATTCTGCCTACTAGTGTTCGTGATGACATAACATCAATGATGAGGAACTTTATCTGGTCAGGCTCTGATACATATACAAAGACACCTATGGTTAACTGGCAGCGTATCTGCAGTCCCTACAATGAGGGAGGCATGGGCATCAGGTGCATTGCAACATCCAACAAGGCAACCATGATGAGGCATGTATGGAACATCGTTTCAAACAAGGACAACCTATGGGTCCGATGGACTAAATCTCACTTAATCAAAGAAAGACATTTCTGGACTATGAATATTCCAAATGAGGCTTCCTGGTGCTGGCGCAACATCCTCAAATGCAGAAGACAGGCTAGCTCACTCATTGTCCATTCTATTAGTGACGGGAAAGACACTAAACTATGGAAAGATCCTTGGCACCCTATGGGTATCCTCCTAAACAGGTTCCCACAGCCAGTGCACTAATTCACAATGACCACTGAGACATCAGCAGGCATGACAGATTGCACATTCCAGACGTCTGTGAAGACCTGGGTATGGTGGAACTAGACACTGCACACAGCGATGTTATCACTTGGATGGGAGGCCAAGATGGAGAGTTCTCTAACAAAAGCGCTTATCACTCAATGAGAACAAGGTCACGGTCAGTCTCGTGGTCCAAGCTAGTGTGGTTCACTAGGAGAATACCCAGACATAGTTTCATCACTTGGTTAGCTATGCATAAGGCCATTAAAACCCAAGATAAACTGCTGAAATGGGAAGTTATTGACAGGTCTTCTTTCCCTCTATGCAGTGACAAACCTGAATGTGAAAAACACCTGTTCTTCAAATGCAGATATTCCAGTTTCATATGGATGCACATCCTTCTCCATCTAGGACTGAAGCACCAAGTCATGGACTGGGCTGATGAGTGGAGATGGTGTAAGTTGAAACTATCTGGTACCTCACCAAATAGTGTGCTCAAGAGGTTGGCCCTCAATGCCACTACATATCACCTCTGGACAAAGAGGAACTACAGACTCTTTCAGTCCAAGTTTCGAGCAGCCATTCAAGTGGAGACTAAGATCATAGAGGATGTAAGATTGCGTGCCTCAGTCCTAGACCTTCGAGTTGAAGATAATGCGGGTAATAGGCAGCTCTTTGACAACTGGAGAATTGAGGTTCAATATCACTCAAGACCCTTCACATTACACGCATGGGAGCGACCTGAACAAGGCTGGTTTAAGCCTTAAGGTAAACTCTGATGGCTCACTCACAGGCACTAAAGGGGGATACGTAGCACTCATTAGGGACCATGATGGAGTAGTGGTGACAGCCGGGGTAGGGAGCCAACGTGCGCAAATGGTCCTACTTCACGAGCTGCAGGGGATTGAACTGGGTATCCAACTCGCCCAACGACGTGCATTACGCAGACTGGAGTTTAGTATGGACTCCCACATTGCCCTCAAGTTCCTTACCACTGACAGAGCACCCCCATGGGAAGCAGTGCATATAACTAGAAGGATCAAGGCAGCTCTAACACAGTTCGAAGGGTGCAGGCTCATGCACGTAGTACGGGAGACAAACAAGGCAGCGGATAAATTAGCAAAACTATTACCGACTCATGAGTTTGTTGAGATCATTCCAAGCTCCTTTGCGGAAGATATTAAGAAGATTGTATTTGATGATGCTAGAGGTAGGAAATATGCACGAATGTAACTTTTCTATTCCTTTTCTTTTTCAGTGGTCCGGGGAGCCCTTATAAACCCCCACGTTTGCCTTTCAAAAAAAAATGATCAGCATCTTGTTCTTACCTAGGTTTTGACTTAACCTTACCAACGTTCCTTGGTATTTACTACTTATGAGTACAAGATTATAACAATTAGGTGAAACTCTCCTATACTCTAGCCCGAGATCCTATCATGCTTACTAAATTGGCCACCTTAACAAACATACAAAGAAAAGTTCTCTATAAAGCAGTTAAGCAAAACACAATCACTAATAGCAAGGAAGATTAAATTCAATTAATTTTTAAAGCACATGTTCGAGGCTTCGAATCCCCCCCAACTAAGAGGAGTTTAGCTAGACATATTAATCATGTTCGAATAACAATACATAATCAAATATCAAACTAAAATAAGTAAAAGAGAAGTTTAGAGATGAAAACGTTGTCGCTTGTGTGTTGTGGTACTGAGTGGACTGATGGGCTGCAAATAGCGGTAAAAAAAATTTCTTCCTTTCCTCTTCACGATATGCTCCTTCCTCACTTCTCAATCTGCTTGTGAATCAGAATGTGAGAGATAAGGGGATGACGAGGGACAGCGAGAGAGAGGGAAATCAGATGGGTGTTGTCGAGGAGGTTGTGATTAGGGGGCTATGGATTCAGGACGACATCGGCTAGGGTTTTGCGAGGTGACGATGGGTGGCGATAATCAGGGACAACGAAAGAGAGAGGGATTGAGAGTCTGAGACGAGGGTTTTATCTGGCTGGTGGAGTCAATCGGCTGAGAGAGAAATCGGGTGAGAAGGAGATGAAGACGGTGTCTGTGTGGCTGTGATGGGAGCGAAACAGAGAGAGGGTTGTTGTTGCGAGGATGATTGATGATGGGTTCAGGACGATGGGTGTGATTGAGACGAAGTGAAGGAGGTTGTGGATGGATGCTATTGATGGATGGATGATTTCTCAAAGCCAGGCATCGTCCCCTTTTTATTCTTGTTTTCTTCTTTCTGTGGTTTCCTTGTTGGCACTGCACCAAAAATACCCATCCACAATGGTTTGGGACCATGGGCGTAAGGCCTGGCCACGGCTTATAGGCGTGGCCATTTGAGGCGTCGCCAAATCACCATTGACGGCTAAAAACCGTTGCAACACATATTAGCCACGATTTTATGTTCGAGGACGCTTGATGATTTGCTGCATTTAGCCACGGTTTTAAGCCGTTGCAAGCATAATGGACTCGGTTTTAAGCCATGGCAAAAATGGCCACGGTATTAAGCCGTGCCAAGTGGTGGAGAAAGACCACGGTTTTAAGCCGTGGCAAACATAATAGCAACGATTTTAAGCCGTGGCAAAGAATGGCCACGGTTTTAAGCCCTGGCAAGTGATAGAGAAATACCACGGTTGTAAGCCGTGGCAAGACTGGGACCACGGTTTTGAGTCGTGGCAACAATGGGACCACGGTTATAAACCGTGGCAAGCATGAAGAAGGAGCACGGTTGTTAGCCGTGGCAAATGGGACCACGGTTGTAAGCCGTTGCCAGTCAAAACAAAATTAAAAAAAAAAGAAATCTGGTTTGTTGTGACGGGTTGAAACCGTTGCAAATTAATATAATCGAAAAAAAAATTATATATTTTTTTTGTTGCTGCAGCAAAATCACAGCCCCACACCTGCAAAATCAGTCCTTACTAAGGTTTGTGTCGTGCCTCCAGCACGAATAGGATTCCACAAACTATATGCTAGATAAATACAAAATCAACCGTAAAATAGAACTTGTCAAGTTTTGACACCAAACAAAAACATGTAAACAAATAGCACTAATGTACAATAACAGGATTAACCTGAACAAATGGAACCTTGTTATATCATGTTTCGCTTGCATCTAAAACAAAAGAATTTCTCTATGTTTTTTCCAACAATACAAATCCACCTAGTTATAATGTAAGAAAATTACCATAACACAAATTGATTTCTCTCATACCTTCTCTACTGCACATTCAGCAGCTGAAAATATCAAACCCATCACTGCAAATGTCTTAGCAGAGCTATAGCTCCTTCTTCCCATTTGCTTGGCTTCATGAACAAATTGTTATTTTGCAGTCATTTGTTCTTGCATCAGAGGACTATCCAATGCCCCAAGAAGCATACCCATGAAAAACCCAAGCCCTCCTCCTACAAATTATACAAAGATAGTGAGCAATCAATTGAAATGCTACATAACACCTAAATATTCAGATACCAATAAAAACCTAGAACCCCATAGTTCAAAAAATCATATAAACAAAAAAAGGTAACTTTTTTACATAATCAAAAGCAGTGCGCAAAAATAGTGACAAAAACAGTGTTGGAGTGTTCCCGGCTTCTTTTGATGGTCATCACAGGATGCTAGGGTTCAGTGTTGGAGTTGTCCTAGATGACAAAAACATGTATGTGCGCAATGTGGATTGACACTGAACTCTTTCTACATTACCCAGTCACTAAAGCTTAAATTTGGGTTCACAAGACTTCCTCAGTTGAAATATGGAATGCCTCAAGATTTGGAGCTCTCCAGCTCTTTCTCCTTGTGATGAGCTCGTGTAAAATGACTCCATGGGATACCAATTACAGAGTGGAAAATCACAATGGAAGAATCACTAATAGCTTCTAAATGGTGAAGTGGGTCAGTGTTGGTATTCTCAAAATGTGTTTATTTGAATAATAATATTTGCAACTTCCACATGATATTGTTATATCAATTTCCCTTCTTACTTCTCGTGTTCTTTGTATATGTTATTTATTTTTCTTTAATTTCATAGACAAGTAAGTCTGTTGTTGACTATGCCAGATGACAAGAGACTAGAGACTGAACTTCAAAAAATAAATGCAAATATTTTGCTGAAAGCAAAAAGTTACAAGCAGATTCAGGGATAAAAACAACAAAATGTATTTGCTTCAAGACAAAGGATGACTAACCTTAGACTTGGATCACTCATGCAAGGTGTGCAGAACCACCCCTGGGTGCAGCTATATCCAGAGTTGATAGAGTATATCAACTATGACATGAGGAAGCTCAATAAAGATCATGTACATCTGAATAGCTTAAAAGTTAAACAGACTTTATTCTCAAGTTATAGTGTGAACCAGCTGGATTATCAACGAAAAAAAAGTGCACAAGAAAGTGCAAAAGTAACATCTGTGTTCAATCAGGAGTGACCTAACCATCAAAAGCATTTTGAGCGGAAATACCACGCTCGAAACTCTGAACAAATACATGATACTTCTCAAACTGACTATAGACATACAATAATCATGAATGCGGCACAGGCAGAAATAGATGATGACAGTGGATGAGTTAATGTCTATAAGAATATGAAATCGAATAGGAATAGACTGAATAGTTTCAGAGATTCATATCGAAAATCCAGAATTGTTGAACCTATCAAACCCAACCCACAATCCAACTGTCCCCGCCTCATCAAATATTTCTGGCCGAAGATCAAAATAACCATCTACAGTCTTAGTAATATTCTGCATAAATCTGTTGTATGGGTTGGAGGAATGGTAAGTTGGTAATTAGTGGCTCATCGAGATGTTTAACCTCAGCCTTGACCTAAAGCCAAGCATGTAATGGGGCCATGAGGCAAATGCCCTTTAATTCCAACATTTAGGAGCTTATAAATAGACCACACAGAACAAAAATTGTGCACTAGCACCACAATGTGATGAAAATGAGAAAAAGGCTGACCTTTAGTGCAAGTTTCTTTAGCTTGTTCATTGCTCTGAATTGCTTCATCCTAATTAGAACAGCACTGTCAATAGGCTTGTCAGATGCCCTGCTATCTACTCTCATCCATGGATGTTCTGCTTCATATACCACATGAAAACATTATTTGATGGTTCATGATCACATAAACCTTTTTACTTTTAGTTTTTTGTTTCTTTCTCTCGATGATTAAGGAACGTCCCATAGACCTCCTGAGTAAGCTTTCAAAAAGTTTTTGCCAATACTGGTGCTCGTGCTTCTATCAAACAAGGGCATGTCATATTCATGTAGATAATATATTTTCTGATTATTAAGATGTTCAAAATTGTTATGATATTGCAGCAATGAGGAATCTGACAGATGTTTTCCCGCGAGTACAGAGGCTATAGACTGATTCATTTTCATGTTTCTAACTGGAAAAAAAAGTGTGATCACTCACCAAGGACTTGAGCAGCAGTAATCCGTTTCTTGGGGTTCCATGTTAGCATCCTCTTGATGAGATCCTTGGCAGACTTTGATATAGAAGGCCAAGGTTTGCTAGTGAAATCAAGATGGCCTTCTAAAATAGCATCAAAAATGGCTTTCTCCGTCTCTGCATTCAATTTATTCATCTGAGAACCAAATCAGAATCATTTGCAGGTCCTTCAATAAACTCTTAAGACTGGTTTTTTAAAATGGAAAACCTAATAACTAATGCAGGTATGATATTCGCCATAAACACATGCCCTAGAGAAAATATTATTTCATACTGTATATGATACGAACAATGGGTAGCTCTTGAAATATGGATTTGTACTTCAAGCAGAGCTGTGAAGTAAATCTAACTAAAGTAGATGGAAGTAGTTTTTCCGTTACCTCCCCAGAATGGAGGTACACCACTCAAAAGAATATACAAAATGACCCCAGCACTCCAAACATCTATTTCCTTTCCATAGCTGCGACCCAACACCTCAGGAGCTACATAATAAACACTTCCTACAACTTCCCGATAAACTTTACCTAGAAAATAATAACCGAGAAAGATGGTGAGGATAAAATCATTCTGAAAATATAACAATCAGTAAATAACAGGCACCCTGAAGAGCACATTTTGCATTGTCAATTTTATTCATATTAAACCAACAGTGGATTATCAGATAACTGAAAAACAACGAAGGAAGACGTGCTATTTATCAACTCTAAATACTGAACATTTAGCATTATAATAACATCAACAAAAACTCTACTACCATATCTATTGTCTTTGAATTGTCTTAAGGGAAGAATTTGAATGAACATGGAATGTGCGAGAAGGGTCTATGACAACAGACGATATTTTTGCAGAAAGACTTGAACAAACAACCAAAACATCTAAAAACAGTAAACACAAAGCCAACCAAAACATCCTAAACAGTAAACACAGAACCAGATCCGTCTATAACCTTGCTAGGTCCCTAATTGTGTCCTGTGATACCAACTTTCTGAGATTTTTGCATACTAAATTTTGTACAAACACTGACTGGAGAAAAAGGAAAATGTAGTACCTATCCTTTGACGTCAACAAGTGCCACCCTTGTAAGTTCCATCCCCATGGCCGTAACACACTGCCAGAAAATAACCGAAATGAGCAACAGAAACAGAACTATAATAACTAATTCACCAATATTCACAAAAGTTTACAATTCAAACTACAAGGTTTCATAATAGTCACTCCATGATTCTCATGGTATTTTATGAAAAATGTGAACTAGACTTTAAAATTATTGCTTGCATTTGAATTGCAATCCGATAAGAAGTGTCGAGTTTTCACTTACAATGCAATTGTTTCCTTGAATTTCAGCAACTATCCCCCATGTACATCTGTCAATTGTTTCACTTACAAAATCTGCAGTAGATTAAACGAACATGTGCTGAACTCAATGTTCAATATACAAAAAAGGTAAAAACATATAAATAATTCCACCAAAATATGATATGTTTAGCTAGTAGCTTGTTCATCTTGAACATGTCTGTACAGTCAGTCTCAAACACCAAGCGCAGGGGCTCATCGCAAATTATCTTTCTCTTATTGCTTGGATATTGCAGATTGTTTTTCCTTATGTATGCCCACAGTTGCTTCACAATCTGATACAAACATAACAATGCTTTTAGGATCCTCATTCTCCAATATAAAAAATCGCTGATTATAAAGAACGTCAAACATAAATATCTGGAAAGCAGATATTATTTGATTAAAAGGAATAAATGACCTGGGTCCTGGGCAAAGCTGGTTCGCCAACAATGGCCTGAAGTTCAGGTGAAACACCACATACTTTGTTAAGACCGCCTGGTCCTCCTCTTCTTTTTGTTCCAGTTGGGCACTGCAAAAAAGTGTCACGTATCAGGTCAAGGATCATGTCACACAGTATTCCGAGAATGCTGGGTTGCACCAAGAGAGTTTTAGGCGTATGGATATAGGAGTTTATGCAATGCGTATAGATACACAATCAAAGCTAATAATAACTTGCACGGACTGAATACCAAGCACGCTCTTCAAGAAATTAAGGAAAATATTAATGTGGAGAGGTATAGCATGCATTCAAAACCATGTGGTGTATAAGCGATTTAATCGTAAAGAAAAAAATTCAAACACAACTTATATGCTCATTGATACCAGTTAAACATAAAAATAACATGTCTGTAATGGTAAGAACTTAACTCTTGCCCACCAAAAATGTCATCTCAACGAATTAGTTTCACTCATCGTTAAAAATGGAAATTCATTCACCATGAAGCTCTAAATTAGATAAATAGACACTGCAACCAAACTTTGCCCCTCAGTTCAGTTGCCAGCACTCTAGTCCTTTGATCAAGCAGATGGTCAATCAATTCTAACTGATATATTTATAAATATCGTACCTTCGAAAATGGCTTGCACTTGGCCCCAAGCTTGCCTGCAGAAAACTATATACAAGGAGTAACAAATGAGACACTTCAACAGATGCAGAGGTTGAAAGACACAGATAGTAAATTTGTGGTTGAAACCAAACATAGAAGTCCACAGAATATAACATCCAAAGAAGTGTAAAGATCATTCGGTTACATAAAAAGAACCAAATGACATAAAAATCTTGACAGTACACATCAAGATATGATGAACCAATGCACATTTCTTGTCATCAAGTTCAAGAGTAATCAGCACTTGCCATAAACTGGCAGAACATAAAATGTTAAGGCATGGTACACTGACCTGTCCAACAAGTGAAACAGGTGGCAATGTATGTACTCAATGAAAAAGGTGTTGTGGTCTTTGGGCTTCAAGCCATCTTTACAATTTAAGTGGATGATGCCTAACATAAACAATATCGAAAATGTACCACATACTTGAGAGTTGTGACCATCATGTCATGCATATAACTGTTAGCAAAGAAATTATAGGAAAATATGTCGCACCATGGCAAACTAATGTAGCTTACTCCCATAGCGAAGTTTCTCATCCATCCATTCCGCTTAAGCTGCAAAATGTTTCAAAGTAGATAAGGGTTAAGTTCTTGCCTACTGCATGCACAAATGAATACCTAAATAAGTGTATAACCTAATGAGAAGGTAAAAGAACAATAATATAACAGAGAGAAAAAATTCAACCTTTAAGGGAGGAGCAGAATATATGTATGACACAAAAGATCCAACAAGAGCTAGGTATAGAACTATATGAGAAGTATGCCCTGCCTAAGAAAAAATGACACTTAGGCTCTCGAGGTTTATATGACATAAAGACATCCATCTGTTGAGAACACTGACCCACACGTCTAAAAAGCAAGCCAAGCCAAGACCTCCTACAAGCAGGAACAAAATCTGGGAAATCACCTGAATAAAAGCTTCCATCATACTTCATTTAACCAAGATAACTTAACATGAGCAACACATAGATACCAATATCTAGTATACATGGATGTGCAGATTAAGTATAAAACAGTAAACATACTGGAGCTTCTATAATATCTTTTAATTAAACATCTCAACTACAAAAACCAGTGAGTAATGAACAAGTAACCTGAAGAATAAACAGTAAGTTCCTGACATGGATACTACAAAATCTCATGGCCCTCGTCAAACAGAATTCTGACATATAAGGCATATAGGATGCGAGAAAATTTCAAACAAATTATAAGTATGCTTCAACATAATATGCTAGAAGCCTCACCAGATAACCATATCACAATGAAAAAAATATAATGAAACTTAACACAAAAAATTGATAAAGGTAAACATACCCTCATCCCTCCTCCTTTATCCTGGCTTGGGACCGGCAATGTAAAAAAGAACCTTTACATTGGCGGAGTTAAAAAAGGGTTGTTATAAATTTAAAAAACATAGGTAAGTATATATATATACATATATTCAACAAGAAAGCAACACTACTAAGATTACATATTTGGGACTACCAAATCCAAATTAAAAATACAGATTTGGGACTACCAAAACCAAATCAGCGAGGAGTGTGTAAGTAAAAAAACAAAAATGAACGTATCACTACTAAGTACTAAAGTATTGCATTCAAGTCCACAAAAATAGCAAGCATCAAGGATATCGTTCAAGGTTGTAACTACCAAGGTAGTTGTAACTATCAATCATCAAGTTCCACATGATTTTTACACCATACGAAGAAATCACCAACGTCCAAACCCCCCATCATGTCTCCTTTTGGATCACTCTTGTAAAGTTTCACCTCAGTCATATATTTGAAGCATAAGGAAAGTCTGATCTCTGTTGCAGGGTTCAATGATCCATGGCAATCGCAAGAGAATCGATGGATAGGATCTACAACCTCTGTTGCTATCGCAATGACATTCTTATGCCAATCACAAACTTTGTAAGTCCTTGACACGGAAGGAACATGATTGCTTGGAGAAGGAAACCTCGCAACACCTTGAGAAGATGGTGGTAATGGAGATGGAGGTAATGGATTTTCTGGTTGCCTTGTCAATTGTTCACGGGATGAAGGTTTATCTTCAGTTCTTTGTGTCCCTCCTTGTGTTCCCTCACTTGTTGATGGTCTCACATAAGTTCCATTTTCAAGTCTCTCTCGTATCCATTGAACATTTTCTTCCAATCTATCATATTTTTGGCTCAATTTTTTTACTTCCGATGTTTTATCCAAAAGCAATGAACGAGCGGGAAGTGAAACATCATACTTCCTTTTAGAGACGGTGGTTCCAACACAACGAACACGTCTCCTTTCTTCTTGGCCAAACACTTGGCTTAGAGGATCATTATCAATAGTGAAGTTAGTGGTACCCTGGGTTGAAGATTCTTGCAAGGCGACCTTTTTTGTTTTAACTTGTTCCTTAAAAAGAATGAAAAAATAAAATAACACATGACACAAATAATATTCAAACAACTACAAAGTAAATTAAGAATTGTGTATAAAATACATCATTGGGCACATACCATATATAGTTCAGCACCATGCGTGGGTTTTCCATCCTTTCCCGTGTGACAGATAATCCATATATCAGTGCGTGTGACTGGTTCCCCATCAGGGTTCTTCTCAGCCTATATACTTGAAAGATTAGTCTCAGCCTATATAGTTAAATGGTTATTATTGTACTAGTAGCTAGAAACTCAATTACCATTTCATACTCCACTTCTGCAGCACTCTTTTGGCCACCCCCCCCCCCCCCATACATACTTTGAAGCCTTTTTGTTTTTGGCATTTTGGGCTCTAATTGCCTTCGCTTCAAGGGTGCTCTCATAGCGAACAAACTCCTTCCAATCCTCCTCTCTTACACCATTTGGAACATGCTTCTCTTGTTCCTCAATGGTAGGATACTTATCCAAATAGTCCTTCCTAAGATCTGCCTTGAACCTTCTAAAATATTCTAGCATTTTCAAATGCACACTCCTTTTCACATAATTTGGGATGTCGTATTCACGCTGCAAATAAGCCATTGAGATATAAGTTGACAATAAAATAAAACATTATGAAAATCAATGATGTAAAATCTCACCTTGAGGGCATTCCACACATCCTCTTTGTAGTTGTCAGTAACATGGTGCCAACCCTTGAATTTGATGGGCACAAGTGTTTCAACAAGCTTTCCAATGCGTTTATTGAAATTTCTAGCACCAGGTCCAACTGCTAAACCATGGACATTGAACTTTATGGTCTTTTTAACTTCACTGTCATCATTTGTTGACATTTCTACACACCAAAAATTACAAGATTAACTTTAGTCAAACACTCACGAAAATTAGGTGACATATAATAGAATAGGACTATTGATTCCTTGTCTAAATGTAGACTTTATACAGATATGTGGTGAAAGATCACAACTTTCATATACACTCATATACCTTTCGTTTTCATTTAGACTTTAAAATAAAAACCTTCAGTAAAAAAAATAGTATAAGCAAAGGCAATAGTGGAATCAAGAACACATAATTCGAAGGTAGAATATATTTTAAGTGGGTGGACATCATGGAAATTTTTACAACAACATGGTCATCTTCTCTTGTCACTTGATTTCTATACAATTCTGCTATCTTTGTAATCAAACACAGCCTTAAAAATATAAGGAATCTACCTAGCTAACATGACTGATAAAAGGACATTTGATGCGAAAATTCTGCCACTAGTGATGTGAAGTATATGTCTATGTACTCTGTGGTTCTCCTTTAATGACTGAAATATATTTCGTGTCGACCACTACCACCACCACCACATAGTATATACTTCACTACTATCCAAGAACTAAGTCATGATAGGTACATGTAAACAAACATATATACAAACAAATACACAATTTACAGAAAATAATTGTATAGCAAGCAAGATGAACATCATCAATTCATTTGAGAAAATTAATAAGCTAAATAGTTATTCAACATGAGGTGAAAACTAGTACCATCTTAATATAATCCAAGACATGATAGAAATTGTTACCAATTGTTGAACACATGTGCACGCTCATGAGAATATGGTCTAATTTCCATTGCTAGTCTTGCTTAAAACACACTAACCAAGTACCTAATGCACTCCCTTGCGATTTTATTTTAGAGTGGAAATATAAGAGATAAAGGTCACTAATTATGTAACAAGTTTTTCTTTAGTTATTGTTTTCTTCTCTTAACACTAAAATTTATAGTTCAGTATAGTTAGGTTTGATTCTTTTGAGTATAGTTGGGTTTTATTCTCTTAACACTAACAAGTAGTTTCTGTTAACTTCGGACACCATGCTTATATCATCAACTTTCTCTTTGAGATTCATTTTATTTGTCTCTTTATTCAGGATCCCTGATACTATAATCCTCCTCTTTCTGCTCACACTTCCCCATCACAGTACGAGGATCGATGAAGGAAATAAATTCTTAAAAGTCAGGACAGGAATGTTAAGACCCAAATTTTATTGAAATCAATAATCGTCCAATGTATTTTGTCCAATATTGGGCACATCCCTTAATGGTAGGAAGAGTTCATGCCATTTCGATTTTAGCTACCTCTTTAAGCTTTGCACTGATGTTATTCCCCTTCTTCAAATTGTAATAAATTTAGCTCCTCTCATTAGATTTGGCCACCAGAACCCTTTGATTCTAACATCTCAATATCTCATTGCACATGTCATCATCTAACTCACATCTCCTTAACTCATTTTGGCAGTCAAAATAGCAAAGTCTTTGCTCCTAATATGGTTGATCATTCAACAAGGTTACAAATGCCACTCCTACAGATGATTTACTGTTTGATAATTCTAAAAGCTTGCACCCATTTCTTTCCAAATCATAAGTTTATGCCTTATAATATTTGGTCAAAACTTTTGGAAGATTATGATAATGGATAGTAATGGACGGTATTCCAATCCCCAAGAAGAATCCAGGGATGGTTGGTAAGCTTTGACCTTCTTGTGACATTTTCCTAAAGATTTTGTCCGTCTATTCTGTCATTGAAAGAATATACAATAGAAGAAAAAAATGCATTTCCTAGTTGCAATAATAGTGACTTCTAAAGTGATAACCTGACTTCTAAAGTGATCACAAATAACTTAAAAATTCATTTTTTGGGTCACCAAACAATACAGGCAAGTGTCAACCAATTTGAACCCAAGTCGAAAAATCTTAGCCCATAGATTAATGTAATCTTAGCCCATATATTAATGTAATAGTCGAAAAACTATTGAATATCATTTTTGTAAACTATAGTCAAAGGGATCTTCTTAAAACCAATCTAAAATCTAGAAAAACCAGATTAAGAGAAAAAAATCAAAACCTCAAACCTGAAATACGCCTTCCGAGCCCGAAATGACTTCAAAGGGATAAAATTTGTGGAGGCTCGAAATGCTTTCTTTCACTTCTTCTTCTTTCTCTTCACACTCTCCTCTGCTCCTATCTCTCACTCTGATCTGAAACTATTGTAATACCCGTGCCGTTGGCACTACTACAGAGTACATTGTACCTTCACGAAATTGTCAAAATTTGAAACACCCATTAAACTTTTCCAAGATACCTTTTTCTCAGTAAATTCACGCCTTTTACTAGGTATCCATGATCATCACTACTTCCAGTCCAATTTCTCATCTAACTCATCCCAAAGACCTAATTTTTACACATTCAACAAAGTACATCTAAAACCACTACCCCAAACAGACACTGAAATCAGTTCACAAATCCACCATTCCACATTGCAATCATCACAATCAAACTAAAGACGATCTGGGTAAGTATAAAGTTTGAATCTTTGATTGCTTATAAGGTAAGAAAATTTAAAAGGAACCCCCTTGTTTGACAGATAAGCAAAGACACAGTAATTGGAGATTATGAACTTAAAGAGAGAGATAAAGATGGGTAGCTGATGAAGACTTGAAGAAATGGGGATCCCACGCTTTGATCTCTGCTGTGTTTTGCTGAAATGGGTTGGAGAGGAAAGATCTGCTTTGCTGAAAGAAAAAAAAATTAAATCTGAAACAGATCTGAAGAAGAAGAAGAAAAAGACGAGATCTAAAGAAGAAGAAGGATCTTACCTGGAAGGAGATCTGAACCGAAGGAGGGACGGAAAGATCAGTGTGTTCTTCTTCTTCTTCTTCTCACCAAACTCAGCATTGGAGGCACCGACGAACTCTCCTTCAAGAACCGGAGGAGGGACAAAAAGATCTTATTCTTCGTCGCGATCGCGCTTCTTAATTCGGAACAATGGTGGTTGTGCTTTCGGGAAATATGTGATGTTAGGGTTTGAAACAAAGGGTTGAGAAGTTGAGAGTTGGGGGGAGATGGAGCGGGAACGCCAATTTTTTTCGCAACCGCGAAATTTTTTTCGCCCGCGAGAAATCAACTCGAGTTCTCCACACATGCACGTGCAACACACGTGAATTTTCGTTTTTTAGCCACGGTTTTTATTTTATAGCCACAGTTTTAGACGGTTGGCCATTATAGCCACGGTTTTTTGCCGTGGCAAATACACCAACGGTTTAGAACCGTGGCCATCTCCGTGCAAGTGTTTTGGTTTAGTGATTATAGCCACGGTTTTTATTTTTATAGCCACGGTTTTTGGCCGTGGGAAATAAACCAACGGTGTAGAGCCGTGGCCATCTCCGTGTAGCTAAACGGGCCTTTTGGTGTAGTGTGGTGTGGATTCCTTGTTTGTGTGATTTCCTTACTTGTGTGATTTCCTTGTGCAATTAGTATTTCTAAATTGCCAATTTGCTTCTATTTTAAAATATTGTAATTGGAAACCTATACAAACATGAAAATAGCAATTAGTACCATAATTAACAAGTAATAGCTAAAAATATATATTGAAATATCGTACTAAAAATAGCATAATTATGCTCCTATCAAATTCCCCCACACTTATCTTTTGCTAGTCCTCGAGCAAATCCAAGAAACAAAATAAAATACTCAATCTATACTTTCCAACATTTGTCTCAGAGATTTTCAATAGATCATGACATGTTAAGATTCCTTGTAAACACGAGATTAAATCCACATTATTCCAAAATTAATACATGTTCATAGCAATGATATAAAAATTCAAAATTAAATCAATCTAAGTGACTGTGAAACTCAAGCGCGTGCCAAGAAGAATTAACCCAAAAATCTCACTAGATGCACTCTTTTCTTTTTCACTAATTGTTTGGTATAATCACTCTTCCTATTCTAGTTATATGTGAGAGGATTGATGTAAAAGGGAAACAAATAGCTCACATATGATATAAAAAGAAAGAAAAGGCATTTTCTGACTTTTTTTTTCCACATATATGATCTCATGGAAGGAATGCTACTACTTGAATCCAAGAACTAGTGACACCATATGCTCATACCTCATTCGAATCTCCACATCGTGACATTTCAAGACACTCAATCAAAAGGTCTTAATTCAGGTTGTAATGGGGTCAGGGGTCAAGGGAAGAGAAAGAACGGATATGAAATTTTCAAAGGGCTTGAAGAAATGGTGAAAGCATGCAATAAGATTTGAGACATTAGCAAAGAATCATATGGTTCAAGACATAAGTGGGACAATGACGAGGTGGCCCATTGATAATGAAGAGTTTTAGCAATTATTTTGTATCTACTGAAAAGAATTGAACTATCTGTATGGTACTGTAATACTAAATGGATATAGATAAGGACTTGTATCCCTTTTGTAACTTTTTTTTTGTACCATT
The DNA here is from genome assembly GCA_963556465.1 of Berberis vulgaris. Classification (NCBI taxonomy): domain Eukaryota; kingdom Viridiplantae; phylum Streptophyta; class Magnoliopsida; order Ranunculales; family Berberidaceae; genus Berberis; species Berberis vulgaris. The sequence goes on from OY747133.1 coordinate 57,902,321, forward strand.
TTTTTTTTTTTTTTTTTTTTTTTTTTTTGCAACTCTTTCTTCTTGAATTGTTTACCACAAGGGTCTTCCCCCACACTTGCTTTTCAACATACCTTGAACCACAATAAAGTCTTTGCAAATCAAATTATGCTCCACTCTTTTTATTAGGTTAGGGATAGAAAATGAGGGTAATGAAACAAAAGGCTTAATAACAGGCTCAATGGGGTTAACCTAAGGGAAATATATTATGGATCAGGCTTATTTGGCAATGGTGGAAACTAGGTGCCTTTATCAAGTCAAGCATGTCATGCAATTCAATATGATGCTTTGAACGAAGTCAATACAAGTTCTAGTGTTTAATTCTTAATTATGAAAGCAATCCAAGTAGCAACCAAAGCAAACAAATTTGAGATCATGCAACGAATTATTATTGACAAAAGAAATAAAAGATGACCTAACTAAAAACTCTCAAAATCAAAGGAACAATAGGCTCAAAACTCCCATATGGGTTATAATGAGTTAAATTCAACTAAGCATGCTATGAGTACCAATTACTAAGTTGATTACATGTGAATTTGCATATGATGACCATGAATAAGCATTAACCAAAGAATAATATTAGATCTTAAATCATGTTTATAAATCACCTTAAAGTCATGCAATTAAAAACCAAATCTCATCATTGTGTCGGAAAGTATCAACGTTTTGTTTCCCCCACACTTAAACCTAACATTATCCTCAATGTGAATAGATTATAGCATATGTAATGAAAGATTTAAAAGTGAAAAAACAAACTACTAACAAACAAAAGCAAAAATAACGAAAAGAAAATAAATGGATAAAGAAAGCAAATCTGATTGGGTTGCCTCCCAAGAAGCGTTTGTCTTAACGTCGTGCAGCCTGACGGTATCTCCAATTAATCCTCAGAATAACTAAGAACATGGAGTGATACGTCCTCCACGTCATGCTCCACAAATGACTCATAATAGGGCTTAAGTCGATGATGTTTCACTTTAAACTCCTTCTCGGTTGACACTCTTAATCTGTATAGCACCATGGGGAAAACATTAGTAACAATAAAAGGACCAACCCATTCAGAACGTAACTTACCAGTTCTAAGACATGATTGGAAAAGAAAGACTTTCATTCCAATGACAAAAGTATTTCCATGGATCATCTGATCGTGAAAAACTATGGTGTTCTCCTTATAATTGCCTTTACTATCATAGGCCTCATCTGGAATCTTTTCGAGCTCATTCAACTGTATTTTCTTCCGCTTCTTTGTGTCATAGGGGACTCCATTGCTCTCATATCCAACGACAGTAGTGATGGTGGTCTCTAGTTTATCTTCATTTCTGACGTCTGACAATTTCTGGGCCAAATTGTCATTCGCATTAATAGAAAAACAAGAATGATTTTTAGTAGGATATCTCGTGGCTTCAAAAATGTTGAAGCCAATCACATAACCATCAAATTCCATTGTCAGTTTCCCCGCATGTACATCAATATTTGTCTTCGCAGTTTTCATGAAGGAGCGCCCTAAAAGAAGAGGCAAAGGTGCTGAAAATTCTGAATCTTCCATCTCAAGCACATAGAAATCTGCTGGGAATATCAAATGGTTAACCTGCACCAACACATCTTCCAACAAACCTCGAGGATATGCATTAGAACGGTCAGCCAATTGAATAATAACACCATCATTTTTTAGCTTCCCAAGATTCATAGAGCGATAAATAGAATACGACATAACATTAATTGAGGCACCTAAGTCTAACATTGCATTTTCAATTTTAGTATTACCGATAACACAAGGAATAGTGAAACTACCTGGATCCGTGCATTTCGGTGGCAATTTCCTTTCAAGAACTGCGGAGACATTCTCACTTACCTTAACTACCTCTCCGTCTCGAAGTCATCTCTTTGTTGTGCAAAGCTCTTTCAAAAATTTTGCATACTTAGACACTTGCTTAATAGCATCAAGAAGAGGAATATTGACTTGGACTTTTCGAAAAGTTTCCAAAATTTCCTTATCCTGTTCATCTTTTCTAGATTTGGCAAATCTACCTGGAAAAGGCACAAAAGGTGGAACAAGATTAGCAGAAACTGAATTTGGAATACTCACCTTCTTACCTTGGAGCTCTGGTGTTTCAATGATGGCTGGATAATCCTTCTGTAACTCAGCTTCCCTATTTCGACTCTGTTTAGGGACTATTGGCTCATTCTCAATTTGCCTACCACTCCTCAATGTAATTGCTTTTGCAGTTTCAAACCTGCCCTTCGGATTTGGAGTAGTAGAACTAGGAAGTTTTCATTGCTCGCGAATTTGTCCAATAAACTCAGCTATCTGTCCCATTTGTAGTTTCAAATCTGCTATATCTTTTGCTTGGTTCTGCTGAGAAATAGTTAATGATTTCAAAATCTCATCATAATTAAGGGGCATACCTGAATTGTGCTGAGGTGGTTCAGGTGGTCCTTGAAAGAAACCAAGGGGTGGCCGATTCGAAGTCTGTTGTTGAGGTTGTTCTGAATTTCTCCATCCAAAACTGGGGTGATTTCTCCAACCTTCATTGTAGGTGTTCGAATACGGATTATTCCTATAGTGATTTTGCCCTTGAAAACCTATTGCATTGACATTCTCCAAACCGCCATTCTCAATCAGTTGAGGACATTGATCAGATGGATGTCCTAGCTTTGTACACACGCCGCAAACTTGTGCAACTCCTAGCACGTTTGGCTTCCCTAGAGCCTGAGTCACAAGTGAGGTAAGATTAGCCATTTGAGCTTCCAAACTAGAATTAGTACTTACCTCATTGACTTGGCGTGAAGGCTCTCCAATTCCTTCATACTGTTGGGAATTTAAAGCTCGGTTTGCAATCAAAGTCTTTGCTGCTACTGGAGTTTTATCAACCAAAGCTCCTCCTGCCGCTGCATCTAACATCTGTCGCTCAAGAGGAAGCAATCCCTCATAAAAGTATTGAATCAGGAGCTCCTCCTTCATTTGATGCTGCGAACATGCTGCTATGAGAGTTTTGAAGCGCTCATAGTAAGCTGGATATGATTCTCCTGGACCTTGTTGTATGCCACTGATTTTCTTCCTCAACAAGATAATTTTGTAAGTTTGGAAGAATTTCTCTAGAAACACCTTCTTCATGCTCTCCCAAAAATATACTGTTCCGGAAGGTAGTTCATAGAGCCAATCCTTAGCCCTATCAGCCAGAAAAAAGGGGAATGTTCTCAACTTTAAGATGTTTTCATCCACATTTATTGGCGTCATACTGGAGCATACAACTTCAAATTCCTTTAAATGTTTATTTGGATCCTCCATAGAAAGACCATGATACTTCAGAATATGATGAAGTAGGTTGGATTTCAACTCGAATGACTCAGTCTTGCCCTGCGCGGCTAATGGATACTAAATGCACAAGGGTGCGACATTGGCCAAGGTGGATGACGAAAGTTCTTTACTAGATCTATTGTCTCCCATGTCGAACTCTTCAGATTCAGATTCAGAGCTAGATGTTTGTGGCTTTTTTGTTTTTCTCATTTGTCTTCTAAATGTTTTCTCAGGCTCTGAATCGTATTCTAATAAGTTTTCGCTAGATCTTCCATTGCGCATGAACGACGCCAAAAATTGATGCGTTATTTTAGTAGCACACAACTTAATACCCTGCTTTGTGATTGTAGTATAGAATAAGTAGGGATCGTTCTAGACCGGGGATTAGAGGGCTTGTCAATTAACACTAATAATAACTAAACAACAACTAACAACCTAATCAATTAAATAAAAGGGGATTGGATTTTTTAAATTAAACTATGAAAACTACTATAAAGATAATAAAACTAAAAGGATGGCAAAGATGAGAAATTAGCTAAGGATTTATCTCCACACACCAAACATATGCTTATAAATCAATCTTCAATAATCACTTTCTAACTCGTGAGAGACAATGCTCAAGACTAACCGTGACCGCACTGCATTAATCTTATTATTTTTCCAAGTTCGTTGAATTAAACTAAGCGTCGCTTTCAAACTATTCTTATCATGCTATCTAAATAGGAATTGGAAATTAAACAACAATCTAAGATCATTAAGTTTTGTGGAAAATATGAACACTGACTAGGCAATTACACGTATGATCAGCATCTTGTTCTTACCTAGGTTTTGACTTAACCTTACCAATGTTCCTTGGTATTTACTACTTATGAGTACAAGATTATAACAATTAGGTGAAACTCTCCTATACTCTAGCCCCAGATCCTAGCATGCTTACTAAATTGGCCACCTTAACAAACATATAAAGAAAAGTTCTCTATAAAGCAGTTAAGCAAAACACAATCACTAATAGCAAGGAAGATTACATTCAATTAATTTATAAAGCACATGTTTGGGGCTTCGAATCCCCCCCCCCCCCCAACTAAGAGTAGTTCAGCTAGACATATTAATCATGTTCGAATAACAATACATAATCAAATATCAAACTAAAATAAGTAAAAGAGAAGTTTAGAGATGAAAACGTTGTCGCCTGTGCGTGGTGGTACTGAGTGGACTGATGGGCTGCAAATAGTGGTAAAAAATTCTCTTCCTTTCCTCTTCACGATCTGCTCCTTCCTCACTTCTCAATCTGCTTGTAAATCAGAGTGTGAGAGATAAGGGGATGACGAGGGACAGCAAGAGAGAGGGAAATCAGATGGGTGTTGTCGAGGAGGTTGTGATTAGGGGGTTATGGATTCAGGACGACGGCGGCTAGGGTTTGGTGAGGTGACGATGGGTGGCGATAATCAGGGACAGCAAATAAGAGAGGGACTGAGAGTCTGAGACGAGGGTTTTATCTGGCTGGTGGAGGTGATCGACTGAGAGAGAGATCAGGTGAGAAAGAGATGAAGACGGTGTCTGTGTGGCTGTGATGGGAGCGAAACAGGGAGAGGGTTGTTGTTGCGAGGATGATTGATGATGGGTTCAGGACGATGGGTGTGATGGAGACGGGGTGAAGGAGGTTGTGGATGGATGCTATTGCTAGATGGATGATTTATCAAAGCCAGGTATCGTCCCCTTTTTATTCTTGTTTTCTTCTTTCTGTGGTTTCCTTGTTGGTGTGGGTTCCTTGTTTGTGTGATTTCCTTGCTTGTGTGATTTCCTTGTGCAATTAGTATTTCTAAATTGCCAATTTGCTTCTATTTTAAAATATTGTAACTGAAAACTTACACAAACATGAAAATAGCAATTAGTACAATAATTAACAAGTAATAGCTAAAAATATATATAAAAATATGGTACTAAAAATAGCCTAATTATGCCCCTATCATAAACATGATTTAATTAGCCTAATTACTACAACTTAAACATGATTTAATTACTGAAACAAATAAAAACTCTAACTAGGAAGTATTGATGTTGCTAGCCCCACTAGCGGAACTCCAGTAACGCTGCTCAAAAGTCTCTAAACCTGAAAGGCTAATTGGCTACATTCCCAAAGGAATGTACTCAATAAGCAAAAGCTCACTTGGGTCAGCAATAAAGCTGGTGTGAGTAATCTTCATCCCAAAATCAATAAACTCGCACGTGATAACATCAAACTAAGCACAAAAAATAAATAACCACACCAATAGGTTGTTCCTCAATGAGGCAAAGGTGTCATGTAAGAAAAATGCAGTTCAAAGAAATTAGTTCTTCAACGAGGCAATCGTGTCATTATCCTAATAAGTAAATATGCATTTACTTGTACTTACACTGTAGAAGTTGACTATGGCAAGTTTGACCTGCAGAAATATTAGTGGACTTGCCGTCCTGCATGAAAAATGTTAGAAACAATATAAACGTAATTTATTAATTAAACAGTTGTCTTCGTACAATATTTGACTTACGCATATTATTCCTTTTTATTTTAATTTGATTCATTTTTTAACGGATTGATCACTTAGACGATACCACATTCGCACCACCTCTGTGCCGAACATACATGCCCGTATGCCTTTCTCATATAAAAGAGGACTTCTCCGTCATCCATGCCCAAGTGGGGACATATCACATACACACATGCATCACCGGATACTCCTAACTGTATGAGTAACAAAAGCCACTCTTGGGCTATCCATGTGCATAAAGTCACGTCACATTTTTTACATATAAATATCAAAGCCTATCTTAGGCATAAAAATTCACTTCATTTCCACAAGACTAACCCGAAGGTTATTTTAGTTTCTCTATAAGAAATAGGCGCCCCACCTCCGCAAGATGACCCGCAGGTTATTTAGTTTCTCTATAAGAGAGGGGACATAATAAACAAAAAGAGGTGTGGTAGTTCTAAGTGATACAATTCCAAGTGATTAAATTTTCAGGAATCAAAATTTACCAATATCATTTATTTTTGATATTTCAAATTTCCTCCACAATGACATTTTGTCATTCATAAGTAAATCAATCCACCCATTATTTTGGGGAAATGTAACCATTTCAGATAGGGTTGAAAACCGAACCGACTTAGGTCGGTTTTAAAATTTTCAAACCGAAACCGAACCGACCATTAACAAAACCGATCCGAAACCGAACCGATTCTAATTTCTGCAAACCGTAACCGAACCGAACCGACTAAAATCGAACCAAAACCGAAATAAAACCAAACCGACCGACTATTTTAAACATATTGTATTATTTATATATAAAATATATATTATTTATTATATATATTTGGTCGGTTCGGTTTGGTCGGTTAAAATCACATAGAAACCGAAAACCGAACTGACAATTTCGGTTTTGAGTTTTTTAAAACCGAAACCGATCTGAACCGAATTTAAATCGAACCAATCGGTTCGGTTTAGATCGGTTCGGTCGGTTTAATCGGTTTGATCGGTTTTTTGTTCAGCCCTAATTTCAGATGCATACATTCAGTGTTGGCAACAACATGAGCCACACACTCACCATCCTATAACAACATAACTAAAATATTAACCAATAGATTAGTATGACTTAACAAAACAATAGATTAGGATGTACAAGGGGAATTTTAAACAAGACAGTGGTATGCAATGAAATCTACATACAAAAGATGACAGAATTCACACAAACACATGCACAAGCAAGAGTCCAACCGAAATGAGCATAAAGTCAAACAACAGATTCACAGCTAATCATAACCCCTATTGAACCAATTTTCTGAACTAATCAAAATTAGAGCTAAGACTACACCCTCAATTAAGCTACTTTAAAAAAAAAACACAACACGATCATACCACAGTAAACATCAAAACCCCTCATATATTATAAAAATTAAACCAAACCCATTACTCAGAAAGATACTCGCAAATTCTATATCTAATCAACAACCCAACATTGTTAAATTCATACAAAATGTATATAAAAGGGAGAATGAAGAAAACTCACAATATGACTCTCGACCACGCTCACCCATCACAGTGAAGAAGATTACGTGTCGTTATTTTTAGAAAACCAATCACATAAGGATCAACTTACATCCAAGTCTATATTACGCAAACACCACATTAATCAAAAGTGGTAGTTTGAAATCAACAAAAATATCCTAAAGAAATCAAACCAAACAAGTGGAAATCACCAACAGAAATTTAGATTGGGAAACAAGAAACTCACATTGATCTTCCCGCCAAATGCCTCCTTCCAGCCAAAGCCATCAAAAGCTCCAACTGAATCTAGCCTAAATTCAATCTAGGTTCTCCCAATATTGTCAGTTACAGCTTATTGATTGTTCCGTCTCTTCTAGAAAATCCAAGAGCCAACCCAAAATATTTCTCAGCTTCTTGTCTTAGCATATATAAAAATGATGTTTCTCCCTTTGACTCCAACGCGTTTATCAAGATTCTAAATGTTGACCTATCTGGTTCACATTGTGCTTCTTTCATCAAATAAAAACAATTCATAGAGAACCAATCAAACATCAAGTTGTCAAAGGATACATCCCTGATTCTCTGAATTGAGGTTCCCATCTCTGAAAACTTACATGATAGACATAGGAATTGCTAATCGAAATTGCTTATATCATTATCATGAAACCGATTCCTCTCCTTTTGACCCACATCAGACCTCTAAACAACCTCTACTCCCCAAGTTTCCATCCCAGCACCAATTTTCCTTAGATGTTCTTGGAGACTCTAAATTCAGCCAAGAATACACTACATATATCTTGATCACTGGAGCAGGTAACAAGTACATGGCTTGTTGTTTCTTCATGTAGCCCTCTGATAAAGTTTTCCTTTCATGTCCAGTGATTCACATACATCCACCAGATCAAACACACACAAAAACAGAGAGAGAGAGAGGTCCATGGCTCTCTCACTGCGAATCTCTTTAAGATCCAAACCTTCCACAAATCCATATATTCAAATGTACAAGTCATCCGGATCGATTAATTTCACAAAAAGATCAGAACCCCAATCACTCGAAAAAACAACCAGATTTCTCCCAGATTCACAAAGTCGACACCTTATCTAGGGTTTGGTGAAACAAATCGAACCTAACATCGATTCGATCTATAAAAAAAATGAAAACAGAGTTCGAGAAATACAGAGATTGAAAACTCACAGATAAAACCCCATAAACCCAAATCATTCCAACATCCATCTTACAATTATATTTGCTAATATGTAAACACACCCAAAATTCTAAAAGAAAAAGAATAACTCAAGACATAAAATGGTGAAAGAAGAAGATTACGTACTAAAAATCTAACTATGATTCCTAAAATAATTTAAAACAAAAATATGAAATAGTATGAGGAAAACTCACCAAAATTGCAAAGGATTTGTGCAGCCAACGCAATCGTCCCATCATTTTCTCACTTGCAGGGTTCTTGCCAAAGCTTCATCCTCATTGATTTGTCATTTCCTCTTCAGAGTTAGTTCCTCATTTTCAACAAGCTTCTTTTCTTTTACTACGGCACTATCATGAGTTTTTCTTGCTGAAGATTTCAGCCATGAATCAGCTCAAATCAGATAGGGGTGGGCAATGTCGGTTCGGTTCGGTTTTGAGCCCCAAACCGATTTCATTCGGTTTGCCCAAAACCCAAACCAAAATCGAATTTTGTATTTGTAAATCGATGAATTCGGTTGAACCGAATTTCAGATCGGTTCGGTTCGGTTGGGCCGAAATTTCAAGCTCAAGCACTTGAAAGAATTTCATTAAAATATGCCCAATTTTTTTACAGACCCAATTTTTAGCCTAAAATTGAAAACTTTGAGAGAAGGGGGCGATTCAGTGCAACATGGTGTACTATAGTGCATTTGTTGCACTAATTAGGTATTGACACCTACCTGTTATGTAGTTATTTATATATATCTAATTAATCGGTCGGTTCAAAGCCGTAAACCGATTTTGAACCGTTTATAATCGGTTCGGTTCGGTTTAAATTATTTTCTTTCTACTCATATTTCGGTTCGGTTACCGCACCGAATTTGAAAATCGGTTCGGTCGGTTAACCGAATTTAAATCGGTTTTTGCCCACCCCTAAAATCAGATGTTGCCCCTAGAATTGATGGATACCTAGTAGACTTCTTTACCAAAGTTTCGAGTGTGGTAGGAGATGATGTTTTGGCTGTGGTGTTAGCCTTCAATGCTCAAGGGTTTTTGGAAGACTGGATGTCAATAGGTTGAAGACTTGAGACCAATAAGCTTGATCCTTTTGGACTGTGGGCACCTATGAATATGTCTCGGTTGCATATCCTCGAACATTCCTCAGGTTTTATTTTTCAGAAACTATGTAATCTCACATATCATGAGCCCTAACTTTCTTAAAAAATTTCTAACTTATAAGCTTGGGGAAGATTAAGACTCAAACTCTCTTGCAGTTATACCTCAAGTTATCAATCTTCAAATCGAATATTCTACAATCTGATCAGTGGTGGTTTTCCCTGCCTCGAGGTAAATCCAACAGTTGGATGAACTCGAAATAAAACAATAATTTTTCTATGGATGTTTTCAAATTACGGATTAAATTTAAAATAATTTTGAGTACGGAAAGATAATGATCCACTGCAAAACTTAATACTGCGCAAAGCTGTTTTCTATTACTAAATTTAACAAAATCTTAGTTCTCTTTTAATTCAACTATTTTTTCACAAAAATTATAATACAATACTACATGAATTTATAGATATATTTATGTATTAAAATCTAACCCGAAATTCATGGATTTATATATCTAAACAGAACTAGAGAATCAAGAACATTTACTTCTACTAATATTCGATAATTCTACCAATACATATCTAACAAAATATAATATAAGAGTGAGAACAATCACTACTTCTTTTTTTTTTAAAGAAACAAAATCATATTCATAGAAACTAGACTTCAATTATATCCAAAGATTATATACTAAATCTTTATAATAAAGAGAATGAAGAAAACTAATAGAAATTTTATAAAGAGAATGAAGTAAATAATTCACCTTTTACTTTTCTCTTCCTTTCCCTTTTTCTTTATTCTTTTGTTCATTATCTTCTTCTCCCTTTTTTTTCTACAGATTTTTTTTTGTGCGGCTGGGAAGAACCAAACCTCTATTTAACCAACCTAAAGACAAAACCCTACAAGGTTAGGGTTTGCACAAGGTTATTTTGGCTCAACTTCAAAATTAATAAAGCCCTAAAATTTTGAATTTTAAATTCAATTAAATATAACTCTATTTTATTTAATTCAAAATAAAATAAATTATCTTTATGAAATTTAGGGATGTTACATTATACACACATTAAATGGAATCTCGTCCCGAGATTCGGAAGAAAAGAAAGTTAAGTGAATTTCGAAAAAAATACAACTTGTTAAACGAAAGAAAATTTTAAAATACAAATTTCAATTGAACTTTTAGGTGCATAATTTTTTAATGCCATTGGAAAAGTATGGGTATTACAAGTACTAAACTTAAGAGAGGAAGGAGCAGAAGTTGCATCCGTATGCGCCTCAATCTAAGCATCATGATCCGGATCGCCCTCTTCTTCTAATGTCGCTGAGACCACTACTAAGTCTGGGTATGACATCTTCTTATAATACGTGAGGTCCCATTTCGGATGTTCTTCCTTCATCAGCGCCAACAACTCTATCTCCGATGCACGACCCAGCAAAATTCACACTTGCCATGCGTCTTAAGAAGCTCTTTCAAACGTGCCTTCGCTTCAGCAAGTTCACGCTTCAATAGCTCCAGCTTGCCAGTCAACACATCAACCTGAGAATGCTTCGTAGCCAGACTACTCTTAACAGCGCTGAGCACATGTTGCTCCAGTTGGAGCTGGTCTTCAGCCTTCTTCGCTGCCCAAGCATTGGATTCCACATCGGCCTCTAACTGTTGATTCTGGGTAACCAATTCAGCCTCTTTCATGGCGTTCTCCTCGGCAAAAGACCACAACTAAGAATGCATCTTAGCCGCAGCTTCCTGCGCAGCCTCGAGATCATGGTGGATCATATCCAACTCTTACTTGAAATTGTCCCTTGTGGACACCGCCTCTGCCAAATAAGACTCAAGTGCTTCCAGACGAACCCTCTGAGTCTCAGCAACAAAGCCTGACTGTTCCAGCCTCCTCTCCTAGCTCTGCTTCCTCAGTAGCTCAATTTTAAAAAGTGCATCAGAATACAACTTCTGCATAATCGAGAAGACACACTCCATGGTGTACACCCTCTTACGAGCCGCCTCAACCTCCGTCCCAACAACGACCACTTGGCTTAAATGAGACATCCCCAGCATAGGGTGTTTCAAACCTTTATCCATACACCCTTCTAGTGTATCCTCCTCTAGCTTCGGAGCGTGGTCCATTAACCAACTGTAGCGTCTGCTTATGTGCTTCCTTGAAGCATAGTCCACGTCAACTTCCTAGTGCCAAGCCTGGTAGCTCATTTTCACTACATCTGGAGCAAACAAACTTATCCGTGCATCCGGACGGAACTCTTTCAGACGCGAAATTACACCAACATCACCCTTTGTAGTCTCCACTGCACCCACTCCCTCATCCGCGGTCTTCCCTTTGTCACCAGTAGTCGACCCTTTATTGCAATACGGCTCAGCCAAACCCAAAGGAAGAGAAGGAAGCGAATTGTCCAACAAACCCTCCATCACCCTTATATATGGCTTGGAATGAGATGGGGAGCAATGTGAACTACAAGAAGGATGGCTTGCATTACCGCAGTCACTGTCATATGATCTATCAGTGGAGCGATTGGACTCCGAGACCTCAGGCGAATCCTCATCATGAACCTCCAATAGAACGATTCTGGATTGGTCAGCACCAATAAAAGCCACCACAACAGCCAACATCAGCTTCTTGCTCAAAGCTCCAGCCTGTTTGGCATGTAGATCGATGCATCTTCAACCCCTTCTCATTGTAGGTGGTCCCTCTCCCAGCCGGATACTTCAGCCTCCGCCCTGGTAGGCTGATTCAGGTTCACACTCACCCCTTACTGGAACAGACCGTTTGGGAGCCGATTTAGTCCTAGTACGGGACCTCTTCGAACTTAAAAAGGGGGCGAGTGTCTCGAAAAGCCCCTCCGTGTCAAACAAAGTAGAGGCCTTAACTTTGGAAGCCTTCCTCTTTTTGGAAGGGGCTCCACCTTCAGTCTTAACCTTCAGCGTTCGGTAAAAAGTGAGAGCCACGTGCCAATTGGCCCACAACCCACTGCGGCTAAAGTTAGTAGGACATGTGACTTCCTCCACACTCATCTTCAGCATGTCATGGAATGCCATCATAACGTCTTGCTCCTCTGAAGACAGAGGAGTGGTGGGGAACCTCCCTACCAAGAAACATCCGCACGATCAATATACAACTGACGCAATGAGATCAAAGGGTGAAGTTTTACTTATGAAGTGGCCTGAACTCTCGCTCAAGCGGACGACCCTTGAACTTGAAGTACTTCGAATATGAAGGAGCCAAAATGTAGTATTTCTGCCAGAACTTGAAGTCATCTGAAAACTTCTCGAAACAGGCCAGCGACATCATCTTGCAAAACGGTGTGATCGTTCTGCCATTGAGAAGTTAGCAACTGGATCAACCGCGGAGTCACACCAGCATCCTTCGCCCTGATCAAGAAAAGTAGGATGACCCTGTACCCATTGGCTATCAACTGGGCAGGAGGGATTCCAAGGAAATCCAAGAAGCCCAAAATCTCGTCAAGAACAAGAAAATGAACTTCAGTTTGAAGTATTTAGCGATGCAAACAAACGAACCCTTTCGGAGGAAACATCAGTGTCTAATCATCTTAGTGCAAAGAATGGCAGGTCCTCAGGGACCCCAAACGTCTTTCGGATTTCGTCGAGGCCCGACTCAGAAATTGACTTATCTTCAAAAACACTCGAGGCCCTTGGCCACAGTCTCGTCATCAAGATGGTTTTGGTGAGCAATGAAAAAGGTGAACAAGCTTTCAATCAAAAGACAAGCAGAGCAAAATCTCTAAAAACAAATAAATTGAAGAGTCAATATCCACCGTAAGGAAGATCTAAATAGGGATTGGTTTCCCGCCTCTTATTCACTGAATCGATGCACACTTAATTAATGAAGTGTGCGACTCAAGCAACGATTTAGACTCGATCATCATGAGCGACGTATCTTTTCAAGAAGTGACTTAGTGAAACGATGCGATGGCCCACTAACTCGGGGCAGTAGCTGATGATACCCCAAAACGGTATCTCTTCTACACTGTACATGTGTCATGGTGATCTCAATAAATAATAGGCCCAAGCATCAGCCCAACACTGATCCGGCCCAAGCGGTTTTAAGCTCGCACATTGTAGTCCGCCAAACGGACCCAAATCATTATAGCCAGCTAAGCCCACGCGTCTCACAACTATACTCAATACCCGTAATCCCTGCTAAGGTAAGTATCTCGAAGATCAGTTTCTCACAAGCAGGACAACTACACTTTGCTTCCAACTAGGAAACAAATACTAGAGTATACGTCACACATGGAAACTTGTATCTATGGACTACTCTTTTATTGGGAACTATCTATCACGTATCTAGGAGCACAAAGCTAATGGGGAAACTTCCCTTCATAGCACAACTCCTAATTAGAGAAGGATCTCCCCGAAGATCTTCTTCCCAAAACTACGCCACCTATGGCCTGGTCGAACTAAGACTCCAGCACTATAAATAAGACATGAGGTTGGTAAGCTAAGGTACGCTATAAATTCCCTGTTTACAACATTACGCCTTCCTCAGATCCTTCTCTAACTTTAGCATCGGAGTGCCATCGGCCACTACAACCGTGGTTTGTGGCTCACGTGCGTTCCTGGTACAGGTCAATAGGTCAAGATCAAATCAGGGAGCGAAAATCGATTGCATCAAAAATGAATTTGCTTTTTTCGAGTTGGCTTATTCGTTCAAATTTTACTTTGTAGATCTAGTGCGTTAGTTGATCCAATGCTCTCTTGAGTTATGTTAACTCGTTCTTTCATCCTCCGCTTCGCTGGTTTGATGCTCTAATCAACACAAAATTGTTATTTTAGTTGGCCTATTTGTTCAACTTTTACTTCGTTGGTTCGACGATCCAGTCGACCCGAAGTTGTTTCATATGATTTTTAGTTCATTGGTTCGATGCTTCAGTCGACCCAAAATTTCTTTTATTTAGTTGATTCGTTCGTCCAACTTTCACTTCATTTGTTCGACGTTCCAATTGATCCGAAGTTGTTTTTATTTAGTCGACTCGTTCGTCCATTTTCGTTGGTTCGACGTTTCAGTCGACCCGAAGTTACTTTTATTTAGTTGACTCGTTCGTCCAACTTTCACTTTGCTGGTTCGGCGTTCCAGTCAATCCGAAGTTACTTTTCGTTAGTTGACTTGTTCATACAACTTTCACTTCTCTAGTTCAACGTTACAGTCGACTCGAAGTTGCTTTTCTTTAGTTGACTCGTTCGACAAACTTTTACTTTGTTTGTTGATCAGACCAAAAGTTCATTATATGTATCTGACTTGTGTCATGATTTCTTTATATGCCGATTTCTTTACATGGCTGAGTTTTGATGCTTTTGTCCTATGTGGGATGATGATTCCAAATTTGTAATTTTATTAATATTACCTTTTGGATGTTCCGACCGTTCTAACGGTTGTTTTTCTGGAGCAGTTACGCTACATTGGGGAGTGATTTGCTTTATCCTCTTGATCATTGCTTGGTTGATGTCTATCCTCGTATTAGAGGTTCACGCCTTTGTTGTTTTTTCTCTTTTAATCTATTTCCTATGTCGCCTAATCCGTTATTGCTCCTGTTTCGCCGTTCATCATTGAAGTTAATTGACTTGAGATGCTTTCTGGCTCACTAGCCAAGCAATATTGATTTGATCGATCATGCGTACATCAGTGCCAAACTGTCTGATCATGCTCACATCATCACATTGTTCGGTGTCGCTTGCTGAGGTTTGATTCAGTCTATTGTCGTTAATTCTTTCGTCGATAATTCGGATTGGGCTTGCATCCATCAGCAGGGTCCTCAAATTATGTGAGTTGATTGGTGCAAGAATCTTCAAAGTATTAGTACTCCTACTTCGATATAGATTTGCTCGAGCGGGAGGTGTTTATTGTTTGGGTGGATTGTTTTGCTCCCCCTAGCCATGCAGTGTAAGGCGTATATTAATTTCTTGGATTGTTCTTTTGATCTTGTGGCAGAGGTATTTGCCTTTTTCTTTTCCTTTAAGCTGTTTGTCTGGCATTCCAATGAATTCATCAAGTCGTTTTCTTTGAATCCAATGCTCGATTTCATCTTTCAGCTTGTAGCAGTCTTTGGTATCATGCTCGTGATCCCTGTGGAAGGAACAATACTTGTTTTTTTCATTTCCTTCTGGGTCTCCCCTCATCCTGGGCGGTTGACGTTCTCCCAATGCCATGTATTTCAGGATGTTGGTCCGGCTTGTCTTCAGGGCTATGTATGGTGTGTCTATCTTTTTCATTACGCTGGTTATTCGCTCGTGACTGGGCCATGCCGATTGCAACTTCCTGGATTCCCGCTGGTTGGATTCGGTCCTTCTGCCATTTTGATGTTTCTTTGATTGACTGTTATCTTTCCGTGGTCCATCATCTCATATTCTTTCTTCCATCATTTCCCGTTTCTTTGAATGATTTTCCCTTTCTTGTTCATTTTTTTTCCTGACAGCTTTCATTTCCTCAAGAGAAATGTGTTTTGGGTTGTTTTCAGCAAGGCCGCCATGCTTTTTGGAGGTTCCAAGTTGAGAGCATAAAAAGGCATCTCTTCAGCCCGGCGGTGAAAGTTGTGGCGGTTGTATTATCGTTGCATCCATTGATCATTATCAGTTCGTTGGTGAAATGTGTGACGTATTATCTTATCGTTTCTTCGGGCTTTCGCTTGACATGGAAGAGGTAGTGTGGTCCTTTCCTCATCCATTGACTTCTAATGAATCTTGTGATAAAGGCGGTGGCTAACACCTGGAAGGAGTCTATTGACCTCGGTGGTAGGTTGTTGAACCAATTTATTGCCATGGAGGTTATAGTTGGAAATGTTCTGCACAGGATCGACTTCGTGGTTTCCTTCAATGTTATCATTTGGTGGAAGTGTCTCGGGAGATATGTTGGGTCGGTGGTGCCATCATATACTTTGAATTTTGGCGGACTGAACTTTTTCGACATGGGAGTTATCATGAGGGCATTGAAGAATGGCGGCTTGGCTAATTCGTACAATACGTTAGGATCAACGACTCCGATTTTGAACGGTATTTCAGCAAGCGTTCCGTCACACCATGGAGTCTAGCCTTGGAGGAGTTCATTGCTCTTGCGATTTCCTTGTTGGGGTTCTGCTGGAACTTCGTCACCTCCTTGAGTTCGGTTGGTGGAGTTTTGCTAGGGCTGAGCCTAGATAGGATCGGCGGGTTGAATGTGCTCCTGAGTTTTTCTAGCATCTTTGTCATGTAGTTCATCTGGATTATAAGCAGGTCTACCCGAGGATCTATGGCAGCGTCGTCGAATGTCTGGGTTCTTTCATGTTGTGGATCTTGATTGTCGGGTGCCATTGGCCCGATGATTTGAGCTGCATCTTGTTCGCAAGCTGTTTGTGATACATTGTCTTCAGTAGAAGAATTATTGTTATCATCGTCGAGCTGAGGATCTGTAGGGTGTGTCATTTGTTCTGAGAGCTTGTTGATCGTTTATCAGATTTTAGTAAACTCTGTCACTGTGGATCTTCCTTTTAGAAATGAAACTTGTCGTTCCCCACGAACGACGCCAAACTGATGCATCCAAATCTCATCCTCCTGAGTGTTTGACCTGCAAAACAGATGTCAAACTACCAAAACCCACCTTTTTGGTGGACGAAGGCACTCCGATGCTTAAGTCAGCAACATTGTTTGAAAAAGGAAGTAAATCTGGAAAAAACTCAGTTAAAGTTGCATACCTTTGTCGAATGTTTCCTTTACCTTTTATAATGGTCGAGGTTAATTATCTGCGTGACTTAAGCATGTGAGGCGCAACGGATGGAGATTTTTTTTTAACCGACCCTTCCTTTATGGAGATGTGTTCGTGGAGGCGTAACTCCCTCCACGACTCTTTTTGTGCAATGTTCCTCTTCTTTATGAGAAAACTCGTGTCGCGCTTGGATTTGGGTTTTGATTTGTTCGGGCCTGGATTTGGGATTTGATTATGTTTTCCTATAGTGGGCCTTGTTTGTGCCTCTATGGTTGGCTTTAACCTTCTTGAGTTTTAAGAGCTGGCCCAATAGATGGGACGCCAGATCCTCGTGATGGATGTTCTTTGCCACATGTATGGCCGCAATGTCGGTATATTTTGATGTATCATCAACTATCATAAATAAAATTCATGTAACATATCTCAATACATAACCAATGTACCAAGGTGAAGTAGTCCTTTAGCTTGAGAAGTTATTAAAGTTCAAAACATATTATATGTCTATGAATTGGGTATGGAAATATGAAAAACATAAAGAAAATGAAGTATGGTTTCTATTGAGTATTGTTCAGTGACAAAATTGAACAAGCAAAAAAAAATTTCGATTCGATTTGGGACCGAGACTGTATGACACCATTCCGGTTGGGTTTCGGTTTTTCAGGAAAATATGATTATGTCTGATGTAGTTGATTCCTGCTCTCCTTCCTCACTGCTTACCTACACCTGCACCAGTAGTACACGTGAGCCAAGGACTACCATATAGCGGCCGATGGCACTCCGATGCTTTAGTTAGATAAGTCTTAGGAGAGGCTTAAAGATGTAAACTGGGTTTCTGTAGTATACCTTAAGTCCATTGACCTTATCTCTTTTTTATAGTGTAGGAGTCCTTGTTTGGCTAGGCCTTTGGTGGCGTGGTTTAGGAAAGAAATTTTGCTGTAAATCTTTTCCTAAGTGGGAGCTGTCCATGTGGGATAGTTTTCCTACATGACTCATGCTCCTAGATTTGTGGGAAAGGCTTCCCTTTATGAGTGTTGTCCATGGAAGGAAGTTTCCTTGCTCGACTTATACTATAGTATTTGTTTCCTAGTTGGATCCAATGTGTTACTAGCCTGCCAGTCTTGAATATATCTCTCAGATACTTGCCTTAGAGGTCTTATGAATATTGGGCCTGACCACGTGATGTGTGGACTTAATGGCTCATTGCAACTCGAGCCCGACTGTCTAAATCCTGCCAATGATGAGCTTAGTGCAGTTTGGGCCTCGTTGGATTGAGCATGCATCGGGCCTACTTTGTTATGTTGACAAGATTATCATGACACGTGTACGATGCTGATCAGATGACAAGTTGATGTATCATCAGCTATTCCCCCAAGTTGGTGGGTCATCTTATCGGTCCACTAGGTCATTTCATGAAGCAACTATGTAGTCATGATGGTTGAGATTGAGTTGTTTCCTCGAGCGGCGAATTTCTTTAATTAAGTGTGTGCCAACTTGAAAGAAGGAAATGTGGGAGTTCAATTTTCTATATAGATCTCCTGCCTGTGGAGTATAGCCCCTTTACATTTTTGATCTCAGAGATGTTGTTTTGCCGTATTGCCTTCTGTACTAACTTATTATTCAAAAGCTTATACTTTTTTAAATGGCAGGCTGGAATCAGTTTCCTCGTGAACTGTTCACTAAGGGCCATAATTTTTTTAGGAGAGGTTTCTCTTTGAATCTGATCCGAAAGTCCTTTATAAGACATACTGAATCTCTGATGATTAGGTGTTCTGCACTCTGGGCGCCGATCTGACGCCATTGTCCCTTTCTGAGGAGTTTATTTGTCTTCACCGAGGTATGCTTCAATCGGGTGTCCGCTTTCCTGTTATCAAGGAGATCTAGGAGTTCCTGGCGTACCTCGGTATTGCACCCCCTCAACTTGTATCAAACGGGTATAGGATTGTTATTGCCATTCAGAATAGGGCTAAGGACATTGGTCGTCCGGTTGAGCATGAATTTAGACCACTGAGTAAGTTGACTCTTTTTCTGGTCTTGCTTATGTTAACTACATATTAGATTGACCCGTTATGATTTTGCATGGAGATTCCCAACTTCGCCACTTTCTGGTAAAGATAAAACAACTTTGGATGCGTTCTTCGACATGCCTCGTCTAGAAGTAGAGGATGTCGTTAAGTCTTCTAATATCGAGCGCATTGGACTATGAGCTCATTGGTATGTAGTTCCCACTCTTTTTCTGGTAAAGAAGCCAAAGCATGAAGGTGGGTTTGTTTCGCGGAAGAGAAAACTTCCCAAGATCAAGGTTCCAAGCCCTTTAAGGAGGGGAAAAATAGATAAGGTGTTTCCTTCTCCTATGCATCTGAAGGTGTTTCCTTCTCCTATGCTGTCGGGCAAGTGCCGAATGAGACTAGTGTTTCTGATAGGTGTGATGCTCAGGTCGTGGCCCCTATCTTCCTTCCTGACTTGGAGATGGAGGATCTGCAAATGGTTGGTGTGGAGGATGTAACCAAACTGAGCACCAAGCAAGCGAAGTTTCTAAATAAAATGTTGTTGCAACCAAGCATGAAAGCTTCGGATGGTCATCCCTTTTCAATAAAAGACTTTAAGCTCGGCCTTTCTCTGGATCATGAACTTGTTGAAGAATCATTTTATTGTTGAGGTCGTGGTGAAGGGTCATATTTTCATCCCCCGTACTATGCTCCATCTCATTCTCATCCTCATTTGAGTTGACGACGGGTCCAAGGAATAGCTCGCTTCCCTCTTCTCCTTCAATTGATTATAAATCGATGAGTGAAAAAGAGCCGATTGTTGCAGGCAAAGGGAAAGTTGTTGATGAGGTCCCTGATACAGTGAAGACGACCAAGGGTGGTCCTGGGGTGATTCCCTTTCCGAATGATCTTCATCTGGATACCCGAATCAGTCTCTTTGCTCCAGACATAGCAAGGATGAACAACCAAACTTGGCATTAGGAGGTCGACATCTCTAACCATTCAAGGAAGCATATCAGCAGGTGGAATGACTGGCTGGCGAATTGCGTTCCAAAGCTAGTGAGATAGACGCTAAGAGAGCATTTGGATAAAGGGCAGAAACATCTTGTGCTGGGGATGTCATACTTTAATCAAGTGGCCACAACTGGAATTGAAGTCAAGGCCGCTCGTGAGAGAGTGTATAACATGGAGTGAGTCTTTGCAAACTTGTACAACTCATACTTTGACGCTCTCTACGAGATTGAATCATTGAGGAAGCAACTTGAAGCTTTCTCAGATAATAGAGCAGAGTCTTGTTTCATTAGGTCGGAGGTTCAGAAGGTTCGCTTGGAGGCACTTGAGTCCAACTTGGAGGGGGCAGTGTCCGTGAGGGATCGGTTCGAGAATGAATTGAACCTTGTTCATCGTGACTTGTAGCTTCCCTGTGAGACTGTGGCTGGATTGCAGGCTGAACTGCAGGTTCTCCATGCTGAAGGGATCAAGGAGTCCAAATGGATTGTCAGGTATCTGCAGTTGGGGGCCGACATTGAGTTCAATGCCAAGAGTGTGCGAACCACTAAAAAGCAGTTTCTTCTGGCGCAGAGTGAGCTGAATATTGTCAATGATAAGCTGGGTGTTGAGCAATCCAAGACTAACATGCTATTGGGCGAGTTGGAGCGGGAGCTCGCTGAATGAAGATAGCGTGAGGAGAAGATTCTCAAGGCCCAAGGCACGTTTGAGTTTAACAGAGTTGTGCATAGAAGGCTAGAGCTGTTGCATCTGGTGAATGAGGAGCATCCGACTGGGATCTCTCCTATTATAAAAAGATTGCATATGCAGAATTTGGAGTGACCTCTGATTCGTCTGAAGAAGAAGGCGGCCCGAGTGAGGGGGATTGAAAGGCAACACCTACAGATGTGTCTCCTTCTTCTTCCCCTGCTAAATCCAGTTATGTTGTATCTGACTCTCCTCCTGATGATGGGTGAATCTTGTATTTTATTTCCAGTTTGCAAATGATAGTATTTTGCACTTGCTTGTTTTCCTTTGCTTTTTATGCTAGCTTTTACCTGTTTTTTCTTATTTTGACATAATTGCCAGACGAGAAGCTTTGCTAAGCTAGGAAGCTTTATGATTGATCCGCCGTTCAGAGCTCTGACTTCTTGTGCTGCAATAGTTTGTGCAATTCTGGTCAGACTCCTTTTTAGAGATCGGGGAATGTAATACATCCTATGTTTGGCAGCTTGGCTGTCTGTTGGACCAACAATTATTGTTGTTGTTATAAGCGAATTAGTCAGACTGTGGTCCCAGCACGTGCACCATTGTAGATGATCAGACAATAGTCCTTGCGAGTCGTCTGGGTCGTGTTTTCAGAACTCTGACAAGACTTTTGACTCATTTTTAATTGTTAATCGTAGAATAAGCTTAATTGGATCAGAGGTTGTTATCGCCAGGTATAACTGACTAAATCGGGGTCAGGTTTCAATGACCATGGTGGTCCCTGGCAAGCCATCTTGATCAAGTATCGAGGGCACTGTATAAACTCCCACTTTCCAACCCATCTTGATCCATTCGTGGCTGACTAGGAATTGAAGCGAGCCAGAAGTTATCATCCTCAGTCGTTCTCACTAAACTTTGGCAGGTTCAACGATCATTGTCTGTAGTTGGCCAATGATCTCTGGCAAGCCATCTTCACCAGGATACATGAGCAACGACGAAGCTTCCACTTTCTAGGCCGTCGTAATCCATGCGCAGCGAACTAGGCTTCGAGCGGACCAAAACCATCGTCATCAGTAGCCACATACTAAGCTTTGGTCGAGGTTAGGCGATCACTGTCTATGTACGAGTAGTGACCCCTGCCAAGCCACTTAATTAGGCATCGAGAGCGCTGACTAGACTCTCTCTTTCGAGATCTTCGGAATCCGTTATTGCAAACTAGGCTTCAAGCATACCAGAAGCCATCTTCATCAGTCGTCACCGACTAAGCCTTGAGTTCGGTCTCTATTGCCCATGTTTGGACAATGATCGCTGGCAAGCCTTCTTGATCAGGCATTAGAGCGCTGACTAAGCTACCATTCTCTAAATCGTCGACACCCGTTTATCTAGAAGATATCGTTATAGATCAAAACTAAGTAAGTTTTGGTTAGGTTCGGCGACCATTATCTATAGTTGGACAATGGTCTCTGGCAAGCCATCATGGTCAGGTATCACAAATACTGACTAAGCTCCCACTTTCTAACCCATCGTCTTCCGCTTCTAGGGGGCTAGGTGTTAGAGTGGACCAGAAGCTGTTGTAATCAATCGGAGCTGACTAAGCTTTGGTCAGAATAAGATTTTGGGCGTGTAAGTCTAACTTGGGTGTCATGACTTACTTAGCTCGCCTGCCAGTCTGATTCCAGTGTCTGATCGATTGATCGGACTAATAATAGATTAAATGGCTTTAATGAACAACAACGGAATAATAGTGGAGCTGATGCCTTGGATTTAATGATAACACTCTGTAGGCGTGCTCCTTATTTTGTGGGCGCTCAGGGCCTTTGTTGTTTATTTCTTTGCGTGTGTTGGGTCGGATCTAACGGGGCATAAGTTTGGATCAGTGTGCCAGAGATACGTCGCATTATGCAAGACAATTAGTATCGATTACTTCCTCAATGTGCCTGCTTGCAGGGTCATTAATTCGGAAGATGTGGACTTGTGCAGTTGCAATTGGAACCGTCATTTTTCCGATTTCCTGTACGACATTTAATGCTGAAGTAACTGCTTGTTGATGCCTCTTCGTGAACCATTTCGCCTATATATAGGCTGGCTACTGCGTTCAAGCACTGCAATGAGAATACTAGAGCATGTTAATCAAATGCATCTTACCAGAGAGTTTACTTTGGATTTTCCAAAGGCTAAAGGAAGATCTTCCTCGCTGGAGTTTTTTTTAATGTTTTGACATTTGCACCGATGAGTCTTGTTAAGACTTGTTATCATGTGGTGTCGCCCGATCTGGGTGGGCATTTGATTGATCCTATGAGATCTTGTAATATCTTATTATATTTCATAGAAGAAGTACAGACTGTTCCTCAGGGGACAAGTCTGCCTTCCATCTACTGTGGCTCCCGAGTGCCCATTCGCCATTGCTGTTGGGTGATAATTCTTACAGTTAGTTTGCAGCATTCGTTCACTCTGGGCTTCACGCATGTCGCCCCAACCATAAGGTAGGTTGGTAGAATGGAGCTTTCATGAACGCAACCTTCTTTCCAATGACGTTAGCTTAGTCGCATTTCAAACACTTCTGTCTTAAGGGTCATCCTCATTTTGCCTCCTTCTGTTTTAGTTTTTGTCCCTTTCCGTAGGGTAGGCTGACGGGTTGAAGACGTCTACGTTTCGTTTCGAGGCTCAAGTTTCCATCTTCAAATCATCCGTGCAAGTGATTTGACGGAGCAATGAATTGAGTGTGTTCCTTCGCCTTCTATTGTGGACGCTTTACTTTCACCACCTTATCTTCTGGAGGCGGATTACCAGATCAAAGTCTCTCAGTTGATAGGTGTTTGCATTAGACTTAGATACTTGTAGTATAAAAACCGATAACTAGTTAGTCGGCAAACTTTGTAATAACTCCCATTGCAAACAATAAAATTTGTTTTATTTCTAGAATGTGTCTTGTATGAACAACTCTTCTAAACTGAAATGAGAAACAGAAAACAAGAAATGAAATCAAAGCAACAAATAATTTAATTCCGAGCAGAGACTGATCTAATCCGGCCCAGAAAGAAGAGAAAATGGTCCTGGCTCAGATTGCATGGTCCCTCTAGAATAATTTTTTTAAAGCTAATGAAGTTAATGAATAGTGGACTTCTTGCTAGCAGGCAGTTCCTTGTTGATTAGCAGCTCTTGGAGTTGGTGCTCATTTGTTGAAGTATCATTACTTAGCTCTTTATTAGTCTGGATTGCGTTGCTAGCCCTGACTTATGGATCTCCACATAGTTGCAGTTTGGTTATCTGGGCTTCTCTACCCTCATAGAGTGATTCTTCTATTTTGTCTAGGTCTGATGTCTGAGATGTTAGTTTTGTGGGCCCGAGCTGTAACTGGCAACAATTCAGCTGCTTCAGAGCTACATAATGTTAGTCTCTTTCTGCTAGTTGATCTCCTTGGATAGTTCCTTGGTCATAGTTAGTTGTATATTTTATGTATTGGTGCAGGGTGGAGACCATTGCTTCCATATGATGAAGCCATGGCCTTACCAGTATAATGTTGTAGGTGGACGGGGCATCAGCTTCCATGAACTCTTGGACAAGGTACTTCCGTACCTGTGGCTTTCCTGCCACCACCATTAGATTGATCTTCCCGATGGGGAAGCACTTCTTTCCGTTGAATCCAACTATATGGTGGGTGGTGGGTGTTAAGTCTTTCTCCTGTAACGGCATGTTGCGGAATGCACTGAGGAACAAGACATTCAGTGAGCTTTTTGTGTCCACCGAGGCCCTCTTTACCTTCCACTTAGCGATAAGGACGGAGATGACCAGGGCGTCATTGTGAGGAGAATTTACCCCTTGGATAACCCTTTCCTTAAATGTCAGTGATAGGATCGGGCTGTGAACTCGTGCGTGCTGCACTTGTCGGTCCTCATACTGAGATAGTGTTCGCATCTCGATTAGTGTCCTCTTGCGGGATCTGTTTAATTGCTCCCCTCCGGGACTGACCTCATGGAGGACGTAAATGACGCCAATAACTTCCTTTTCAATCTCCTTGACAACGTCTGCTCTTTTCTTTGCTGGGCCCTGCCTCCTGTCCGAACCTAGGAACTCCTTGCGCTTGTCTTTCATGATCCAATACTTGACTTCTCCTCTGAGGCTCAGTATCATGTCCGGCTTCCTTGTGGTAGGCGCAATATTTGTTGTTGTCGCACCGAGCGGGGTTTCCTCATTGCTTAGGCAACCACTTCAACTTTTTCCAATCCTTGATGGAATCAAGGATGTCGAACATACTGGTATTGAGAGGGGTGACAGACATGGACCTGACGTAATTCGAGGCCTTGTCCTGCCTTGTGCTGCCCGAATCGGTCTTGTTATTTGTGCACTTCATTTTGTTACCGTCTTTGTCCTCTTTCTTATTCCCCTCATTCCTGTCCTTTTGGGTAGAGGGTTTCTTCTCTGATTTCACTTCTCTTTTGGCGGCCAGCATTTCGTCCAGAGTGATGTATCTCCGGGCATCCCTAAGCAAGTCTGTCATATTGGTTGGGGGGTCTAGGGTAAGGAAGTCATAGAACTTGCCTCTTCTCAGACCCAAAGTGAAAGTCATGACGGTGGTGTCATCACTACAACCGTCAATGAGGGTCAACTCATCGATAAAATGAGTGACATACTCCCTCAACGTCTTGTTTTGTTTCTGTTTTAGGGTTAGCAGATAATGTGGGCCTTTTCTAAGCCACTGGCTACCCACGAAGCATGCGAGGAACGTCAATGCCAACGTTCTAAATGAATCGATAGATTTCGAAAGAAGGTTGTTGAACCACATCAATGCTGGCGTCTTCAGGCTTGTAGGGAATAATCGACACATTATTGCATCAGACCCTTCCTTGAGCGCCATAATATGTTGGAAGTGGTGCAAGTGATCGGGCGGGTCTTCCGTCATGTTGAAAAACTCCAACCTCGGTGGTGTGTATTTCTTTGGCAGCGGTTTGTCCATGATATGATCCATGAACGGAGGGACCATGAGACTAAACAATACGTCTGGGTTTGTGGCCCTATTACGGATGGAGTTGTGTGAGACGTGCCTGTCGCCCCTAGACGTTGGGTCTCTATTGGTTGCTTCTTCGTCTATTGTCCATTGAGAAACTGCTAGGACATTGAGGCTCTCCTGAACATGCTCTCTGGAACTCTCTGGGGACCGAGCCCTTCGTTGCTCATGGTTTCCCTCTACAGGTGGATGATTCCGTTGTTTGAGAGCCTCCAGCATTTCTGTGATTTTCTGCATCTGTGTTTAAAGTAGATCCACCTTGGATCTACTGCGGCTACCACTGGCGTTGGGCCTGAGGAGGTTCCTTCTGTGGCGATAGTGGAACGAGCGGTGCTTTGCTGGTTTGAGCGTTCTAGGGCTCAACAACATCTCCATTGTTGCGAAAACTTGTTGTCACCATCTCGCTAATTTTTCGGAAAAGGTGGCACTACTATTTTTTCAGAGGAACTCTGTCGTTCCCCACAGACGGCACCAAACTGATGTAGTTGATTCTTGCTCTCCTTCCTCACTACTTACCTAGACCTGCACAAGTAGCACACGTAAGCCAAGGACCATCAAGTGGCGGCCGATTGCACTCTGACGCTTAAGTTAAATAAGGCTTAAAGCTATAAATTGGGCTTTCGTAGCATACCTTAAGTTCATCAGCCTTATCTCCCTTTTATAGTGTTGGATTTCTTGTTTGGCTAGGCCTTTGGTGGCCTAGTTTAGGAAAGAGATCTTGCTGGAGATCCTTTCCTAATTCAGAGCTGTCTATGTGGGATAGTTTTCCAACACGACTTGTGCTCCTAGATTTGCGGGAGAGGTTTCCCTTTCTGAGTGTTGTCCACGCAAGGAAGTTTCCTTTCCCAACTTATACTCTAGTATTTGTTTCCTACTCAGATCCAATGTGTTGCTAGCCTACCAATCTTGGGTAGATCTCTCAAATACTTGCCTTAAGGGTCTTATGAGTATTGGGCCTGTCCACGTGACGTGTGGGCTTAATTGTTTCTTAGATGGATATTCTGGATACAATCAAACCCCTATTGCAAATGAGGGTTAAGATAAAACCACATTCACTTGTTCTTTTGGTATCTAAGCTTATCGTCGCATGCCTTTTGGGCTATGCAACGTACCCGCAACATTTCAAAGGTGAATGTCTAGCGTATTTAGTGATATGGTGGATAACTTTCTTGAGATCTTTATGGATGAATTTTCAATATTTGGCTCATCTTTTGACCAATGCCTACATCACCTCTCACTTATCTTAGAGTGTTGTGAAGAAAAATGTCTTGTTCTAAGTTGGGAAAGGTATCACTTGGTGAAGCGGGGCATTGTTCTTGGGCACGTTGTCTATTCAAAAGGTATTGAAGTGGACAAAGCTAAGATTGATGTCATTTCATCTCTTCCGATTTCAAAATCTATTAATGATGTGCGATCTTTCTTAGGGGAAAGAGGGGAAAGTATTATTTAAATATTAACTTAAATATTTATTAACTTAAATATAATATTATTAATTTTAAATTAAAGAAGGGGGAAAAGTAATTGAGGGTTTATTTTATTATTAAATGGATTTTAGGGGATGTTTAACTTCCCCCTAAATTTAGGGGGAACTTGAGCCAGGGGGTAGTTAAAGGGATGGTTGGAGGGCTATTCTTTTCAATCATCCCCGGGGATGATTGGAGATGCTCTAAAGAGTTACAGATCTATAACAACTTAATGTTGACAATGAAGGTAGTTCGAGGAGACTCGTTGTTTGCTCCTTGAATTACTGACTTCTTTTTTTAAACACAAACATAACTATTTTACAAATAAATATAAAGCAGAACATGCAGCTTATCAAAACTTTACGTCTCTGAAAATTCATCTTAAAATGAGTATAAGAAAATACATTCGAAGGCTATGATTATTAAAGAGTTTTTAAATTATTTTCTACACTATTATGAGGTAATCAAATGGATCCACAGAATGACTTAGTAGACATAAAGAAACTAAAAACAATATTAAGGTCATCAAATGAAAGGATTGACTCAGATGCAGGGCTTCCATAGCTCAGATGCTTTGTTTAATCAATTCAGTGCATCTAATGGTCATATGGTGTTGATTTTGATTTCTAATATTGCTTTTAAGTAAGCAAGTCGTCCTCTTGGGCTTGTTTAGTCTCTCTATGGGAGTAGTTTTTCTTAAGTACACTGGTAAAGTGCCTGGTGGCTACCAGGCACCGTAGGAATGCATCGAGATAAGTGATAACACTTATCTCGATGCAATCCTATGGTGCCTGCTAGCCACCAGGCAAGTTACCAAGCACTTTACCAGTGTAATGTAGTATTACTCGGGAGACTACTTAGTGGAGAGGTACATAGTGACTAAGTTCCCTTTTATGGTTCAATTTTTCTTCTTGGCTATTTGTAACTTTGCAAGGGGCAAGATTTAATCATCACCT
This sequence comes from Berberis vulgaris, assembly GCA_963556465.1. NCBI lineage: Eukaryota > Viridiplantae > Streptophyta > Magnoliopsida > Ranunculales > Berberidaceae > Berberis > Berberis vulgaris. The sequence goes on from OY747133.1 coordinate 57,930,756, forward strand.
CGTAAATGTCGATGGAATAACAAACTGATAGTTATTATTCCTCTTTAACATTTTTTGTTTATGTATTTTTGGTATATATGACATGGGTGGGTACACTTTTTGTATTACTTAATGGGTAATGGACGTATACTTTTGGTATTACTTAGTGGGTACAATTTTGAATGACACACTAATATTGTGATTGCAAAAAAGGATATAAATATTTACACTTTTGTATTATTTTATGTTGTTAAATTGTAATGGAGAAATAATGTCTTTGTAATCTACCAAACTCTTGGGCACAAAACTGTAACAGTCGCAACCTCGTGATAATTCAAATATTGTACATAACAACTATAAAAAAAAACTCTCACGTGATAGATACAACTTTATACTTAACATTTATGAAAAAATCTCGCTTACAAAGTTGTGATGGATACAAACTTTGGTACTTTGAAAAACTCTCGATCACAAAATTGTTGCAGTCACGTCGTTATGATAAATGCAAGTTTGTAATTTGAAAAGCTCTAGGTCACAAAGTTGTGATAGTCAAGGTGTTGTGATAGATAAAACCTTTCATTTGAAAAACTCTCAGTCACAAAATTGTGACAGTCACAACAATGTAAAGTTGCGAAGTTAAAAGTTCATAATGTTTGCGAAACAAATGGTTGACATGTGACCAAAATCCTTCAAAATGCCAAAAGAGTGATCTCCTTCAAAATACAACTAACATTATCATGAGGTATACAATCAACACTCTTCCAATACTAAGGGTGTGTTTGATTTTTGGGTGTTTCATGGAAAAAGAAAACTTTTCACCCAAACTTGAGTTTTCTGCCATTTGATTTTTTTTTAGGACAGAAAATTTTGTTTAGGCTCCGCCTCGAAAAACTGGAAAGAAATTAAACATCATGCTTTAATTATCTAAGTATATCTCAACGAGCTTAGATATGTTGTTAAGGAACTCAGCTCAATAAATGAAGAAATTCAACTCCCAACAAAATTTTCTTAGCTTATTTCAACTAAGTTGAGTTAGGCTATTAGAAATTTTGGCCAATTGAGGGAGAAATCAATTTTCGACAAAAATATCTAAGTGTATTTCAATCGAGCTAGGTTATATATTGGCAGGGAATTTGGCCCAATTGGGGAAGAAATTCAACACCCCATTTAAATTTCTAAGTATCTCTTAGCCGAGTTGAGATATGTTGTTAAGTAATTTGGCTCAATTGGGAAAGAAATTCAATTTCCCGCAAATTTTCTAAGTGCATCTCAGCTGAGCTGAGATAGACTGGTGGGGTACTCGGCCCAATTGGATAAGAAAATCAACTCCCCTCCTCCACCAAATTGGGAAAATTTTGTTTAGCCTCTCCCTCAGAAAACTTTCCCTTGTTCGACCTTTTCACTCACTGTCGACTCTCTTCTCTACTCAAAGCTTTCAAGAGACTCGGTGTGTAAACATTCAAAGCCTCATTGAACATATTCCTTTATTCTACTCAACAATTCCTCCAAAAAGTAGAAACGCTCTCTCTAATGAAATTTTTTCCTTGGTGCAATCAAACAACGAAAAAAAATGAATTCTTTTTCCATGAACTTTTTTTCCAAAGAAAAATTTTCAAAAAATCACACGCAACCTAAAAGCCGCAACAAAGCCACCGGTAAAAAGAAAAATCAGTAACAATATTCTTCAGACAACACTTAATCTGAGCACCTGAATTAAATTTAAGAAAATGCAAATTATAGTTAAATTGGAGCGAGTTAGTTGATTACCAAGATTAACATGAAAGATATAGGTTTTTCTCCTTTGGTATTAAATATGTGTATCTTTTTTTTAAAGGAAAGTGTGTCGCCGATGGGTATCGAACCCAAGACATGGGGTTTAAACCACATATATTTAAATATATGTTTGCCTAGCTTTCCACATATTACATATATATATTAAATATTTGTTTGCCTAGTGATGATACAACAAAATATACCGATCATCACGACCATACACGTGGCAGAGAACATCCATCACGAGGATACGGCTACCCATCTATTAGGCCAGCTCGTAAAACCCAGAAAAATGAAGCCAATCACAGAGGCCCACTAACGAGAAGATATAATCAGAGCCCGAATCCAGGCTCGACACGAGTGCTCTCATAAAGAAGAGGAACGTTGCACCAAAAAGAGTCGTGGATGGAATTACGCCTCCATGGACGCATCTCCATTAAGAAGGAGATTGTTACGAGAAACATATCCTTCCGTTGCGCCTCACATGCTTAAGTCATGCAAAGAATTGACCACGACCATTATATAAGGTAAAGGAAACATTCGACACATGTATGCAACTTTAACTGAGTTCTCCAGATTTACATCCTTATTCAAACAAAGTTGCTGACTTAAGCATCGGAGTGTCTTCGGCCACCAAAAAGGTGGTCTTTGGCAGTCTAACATTTGTTTTGCAAATCAAACTCACAAGAGGACAGGATTTGGATGCATCAGTTTGGCGTCGTCTGTGGGAATGACGAGTTTCCTTTCAAAAAAATAAAATCCACAGTGACAAAGCTCACTGTAATCTAATAGAAGATCGACAAGCTGTCAAAACAGATGACACACTCTACAGATCCTCAACCCAGCGATGATCGCAATATCTCTCCTACTGGCAACGATGCACCACAAACAGCTCACGAACAAGAAGCAGCCCGGATCATCAGACCGATAGCACCCGAGAATTCAGATCCACAACACGTAATAATCCAGATAACCCAGCATCTGGCGACACTGCCATGGATCCTCGGGTAGACCTGCTCATGGCCCAAATGAACTACATGACAAAGATGTTGGAAAAAATATCCAGGAGCGCATCCAGCCAGCAGACCCTGTTCAGGCACCGCCCCAACAATACTCCGCCAACAGAACTCAAGGGAGTGACTAAGTCCAACAGAACCCCAACAGTGAAACTTCGAAAGCAATGAGCTCCCCTAAAGCAAGACTCCACAGTGTGACAGAGCGCTTGCTGAAATTCCTTTCAGAATAGGAGTCACAAATCCCAACGTGCTATACGAGTTAGCCAAGCCGCCATTTTCCAACGCCCTCATGAAGATTACCATGTCAAAAAAGTTAACTCTGTGAAAGTTTGAAGTATATGATGGTACTACCGACCCAACTGATCACCTGAGACACTTCCACCACATGATGGCCTTGAAAGAAACCACGGAATCGATCTTATGCATAACATTTCCGACCAGCCTCACCTCCACATCAATGAATTTGTTTAACAACCTACCACCGAGGTCGATAGACTCTTTCCAAGCATTAGCCACCGCTTTTATCACCTAATTCATTGGGAGCCAGTGGATGAGGAAAGGGCCACACTACCTTCTACATGTCAAACGGAAGCCCGAAGACACAATACGAGAATATGTCATTTGTTTTACCAATGAGTTGACAATGATCGATGGATGTAGTGATGACACAGCTGTTGTGACCTTTATCGCCAAACTGAAGAGAGGCCCCTTCTTCTATGCCCTTAACCTGGAGCCTCCAAAAACATGATGGTCTTGCTAAAACAGCCCAAAAACATATCTCCCTTGAAGAGATGAAAGCTGCCAGGAGGAAGAATGAACAGGAAAGGAAAAACCATTTAAGGAAACAGGAAAGGAATGAAGAAATAAGGCGAGACGATGGACCACGGAAAGATAACAGTCAATCAAAGATACACCGAAACAACGGAAGAACCGAGTCCAACCAGCGGAAAACAAGGAAGTCACAATCAGCACGACCTAATCACGAGCGGATAACCAGTGTAATGAAGAAGGAATACAAACCATACATGGCCCTAAAGACAAGCCGGACCAACATTCTGAAGTACATGGCGAATTGGGATAACATCAACTGGCCACCCAAGATGAGAGGAGGCCCAGAAGGAAGAGACAAAAGCAGGTATTGTTCCTTCCACAAGCATGACAGGCATGATACCCAAGACTGCTACAAGCTGAAAGAGAAAATCGAGCATTGGATCCAAAGAGGACGGCTCGACGAATTCATTGGAATGCCAGACAAACGGCTCAAAGGAAAAAAAATAGAAACTAGCGCCACATGATCGAAAGAACAATCTAGGAAACTGATATACGCTCTACACCGCATCTACCCCAGCAAAGAAACACCTTCCACTTGAGCAAACCTATATCAAAACAGAAAGCGTAACGCCCCGGAGACAGTTGTACCGACCGACTCGAGGACTCTACCAACAGATGCAAATTCAATTCGAATTGCCAAAGAAAGAATTAACAACAACGAACTCCATCAAGCCTTAGCAAGTGACGCCAAGCAAGGAGCAGTAGTAGGTCGAATAAAGAAGATCATGAATTAAAAGAGAAAGAACAACAAAGGCCTGAACCCCCAAGACAAGGATAGACATCAACCATACAATGATTAAGAAGAAACCGCTCCACAATAACGACCATTAGGAACAATCAGAACATCCAAAAGGGAAAATCAATAAAATTACAAATTCGAAATCATCATCCCACGAAAGATAAAAGCTTCAAACTGAAACCATGCAAAATAATCAACATATAAAGCTAAAATGAATTAGGAGTCAAGCCGAATACGCATATTAAACTTCTAGTCTGATCAACCAACGAAGTAAAAGTTAAACGAACAAGTCAACTAAGTAAAAATGAATTTGAGATGACTAGAGGTTCAAACCAACGAAATCAAAGTGGACGAACGAGTCAACTTAACACAAAACTTCGAGTCGACTGGGACATCGAGTTGACGAAGTAAAAGTTTGATGAACGAGTCAACTAATTAAAAATGACTTCAGGTCGACTAGAGCATCGAACCTACGAATTCAAAATAGACGAACGAGTCAACTTAACACAAAAACTTCGAGTTGATTGAGACGTCAAGTTAACGAAGTAAAAGTTGGACGACACTTTAACGAACGAGTCAACTAAATAAAAATGACTTCTGGATGACTAGATCGTCGAACCAACAAAGTCAAATTGGATGAACGAGTCAACTTAACACAAAAACTAAGAGTTGACTGGGACGTCGAGTTAACGAAGTAAAAGTTGGACGAACGAGTCAACTAAGTAAAAATGACTTCGGGTCGACTAAAGCGCCGAACCAACGAAGTCAAAGTGGACGAACGAGTCAACTTAACACAAAAACTTTGAGTCAACTGGGACATTGAGTTAACGAAGTAAAAGTTGGATGAACGAGTCAACTAAGTAAAAACGACTTCGGGTTGACTAGAGCGTCGAACCAACGAAGTTAAAGTGGACGAATGTGTTAACTTAACACAAAAAACTTTGAGTTGACTGAGACGTCGAGTTAACAAAGAAAAAGTTGGATGAACAAGTCAACTAAGTAAAAACAATTACGGGTCAACTAGAGCATCGAACCAACGAAGTCAAAGTGCATGAACGAGTCAACTTTACACAAAAACTTCGAGTTGACTGGGACGTCGACTTAACGAAGTCAAAGTTAGCTAAATGAGTCAACTAAGTAAAAATGACTTCGGATCAACTAGAGCCTCGAACCAACAAAGTCAAAGTGGATGAACGAGTCAGCTTAACACAAAAACTTTGAGTCGACTAGGACGTTGAGTTAACAAATTAAAGTAAATGTTAGATGAACGAGTCAACTAAGTAAAAAATGACTTCGGGTCGACTAGAGTGTCAAACCAAGGAAGTCAAAGTGAACGAACGAGCCAACTTAACACAAAAACTTTGAGTCGACTGAGACGTCGAGTTAACAAATTAAAAGTTTGACGAACGAGTCAACTAAGTAAAAACGACTTCAGGTCGACTAAAACTATGAACTAATGAAGTCAAAGTTGATGAACGAGTCAATTTAACATAAAAACTTCGAGTCGACTGGGACGTCGAGTTAACGAAGTAAAAGTTGGACAAACGAGTCAACTAAGTAAAAACGACTTCGGGTAGACAATAGCATCAAACCGACAAAGTCAAAATGGACGAACGAGTCAACTTAGCACAAAAAACTTTGAATCGACTCAGATGTCGACTAACGAAGTAAAAGTTGAACGAATGAGTCAACTAAGTAAAATCGACATCAAACGCAAACCAACGAAGCAAAAATCAAAGGAAACGACTTCTAGACAACCGAGTCGACGAACCAACCCGAAAGAGGCAAATTTCGTTTTGATCAAACCAGCAAAGCAAACGACGGAGGAACAAGTTAGCGGAAATCAAAATAGCATCAGATTAACTAACACACCAGATCGACAAAGTAGAAGACATGCAAACAAAAAAACTTTCTCACAAAAGCTCCAAGACAACCAACACGAAGTTGAAACAGACGTATCGAAACATAGGAAAATTCAAGTCAGCAAAAGATAGACAAAGCGAAAAATAGCTATAAAAATCAAAGCTAGAATACAAATCATTTTGACAACAACGAACGACCTATTAAAGGCACAAGCAACACAAACAAAGTCAACAAGATGAACCACGACTACAAAGAAAAGCAAAGGAGAAAACTCATGTTCTTTAATCAAAAACTATTCTATTATAGTCGAAGAAAATAAAGGGGTAGAAGATCAATGGGAAAGATCTATAACATCCTCAACGACACCATCTGATAGGCAAGCCACAGCCGGATCACTGGCGTGAGCTTTCTCTTCAAGCGGGGAGACAATGACTTTTCAACTGTTGGATCGACCAGAAAGTCTTCAACACCATCTTCATCCTCGAAGGTCTGATAAACCAAGTGATGGTATTGAGACAAATCAACACCAAGACCCTCGATATAGTCGAGAAGTTCAGTCCGTCCATCAACAATTTGGTGCCAATCCGCCACCTCCATAAGGCGAAGTCTGTCCTTAACTAAAAAAAAACTCATTCCTAGCTGTTATAAGTTGGCCCTCAGCTGTAGTAAGCATAATGGAAGTATCAGCCTTGACCTTGTCAAGTAAAGCCATTAATTGGTCCACCCTCTTTTCTAAAATGTCATGGTTGTTAGAATGCTTTATCACGGCACGTGCAACCTCATCATGGAGTGCCTTATCAGCGGAGAACACTTTTGTCCACATCATGCAAATGTGCATGTACACCTTCTAATTCGGCTCTTAAATATTCGAGCTTGGACATAGACCGATCTCGTGCACCTTCCGTCTCGACCAACAAGGCTTGAACAACCCACCCCGACCGCTTTGATCCACTTTTCGCATGCGCATTTAACCATCATATTGATAAAGAACATGGGAAAACACCAATAGTAGCACAACAAGCTTCCTCTCCAGAGAAACCACAAGATTACGACTAGCTTGATGACCAGAACCCATCACCCCTGCATTGGCAAAATGAGTCATCCCGTCCATTATAAGCCTAAGACCATCATTAAGATGAAAACTCAAATCCAGCACAAATCGAAGGCCTCTCCACCGACCGTCTATGACATTCATTAATTAACTTGCAAGCACCATCATGCACGTCAAGTCGGGAAAACCAGCAAAACTTCCCATCCGATTTGACCCGAATCTCTTCAGGGGTAGGTTCTTTCCAACTGACCGATGAATGAAGAATCAGGGGATCCGGAAGCACGAAGGAACCAACACCCATAGCTGGGAAGGAAGAAGGAACATCATAAAATCCATCCCCACCCTCTCATTGTGCAGTAACCATAGCATAAGCGAAACGAATGCCAGTCCTAACAAGAACAAAGGAGCCTAAGCTAGCTAAAAAGGGCGGGACCTCGGCCACATTGTCAACGGGAGAAAAGAGATAACGAAGAGACTGCGTCTCAGGAACTCGATCACAACTGCTAAGCTCCTTAGACTGAATAACAGCCAGTTGGAACATCTCATCATCAATGGCCCTAGGATCCTCATTAGAACACTTTGCAGCATCAGGACCACCATAAGCAGAGAGGAACTTTTTTCACCATCGTTCAGTGGACGAATGGTCTCTGTTTCGCTTCTTTCCAATACCAACTTCATCTCTTCCGCCTTTTGCAAAGAGCAGCGATCCTCCCTCCAAGGCTCTCTATCAACAAAATCAAAGTAAATAGAAGCACGACGAACAGAATCAACGAGTCGTTTCTTCTTCGGAACATGATCTGAATTCAAAAACAACCGCTTCAAAGGGCTAACATCCTCGAAACTTTTCTCTTCCTAGAATCCGGACCGGTAGCAACGCTAACAAGATAATCGAGATCCGTAACATCCGAGCTCACTTTCCCATAAACGACAGTGTTACCACCACCAACATGGACAGCACAGGCAGCAATCTCTGTGGCTTGCCTTTTAGTTAGCAGAGCCCGCTCGGCTTAATTCATGTTGTACAAACCGCTGCACTTCACCATGTTATCAGTGAGATAGGTGTCCAAAGGACTATAGGAAACTGCAAAAAAAATGCTTGCTAATAATGTGTTCTTCAGTGGTCAATTGCAGATACCTCTGCTTGTTGGGAACCCGAAAAGACCTAACTATCTGTCGACCCCACAAATTGAAGTAGCTAGAGTGGACAGAAGCATAAAACCAATCCCGCGACCAACCCCTAATGTCATCGTTAAGGTTGTTGAAACACACGGGAGAACAAAGGAAACAAGTGCTCTTGGATGACAACAGAATGACCACCGAGTGCAAAATTCCAGCAGTCAAGGGAATACCATAAAGGATGGCTCTTGCATATGTGGAGACCATAACCCTCCAACCGTTCGGGCCCATCTGAAAAGGAGGAATACCTAGAAGATCTAGATAACACCAGAACAACTCTTGAACTAAAAATCGAAGACCAATGTGAAATATACGTGGGTAAAGAGCAATATATCCCTTCCTCGGACGACAAGGACTATCATTTTCACGAGGTAGAATGATATCAAGGTCGGAAGGAAAAAGAGTAGTTTGAACGGCCACTATCCAAGGTCGCTTAGAAGCCTTCTTGGGGGAAAAATGAAACCGTCCAGTAAGTCACCAGCAGACATCGCGAATAGGCAAAAAATGATGGAAAAAGGTAATACAAAGAAGAAACAACCCTAATATCAAATATGGCGTAAAAAAGAAAAGAAAGTCGTCACAGCATTCTTTATACAACCGAGCAACGAAGAGACTGCTCACGGAGCGAAATACTGATATAATGGCGCGCGAAATTTCAAAAAATATGTGTGAAAATGAATAGATAACAAGTAATCGAGACGATCAACCGTCCGAAAGGTTTTAACAACATTACGTTTAATGCAAAGATGTGATTGAGATGCCAACCACCACAAAGTTAGTGGGTACATGAACGCACCCACTAACTAAAGGGGGGAGTAGCTGATGATACATCAAAATAGACCGATCATCACGGCCATACACGTGGCAGAGAACATCCATCACGAGGATACGACATCCCATCTATTGCACTAGCTCATAAAACCAAAGAAGAACAAAGTCAATCAAAGAGGCCAAGACAATGCCTACTAACGAGAAGTATAATCAAAGCCTGAATCTAGGCCTGAATGAATCAGAGCTCGAATCCATGCCTGACACAAGTCCTCTCATAAATAAGAGGAACGTTGCACCAAAAAGAGTCGTAGAGGGAGTTGCGCCTCCACGAACGCATCTCCATTAAGGAGGAGATTGTTATGAGAAACATCTCCTTTCGTTGCGCCTCACATGCTTAAGTCATACTGAGAATTAACTGCAACCATTATAAAAGGTAAAAGAAACATTTGACACGGGTATGCAAATTTAACTGAGTTTTGTCCAGATTTATTTCCTTTTTCAAACAGAGTTGTTAATTTAAGCATTGGAGTGCCTTCGGCCACCAAAATGGTGGTCATTGGCCATCTAACATTTGTTTTGCAGGTCAAACTCACATGAGGACGGGATTTGGACGCATCACCTAGCTTTTTTTTAAGGTGTATGTTTGCCTAGCTTTCTACATAAATAACTTCTCTCGTAAAGGTACCCCGCGGCTCCAACTTTCAAGTAACCTGTAAATTTCTTGTAGTACATAAATTCTTGATTCCATGATAAAAAAAAAATTGAGTATATTTGATGAATTTGTTAGAAAAGTTAGACTTCATGTATTTGATTGGCCAATACTGAGATGGGATTTCTTGGACACTAGATAGTGAGTTTCAACCCTAAGCGTAATAAATGGATTTATCATGGGATGAGAAAATATATTTAAAAAAAAAAAAAAAAAAAAAAAAAATTGGAACTAACACAATGGACATGGTGCACTATTGAAGTGAGGTTTTGTGCTTTAAATATCTCCTACTTTTCAACTTCAGGGGTTTAACTGATGGCACGATCTCAATGTGATAAATATGTGCTACATAATTCGAACAAGAGAAAGAAAAAATCTCATTTCGTTTTAAAAGCTCATGTAACAAAAACTCTATTCTGTGATGCCCATTTCGCATTTGTTTACAGCCAATACCCAACATTTGAATTGGCACAACCTAAAACAAAATAAACCTTCAAACACTTAATACACCATTTACAAACCTACACATCGATATTAAACAACTAATTGTAACAACAAATACTATCATGAAAAGCTCGACTTTGACTTGATGACTAACGTGGTCGGGTATGGAAACCTTGATGAAGATATTGAGGGACTGCTTAATAAGCCTTCCATTCCTTCACCATATTGACTTTACCGCAACCAGCGTTTGAAGTCGATGTAGGAGGTAGTTCGTTAATGGTTAGAGTTTCAAACCATTCTTGAAGCTACGATTGCAAAAATCGTCACCGAAGTTATTGTAGTTGTTAAATCCATTGAAAGCCATTGTGGTTTGCATAAAATATTTGTAGTTTAAATTCAATTTCAGGTAATTTATTAATGAAAAAAGTGTTTCAATTGGATATGTTGATAGTTGGTATTTAGTAATAAAAAAGAACCTCAATTTTTACTTTTTTGTGAAATTACCTATTTGAGTGAACTGGGATTGAACCTATGACCTCATGATCATATACAAATCTGAACCACTTGCCCTGCAACAAAATATCAAATACATCTATTAAAATTTTTGAGGTAATAAATGGATATTGACTATATAGAACAAAAAATAAATGACAGATGTCTTTTGATGATAACTAATTAAGATTTAAAAATGAAAAAGCCACAAAGAAAAGTACTTAAAGGTATATATGTTTTTTTAAAGGATATGAAAATTAATTTCAGCCAATTAAAAGGAACATGTAGAAATATTAAAATATTGTTCAAATTAAAATCATACTAATAATAACAATAATAAGGGTGACTCCTCATTTGGGCGCCATTTGTTAATGACTATTCTTCTTTAGCCACCATTAATTTATGTATTCTAAGTCTAACATTCATTTTAAAGTTTACTGTTAGGTCAAATACGTTGACTTTTTTCAGTGGTTCATATTTGTGTTGAAGATGAAATTGCTCATTTCTTCGAGATAGACAATTGTATATGTGCATCTCGAGTCAATATAAACCCATTTCAATCCTTCAATCTTCTTCTACCATCAGCCAAGCCCTAAACTCTCTTCCTAGAGCCTTCACCACTTACTTGATTTGTTTCAGATTTTTCAGATTCAAACTTGTCTTTAATATCTGATGAAGCTATTTCTTGTGTTAAATCTTGAATGTTTTCTTCTTTTAAAGCTACTTTTACTACTAATTCTGCTATTGCTCTCTCTAATTCTTCTTCAAATGAGTCTAACTTCAGCTCTAATTCTTCTCAGACATCCTCAAAAGTTCAGGTCCACATTCATTGGTGGAATACAAACTGTTGTAAATGCTGTAAATCAAATTAAAAGATAGGAACGAAGGTACCATTTGTTCTTGGGTTGAGTCGCGGACTAGGTCGTTCTCTTTAAGACGTTTCGCGGCTCTGCCCAAAAATGTGCAAGCAGTATAATAGCCCCGCCGTCCCCAGGATAAAACAGCCCAGAATCTTATCTGTCTCGTTCAAACAAATGCACAGTTGATGAACGGAATACTATCCACCCTTAATCTCTTGTTTGCTCGTAAACACCAATACAATGTATATAGATCAATAACAAGAAAAATCTCTTTTTTGATTGAAAAATACTAAAGTTTTTGTTTGCAAAAACTCTTCTCTGAAAAACAAATCTTTTCTTGTTTTCAAACTGTTTTTGGTTTTTCTTATATCTCTAAACTCTGAATTGTGTTTATATTTATAGGGAGAAAACACATTCGTTGAAATACGAAATCACGACTAGATTCATCGTGTTTCATCGCGTGGAGAGCGCAATTAAAAACATGTGGAAAACGTTGGGTTTTAAGGAAACGTCTAGATACATGGATAAAATCCCGTCTAGATTCAGTCTCTTTGCAGCTATTAAAAAGTTTATTTTCATTTAAATAAATTTTTTTCAGAAAATAGAAAGAATGGGTTGCTCTCTAAATGACCCGACCCGGCGGACGGCGGGCGCAAGAGTCTATCTCTCCCCTCCTCACAAAAGTGTGGTACCCCCAAGGGGTCCAAGTCCAAACAATCTCCTTATAAACTCTACCACAATGAGTTGTATAGAATATGTGGGACTAAAATTAGAGAGAGATCCAGAGATCGAAACCAGATACACACCCATTTTCTTTTATTTTAAAAAGTCATATTTCCAACAATCCCCCACTTGGATTTTTAAAAACAATTTTCATCGAGCAATCTAAAACAAATATAAGATTGTGCATAAACAAAAGTGTCTTTCGACTTGAACTCTTGCATAGTGTTCATGCTTTAGATTATACTAGAGTAACTCGTAGTTTTGAACTCTATCTCTAACAGACGTTACACGCACAACCTTACCAGGGTGAAGTCTAAAAAGCCCGTGCCTTACGCCCATGCACGTATATCCCAGTATAGTGAAGGCTCTAGGAATTTTGCCCACAAATTCCATAGGAAGCGGCCAAACTTCCACAATCACTTAGGTGAGTCTATCAAGAGTACTCATGTAGCTAGGTACTCCACTCCACATAGAGTATAGATCTCATTAAGAGTTTTTAACTCATCCTACTATCGCTTCAGGAACTCATGCTTTAATCAAGGAATGAGATTGTTATTTTGTCAGCATGATTCACTTCATATCATTCACGACTTGTTATTACCCATTGAACCTATTTCTTGGGATCTCCAGTCTATAGGTTGGGTTATCGTCATGAATAACTCATCAATCTAAGGGCATTAGTCCCATTCCTTTCGAGGTTTTGAAAACCTTCTCTCTAGCTAATCCTTTCGTCAAAGGATCAGCCAAGTTCGCATCAGTTCGTACATGATCCACTCTCACAGCACCAGTAGACAGAAACTCTCTAACTGTACTGTACTGTGCTTACGACGTATTTGTCGTCTCTTGCCGTTATAATAACGGTTCTGTATTTTTGCAATAGCCGCGGTATTTTTGTTTACATGTCCCTCTTAGCATTGAGCTAACTAGGATAATTGAGAATGATCCCGCGGTATAATGACTCGAGATGCACATATAAAATTGTGTTCATCTCGAAGAAATGGACAATCTGGTTTTTAACATATGGACTGATAAAACAGGTCAACATGTTTGACCTAACAATCAAAATGAGGGTTAGATTAGAATACATAAACTAATGGGAGCCAAAAAAGAATAGTCATTAACTATGGGGGTCAAATTGAAAATAATCCTAATAATAAAATTAAAAATGAGCACAATCTTAGCCAGTAATTCTTCCTCGTATAAGTAAATAATTAATTTTCCACTGTGGATAAGTGCTCAAATCTTTATAAAAAAAAATCAAATATATTTTCACTTAATCCTACAATTTCGTAAACGTAATAAATATAAGTTTACTATTTTCTCCCATGATTATAAACACTTTGTAACCGAAACAAATACATCTTTCCTTATTTTCTCCCTTAGATATAATTGACACTTCAAAATTTTCTCGATGAGGAATCAAATATTTTTTATGTTGTTTTAGAAAATATCACATACATGCAACGCATGAGCAACAAATATTTTTTAAAGGTAGTGACTTTTTAACACCACAGCTTCTACTGTTCTACACCACATTTTTTCCCACACCATCAATAAACAAAAATACACTCAAACATTTTTTTCTCCTCTCTTCCTCCACCTCCCTCCCTTTTTGCTCCTCTCTTCTCCATCAAGCACCACCACCCCACCCACAGTACCGCCACGCCACGCCTTATCACTGCCGACCACCCTGCTACCACCTCCTTTTTTTTCCTCATCTCTTCTTCTTCTCCTATCCCTCCCATCTTCTTCTTCTCCTCTCTTCCACATCTTCTTCTTCTTCTTTTCTTCTTTGTTATTTATCTCCCCCATCACCCACGCCCTATCACCGCAGCCACCACACCATCGCCTCCTTCTTCTATTCTTATTTTCTCTTCTTCTTCTTCTTTTCTTCTCTTCTCTATTTTTTTTTCTTCTCCATCACCCTCACAAAGGACTCCGCAAGGATGGTTCCCCACTCGTGGAAGCCTTTGCGAGGGAAAAAAATTTGGCCCTCGTAAAGGCTCTTGCGAATGGAGAACTTATCATCACGGGAACCTCTACATGTGGGGGGTTCTCCACTCGCAAGAGCCTCTATGAGGGCCACATTTGTTTTCCCTTGCAAAGGCTGTTGCGAGTGGGTAACCCATCCTCATGGAGTCCTCTATGAAGGCGATGGAGAAAAATAGATAAGAGAAGAAGAAGAAGAAGAAGGCAGTGGCGGGGTGGCCTGAGGTGATGGGGCGTGGTGTGGTGGTGGTACTGCTGGTGGTGGGGTGGTAATGTTTGATGGAAAAGAAAGGAGCAGAGAGGGAGGAAGAGATGAGAAGAAGAAAAAGAACAAGAGTGTTTGAATTAGAGTTTTTTTTTATACTGATGGTGTGGGAAAAAAAAGTGGTGTAGTACAGTAAAAGTTGTGGTATTAAAAAACCATTGCCTTTTTTTAAAAGAGACGCAAACTTGAAATCACACGTATCTTAATTGCTAAAGTTTATAACAACAAATCAATAAAATAATTCAAAATTTACAATTAACTATTCATGTCAATTATTATTTTTTATTTATTCTGAAAGAATTTTGTATAACACTTTAAAGGAGACCAACAATCGAATCCAACCCATCTTGCATTTTAATCATAGTATTTTAGATCGTTGGAACCCATAGACCATACAAGAGTATCATCTTTAATTATAAATTGTATCATCCTATTTGATAGATAAATCGAAGGTAATGTCAGACGGGCTAGAGCCATAATTCATTCTACGTTATTGTTGAAATAAACTAGAGCCAGATCCTGATGCTATGTTTTAATTACCAAATTTCTAAAATCTTATCCAATAAAATGTAAATTGAGATCCAAAACCAAATCAAATTCTAAAATTTAAAATTTTATTGATAAAATGTAAATTGAGATCTACAACCTAATCAATTTCCAACCCTAATCAAGCTACTTGCTTTCAACTTCTTCTAAAATCGCTTATTTCTAAGCCAAAAGTGGTCAATAATTAATATTCTACAACATATAAAAGTTGACAAGTGCTAAGTTTGTGATCACCTAATTTACTAAACCCTAATTGTAGCATTTTGCTCGATGAAACGAAAACTAAATCAGAATCCTATGCCACTGCGTGAAATTAGCATGTCAAAATATATGAAAACGAAAATCTCATTCAATAATGCAAAAGAATACAAATTATTAGAGGGATCGAACATCATACCTATCGAGAAGCAATAGGGAAAAAATAAACATGACTTGAGGGTTTCTCATGTGAGTGCTTAAAAGAAACTTAAGAGTGAAGTGTATCCACAATGAGTGTCCAAATCATGTATTTATAGGCCATAAAGACAAAATATGTGATTAGTATTGTGCCACGTGTCAATAAACCTTAGACATTCATTTGTGGAAGTATCTAGAAGATTCATGTATGCTTACAAGTGCAGAGACTTCTAAAATCCATTATTTCATAGTCGGCTCTAGAATTTTTTTCATAGTCAGCTCTAGAATTTTCCATAACGTTCGCAATGCGTTTACTATATTTGTAAGACATTTTCATCTTTGTAAAGAGATTTAGTCTTTATGCCTTGAATCATCGTATTGGCATCATGTGTCACGTTTTTTGTGCCATTTGTTAAACCCATGACATTAGCTTAAGCCAAAACATATAAGTTTAACATGTATGATATGTTAAAATATCAAACCGTTCACATTTACATTAGTTGTACATTTTTTAAGTTGGTCTTTGCACAATTTTCACCATAGTGTCGGGTAGGTGTGATATGTGGACCGGTAGACATAGACATATTGTCCGTTGAACCACCATAAATCTTTGCCCATGTTTGTTAATCATTTTATTCTTTGTATGATGCTTTTGTTTATTATAGCTAAGTTTTGTAGGATCATACGCATATTAGAGGCGCGCGCTACAATTCTTATAATTTGTTATACCTTTTTCTAATCATGTCTTTAATTCAATTTATTTAATGATATCATATAAATTTTATGGAAAAATATTTGATATAATCAGGTGAAAATAACATAAGTTCAAACTTATAAACATGCTTCAAAATATCCTGATATATCCTGGATATATCCCATTATTAATCCATTTTTAAGTGAAAATATCCAAAATATCCATGATATATCCGCATATATCCTGATAGTAGAGGAATTATCCACAATATCTGCGATATTATCTTTTTTTTAAGGACCGCTGCATTTTACAGATATTGATATGTTGTTCAACCATGCTTTTGAGAGTTGCTACATGTACCCGACTATTTGCCTTAATGACCCCAAACTTATATTTTAGTTTTAGCTTTTAAAACTGTTTGATGTACTCGTACACATTTTGTTAATCCTCAAACAAAAACCCTGGGAAAAGAAGATTACTCATTTTGTATGAAGTATTCTAATGTAAATTTTTTAATGTAGGATTTTTAAGATTTTAAACGTATATTTTTATTAACATATCACAGAGTGATGTACTTATTTATATTTATTTTTTTATTTTTAATATGTATTTGGATTTTTCAACGCTTTTATGGCTAATGAACACATTGAAATTTAACAAACCGAATTTTAGTTTTATAGGTAATAGTTATTTTTGTTATTTCATTCGCGAGTAAATCAATAGTACTCCTAAACGAGAAACTTTCCTGAATAAGAAAATTTTGCCACCAAATGATTTTTACTAATAAAAAAGGATAAGCTGGTGGTTCATATTTTAAGTTGTTGCAACAAAGTCAAAATATCCCAAAATATATGTACAACAAAGAGTTGGTGTAACCGAACCAAATAGTCGGATACAAGTAGCAACTCACCTATCAAAATTTAAAAAAAAAAAAAAAAAAGTCAAATTCCAAAGAATGAAAAAGGATTGTATTTCTAAGAACACTCAACCCCTTAAAACAACTATTTTTTTCCCTTTAATTTAAAACAACTCTTCAAATGCGACAATTAGGATGATCATTCATAAAAGGAAAACATATGGTTTGGCCGTATCATTATAGCCAAAAGTATGCATTGATGTCTCTTTTTTTGGTTAAAATCTTATAGCATATAAATTAATAAGTATGGTTATAATATTGTTGACCTGCTATAGTAGCCAAATTGACCTCGAAGTTGATGTCTCTATTAATAAATTTACAAATCCAAAAGCTATGTAGATCAAGAAGACACCGAATGTTTCCAATAAGAAGACGTCACACCCAACACATATCCGTCACAGTCTCCTGTTGTTCTTCTTGCAAAAAGAATTAGAGCATCTCGGAAGCATGCATTGATGCTTTATACTTAGTAATGGCACCAAATTTTTTGTAATAATGAAGAATAAAATTAATGCAGATAAAGCTTTAAATTTATACAAATAGTTGATGTTTGTAATATACTTAAAGGGTTGAACCACAAATAAATAAGAGTAGTGCTTCGGTAAATACACAAATTTGGATGTATGGTACATCCACAAAAAGTTACCACCCAATTTGCATCAAATTACTATTAGGGTGTGTTTGATTTTCGGAAAACTTTTCATGGAAAACAATTTCAATGGAAAAAAAAATGTGGTAAAGTTTTCAACAGGGTTTTTTTCCACTGTTTGATTTTCAAAGGAAAAAACTTTCCCTAATTTTCCACTGTTTGTGAAAAAAAATTTCAATGATGAATTTATTTTAGGCGTATTAAAAAAAAAACTTGGGAACCGGGATTTTGCAACCAAGTTAACATTTCACAATTTAGGACGATGATGTGTTTCTCGAGATATGTATAAACTTCCACAAATTATTACACGTCATCCTGATTGCAAAACCAGGTTACAACATTCTGGCTCAAATTTGTTGATCTTGCCATAAACTTCATTAATATGTGAACCATATTGGATAATTTAAAAAAAAAAAAAAAAATGTTCACGACTTTTGATGGAAAATTTACATTTGAACCGTAAAATTTATGGTGAAAGTTAGGATATAAAACGACTCAGATACAAAAAAAATGTATTTAGATCCGAAATACTATACAAAGATCCAAATTCAAATCCGATTTACCATTTCATACCATATTTCACACAATGCTATAAGAATTGGCTTCTTCCAACATTACAAGTAATAACTCCTCCTTCCGAAAGATTAAAAAGATGGCTAAAGGAGCTATCTCTTCAAGCGCAAACTTCGTCAGCATAATTCTTGCAGCGCTGTTGCTGATATGGGCCCTGGGTTTGAAAACTAAACCCAGCCCAGCCCAAGTGATCACCAATAAAGCCCAATCCAAGAAGTCCAACCAAAGACCAAACTTAGAAATGGACTACAATCAAAGCCCATGTAATGGGAAGCCCACTCGCACCTCCGGAATGCAAGGGCAACAACATTTCATACATTTGGTTTTCTAAAACAGTGCTATAAAACTTGATATTGATGACGTTCAACATCAATTGCACTAAGTACCATATTGGCCGCTAGCCCTTGAATTGTCTTCAGAGAACCACTATCGTTTTCCAGCTAATTAAAAGGCAATGAAGAAACCTATCATACTCCTCTTTAGGTGTTGCAATCAAATACAAACAAAGAATAACATAAGATAAATTTCCAATAATACTTGTTCATGATTGACTCTATCCTCATCTGTTTGAGCAATTGGATGGACAGACGAACTCACCTTTCATGACTGTTGGCCCTCGGAGCTACCCAAGCTTGGTGGGAGACAAACCTAAACCAGTTTCAGGTTAATTATTTTTTTCTTCACAGTTTGCAGCAAGTCGCCCTGTTGAACCTGATTTTTTTTTGGTTGAAGCCTGATTTATAGGTTTCTTTTGGACCAAATGATATAAAGATTCCACCAGTGGTTTCCATGTGCCTACAATATTAGAGGTTAGTATTAGTAAAAAGTGAAAAGGCTAACTGGTGATTGTCCGTGCATATCAACACGAGTATATGTATATCAACACTATATATCCATTTATTCATCAGTACCTTTGTTACATTAGCGAGTGCTTGTGATTGTGGAGTGATCTGTAAAGCTAGTGTTTTTCATATGTCAGGTTTTTGCTGTTATTCCACACAACACAACCTCCAAAGACCTCACGACATACTTGATTCATATGATCCATGACATGGATTAGGCTACAACAGTAGAAATTTCACTTCATTCAAAAGAGTATTTTTTCCAATATACCTTTATTTTTTGTCTTTGTCTGCATAGTTGACCAGGCCTTGATTTCAGGATCATCAATCATATTTTAGGGTTGCAACTAGCGCAGTGCATGGGTTGTAATCCAATCTGATCCATTAGACAATAACAAACCATTTAAGTGAAACTGAAGAACAGTAACCCTAACTTGAATTCTTTCAATAAATATACTATACAACAAATCTAAAAAGGATGAATAGTTTAGTACTTTTTTGAATTACTCATCATCAACGTTTTGAAGTGGTACAATATATATAACAAGCAATAGGCTAAGAAGGACTACATGAACAATGTAGTAAATAACAAAACTGGAAACAAAGCTAAAAATTAACAACATATTAAAATTAGACGAGGTATTTAGAATCACCAAATCAAAACCTTGGAGCCTTAACAACTTCAGAGCTGATCATATCTTGGGTCTGACATGGTTCACTGATAACTCTAAATCTCACACTAGGTCTAAGCAATCCGACATACTTGATTCTTAACAGCAATTGTGTGAAAATATTGTTTAACCGGCAGAGACATAACATTTGAGTACTCAAAGCAAGTTAAGAAGTTGGGAGTTGTGTTATTTGAGTTACCGTCAACACAAATTTATGGCCTTATCAGGAAGATACTATCAAAATTCAAAAGAACATCCTCCTGATCTCTACAGGGAAATGACAATGAGAGATTACATTTTGCACTATGATTCTAAAGGTCTTGATGGCAAATCTTATCTTGCATATTTCAAGCTGCGAGTTTGAGGATGATGATGTTATCATTGACTGATTGTTTGATAATGGAACTGTTGTGTCGAACAATGCAAGAACTAGAAGGTTATGGTTATGTGAAAACCAAATTTGTAAGCTATTTTCAGTGCATTTCCCTTATTTATCTATCATAAAAGCAATACTATTGAATGAAAACAGAAAGGAAATTAAACTAGCACCACATACAAATGTGCTGATTGAATAATAGTCCTAGTGTCTAACACAAACAATTATAGTCATAGATGCTCTCCATAGTTTTGTCTCAGAGCCTAGTGTCCTAGTGGCAAATCATACATTGATGTTGTACTCAAAAACTTACTATAATAACAGTGATAGGATAAGAAATAAACACAAATTCAGGGCTAGACATTTCTTCATATAGACGCTCTGAAACACCATGGAAAAAAAAAACTACAATTAAAATGGATGGATTCGAAATTTCTGTAATTGGTACTCTGTAAGACCATATTAAAATCAACCAAGTTGAATACAAATTATGAAAACTATGTCGGGTAACATCTTTTATATACCAACTATTCAGAAAAATAATTGGAATGCAAATCTGGGTCCTTGATGATACCTAATTTAAGAATGACACTCGTATCAATTGGATCCATAAAACTAATGCAAGAAAGGCGCCAGATCTATGCATTATAAACAAATTCATTCAACTTAAATCACGAAACAATGTCACAAATCACAAACAAATCCAAATTGTGGAAACCCATATCAATTATGCAATAAAAACACCAATGAACACTAAGATCTACAAAATCAGAAAACAACCCATGATGGAAATAAAAAATGAGGAACCCCATGACTGATTCAATCATGGGGTTGTATGATTATCAAAAACGGATGATGGGGTTGTAGAACATTGTTGTTTGAAGATGACAAAAAAAATTTGACCGTTGGAGGCAATGAAAACTATTGAAGCCTGCAAATTGTTGAAATGAGCTAAAAAATAAAATTTAACTATAAATTAGGGCTTACTGGACTGACTGGGTTCAACGCACGCCCCTACAGCAGGGTAATGTTCTTCCCTGCTAACACTAAATTTCGCATAGCACATTTGGAACACTGAGTTTGCCGCACATTTGGAACACATCGTTAAACTGGGAGAGAAAATACCATAGCCGACTGTCCATCAGGGTTAAGACCAATAAGTTGGAATTCAATCTAGTATACCCTAACAAGTATTAAGATAATCTTGTGTATGCATCGACGAAGCCAAAAATGAAGAAAACTAATTCATAAGTTGATACCAAGTTTGTAACTTGACAGCAGACGTTGCAGTGGGTTCATACAATATTGTTGCAGGTGAGAACTATTGGTCTGCAAAACTATTTTAGGACAGATAACAAGCGTTATCCAGGGTATCAGTTAAAGTAAGAGGATAACAACGGGGATGCACTGTCCATGGTGTCAGTTATGTGAGAGATTTGCCGAGGGCATCTTACACCAATTAATGCAGCATTTCACGAGTGATCCAAATCATAACGCATGACCTTAACAACCATAAAAAAAAACTTTGGGAACGGGAGATAAATCACATGATAATAAACCAAGTCTTAAAATCTATTTGTCTGAACACACACATCTTCATCCCTATGGCTTAGGCTAACAAAGCAAGTATGAAGTATAACTACATTAGAAACACTGCTCAGCTTATCGTCTTTGTACAACTAGCATACCAAATCCAAGTGCAAAAATACAAATCCCAATCTGCTTCCAACTTCCTATTTCACAGCAACACCTGCAATAATATACTAGGATGTGTTCATGGTATCTGCATGATAGCCCTCCAATTCCTTGTCTAGGTCATCAGCAGACTTTTCAGATGGTTGCTTCCTTCCCCAGCCACGACCGCGGCCTTGGCCCCGAGCTCGACCATGACCACGGCCACGTAAGAAACTCCCACGACCCCTACTGCTATATAGCAAACAAAAGACAATTTTGACCATTCCAAGTTTCATATAGAGATAATAATTGGCTAGAGTGTGATATCTTCTCAACACCACCCTTCTCATGCAATAAACTATGAAACTTTGAAATAAATGTAACAGCTTACCCAGAACCACGATTAAGCAATGCAGAACCTCTTGCTCGACCCACTCCGGACCTGCATAAGTCAACTGTCAGAGACAAGTATACTTCAAAGATTTACAGTTTGCCAAACAGTAGTGGGACAAAATGCCTTTTGACTAATGTGTGTTGGCATGTCCCATCAGACATCAGAGACGAGTATACTTCAAAGATTTACAGTTTGCCAAACAGTAGGGGAACAAAATGCCTTTTGACTAATGTGCGTTGGCATGTCCCATCAGAGTAAACAAATGGAGGGACAGTAGCGTTGAAGTTGGCTGTCGGGAAATAGAATGGTGATAGACTGAATAATAGGGTTGAGTACCCTATCACAAACTAAGTATGAATTCAGAAAGTTTCGACAAAAGGGAGCAGGAAAACAAAGCTCAAACAGATTGTATTTCGAAAACAAAGATTACAATAGTTCTCCACAGATGGAGCCCCTTCTCCACAAATGGAGCCCTTTGGTCTAACTTCTTACCTACCTTATCTTTCTTTCCTGCCAATTCCTGGTTTGTTTCTTCTTCACTTGACTAAGTATGTGATACTGCCACTCCAATGCACGGACTCTTCGGAAAACCCCCGTTTCGAGAGTCGGATACGCATCGAACACGGACTCGCGTCCGACACGCACCCGACACGTATCTGACACGCGGTCAACGGTCAAGACACATTGACTGAGACCGACACGGCCAGGACACGGCTCTGACACAGCCAATTTTTTTCCCTATTTTTCTTGGTTTTTTTTTTCCTTTTTTTCCTGTTTTTCTCTGCTGATTTTCGGAAGTAGTTCTTGAAGAAACATCAGTTCTGCTGCACTCAATTGCAATCACCAATTCTTCGATTCCATCAGTCGGGGAGAGGGGTTGCTTCAATTAGAGCACCTCTTCACGCCGTACTCAATCTGTGGGTTCTTGACTGCGTCATAAGATCGTTTCTTCCCTCCCTCTAAATTAGATACAATACACAAAAAATGGTATTTTGCTATATAATGTCCCTGTAATTTGATTTATCTGTTTATGATAACTAATTTGCTCTTAGATACACAATTACACACTATTTTGAAACAAATTGTAAATTAGATACACTCCCCAGTAAATTTTAACTATCCGAGCATCTCTGTAAATTTTTCTATCTCTCTTGTTAAGCTCTCCTCTTTCAGCTTCAAAAGTAAAAAATTTAAACAATTTTAAGCTTTAGATTGTTTATGTTCATATGAGTTATAAAAAAATAAAAATTAATAAGAAGTATCGTTTCGCCGAGTCCTAATTTTTTTAAAATTGCCGAGTCGCCGTGTTGTTCCGTGTCCGTGCATCCTTGGCAATGAATGAACCATGGGCATCAACAAAGGTAGTGTAGGAGTAGGATGTTGTAATGCACCCAATTTCTTCTTATTTTGATAAGCGTGGAAGACAGCGAGAACCACTTGGTAAGTCAAGTTTATAAGGCAAAGAGCCAATCTTCTCGATGATCTGAAATGGGCCGAAGGCTTCATATTCTTGCGCACAACTGAGGATTGCTGATAAGACTGGAGTTTTAGATAGACTGACTCCCCGACATTGAATGAGCATTCTGACCTATGTTTATGAGCATAGTGTTTCATTTGGTTTTGTGCTTTTTTAAAAAGCGATCAATGCGTACAAATTAACTCACGAGTCGACTCGAAGCGGCTGAAAAATGCTCCAATGCATACGCATAAGATGGGCTAAACAATGCGCACAAGTTTGATTTCTGACTCGTACGAGTCACTCATTTTGATACTTACGAGTCACTCATTTTGATACTTACGAGTCAGCCACAACCTTACCATGATTTCAGATCTTGAGAAAAAACCAATGGCTGAAACTAACCACACATAATAGAAACCTAATTAGATATGTTTGATGTTTCAGATCTTTCGTGCAGCCGATTTGTTTCCAAGAATAAAAATAAGAAAAGAAGAAGACTTGAGACGGGAAAGAAAAAGATCTGTTTCAAATCTATTTGCCTGTAGTTGGTTGTTATCGATGGAAGAAGAAGAGAGAGAATACTTGATGGATCGATCGATCAGCTTCAATCTCTACGTAATTGAACTAAGTTTTGCTCATACCACTTTTTTGTATGTTGGTTAAGATATGTCTAGTAATTGTAAAAGAAGACCAAGGCCAAGAAAGCTACATACTCTAACATGCACCTTACAAGTATTCACTTTGCACACTACATCACATCCTCTTCCTTTAATTTAATCTCACTATTTGCTTTGTTTACAATTTTTTAAATATTTTTCATCATTTTTTTTATGAAAAAACAATGTGTACGCCTCGCTACGCATCAATGCACCGCTTCGCGGTGAAAAAAGCTTGATCGACTCGAGACTTAAAACGTTTTTAAAAATTGGATATACACCTCAGGAATGGATAGAAAAGTGGGAGGTAGTGCAAACAAGGGCGGAAAGTATCCATATAAAGCATTAAATGGAATTGTCGTGAGCTAGAGTGGTATAAGGTGTTAACCCAAAATTCTGCCACGTACACCCATTTAGACCATTGTTTGGGCTTGTGGGTAGTCATGCAACACATGTAGCATTATAAGAAAGCAATGGTTCTCTATGTTTAACCATCCATTTAAGGGTTGTAAGTTGTACTCATGGAAAGTGTGGTACCAAAAGCTGAAAATAGGTCTTGCCAAAAGGCACTCAAGAAAACCTTGTCCCTATGGGTAATAATCGATTAAAGAAGTCTATAAAACTTAATACACATGTTGTAGGAACACTTCAACTTTTGCAGCAGAAAATTGATGCTCTCAAGCAATAAAATGGCTATATTTGGTGAGCCTATCCACCACACCATGATTACGCTCTAGTTATAAGAATTAGGCAACCCTTTTATGAAGTCCATAGAGATATGTTGTCATGCCCGCTCCGGAATTGGCAAAGGTTGTAACAAACCCCATAAGTAGATTAATCACCATTATATATTTGCACGTATCGCATTTGGTGATGGAGACGATGTCTCTTTTCACAGCAGGCCTATAGAAATATTGTTTACACCTTTGGTAGCACACAATGATCCCAAAATTACCCCAATTGTCGATGTGTGGACTGCTTTTAGTATTGTCTTCCTGAGATCACCATGGTTGCCAATGTTTGTTGGAATTTGAGAACCATGATGAAAGTATAAGAGGGGTTAAAGGCCGATGATATTAGTAACTAGGATATGAGAGCTTGAGCTGCACTATCTTGTTCATAATTAGCTAAATTCTTGGAACCAATGCGGGTGAGTCATAGATAGCGCAAGGCAAGAAGCTTCAGTAGAATCCCTCTTAGAAAGAGCATCATCCACCCAGGGGCGGACCCAGGATTTTAGTCGAGGGGGGGCGAAATGGAAAATACTTATTAGTTGATAATAGTAGTTATCAATGGTAAAGCCAATTTTTTTTTTTTACCGAAGCTAGTAACTAATAAAAAAAATCAACTATAAAAAATACAATGCATATATCAAATTGGATCCAAGTGTAGTCAATTTTAAGCCAAAATAAGGTCACTATTGATAACCTTAGCAAAGAGCAAACAAACATAATATCTAGAATATATAACTAATATCACAAAAGAGTTTGTCTAGGCAGCCAGACTTTAAAGCCATTTTTTGGCCAGGCTAGAGCATTTTTACACCTTTACCCATTCTCTTTAAAATACAATCACAAACATTATCTATAAAAGGGATAGGTAAAAAACTTAAAACCTGACCAAAAAGTGGCTATAAAGCCTGGTTGTCTAGAATTGAGAATCACAAAATAATTAGGATAAGTTCTAGGTGAAGCTAAAAAAAATTTGAAATTTGTGAATCTAATATGATCATAATACAATTTCAAAGAAAAACTAGTTTATATGAGGCTCAAATTTTATACAAGTTGGCTAATGGTATATATTTTCATTGAATTCTATCGTTATTATTTTAGATATTAATTTTAAATATTTTTTTGTTAGGGGTTTAATATTACTTGTGAAAAAAAAATTCATTTATTTAATGTTAATAAATTTTTATTAAACTAAACATTTTTTAATGTTTGCAATTACTAATAAAATTGCATTGAAAATAAAATAAAAAATGCACTCGAAGAGTATCGAACTCAGGTCTTTTACTAAAAGTTTGAAATTTGCGAATCTAATATGATCATAATACAATTTCAAAGAAAAAATAGGATAAAGCCTGGTTGTCTAGAATTGAGAATCACAAAATAATTAGGATAAGTTCTAGGTAAAGCTAAAAAAAATTTGAAATTTGCGAATCTAATATGATCATAATACAATTTCAACGAAAAAATAGTTTATGAGGCTCAAATTTTATAGGAGTTGGCTAATGGTATATATTTTCATTGAATTCTATCGTTCTTATTTTAGATATTAATTTTAAATATTTTTTTGTTAGGAATTTAATATTACTTGTGAAAAACAATTCATTTATTTAATGTTAATAAATTTTTATTAAACTAAACATTTTTTAATGTTTGCAATTACTAATAAAATTGCATTGAAAATAAAATAAAATAAAAAATGCACTCGAAGAGTATTGAACTCGGGTCTTTTACTAAAAGTAATAAACCTCCAACCACTACACCAACAAAGACATGTTTGAATATTTTCATAAACAATTAACATATTGTATTCTACATTATATAATCGATTTTTTAAAACTAAAATCATCATCATCATCATCAAAGCCCATTCCCCAGATTTTCGGGGTCGGCTACATGAATTTTGGTTCTCCAAGCAATGCGATCTTCCCACATTTCCTCACCTAATCCAAACTCAATGATATCTTCATTCACCGTCTTCATCCAAGTTTTCAACGGTCGCCCCCTCCGTCTACACCCTCCATTAACTTGCCAATCTAAACATTTTCTAATTGGCGCCGTGCTTGGTCTCCTCCGCACATGACCAAACCAAGTTAAAACTAAAATATATATACTAAAAATATATATACTAAAAATATTTTAAAAATTGAGGGGGGGCAGCTGCCCCCCCTCGCCCCTTAGTAGGTCCGCCCATGCATCCACCCTATTATAAATCCCTTTTTTTATCTTATTTCATAGTCATACCCCAATAGTTTCGTGAGCCATTTTTTTGTTGTAGCAATTTAGTCACCTTTTGTTCCAAAAAGAACTTGATGCTTTGGTGATGTGTTTATGATAAAAAGTTGTTTTTTTCTAAGTAGAAAGGCCAAGAGCTTTAGGTCCAAGTGACTTGCTGACATAAGCAATGGGTCTGCCTCCTTGCATAAGGACAACTCCTATGCCTTGTGATGAAGCATTTGTTTCTACTATAAAAGGAACATGAAAATTAGGAAGGGCTAGAACATGTGTAGTGCTTATGGGATTTTTCAAGGAAATGAACGAGAATTCAACCTGTACCACTGAAATGAACTTATCTTCAATAATTCAGTCAGTGGATTGCTAATGGCGGCATAATCCTTCACAAACTTTTGATAATAACCTATAAGTCCAAGAAATCCCTAAAGTTTTTTTTATATTGTTAGGACGAGGCCATTGAACCAGGCAAAATTTTGATCTATGTCGAAGCCACTCCTTCACCACTTATAATGTGACCCATGTATTCTAGTTTGTACTAGGCAAAGGAACATTTGAAAGTTTGGCATATAGTGAGGTGGTTTGCAAAGTGTCGAAGAAGGTGCAAAGGTGGTCGATATGGGAGTCTAATAAAGGGTTGACTGTTGTAAACCAATATATCTTCAAAGACACTAGAATAACTTTCTAACAATGGGTTGGAAATTTTTTTTCATTAGGGATTGGAAGGTGGCTGGGGCATTGGTGAGTGAGAGTCCAGAAGGCATCACTTTGAATTCAAAATGACCATGGTGTTTTTTAAGGTTGTTTTGTATACATCCGGAGGGTAAACCAAATTTTCTGATAGCCTGATCGTATGTCTATCTATGAAAAGACTTTAGCCCCATGTAATTCATCGAGGAGTTGGTCTATGATTGACATTGGGTATTCGTCCTTGACGAACATTTCATCCAACTTCGAATAATCAACGCAAAATCTCCATGTAACATCCTTCTTTTTTACCAGCAATATGGGGGCAGCAAAGGGACTATAACTATGTTGGATGAAGCCTGCTTGGACCATTCACAACCTCTTTTTGCATGTAAGGGTTTTGAAAGGGAGGCAAAGTGTTTGATTTCAATGGTATGTGGTGGTTGAGATCTCTACTTGGTGATAGGTGTTTTGGTTCCATAAAGATGTTTTGAAACTGTTGTATGAGAAGTAATTTGGGGAGGCAGAGGTGTGAGAAGGGGTGATGTTGACAAGGAATAAAAGTGACCAACAAGGGCTTGGTGGGTTTCTTTAGTAGATTCTTAAGTGTTGTTACTGAGTATAGCAATGTCTCGAGAACCTCTCAATGTAATCATTTCACCATCCCTTTTGAAAGAGATTTGGAGTTTCGGAAGATTGAGAAGGAAATTTCCGCAAATTGTTGCAACTCTCCTCCAAGTACTATGTCACAACCACCTAATGGTAGAATTCTAATATCAGTTGTAAAAAGGTAGCCTTGCATTTCTCACTGGCGATTTGGACAATAGCAGAGCTCACAAGCTTAGCCCCATTAGCAACAGCCACTATCATTTGCAGTATGAGTTTGGTACACCACTAAATATCTTTGATGACTTGGGGATCCATGTAGGTAGTGGTGATGTCAATGTCTATGAGGATTGGAACGGGTCGGTTTTTGTGCGGTTAGGAATTAGAATGGTATTGGTTGAAGGACCTCCATTAAAAGCATGTAAGGACACTTCTATATGTTCCTCGACGGTGGAAAGAGAGCCTTCAGCGAGTTCTTCTTGGGAGACCAACGTATACAATTGGCATTGTTTGCAAAAAATGATCAGGCCTCCATCATTCTCACAATTATATCACAAAAATTTACCTCCTTACTTTCAAAGGGTGTGTTCTTATTGAAATTAGGGATAGGAGGAGGTGGTTTTGAAGGTAGCAAGGCTTTTGGAAATGGAGGTGTTGTAGGAGCTTTATTGTTGTGGTTTTGTTGATTGTGGTGTGGCCTTGTCCAAGGTTGGTTATAGGATTGGGTGGAGTAAGAAATAGCATTGGTGGGATGTTTGTAGGGTGGTTTTGGTGTTTTAGATTGTGCAAACAAGGTAGCCTTTTTCATTCTTGCTAGCCAGAAGGCTTGAGTGATGGTACTTGGTCTAAACATCTAAACCATAGTTAGGATTTCCTCCTTTAACCCACTTAGAAAACTCAATACATAATACTCCTCCCCCAATTGACTGTTTCTAGACACCATCAATCCTTTCAACTCTTCAAATTGTTCATAATACCCTTCTACAATGGTTTTTTGTGTCAATTTGTTAAAGAGCCCTACATTATTGTCTTGATTGACCTCTTCGCATCTGATGCATAATCCCTAATACAAACCTCCCAGAGAATGATTGTTTTGCCTTCTTGGTAATCCATGAACTGAATCAGCCTTACCATCCAAACGAATAGAAGCAATCATCCAAATGAATAGAAGCAATGGGGACAGGTACATGATGCAATTGGAAAAATCTTACACTCTTCCTACTCCAAGATCTAGTGTTTACTCTATCAAAGTGAGGTAAACCTAACTTGGGGGTTCAAAGAAATAGATCTTGGCTGTCTGTGTTGGTTCCAGCCTTGGCACGGGGGTGAAAGGTGGTGGTTCCCATTCCATTGCTAGGTTCCTGCACACTTGGAGTGCCACTTGATTCACCTACTTGTTCTTTAATCTTTTGTTAACAGCCCTGTCATGGAGTAATTTGAAGAGTTGTTCAAAGCGTTCTTCTACCCTCTTTACCTGCTAATTGCCTACCTTGACTGATCTGTTGCAACTCTAGCTTACTGGAATCAATTTGGCCTTTCGTTTCAGATTGATACTTCCTCAACTCACGAGCTATTGCCTCAACGTCCTTGGATCTTAACCCGTCAGCCAAGGTGATTCCTTTACTCAGGTCTGAGCAATCGTTGGCTCTGATACCAAATGTCGCAAACTAGTGTGATTTCAGAAAGTTTTAACAAAAGAGACCTGGAAAACAAAGCTCAAACTGATTGTATTTGAAAAACAATAAAGATTACAATAGTTCTTCTCCACAGAGGGAGCCTCTTCTCCTTAAATGGAGCCCTCTTGACTAACTTCTTACCTACCTTCTCTCTTACAACCTTCCTTTTAACTATTCAGCCTAATAGAATTATAAGAGTATAAATCCTAGCCTTACAGTTGTTTTTGTCCCTACCATTCACAAATGACTCTAATACATGTAAAAAGACTAAAGTACTCCTTACATTCAGATAAGATTGACAATTGTTTCGCCAATTCCTGCTTTGTATTTTCTTCACTTGACTAAGTATTTGACATACCCTAAGATGGATCAGTGTCAATGAGTAACTAAGTCTATCATGAAAACAAGCACATTGATGATACAAAGGAAGTGACGTGACCCAGGTGTTGGTGTAAGAAAACAAACATCATCTATAAGAAGGTGCTTCTGCACAAGTCGAATGATTTAGAAAGGTGAAAGGAACGCTGGAATTGGGTAAGGATTGTTGTGCCATTTAGAAATTCGTGTGGTACTAGATATAAAATCATATTCAATATTTATATTTTAATGAAGTTTGTTTTACGGTCTCTGGGTTTCTCTTCTGTGTAGATCACATTTGATGCTGCAGGTATGTAGATTCTTGCCAACTCTTCCTAATATGACTCTGGAGTTCCCTTTTCTCCCTAGGATATCTCGGTTTCTCTCTATTGGCTTCTACCCACGAACCCATCCCAGCTTCATCACCACACTCCAACTTTGAGCCTTTGACCAAGCCATACCTGTCAGCATGCCAATTGATCTCCATCATGCAGTGCCCTGATTACATAGAAAAGCAGAAGAGTTCATGTCGACATTAGAAGTGGGGAACGAACTGAAAACCTACCAAAGGAGGTGAAAATTAATGGATAACCAAAGAAAAGAAAGGTATAAGATTGTTCTAAAGATTTTCAGATCGAATTGGGTATCAATTCAAGAAAAATCACCAAAGATATTCCCAAATCGGCCCAACCTTCTGTAGCTCTATTTGACTTTAGTCCACTATGTTGACTGACTTAATTTTGATCGTTTTACTTTGTTTGCCCATTTTTCTAAATGGGTGTATTGGGGTAAAGGGTGTTTCCCTTTAAGATCTTCCCTTGGTTTAACCTCCCTTCCACTTTATGTTTTACCTCTCTACCTTGTTTAATTGCTCTCGAGGTACATAATTTTCTACTGCTTTTAAATTTTTCTTTTTTTATGATATTTTTAGTTTTATTGATATAAAAATATTAGTTTTTTTGTCTTGCTATATTTTTTTTGTCTTGTGACGAAGACGCTTGGTTTGGCTCAACCCTATGTTATTTAATCGGCGATTAATAAGCGAGAATTGTCAATTTCTAGCCGAGTTACCGGTTAATCAGTCCATGACTATGTTATAAATAATTGAGAAAAAAAAAATTTAATTTGCCTTAACTTCATCAATACTATACGATATGGCAATATCAAGAGTGTGTCAAACCGCTAGAGAGAGAAAAATCAAAGAATATATATAAAGATATAAGTGAAGAGAAAAATGACTAAAAAATTTATATACATATATCTAACATTGAAATTTAATTTGCTTATAATTTGCCTCAAGTTGTGGCATGTGATTTTCACTACTTCAATATTCACTAATTTTCAATTTGTTTTCCTTGCAATAACCATATTACTTGCAAGGTAGAGAAAACATGTTTCTAAATATATGTCGATTAAGTTCGATAAATTCTGATTAATAATCTTATAACACTCATGGAACAGTAAAGATTCCATTATCGACTTAACTACATAGGCTCAACCCATGTTTTTCAACTATAATTGATTTCCAAAGTTGCCTCAATACGAAACCTAAGAAGCCATTTAGAGAGCAAAGCTTGATTAAAAGGCTACAAGCCCCTGATGTCTAACCCCCATTTACCTTACGACTACACACAATGGACCATTTCAATTGTGTTTTCTAGTCTTCCACGATTACTGATTAGCCATTTTATGAAATTAACTCGAGCAGATAAAATCTCGTTTTCTTCCTCATTTAATTCTTGTTTTCCCAGCAAATGAACTCCCCTCAACAGCTTTTGAAGCTTAACTTCAAGTAATTTCCCTTGTTCCTCTAAATTTAAGTTAAAGACTCTTTTTCCTCTGTTTCATTACAAGAAAGCAATTCATGTTGTCTTTCTTTGATGATTACATCCACTTTACCAAACACTAGCTTGTTCCATTCCCCATGATAGACTTTAAGGATCTTAAGCTTAATCCAGAAGCATTTTATCATTGTTCTCAAGCCTAAATGGTTTGGATTTTAGATTAGTTGGTGGGCGGGTACAAAATAGTTGCATTAATAATCACTTTGGTCTGATCCAACTTCACCCAACAAGGATTCGCCTCCATTTCCAAAAAAATTAATCCGCACAACTTTGGCTAAATAGGGTCTAAGAACGACTAGCCGGAGACGCTCTAAGACTAGACCAAAGTATTCCAGGTGAAATTCTGATAGAACAACTCACACGAACTGATAGAACAACTCACACGAACTGGTTGAAAGACTGTATGTGATTGTTCCTTCCTCCCCCACCCTTCTTTCTCACTTGTTTTGTTCACTATGTTGAAATCCCCACCTACTATCCAAAGAAGATCGCACATTGGTGGCCATCCACTCATATCCTGAATCTACTATGAACTACAAGAGAAAGCACTGCTAAGGGAATCAATTGTCTGGAATACACGATTGTCTCATATTGTTAGCAAACCCCCAACACCACGAGCTTGCACAGAACCCCAAGTCCCCAACTGAAAAGTCTCTCCCCCAAACTGTTTTGATGAAATCGTCCTCAATCCTTCTTTTTTTATGAACTCCCCTCAGCAGCTTTTGAAGCTCAACCTTAACTTCAAGTAATTTCCCTTGTTCCTCTAAATTAAAGTTTAAGACTCTTTTTTCCTCTATTTCATTCCAAGAAAGCAATTCATGTTGTCTTTCTTTGATGATTACATCCACTTTACCAAACACTGGCTTGTTCCATTCCCCATGATAGACTTTAAGGATCTTAAGCTTAATCCAGAAGCATTTTATCATTGTTCTCCAGCCTAAATGGTTTGGATTTTAGAGAAGTTGGTGGGCGGGTATAAAATAGTTGCATTAATAATCACTTTGGTCAGATCCAACTTCACCCAACAAGGATTTGCCTCCATTTCCAAAAAAAATTAATCCACACAACTTTGGCTAAAAAGGGTCTAAGAACGACATAGCCAGAGACGCTCTAAGACTAGACCAAAGTATTCCAAGTGAAATTCTGATAGAACTCGCACGAATTGGTTGAAAGACTGTATGTGATTGTTCCTTCCTCCCCCACCCTTCTTTCTCACTTGTTTTGTTCACTATGTTGAAATCCCCACCTACTATCCAAAGAAGATCACACATTGGTGGCCATCCACTCATATCCTGAATCTACTATGGACTACAGGAGAAGGCACTGCTAAGGGAATCAATTGTCTGGAATACACAATCGTCTCATATTGTTAGCAAACCCCCAACACCACGAGCTTGCACAGAACCCCAAGTCCCCAACTAAGAAGTCTCTCCCCCAAACTGTTTTGATGAAATCCTCAATCCTTCTAGTTTCTCGGACGAAAGAGATCTCGTGTTTCTGAATCAAATCTCTCAAATTCACCATCTTGTCAAAACTACCCAACCACCACTGCTTTCGTGTTTCCATCCCCCTTGGTAGCACACCCATCTCCTTTCTAAGCACTGCTTGCTCAATGATGATTAAAATCATCTCATCTTTACCATCAGTAAAGATCCCGACTAACTTCCCAATTTGAAGATGAGTTTTTGCATCACACCACAACTGTTCTCTGTTAGCACCTTGTACACCATTCTTCGAATCCTACAAACTTATAACGCCTAGCAATTGGTGTTCCCTCATCGAAATCGTATTTCAACCCCAACTTCTGGTCTAAAACGTACAATTTAAAGACTGACCGAGTGTGGTTAAGCTATCAAACCGCCACAGCACAGTCAAATCTATACAAAACAATTCACGAGCACTTCAATGGAGGTTCTGATAATATCTACATCATTGGTTTCTATTCCTAGGTCTACACCTACAGGACAAGTGCATTTGATCAGCCAAATATTGATAAATAATACTATCTCCAAATTCAGTATATGATAACGTAAAACAATCTTCAACTAAATCAAATCTTTTGCTTTGCTGAACTTCTGAATAAGATGAATAAAATTCAAAGATAAGTCGTGACGTCATATTCTCAAAAAGACAATCACTTAGGTTATGAAAACTTTACCACATGGTTTTTGGAAAGAGCTTTTTAATCTATGCATATCATCAATACAATACTTATTAAAAATTGGGGAAAAAAACTTATGCATACAATAAACTAACAAACATACACAACCCAACTCAAGAACTAGAGAAGTTACTCCAACATCCATCAACTGTTTCTACTTTCCTACAAGAATATGGCAATTTGACAGGATGAGAATTTTCATACACATTAAATTTCTAAAATCAAAGCAAAGAGGAAAAGATTGATTCACGTACATCATGACGACTGCCCTCCTTCCTCTTCCATTTGATCCTCCAATCACATTCACACGAGCTGAAACAGGCATTCCTAACTCAGCTGAAATAGGCATTCCTACACCAGCACCAATTATTTCTATTTTCATAGCCTTCCCATCCAGTTGGACGTTATTATATCGTTTCATTGCTGCTAATGCATCAGTTCTCCTGGTGAACACAACTTCAGCTGTGCCCTGTGAAAGATTCAGTTCAGAACTACCTAACTTGAAAGATCCTCTTCCAAAAAATTAAAAGTTAAACAAATACGAAAAACATACTTACACTAGAGAGACCATTTCTGTCATAGTGGAGAGTATATCGCTTCAATTCACCAACCTCAGAAAAGAGTTCCTGAATTGCAAGTAATGTGATGCATTAATTCTAAAAGAGAATATATTACCAAAGGAAACAGGGGTAGACAAAAGATGGATGACGTTGGACCTTTATATCTTCGTTGGTCACTCCATAGTCCAAGTTAGAAACATACAATTTTGTGCCTGTATACCCAGCTGCAACCAAGCTATCTTGAAACAAATCATGCTGCCACGACACGACATTGGTTCTGCTGGAGGGCTGATTGAAGTAGGTATACGAAGTCAAAATTAGGAAAAGGAAATTTAGCATGTTGACCACATACAACAATTTAAGGTTAATTGTGTCAACAAACTGATTGATAAGAGTAACCTCCCGCTCTTCAATTGTTAAGAAAAGGAAGAGTGATATATAGCACAGTAATAGATGATAATAATATTGAAGTCCTAATATGTTTCAGTAATCAGAACCTACTCATTTTGACAAAAGTATGGGGATTATGATTATGCATCAGAGTAAAAGGTGCACCCATTACAAATAAGCTGATGGTATGCGTGTATGAGTGCTACTAGTGAGAGCTCCAGTTAATGAAATTCAAGCAGGAAAGCTCCTCCAGAAAGAAACTTCATAAACTAGCATAACAACTGAAGAGCCGCACTGACAAAACCCCACATGTATCAAGAAGATCCAAAACATAATTCCCAACCAAAACAACCTCTAACTATGGAAGGTCTGTGAAGATCACAATATAAACAATGCACTCATTTAGGAGTGCGTACTTGAATTTGAGCTTCTCTGTACTATGAATCAAAACCTTCCTTTTGCATTTTGACTTTCTAAAGCAGATCAGATTCTTGGACATATAGCAATAAACAATTAATGGCATTTGGGGCTTGCCTTGGCGATTACATTGACCGATGGCTGAGCATTCACCCTTAGAGGGCCCCTACGGAGCATCCCCATGCCCCGTCCACGATTAAATATGCCTCCACGTCCTCGTCCTCGTCCTCGCCCTTGCCTGAACCTCCCTCGTCCCCTCCATCTCTCGCTGCTACTTCTAGTTTTTATCAGATCATCAAGCGACATGTCCAATGAATTTTCCATTTGATGTAGATATGCAAACCAACTGCATGAAACAAGCGGTCACGATGAGATACAAAACTTTTCAAAAAAAGAGCTATAATCTGCTATGAAAAGAACAGAAGGAAAAAACAATGAATAACCAGATAGTGTGAATGATTTGTAGAACTGCATATGTTAAACACTCCCCATAAGTAGAAAATGAAGATCTTTTGTTTGAAATGTGCTCTGGCTGCAGGTCTAGTGCGAAGTCACATTTGTCTTTGGCTATGATGAACCATTAAGATTAGTTGCTTAGAAGGATTCAGGAAATTCACATTTGGATATCAAATCATCGCCCCGCATCCAATTGTTTTTTTCTTTCGGTTTGCTCTCTGTGCTTTTGATATTGATTGCTATGCAAAACCAGCCTATTTTTGTCTGCCACTTGCCATTATTAAGCCTACATGACCATTCTGAATTTATGTATACAAAAATTTAACATGCAAGGCCCGACCTATTTGTATTGGCCATTGGCTCCATGAGTACCTATGAAAGGCTTGGACGTAGGCATGTTAAGCCCTATTTTC
Source organism: Berberis vulgaris (assembly GCA_963556465.1). Classification (NCBI taxonomy): domain Eukaryota; kingdom Viridiplantae; phylum Streptophyta; class Magnoliopsida; order Ranunculales; family Berberidaceae; genus Berberis; species Berberis vulgaris. The sequence continues at coordinate 57,967,810 of OY747133.1, forward strand.
CTCGGAATACAACTTCATCACCTACTTGATGTCAAAGCACCAGTTTTTGGATTTAGGCATGTTAAGCCCTATTTTCCTCAGAATACAACTTCATGAATCATCACCTGCTTGGACCTAGGCATGTTAATCCCTCTTCACCATTTCATTAGTACTACTTGATGTCAAAGCACCAGTTTTTGGATTTAAAAACAGATTGGAAGATAGCGCTTCATAAATCATGCTGCAACCAATGCTTGACCTAATTGAGCAAACTGAAGACAAAATCGTGACTCTCGAAAAATTAATTAGACACTAGGAGAAATGCATAGTAAAAAGGAATTCCAAAATCCAAGCTAAATTAACTTTTCAAGTCCTAATCACACACAGTCTTGAGCTGCTCTAGTATAAAAACAGTAATTAAAAAAAAAATTGAGAGAGAGATGAAGTACCTGCGGGTTTGATCTGAATCCGAAACGAAGAGGTTTTAAGTAGAGAGAATGAAGAAAGGAATTTTGGTACAAGTTCCAAATGGTGATTCGAGAGAGAGCAGTTGAGTTTGTGTAAGTGTGAAGAGTGAGGGGAGGAGTAGAGAGTAGCTTCAGAAGGACTGGTTGGCTTTTAGGGTTTCACCGAAGACGAAAGGATCAAATCGAGTCAAGGAGAGATGGTGGAGGAAGAGAGTTGCCAAGTACTGAACCAAGACCAAAGCTCTTTGTTTGGGATTTGGGATTTGGGAATTTTCTTCTTTTGGAGAAAATGCAATGGACGGATGGTCGTGATTTAGGCAGGTAAGCTCCATAGAAGCTCGGGTGATTATGAAAAGCCAACGAATACCTCCCACCATCATATCATCTCCCTCACACCACCACTGATTTTATTTTATTTTTCTCGTACCACCTATATAAACAAAAATCATTCATTTTTTTCTTCACCATTCAAATCGACAAGGCAATGGTTCCTCCCTCCTCCATTCAAAATCTCCTCTTCCAAATCTTTCTCCACACTCAAATCTCCTCTCTCTTCCTCGAAAACTCTAAAAATGTCTTTAAAGTTGAAACCCTTAAACCCAAACTCAATAAATATGCATAACTTAACATAACAATCCAAACTCAACGAAAAAATAAAAAACAGGATAACTTTCGAACCAATTTAAACCCCCCAATTAAGACTGATTCCCAAGCTCTTTAAAACACAAAAGTTGTAGTACTCTGAGTTATCTTATAAACACAACTTGAATCACTTGAAAATGTTTTGAAATGAGCAAGTTATGGTCATTTTACTAACATCGCGCAAATCTATTCAAAAAATGAAAACGAAATAATATTCCTGACTTTCGACCAACTTATGTGCTCGATCGAGACCGACTCTGAAATTGGTCAAAACACAAAAGTTGTAGTACTCTTAGTTATCTAATAAACACAACTTAAATCAGTTGAAAATGTTTTGAAATGGGCAAGTTATGATCATTTTAGTAAAGTCGTGCAAAACAGAAATAGAGTGCACTGCGAGGTATCACTTGAAAATTGCACGATGCGAGGTAACTAGGATACCTTGCAGTGCACTCTGCAAACAAATTTTTTTTTTCTGTTTTACGCGACTTTACTAAAATGACTATAACTTGCTTATTTCAAAACATTTTCAAGTGATTCAAGTTGTGTTTATTAGATAACTAAGAGTTCTACAACTTTTGTGTTTTGACCAACTTCAGAGTCGGTCTTGATCGAGCACATAAGTTGGTCGAAAGTCAGAAATATTATCCCATTTTCATTTTTTGAACAGATTTGCACGACTTTAGTAAAATGACCATAACTTGCTCATTTCAAAACATTTTCAAGTGATTCAAGTTGTGTTTATTAGATAACTCAGAGTACTACAACTTCCATGTGTTTGATGAGCTTGAGAATCAATCTCAATTGAGGGTTTAAATTGGTTCAAAAGTTATCATGTTTTTTCGTTTTGGGTTTGGGTTTGTCTGTTATGTTAAGTTATACATATTTAATGAGTTTGGGTTTAAGGGTTTCAACTTTAAGGAAATTTTGAGAGTTTTTAAGGGAGAAGAAAGAGATTTGCAAGATATTTGAGTGTGGGGAGAGATTTGGAATAGGAGATTTCGAATGGGGGAAAGATGAACCATTGTCGATTTGAACGGTGAGGGGGGGGAAATGAATGGTTTGGTTTATATAGGTGGTGTGAGAGAGTATGGTGGCGTGAGAAAGTAAGTAGGTGGTGTGGGAGAGTAAAATGGTGTGAAATAAAGGAATTGGTGGTGCGAGGTAGTCATTTCCTTATGAAAAATGCATGTCATGCTCACAAGGTAGCCAGAGAGTGCCCTTCTTGCATCCTGTAAAAAATTTACAGGTTGAAACAAATTATCTAACTAGAGTCTAGAGCAACCTCACTTTACTCATTTTTTTTTAATAATAATTTTGGAAGGATAGAATTAGGAAATACAAGAACAAGTTACCTCACTCCTTCCATCAAAAACTCGAGATGAGACTTTCGAAATTGTTTTGCTAATTTTACAACAAAAGAGGAAATGTGCCAAGGGCACACTGAAATGCCAAAATTTGTTATGGTTGGAAGTTGTGATTCGGTTTCTTTGTTGTCTGTAGCATGAGAGTAACTGCGAAAATACTTGGAAAACGGGTTTTTGCAACCAAGGTGACATGGCGTGATCTTGAAATAATAATGAAATTCCCAAAGTCTTTATGTGTATCTCGAGGTTGTAAAAAATCTCATTTGATGATGCCACATCATTCTAGTTGCAAAACCCGGTTCCCTAGCCTCACTCGCAACTGCGAGTTTGATGGATGGGCTGGACGTTAGGACCAAAACATTGCTCTGCGCAAACTGCTTCAAAATGTTAAGTATTGTCATGTCTACTTCTTGAGGAAAATTTGTTGCTTGGTGTTTGATGGAGTTTTCGGGACACAATATATAAATAACAAAAGCCTTCCAACAAACTATTAATAGGTGATGGTGAGCACAATACATCCATTGGAGATAAGTTATAATCTAATTAGATGCGCAAAACTGTTTGAATTTAGGTTGATCTTGTTGATTTTGATCTTCTTGAAAGGATGAGGGGTCTCCCACCTATTGAAAAAGGTGGAAAGCTTCTTCCATTTTTTGGATACCTACATATTCTAATACCAAATTTGCTTTAATTGGAACTCTTTATTATAAAAATAAAAAATAAAAAAAAATTAGTGCTTAATCTTATACCTCACTTTCAACTCAATAATAAAAAATAAAAGGGAAAAAAACAAAAAAGATAAATAAATAAATAAAATTGAAAGGTAATCAATTGGGTTCAAACCATAGCTCAAATCGATTGGGTTCAGCTCCGTTTGTTGAATAGATTGATCGATTGAGTATATAGATTTCGATATGGGAGCAATTGTAGGCATCAGAAGTCGCTTAGATAGTCTCAAATGGTGATTCACTTGATTTCGAAATATTCACTTCGGAGATTGGTTTTCAGAAGAATGAACGGACAGACGGGTCACATAGGGAACGACTAAGCTCCTTCAGGTCCTTCGGTCTTGACTAGTATTTTGGATTAGGTGGCACAAGGAATTGGGCTCCTAAAAATTAACACCCACATTAGGCTTCCTAAATGTCGTTGACTAGGTCAATAGGCTTTAGAAGGTCTCACCCTCACCATGTATCATTTGATCATGTCTTATTCAAGTAAAAATAAAATCTCAAAATGTGGGCCTCTTTAAATGGGTGCAATTTTTTTAAGGGCCCCGCATCAATAAAAGTGACATTTATAATGGTCTCTTGGTATAAAGGGTGGGAAAAAAAAAAAAAAAAACCACCTACATTTCACTTTTAGAAAGGCGTATAGGAGGCCACTACTAAAGTTTTGGCCACTGTAAAAGCAAAGTTGTTATAGGAAACTAAGAAGGTTTGACTAAGAGGGTATGAGATTTTAAAACTTGATATTTACTCATAATATTAATACAATTAGAATATATATATATATATCCAAGATCCGACTGAGAGATTTGACCATAATTTATTAAAAGTTTGATTTAATTTTTTGCTGACCATATTTGATAGAAAATATAAAACATTGTCCATCAAGTGTTGAGAATGTACGCAATTCTTGAATTTAAGATTTGTTTGAATAGAGATATTGAGAAGGGTTGTGGAAGAGATTTCCTCTATCAACTTGATTCTCATTGTAGGCGTAACAAGCTTGTAGATAGTGAAAGGGATAATGACAAGTTGTTTGGCTATGTAATTAGTTGTTGATGAATTACGATGCAAGTGATTGATTAGTTGTTGCTTAGTTTTAGTTAACGACTTGGATGATTTTATGCTCTCGGTATTGTTTATTTTTATATTTCTTACTGATGATACAACAAATCGTCCTCTGATCAGCACAGTACACGTGTCATGATAATATCATCTACAGAGCGAAGCAAGCCCATCATTGGTAGAATTCAGACAGTCGGGTCCAAGTTGTAATGAGCCAGTAAGCCCACACGCCCTGCGGTTAGGCCCAATACTCGTAAGACATCTAAGGAAAGTATCTGAGAGATATACCCAAGATAGGCAGGCCAGCAACACATAAAATCCGTCTAGAAAACATATATTAGAGTATAAGTCGGACAAGGAAACTTCCTTGCATGGACAACACTCAGAAAGGGAAACCTCTCCCGCGGATCTAGGAGCATGAGTCGTGTAGAAAACTATCCCATATGGACAGCTCCTAATCAGAAAAGGATCTCCACAGCAAAATCAATTTCCCTAAACTACGCCACCAAAGGCCTAGCCGAACAAGGACTCATTCACTATAACTGGGAGATAAGGTCGATGAACTAGAGGTACGCAATACAACCTAGTTTACAGTTTTAAGCCTTTCCTAAGCCTTATCTAACTTGAGCATCAGATTGTCATCGGCCACCACATGGTGATCATTGGCTCACGTTTGCTACCTGTGCAAGTCTAGGTAAGCAACGAGGAATGAGAGCAGGAATTGACTACATCAGTTTAGGTCGATGAACTAGAGGTACGCAATACAACTCAGTTTACAGTTTTAGGCCTCTCATAAGTCTTATCTAACTTAAGTATCGGAATGTCATCGGCCACCACACGGTGGTCCTTGGCTCACGTTTGCTACCTATGCAAGTCTAGGTAAGCAGCAACGAAGGAGAACAAGAATCAACTACATCAGTTTGGCATTGTCCATGGGGAACTACATAGTTCCTTAGAAAGAACTGTAGTTCCACCCTTTTCCAGAGAATCAATGAGATGGTGACAACGAGGTCTCGCAACAATGGAGATACTGCCGAGCCTTCAAACGCTCAAACCGGTAGAGCGCCTCCAGTTCCACCACCGCCATGTGAGGAACCTCTTCAAACCCCCCCATGGCAGCCACAGTAGACCTAAGGGTGGACCTGCTTTCAACACAGATGTAGCAAATCGCAGAGACGCTGGAGGCTCTCAAACAATGGAATCCTCCACCTGCTGAGGGAGACCATGAGCAGCAAATGGCTCCTTCCCCAAAAAGTTCCAGAGATCATGATCAGGAGAGCTGCACGGCCCCAACAACTTCTCAATGAAAAGAGGTAGAGACACGGCCATGAGAGACATGATGCCCAGAGTCGACAAGTACCTCTCGCACAACCCCCTCCGCAATGGGGCCACAAATCCAAACATGTTGTTCAATCTCGCGGTCCCTCCGTTCATGGACGATTCGTTGCCCAAGAATCACACCCCTTCGAAGTTGGAGTTTTACGACGGGACAGGAGACTCGTCCGATCACCTGCGCCACTTCCAGCACGTTATGGTGTTCAAGGAAGGGTTTGATGCAATAATGTGTCGATCATTCCCTGCAAGCCTAAAAACGTCAACACTGACATGGTTCCACAACCTTCCTATGAAATTCATCGATTATTCTGGACGTTTGCATTGGCGTTCCTCACATGCTTAGTGGGCAGCCAACAGCTCATGAGGGGTCCAAATTATTTGCTGACCTTAAAACAAAAACAGAACAAAGCTTTGAGGGAATACGTCACTCGTTTTAATGATGAGTTGATCCTCAACGATGGCTATAGTGATGACACTGTCGTCACGACTTTCACTTCGGAGCTGAGAAAATGCAAGTTTTATGACTTCCTCACCCTAGACCCCCTAACCAATATGACAGACTTTCTCATAGATGCCTAGAGATACATCACTCTGGATGAAATGCTGGCAGCCAAGAAATATGTGGAGTTAGAGAAGAAACCCTCGAATCCAAAGGACAAGAAAGAGGGGAAGAAGAAAAAGGACGGTGACAATAACAAGAGGAAGCGCACAGACGGCAAGACCGACTCGGGCCGCCCCAGGCACAACAAAGCATTGAATTACGTCGGGTTCATTTCACGCCCCGGTTTTCAAAGAAAACGAAAATTCTAAAATCAACGTAGAATTATCCGTTTCCTCGAAACTCGGGACGTGAAAATTCAATAACAACATAAACAATTAGCAACAACAACTAAAACATAATTTAGAAAATTAAAACAAAATAAAAATAATCTAAGCATGAAACTCTGACGCTAGCCCCACTAATGAATCTCCAGTAACGCTGCTAATAAATCTTTAAACCTATGAAAGGCTAAATGACTACATTCCAATAAGAACGTACCCTAGAAGCATAAACTTACTTGGGTCAGCGAGGTAGCTGGTACGAGTAATCTCCATCCTTATAAATAAAATAGTTACATGCTTTAACATGAAAATTTCATAAACAACAAAATAACACTCAAAGTCTTGTAGTTCCTCAACGAGGCAAACATGTCATACTACAAAGTTCTATCATGCTTAAAATATATATTTATTTTACTAACACGCACAAAGTGAACGTTGGACGTGGTAAGTTTGACAAAATAAATGTTAGTAGACTTACCATCCTGCACAAAATGTTTTAGAAATAAATGAATAAAATTTCTAATTTATTGTTCCTCATAAGTACGATTATTTTCAAATAAATACAGATCATACTCATAATCACCATTATTTAAATGTCAACCAAATACATTTTACCTTTAAGGAAGACATGTAGTTCTCATTCTAAGATCGAATGAGCATTTAGTTTCTTCCATTAAGGCAATCATGTACATAAATGAAAATCTCGCTTCTTTTCCACAATCGCACTACCCTCCTTTTGCCGAACACACATCACCCAAGTGTGCCTCCCATGCCTTCGAAACCACTCGGAGCGTACATGTTTCAAGTGGGGTGCCACATCGAGGAACATGTCATCTCACCCGAAGTTCGATCCATGGCAAGCATTTCCTAAATACTACACGTACTATCGAACACACATGGAACGGCGTATCGATTTGCAAGCAAGTCTGCATACCCAAAATTATATCACACGTATACAAGCAAGTCTGTATACAAAAATATTTTTTTTCGGAGTTGGGGAAAAGAGCATAAAAAAATCAATTAATCCTCAAAACTCTTTTACGGTGACACTTTGTCAACATAAACACATCAATCACAAATATTCACCCTTTCTTTTGGGGAAGCAAATAACATTTTTATAAATAATTTTTTTTCATAACAGAAAACAGGGATCAGACCCATTCCATATAATGACACTCCTTAGCAAGACAATTTGCATATCAATCAAATGCAAGTTTATCCTATGATCTCATACTAACCACGTATTTCAAGTTATAACGTAAAATTACAAATACTAACTCACATAACACTACTAATACCCATGTTTATTTACATGGTGAAACTCTAGCACACCCAAAATGAACCTAGTAGCTAAAACCACCTAGCATGCTAATTAGCCCCATTAGATCAAAACATGATCCCTAGTTATGACTTACTTTGTCACCATGAGCATAACAATGTACATGAAAGCATTATAAAAATGATAAGTACTTTATCAACTTCTATATAAGATACGCTCATATTATATACGATATGCTCGAACTGTATTAAAAAATCACCACCCATATAAGGTCATATAAGAACAATGTACATGAAAACATTCTCAAAATGATAAGTATTTGATCAACTTCTATATAAGATGTGCTCAAACCCAAAAGGTAATACAATGATGCCTTACTGATAATACATCGTTGCCTTATTAGAATACACTACACCTTCCAACCACTTTCATATAGCTAACAAGCTCATGTATGAATTGTTGTAAGGTGAGAAGTGTGCAATCAATGATGCTAGTATATGAACTAGATGGAGAAATACCTTGGGCTAAGTTTATGCTTCGTCTTTTTTTTTTATAGCAAGTTCCCTTCAAGTCAAAAACAGGTAATGCAATGGGTAGTTATAATCAGGACCCTAACGCTGACATGATGAACCATATAATCCCTAAATGCAATTTTTTTGTTCAAAGCAATGTTTATTTAGGCAAAGATATTATAGTGCTTCCATCAAGTACCAATTACATCAGTAAAAAACAACCCACAAACACAAACAAATGACTGTATGATTGTTATAAAGATATTCATTGGAAAGGTAGTTGTTACAGCTCTATAGACATGATCTGCTAATAAAATCTAATGTCACACCTACCATGGGAATTTATCATGCAAGGCATTGTAGAGTAGAACTCACAAATTTTAGATGTAACCCATAAACCAAATATTATTAAATTCACATAATTAATATAAGAGATGGGAAAATCACTCACTAACTTCTACTACTAATATTTTGTTATACAAGGGTTTCTAAAATTGGATCAATGACATTTTTTTCTACCTCGAGTAAGATTTAACCGTTGGATGAACTCCAAACCAACGGTATGCTTTTCATACGTGTGTTATGAATCTACGGATTTAATTTGAAAGTTTTTTTTTTTTTTTTACCTCTAGAAGGTCTCGATCCACTGAAAATACTAAGACTGCGCAAAGCTGTATTTATTAAGGGATTTAAGTAAAAACCTAGTTTTAGGTTTTCTCTTTCAACTCATCTAATTCTTACAAAAATACAATAAAAATTTCATATTTAGGATTTATATTTGTATTAAACCCTAAAATTAATCAATTGATTAATCAAAAAAATAAAAGAGAACAAAGAAGACCCACCTTTAAATATCCAAAATACTAACAACATACATAATAAAACAAATCAAATAATAATCAATATCAAAGATTGAATAATTCGATAGAGTTTAACTCACTATTTTGTCGAAAATCACAAAGTCGAAGCAAACTTTTTCTCTTCGTCTCCTTTTCTTATATGTAGGTTTTTCTTTTCTTTTGTGTGTGTATCCAAAGAAAAGAGGTGGCTAGGGTTTTCTTTTAAAATGTTTTCAATTAGGGATTTACTAGCTTTAGCTAAACACACCCACCACTCCTCTTTTACCCAACACCAATCTAAACCTAGGTCCCAAAATTCATATGATAAAGTACTTACATATTTGTAAATACTACCAATTAATAAATATTACCAATAAATAAATATTATTAATGATTAAAATTGTAATATTATATTGGCAAGTGATTTGGCAAGTATTACAATATACACACCTTAAAAGAATCTCGTCCCAGATTCGGAAGGTAAAAGAGTCATGCGAATATTAAAAATGACACGGCAAACAAAATGAGATTTTAAAATATATTTTCAGATGAAAAAATTCTCGGATTTTATACTCATATAAAAATTTCACATCACATAAAGCAAAACACCAGACATGCATACACACGAGGCTACTACATGCAAATACCTATATTATTTTAAAAAGAAATTAAAAATAATAGTATATACAAAAATATTATTAAGGTCAATGAAAAGTACGGGTGTTACAATATATAAAACTAATAAAACTTACCGAATAAAACGACACTAGAGTCCAAATAATAAATCATTCGATAATATATTTTATGTTAATCCTCCTTAAGAAACAAACCCTACATCAAATGGACAAACAAATAGCTCAAGCATATGTCAATAACTTCATAAAGACAATCACACACAAATATATTATAGAATTTAATAAGTATTAAAAATACGGGGTGCTATAGTTCAGGTTTGTCACCCCTCTCAATACCAGTTTGTCCGACATCCTAGATTCAATCAAAGATTGGGAAGAACTGAAGTGGCCGCCTAAGGAGCAAGGAGACCCTGCTTGGCGCAACAATAGCAAATACTTCGCATATCACAAGGAAGGTAGACATGATAATAGGATTGCAGAAACCTCAGAGGAGAAGTCGAGTACTGGATCCGAAAAGGCAAATTCAAGGAGTTCCTAGGTTCTGACAGGAAGTAGGACCGAGCAAAGAAAAAAGTGGACGTTGTCAAGGAAATTGAAAATGAAGCTCCTGGCGTCATTTACGTCCTCCATGGGGTCAGTCCCGAGGGAAAGCAATCAAATAGGTCCTGCAAGAAGACATTGACCAAGATGCGAACACCATCTCAGTATGAGGACCAACAAGTGCAGCACGCACGAGTTCACAGCCCGATCCCATCACTGACATTTACGGAGAGGGATCTCCAGGGAGAACATCTTCCTCACAATGACGCCCTGGCCATCTCCGTCGTTATCACTAAGTGGGAGGTAAATAGAGTTTTGGTGGACACTTAAGCTCACTAAATGTCATGTTCCTCAGTGCATTCTGCAACATGAAGATGATCGGATTCAGCAGAGAAAAATGCTTCCCCATCGGAAAGATCAATTTAATTGTGGTGGCAGGAAAGTCACAGCTACGGAAGTACCTTGTCCAAGAGTTCATGGTAGTTGACACTCCGTCCACCTACAACATCATTCTAGGAAGGCTTTGGCTTCATCATATAGAAGCAGTGGTATTCACCCTATACCAATGCATAAAATATACAGTCAACCATGCCTAAGGGACTATCCAATGAGATCAGCTAGTAGCAAGAGACTGCCACTATGCAACCCTAAAGCAGCTGAATTGTTGCCAATTACAGCTCGAGCCCACAGAACCAACATATCAGGCATCATGCCTAGACAAAATAGGATAATCACGCTATGCAGGCGAAGAAGCCCAGATAACCAAGGTGCATCTGTGCGGAGATCCAGAAGTCAAAGCAAGCCATACAATCCAGACTAACGAAGAGCTAAGTAACAATACTTCAACAAAAGGGCACCAACTCCAAAAGCTATTAATCAGCAAGGAACTGCCCGCCAACATGAAGTCCACTATTCAGTAACTTCGTTAGCATTTAAAAAAAACTTCGCTAGAGTGACCACGCAATCCAACCCAGGACCATTTGCGTCTCTTTCAGGGTCGGATTAGCTTAGTCTCCGTTCGAAGTTAAATTATTTGTTGCTTTGATTTCGTTTCTTCTTTTCTATTTTTCATTTCAGTGTAGAAGAGTTGTTCGTACATGACACATTCCAGAAATAATTTAGATTTTATTGATAGAAATGAGAGTTATTACAAAGCTTGTCGACCAAATAGTACATCAGTTTATACATTACACAAGTATCTAAGTCTGATGCAAGCATCTATCTGCTAAAATAAGGGTAGAGACTTTGATCTGCTAATCCGCGTCCAGAAGAGAAGGTGGTTAGAGTAAAGCATCCACGACAGATGATGGAAGAGTGCACTCAATTAATTGCTCTATCGAATCACCCCAGAAAGACGATTCAGATGTGGCAAGCAAAATACACAAAGAGGGCTGAGAGCATTCCCTCAGTTCTTCGCCCTGCCAGTTTACCTCATAAAGAGGAATAGAAGGAAGAGACAGATGAGAACGTCATGGAACAACGAAATCGTCGAGGTTTCACAATGCTGCCAAATGGAGACATCTCTCAAGCACATAATGCCTTAGGTGAGGCAGAAGTGCCACCCTAGGAATGAGAGTCATGACCTCCAATGCTCCCATCAACCATAAATTAGCTACGAGGACCAACCCTCGACAGCAGTACACGGATGGGAGAGTGCTCGAGCACCGGAGGATGGAAGGCAGACCTGACCCCCGAGAGAAAGTCTGTAACTCTTCTTCGAAGTTAAAGAAGACATTAAAAGATCTCATGATATCAATCCAATGCCCACCTAGATCAGGCGACATCGCATAATAGCAAGTCTTATCAAGACTCATTGACGCAAATGTCAGAACATTCGAAGACTCCGGTGGAGGAGATCTTCCTTTAACCTTTGAAAAACCCAAAACAAACTCTCTTGTAAGATGCATTTGATTAACATGTTCTACTATTTTCATTGCAATGCATATATAGGCGAAATGGTTTACGAAGAGGCGTCAACAAACATTTACTTCAACATTAAATATCGTACGGGAAATCGGGAAAACGACGGTCCCCGATAGCAACTGCACAAGTCCACATCTTTTGAACTAATGACCCTGCAAGCAGTTCCATTAATTGTGGGGAGTAATCGATACTGAACAGTCTCGCAGAATGTGTCGTATCCTTGCACGCTAATCCATAAAAAAATTTCTAATTGTGCCACTCGACTAATGGCCCAAGCTTATGCATGCCCTGCCATATCCAGCCCAGCACATGCAAAGGAACAAACAGCAAAGGCCCTGAGCGCCCACAGAATAAGAAGCACGCCTACAGAGTGTTGTCAATAAACCCAAGGCATCGACTCCATTATTATTCTTTTGTTGTCTATCGAAGCAGGTCAATCCACTATTAGTCTGATCAATCGATTTGACTCTGGAATCAGACCGCCAGGCGAGTTAAGTAACTCAGGATGCCCAAGTCAGACTTACACGCCCAGGATTTTATATGCAAGCTAAGTAAGTCAGGACACCCAAGTCATACTTACACACCCAAAATTTTATATGGGAGCTAAGTAAGTCAGGATACCCAACCTGACTGAAGCTTAATCGGTGACGACCGATGATGACAGCTTCTGGTCTACTCGAAGCCTAGTCTGCAAATAACGAATTTTGACGACCTAGAAAGTGGGAGTCTAGTCAGCACTCTTGACGCCTAATTAAGATGGCTTGCCAGGGTCACTACTCATATGCAGACAGTGATCGCCGAACCTCGACCAAAGCATAGTCAGTGTTCGCTGATGACAATGGTTTTCGTCTGCTCGAAGACTAGTTTGCTGTGCGCGAATTCTAACGGCCTAGAAAGTGGGAACTTAGTCAGTGTTCATGTAGCATGTTGAAGACGCTTGCTAGGGATCATTGGCCAACTATAGGCAATGATCATCGAACCCTCACCAAAAGTTAGTCAGAATGATTGACGATGATAACTGTTGGCTCGCTGCAATTCCTAGTTCGCCACGAACGGATCAAGATGGGTTGGAAAGTGGGAGCTTAGTCAGTGCTCATATAGCCTGGTGAAGACGGCTTTCCAGGGACTACCATGGTCGCCGAAACCTGACCCCGGTTTAGTCAGTCATAACTTGCGATAACAACCCCCGGTCCAATTAAGCCTATTCTACGAATAACAAACAAAGACGAGTCAAAAGTCCGATAAGGGCTATGAAAACTCGACCCAAATGACTCGCAAGGACTACTGTCCAATCATCTACAAGGGTGCAAGCGCTGGGACCACAGTCTAACTAATACGCTTACAACATCAACAACAACTGTTGTCCAACAAACAACCAAGCAAGACAGAGAGTGTATTACACTCCCTGATCTCTAAAAAAATAGCCCGATCAGAAGTGCACAAACTAATGTAGCACAAGAAGTCAGAGCTTTCAACAGCGGATCAATCATAAAGCTTCCTAACCTAACAAAGCTTATCGTCTGACAATTAACAAGACAAAAGAGGTAAAAGCTAGCAGGAAAAACAAATGAAGATAAAAATGTACAAAGTAATATTCATTTGCAAACTTGAGTACATGATTCACCCCTCATCAAGAGGAGAGTCAGATATAACAAAACTAGACTAAGCAGGGGGAAAAACACGAGACACATCTGTAGGTGCTGCCTCTTGAATCCACTCATTAGGGCCGCCTTTTTCTTCGGATGAATTGGAGGTCACTCCAAACTTTGCATATGCAATATCTTTATAATAGGAGAGATCCCAGTCGTGGTACATCTCCTTCATCAAATGCAACAACTCTAGCCTTTTATGCACGACTCTGCTGAATTCAAATGTGCTATGGGCCTTGAGAAGCTTTTTTCGCGCCCTCTTGACTCAACAAGCTCCTACTTCAGTTGCTCCAACTCGCCCTACAAGATTTCATCCATGGATTGCTCAACATCCAGCTTATCATTGGCGATATTCAGCTCACTCTGTGGCAGTTGGAACTGCTCTACAGCGGTCTACACACTTTTGGCATGAAATTTAGCATTAGCCTCCAATTGCTGGCATCAGACTCCTTCTTAATCCTCTCAGCATGTAGAGCCTACATTTGTGCCTGCACTCCATCCACAGAATCACAGGCAAGCTGCAAGTCACGGCGAACAAGGTTCAATTCTTTCTCGAACCGATCCTCAGCCAAGTTAGACTCAAGTGTCTCCAAACGAGCCTTCTGAGCCTCCAAACCAATAGACTTGGACTCCATTCCAGTATCTGAGAAAGCTTCAAGTTGATTCCTCAATGACTCAGTCTCATGAAGAGCGTTGAAGTATGACTCTACAAGTTTGTGAAGACTCGCTCCATGGTATACACTCTCTCATGAGCGACCTTGACCTCAATTCCAGATGCGGCCACTTGGTTCAGATATAACATCCCCAGCACAAGGTGTTTTTGCCATTTATCTAAACGCTCTCCTAGCGTTTATCCCACTGGCTCCAGAGCGTAGTTTGCTAGCCAATCATTCCACCTGCTGATATGCTTCTTCGCAGCATAAGAGATGTCAACCTCCTGATGCCAAGCTTGGTTGCTCATCCTTATGACATCTGGAACAAACAGATTGATCTGCGCATCCGAATGACGATCATTTGGAACCGGAATCACTCTAGCACATCCCTTAGCATCACCTCATAACGACCCTCATCCACAACTTTCCCTTTCCCCGAAATAACCATTTCTCTTTCACGTGTCATCCAACTTTAGTTGACAGAGAAGAGGGAAGCGAATTATTCCTTGGACCCGTCGTCAGTTGAACATGAGGACGGGAACGACATGGAGCACAGTAAGAGCAACAAGAAGGAGAACCTTCACCATGACACTGTCGATCAGACAACTCTTCAACAAGTTCATGACCCAGCGAGAGGCAAAACTTGAACTCCTTTATTGAAAAAGGACGACCATTTGAAGCTTCCATGTCCGCCTGCAACATCTTATTCATAAACTCCGTCTACTTGATGCATGCTCAGTTTGGTAACATCCTTCACGCCCACCATTTGCAGATATTCTCTCTCCAAGTCAGGAAGAGAGACAGGGGCCACGACTTGAGCATTATGCCCCTCATAAATAACAATCTTATCAGGCTTTTGCCCGATAGCATCACCTTCTTCGGACGAGGCCAGACACCTGCAGACGAACCTAGACAAAGTAGAGATACCTTAGGATGCACATGAGAAGGAAACACCTCATCTATTTATGCCCTCATCGAAGGGATTGGAACCTTGAGCTTGGGAAGCTTCATCTTCTGTGAAATAGACACACCTTCAAGTTTTAACTTCTTCACCTGATACAAAGTGGGAGCCATGTGCCAATGAGCCCATAGACTGTTGCACTCAACATTAGAAGGCTTAACGACATCTTCTACCTCCAGACGAGGCATGTCACGGAACGCAACCAAAGTTGCTTTATCTTCAGCAGAAAGAGGTGAATTAGACAATTTCCCTGCAAAAATCACAACAGGTCAATGTAACATGCAATTAACACAAGCAAGACCGGGGAAGGAATCAACTTACTCAGTGGTATAAATTCACGCTCGACGGGATGACCAGCAAGCTCAAAATACGTCGAGTCTGTCGGAGCCATGAAACAAAACTTTTGTCATGATTTAAAATCATCAAGAAGTTTGCTAAAGCAATTCGGCGACGTCAGCACACAAACATTATGCTCGTTTATTCGAGGAGAAGTGAGCAATTGCATCGCCCTCAAAGACATTAGGATACCAACGTCCTTAGCCCTAATCAAAATGGCAATCAAAGTCCTATACCCGTTCGATACAAGTTCAGCGGGTGCAATGCCGAGGTATGCTAGGAACTCCCAGATCACTTTGATGATAGGAAAACGGACACCCGATTGAAGCATACCTTGGTGAAGACAAATAAACCCATCAGAAGGGTATAATGGCTTCATATCAACGCCCAGAGTGCAGATCATCAGGAATCTTGTATGTCTTACGGAGGACCTCCAAATCAGATTCAAAAAGCAACTTTTCCTAAAAAAAAACTTATGGCCCTTGGCAAACAGTTCATCAGAAAGCTGACTTTGATCCGCCATGAGAGAAGGTACAACTTTCGAATACGAAGGTTGAGCAAAGTAAAAAATGCAATAGACAATATAGCAAAATAGAATCTCTGAGATCAAAAGAGTAAATGAGCTATGCACCACAAGTTGGAAATCTACATAGAAAACTGAACTCCCACCTTTCTCGCTTGTAAGTTGGCGCATGCCTAATTAATGCAATTTTTCGCTCGAGTAAATCACTCAGACTCAATCATCATGACTACACAACTGCTTTATGATGAAATGACCTAGTGGATAGATAAGACAGCCCGGTAACTCGGGAGAGTAGCTGATGATACATCAAATCGTTATCTGATCAGCATTGTACACGTGTCATGATAATCTCGTCTACAAAACGAAGCAGGCTCGATTGCACACTCAATCCAGCGAGGCCCAAACAACAACAAGCCCATCATAAGCATAATCCAGACAGTCGGGTCCAAATTGTAACGAGACAGTAAGCCCACACGTCATGTGGTCAGACCAGCAACACAATGGATCCGACTATGAAACATATATTAGAGTATAAGTCAGGCAAGGAAACTTCCTTGCATGGACAACACTCAGAAAGGGAAATCTCTCCCGCAGATCTAGGGGCACAAGTTGTGTAGGGAAACTATCCCACATGGACAACTCCCAATGGAGATAAGGTCGATGAACAAGAGGTACGCAGTACAACTCGGTTTACAGCTTTAAGCCTCTCCTAAGCCTTATATAACTTAAGCATCGAAGTGTCATTAGCCACCACACAGTAGTATTTGCCTCACGTTTGCTACTTGTACAGGTCTAGGTAAGCATCAAAGAATGAGAGCAAGAATCGAGTACATCACTTACCATTGACTAACAATGTTTAACTAATGGAAATGATCACGACCAAACATCAACCTATGCAATTATCTCACATAATAGGGGCTAACTATTAAACAAACTCACACACTGTTTAGATAAATGAAATTTGAATGTATGAGTTAGATTCACCTAAAACGTCAAGTATAAGTTAGCTCTGAAAAAAAGTATTGCTCTCAAGGAATGTTTGTATGCTAATTTTGCCAAAATCCAACTTGCCCTAAAATTGAAGATTGGTTACAAACACAGAGTATATACTTACCATCCTTGCAAAATGAAGTCTCTAACAACCAAAAACTTTGACCAACTCTTTATAAGTCATATCAAGCAACACAAATCCTCAATCTTAGTTGCTTAGAACATGCTCCAATACTGATGTAACACTAGGACTAAACAAACCTTGAAAACTTCATACTACTACATACTATTTTTTTTTATTCTAAAAGATATGTTCAGGGCATTTGGTTATTTCATACTTTAGGAAAACACACCTTACTAGCCTTCTTAAGGAGCACCATTTGCATCCATCTAATGTTATATCTTCACTTTCTCATCTTCTTGTCCCTTCTTTATTTCCTTCCCATTATATTAGTCACTTTCACTGAAAATTTGATCTATGACATCCCCAAAGTCCTTTCCATTCAACACATCAGATAATTCACTTGAAATAGCCATGGAGCTATTGAGATCAGGTAACAAGTCAAACTTAGTTTCCATGTTTGGGTACCAAAGATCATCATCATTGATTGGATTGATGAAATCATAGACCACTGGCAAAGAAATGTCTTCTAGTAACTCATCAAAGTTACAAAATGGTTGAAATGGTGGCGGTGGTGGTAATGTCTCTAGTTGTTGCGCTGGCGGTACAAATTCTTGTTCTAGTTGTTGTGGTGGTGATGATAATGACGATGCACTCACATAATTGTTGATGTCGAAATTTGTTAATGCATTGATGCCTTTGTGTTGCACCACCGCTAGATCGTATGCGATTGCTGTTTCCTCCTCAGAATATGATAAAATAAAATGTAAACCAACTTGGGTATTAAATTAAGGATTACATATATATACACATAGTCATGTAGGATGGCAATATACAAGTTTAGACTAGAAATATAAATTAAGAAAAAAAATAGTTAAGCCATTTTCAGGCAATTCGACCTAGATTCGTTATGATACTATATAGATCTAGATACGATTCAAACAAAAGAGTTTTCCATATATATATGTATACTTAAAATTCTAAATATATCAAATTTTGTAATATAATTGTCCAGCACTAAATGAAATGATGCATTACAATACTAAGTATAGTGCACTAAACTATAATTACACATAAAAGAATGTACATCCCTCCTTTCCAAAAATTACTAATTAAAGAGCAAAGTATACAAGTCATTCTTCAAATGACTAACACGATCACTACCCCAAAATTTGAAAGGTAATTCAAGCTAATATTGGGTCCCATATCGTTACGTAACTATCATACTTCAAATTTAAAAACTAAATCCAGATCCAAAATTCCATTAGTTCAAAAACTCACTTTTATAAGTTTGGAATTGAATCTTGCATATGAGCCTAAGTTCAAAAACTCACTTTTATCTCACTTGTCGAGCCATTATGAGCCTAAGTTGAGAGAGGGTAGTTTTACTTAACTGAAGGATCCCAAGTATGCATATCTTTTGCCCAAAATAGATCCGACTCTTGTCTCCCATCGTCCATTCCTATGGCGCCTATATTTGTAAATTAGCAAGTGAGTATAAAGAACCATTCATATCTAAACAAATCAAGTTTTAATTGGTATGGTACACATGTTAACCTGGCCACCCCCACGATACCGCGACACACCCTTGGAAAACCCACTACTTTGACGGCGTAAAATGGCTAAGTACTCTTCCCTAGACATGTTCTGCATTTCATCGTACTCTTTTGAGTATGTTGTAATCTGCATAATAGAAAATTAATATTAATAAACACTAAAATAACTCTAAAATAATAATAAAAAATTATGTCAAAATGTTAAACAACAAAAATACCAAACTATCTTTTTGGGGATAAAAGTACCGAAAAGTTCAATTTAGCATCAGAAGAACCATAATATTTTAGAACTGCAAGATCGTAACAACGAGCAACGACTTCCTCCTCATCAAATGCCCCTAAAAACAAAACACGTATATCAACATTACGGAAAAAATGCAATAAGGATTTTATAACTGAGGATATCGTTACTTAATTATCAGTACCTAAATAAACTGCAGCAACCAATGTTAACGGCAATGAGATAATGTAGAAGGTAGACGACAAACATAACAATCATTAGAACCCAAAAAGGTACTAAATCAAAGGAAAGATAAGTACATCTCACCCGAAAAACTTCCACATAAGTTTTACCTTGACGACCTTTCTTTTTACTATTAGATTTCATTGCTTCCTTGTCCCATAAATAAGCTTCAAGTTTTCCAGTCAATTTGTGCCTAATTAAAATCATAATACAAAGAGATGTTCATATCACAACATTGAAATAAAGGCAAGATAGTCACAAAATGAAAATTCATTGGCTTTCGCTAATTAAGACTTACTTAGTGACTCCCTTGAATGTTGAGCTCCTCTTAGTAGGGCATACTTCTTGGTTTGACTTCACCATCTCTTAGGGCAAAAGTGAATGAACTTACAGTATAGTAGGTGAAGTAAGAAACCCAAAGCTTTGTTATTGGCATTTAAGTTTTATTTTGTGAATCTGAATTGGTCGAATAAATTTGTGTCTCGATCAAGTTAAAAATGGTCTAGTTAATGATTCGACCCGTGGCACGGGGTGATGACGTGCAACCATTGAGATAAAACAACATAATTACGTTATCTTTCTTTTCCCTCCTATTTTTGAAATTTGAATTTTTAGTAGTTTCAGAACGTTATCTCAAGTGCATTAAAGCCTATTTTAAATAGTAAATGAGGTATTAGAAGACAAAGTAAGTTATAACTAAATTAAAAAAGAAGCACACGTGTCAAACTTTAGAGCACTAAGATGAGAATCTTTAAGGTGTTTCCTTATTTGTGGCATACATGCACAAACTGCTTTTGAAAGTTGTTTCATGGTGGGCACTCACGTTTTGGTTGAAATGTGAGTTACCCGCATCCCATTGAAAAATTTTCTGAGACAACAAATATTTGTTTGTCAATTAAAAAAATATCTTAGTCAAACCTTTTTGACCTTATGTGGATAAACATTTTCAAAATTGAACTAATGTTATATTCTATCACGGACATAAAAATAAAATTAAAATTAAAAACAAAAATAAAATATGAACGTGTATAATAAATTGGTTGGCTTCCTTGTTATCCCCAAACATAACACAATCACCAACCAAGACATCATCCCCCTTTTTCTCTCACTCGTTGTGATATCAAAGAGCCTAAAGAGGAACGAAGTGTTATGTTGTAAATAATTAAGCGATTGTGTATAACGCAAAAGTGAGACCTGCAATCGTGCTACTGGCACGTACCCCACTAGAGAAGTGAATAAAACCTTCTATAATCGTACATATCTACATTGTATTTCACCCATGGTATTTCTCATTATATATTTTAACTCCTCGGAGCAATGTTAGATCTTTTGATCTCAATAAGTTGGCACATGTCCCCAACCCCAAACCAAAATTTAAGCCTCCTCCAATTTCTCCTAATTTTTTGGAATCTTGCAACGTTATAACGGTTTTTATTTCTCGTTGAACTTCTTTCCAACCTTTTAACCAAGGTAAGAGAAATTGAATGTGAAACAAGGAAAGTGGAAGGTTCAGAGGAAGGGTTGTCAAATCATAGGAGATCACGGTGATAGTTCTGATAAAGATTTCAGTCAACTATATCGGATAGTGACTGAAAACTACTTGTAGGGTGGGCTAGAAGAAGAACAACCAGTCCGAGTGCAACACGAGGATTTTGTGGAAAAAGGAAGCTTAGTCAACTAGACAAGAAAAAGACTGAAGGTGAACTTCAATGTCCAACCATGTTAGAGGAAAACGAATTAAATCGAAAGTGCAGATCTTGACAATGACAAATCTCAACTACAATCAAACTTTATAAGAGTCTTTGGCAGATCATTAAATACATGTGATAGGGCACGTAGGTAGAAGAGGCAGTACAAATAGAGCCCCTTGACCAACAAAGAAGTGGATTGGATTCCAAGGAAGCTCTAGAGGATCTCTAAACTCAAACTCTCATAGTTTTTAATAAGAAAGGTTCTTCGTTGATCATTGACTTGATTGTTGGAGGCTCGTAACACGAGGATAACCTGTGTCTGTGGGTTCATTGGCAGTTTATCGACGAAAAGAATTGAACATGGAGGATTATGACCGATTTGGAAATCTCTATGCTATATTGTGTATCATGAGGCACTATAAAATCTAGAACCAAACAAG
Source organism: Berberis vulgaris (assembly GCA_963556465.1). Classification (NCBI taxonomy): domain Eukaryota; kingdom Viridiplantae; phylum Streptophyta; class Magnoliopsida; order Ranunculales; family Berberidaceae; genus Berberis; species Berberis vulgaris. The sequence goes on from OY747133.1 coordinate 57,989,326, forward strand.
TAGCGTTAAAATATTCTTCATCTGGCTAATATCCAATTTGCAAGTAGCAATGTGAAAACTTCACAAATAATATTTTCATGATTGTGATCACATTAATTTAGCCTGGATCAATCCAATAGATTTCTAATGGAAACACATTAATTTTCATGATTAATTTAGCAATGTGAAACACATTATTGCTAATCAATCCAATAGATTTCTACGTTTCAATGAAAAAAACGCATGGATCAATATAAAGCTTGATGGAAATTGGAAGTGAAACACAAAGTTACAACTTCGATATAATGGGAAGCAATATCCCAACAAATTAGGAACATTAATTGGAGGAGATTGTGTTATGATAGTGTAGTTCCCAAGAAACATGTCCAATTAGTGAGGCTGAGAAATCTAACATTGCTCCTATTTGAGGGAGTTAGAAATTTTATGTATTGTTTTTTCCATCCTATTTCCAAATAAAGTCAACTGAGCTGATTTTTTTTCCTTTCTCCCCCTTCTCGCCTTCTTACCTAAGAACTTCTTAAAAACCAAAACAAAAGATGTAGCTAGTTAGGTTAATTTTTTCCCTTAATATTTCAAGCTCTCAAGTCTTGCAAACACTTTCATTATAAACTCGATGAATGAAAAAATAGTAATAGGCTTTCCATGTAATATTTAAATAAAGTGCATGTCGAGGTTTGCATCTAATCTTCTGTTTCTCAGGCTTAAAACAAAAGAAAACATAGTAACAATTATGGGCTTTATTTATTTATTGGGGATTTTAGGAGTACCATCTGCAAAATTAGAGTTTGATCCAAAGTCTATTGGTACAAAACCAATAGGATCACAAAAATGGAAGTTAGGAAATTTCAACTGAGGCTTGCCGAAGCAATTTCATTAAGACAACCATGTTTTGGGGCAAACAATCGTGGTTGGTAGTCTCCCAAAATACAACAATTATTCACTTTATTAGTCTGCAATGAATAACAAAGTTGGCGAACAAAAATAAAAATACTAGAGAAAAATAAACATTTTCTTTCTGAACATTGTAACCAAATATGCTAATTGTTGTTGAAATGAATGATCTCCAAATGGCCAGTATGGAATCACTTTTATAGACACATTATTGAACAAAAATCCGAAAAATGATTTTTAGTTAGCATGGAAGCTGGAGACACAATGGTTCACTAATAAACTGAAAATTTGATTTTCTGTTAAGGGCCCAACTAAAATTTTCCCAAAAAGATTAATGAATCTGCCAAGCCCGAATCGAGGCGGTCGAACGAACGAATAACGCCGACACACGCATGTGGTGTATTTAACAATGTCCATATCATGCTTGGTCTCCATCTATAAGGACGTAGTGCACACTCCTACATGACTATAAACTAGCTAAAAACACTTCTCACACTAGATGTGAGACTAAAGTATTTTAGCTCCAAAGTCCTTATGATTCAATAATAATTAACTTACAAAGATTAACAATTTAGTCGTTAAAAACATCATAGAGACTTATTTCTCTAACAAATGAAACAACTAAATTTAGAAGAACTACTTGGTGTTTATCAACTCTAAATGTTATTTTAAAAAATATATATTTGGCTTATATGCTTTTAGTTAGATCCTCTCTAATCAACCCCAATACTCAATTTAACCTACTTGCAAATATCTCTCTTATTAAATATTCTCAAAGAAAAAAAATTTCAAGATGTAAAAAGAGCTTATTGGGTATGAAACAAAACCCAATTTTCCAAACGAAAACCCGATCTTAAAACCCTTTCTACAAAGTCACCAACTGTCTTTTGGGAAGGGTTCATGAAATGGGATAATTGAGATAGTGGATTTTGTTGTTCAATTCTTGTGAGAAATCGATGAATTTGTGGGGGCCAGATGAAAATGATAAAATATATATACTAAAATATGTATAAAACTGTTAACGAATGTTTTGGAAGATAATTAATGGATAAACTAAAGCGTAGTAAAAGTTTAGGGTTTGCCTTTTGAGAAAACATAGTTTATGCACGTCGAAGAGTCATGTACGTCTTTCTCATTTTACTCTCACATTGTGAAACATGTGAGGTTGTAGTTTCTCTAATTTGCATATAAGCAATAATGATAGCGACTAGTTGTATTACATTTCTTATTGTGAATGAACAACAAAACACAACCAAAAATGGATGAGGAGGGGAAGCGAGGAGCAAAGTCAGTTAAAATTGATTTTGTTTTCGAAAGATGCGAGAGAAGAGAAAGATAAATACCAGGAGTGAAGTATAATGTAGATATATACGGTTACAAGAGCTTTTTATTCACTTATATAAGGGGACGCATGGCGATAGCAGGACTGTCAGTCTAACTTCTATTGTTCATATGCAATCAAGTATTTATTTGTGCATGCCCCACATCACTTAGGAAAACTTCAAAGTAAATGTTATTAAGTACGATGTTGTCGATGAGAGAATATATATGACCGACCAGATGTATGTCCAATTTATTTGACTTAAAAAGACTGATTGAGATTTAATTAAGATTATATACAATTTATACATTGTTTTAGATGCGAGACACTTATTTTAGGGATGATAACTAGACAAGAAAATAAAGCTTTACATTTTGCTTGGGGTGTGGGCAATTTGAACTTATTCATCATTCATTTTAAATAGCGATGATATGGTAATAATAATAATAAATAAATAAAGAAAACCAAACTCGAACACTCATAATTTTTTTTCTATTTATCTTAAGGTGAAATTTTAGAGAATTGTATTACTACATTGACTAACACCTATGCTAGTTAAATGGACAAAAGTTGTTGTATTTTAATTTTAATTTTAATTAGTGAACCACATTAAATGGCTAGATATGTGATATTTATGTAATTTTGAATAACAATATAATTAACATCAAATTTACTAAAATTGTATGGTGAAAGTATAAAAAAAAAGGAAACTAAATATTTTTATTATTTATAGGAACTTAGAATTTTATATATTTGAAGTATTATGGGATATATCATTTGCATGATAGGATACATTAATATGCATGTACATTACATAAACCCATGCATCACATTCTAATCCCACCATAATGAATTCTAGTGCTCCTCATTCATTTCCTTTCTTTACCATCCACAAATGTATACTACATAAGCATAGTATGAACCATGGCAATGAACCAAAATCAAAGAGACATCACCATTGCATAGATACCAATATCTTAAACTTAGGGTCATAGTACATAAGTTTACACTTTTTTTAAGGAAGGGAAACATGGTTTTTCTATTAACTGCTTGTGATACCATTCACTGAGCGCTCATAGGCTAGTTTATAGAAATTTCATACTTCATAGGAAACTTATAATATTTTAAACATGATTAAAGGCTAAGTTTAAACCATTAATTATACAGCATATTAATTTTCATTTATACAAAAAATCTTAAAATAAATAAATAATCATCTCATTTTGACAAATATAATGTAAACTTAAATCACAGTCATCCTCATCATGACAATTGTATGGACTAAACTTGTAGAGACATCATTGTTCCATAGACACTAATGAAATATAATATTTAATTTCATCACCATTACATACAGTTTAATGAAGTACATATATGACATAAGATATATAGAGCAAATATAGAGTAACAAAACTTCAAGATGATAATAAAATCTTGTTTGCTTGTTTTCCCAAAATCCTACAAAACTTGGAACCTCAACGGTTGAGTGAAATCAAATTTCAACTTTCAAGCATATATCATAAGAATCCAAAGTGAAAACGCTTACAAAATAGTAAAGGAATATAATCAACTATATACTAATAGATGCAAATCAATAATAATAGCATAAAACCCTAAAACACTTTAACCGTTAAAAACACATACACGGATTCAATAAGGAGATGTGTAATTATCGTAGTGGCAATGCAAGGAAAAATTAAACACCTTAGATTGGAGTCTGGTTTGTTGTCCTAGACTTTTGGTGTCCAGCTGTCCAACCAATTAGTGCAGAGGAAAAAATGATCAAATTATAATTGTATAGTAATGCATTCCTCTCGAATTACAAACTAAACTCCATCTAATTAGGAAAAAAAAATCTCTCCACAAACTTCTCTTTTCGGACATCTCTCATTATTGCTTCTTTCTGAGCCTTTGCGTAAAAATAAAAAATAAAAAATCTCGACACTTAAATATTCGTCATTGTATCAAACAATAGTGACTTTCAATTTTCGCGTCCAATAAGCTTTAAAAAATTCATCCTTCAGTAGTACCTATTTGGGACACGATTGACACCAACTAACAACATGAGGATTCTCGATTGAATTTTGCAACAAGCTGCAAGGATTAGTGGATTAGATTATAGTGGTAAATAGCGTTATGTGATGCTCCCTTTGTTTGCTCTATGGAAAATTTATGAAGATTTTTTTTACTAACATTAATAATTTTAGTGACAGAAATACAATATATTGCAAGAGGTTATGGAGACGTTTCTAAAAGAACTTGGAGATAAATATCTCAATTTCAAGATACAAGGAAAGTAATACAACACTGTGAATCTTTCTCTTGTTTTTTTATGAACTTTGATTAATTTTTTGCTAATTAACCATTGGTACTTGTCATATGGTGAGTAGGTGTTAACAGGAAGAACAAGTTTTGAGAGGTGAAGAAAATATTTTGCATAGATGAAGTTAATATGAAAGAGGCAAGGTGTTACGAATATAACGTCTAGAGTGGGGAAGCTGTGTAGAGTCCTTGATATTTTCTTTCATAATTAAACGAGGCTTAATTTCTAATTAGACAGGAATGCATTATGTATGTACTTATGTTTTGGTTTTATTCCTTTGCCTTGCTTGGCGGAACACTAAACACCAAAGGTCTAGGACAACAAAGCTTGACTAATTTAGATTGCATTGCAACAATTTTATGGAAGGAAAATAGATATTGCAAGATTTTTTTTTAAGGATTGTACTAATTTCTTCCACAATGATCCTAAGTTCTTTCCAGTCAATACCCACTAACGATCAATATATACTCATCCAAAAAAACTCAGCAAACGTTTCACCTTAACACCTAGATGAAGAAATCATTTTCCTCTTTTAGCTTTTTTTCTATGATTTTTTATGAAATAATATGGTAAATGAAGAGACACTCTTATGTTGTTAGGAAGAGTATTTGAATATCATGATGATCTCGGCCGGTGGTTCTGACTTACTACTCTCTGAACAATTCGGAGCGATCTACTTTTATGTTAACAAGTGAATGCGTAACAAGGATATAATCAATATTTAACATAAGAGTGTTTAGTAAATGATGCCCGCATTACTTGAAATTGGGCACTACCCCAATTTCTAGTTTGTTTCACTGAGAAAGAAAATAGTGGTGGTGTCGCTAAGTAGGGGGCATTTTAGACAGAAAGGTCATGATGTTAAACAAAAAGGTGGGGGTGGTGATATCAAAGAATCTAAATGGTGGTGTCAAAAAATCACAGCCAACATATTCTTAAATTGCAAAGATTCTTAAATTGCAAAGATTATATAGCTTTCTTCTCTTTCTCTCTATGTTTTTCATTCCCTCTTCTTTTTTTTTACTTATTATTATTTTTCACTTATCATCTTTGCGAACAAAATTTGTGTGAGGTAAATACCAAGTGGAGAGAGAACGAATGTATGCATTGAATGTGTGGGCTTAGAGAGAATGTTGTGTTACACCTTTCATCTTTTCTTTCATTTTACTAATTTTATCTTTTCTTGCAAAAAATAAAAGTATTGAAGTAATGAATTTCTTTCAATGATGTGTTGGGTTAGATGTGCATAAGTATACCATATCCTAGATTTTAACATCGATTTGAAGACATAGATAAGAAGAAGAAAATTAAAAAGAAGAAAAAAAAGAAACATATCAGCAGGGGAAAGAATGACAGAGTGGAGAAATAGAAAAGATATGTTGAGGATTGATGAAGAAGAATAAACTTTGGTTCTTTTATAACACATTTTTATCTTAAAAAATGAGAAAATCATCCGTGACTGACAGTCATAACTTGTTGACCCATAACTAGGGAGATGAACCTAGTTTTTCATTTTTCTGAGGATCTGTGGTCATTTTCTAGGAAATGGAATCTAATTCCTATGTCAAGTAGTTTTATGTTGTTTGGTTGTGTATTTAATAACAAGAAAAGAATTTCGCATGTGACTAGTTTTCCCATATCTCATGTATGAAATCTGTGGGAATGGTTTCAATACCCATGTCTATTTTCGACCTTACCAAACAGACCCTGAGAGTAAATTGAGTTGTAGACAAGGGGAGGTAAGCAAGAAAAATGAAAATCTCGTACGCACGACAATATTACTTTTTCAACTCTATGGTGGTAAATAAAGTCAGAGGTGTCTTTAATTTCTAATATAACTTATCACACAGGAAAAAAAATATTTGTGAGATTGTCTCGCTTAACATTTAGAGTATCTGCAGGTGTGAATGCCAAAAAAATCCTTTCCCACTTCGGTAAACCACTCTATTTTTGTGTCTTTCTCTTCTTTCCAGTTTGATTTCAGTGTATCTTCTCTTCAACACCGATTGCTTGCTCCATCAAATCTTCTCCCCCCTCTTTATCCTCCTTCTCTACACCATTTCCGCTCTCTTTCTTTTCCAACACAACGAGAAAAAAACTTGTTGAGAAATGTTTCTTCTTTCTTCGTCCTTCTCTTCAACACCAATTGCATTTCTCCACCAAATCTTTTCTCCCCCTCTTTAACCTCCTTATCTACACCATTTCTGCTTTATTTCTTTTTCAACATAGCGAGAGAAAAACTTGTGCATAAATATTTCTCCTTTCTTCGTTTGATCAAAAGTTTTGATCACTAATCTTACTCACCTGCCATGAACTTCCCGTCACCTTGCACTTTCACCATTTTTGCTGCTCTGTGTTTTGATGCAATCTAAGTGTGTTTGCATTGAGAGTTGTGTGTTCATTTCATGTATTAGAATTTAGAACCAAGGAATGTAATTTCTCGAAATATGTCAAAATTTCATGAAATATTTTCAATTTTTTAGTTACCAAAATATCTTTTGAAATTCGAAATATTTAATTTGTTCTTCCCCTGAGAAAAACAATAAATATTTCAATGTCCATATATTTTAATCTCTATAATGTTATTTTGGTATCAAAAGTTTGTAATGAGAGTGATTCTTATGTAGTTTGTATGACTGTCGTGTGCGACTTTTTACGTAGTATTGAAGAGTTTAAAATGTATAACTTATATCATTAAATTCAAAATTACAATCGAATTTTTTGCGTTTTTCTATACAAAACGAAATATTTCACGAAATATTTCTTTTAAATAGGAGATCGAAATTAACTCGAAGCTGATTGCACCTATCTAGATTGTGGTGATATAGGCACGGGTTATGAAAGTAAATTTTCTTGTTGGGATGATGAAAATGAAGATACCTGGATCCTGGAATCCCACTCATATGAGAAGGAAACTTTGAAGTTTACTCTGAAGCCAACTTCTTCAATTACGGGGATGTCTGTGCCCAAAGAGAACCCAAATGTCAATGCAAGAACTGAAGGTGAAAGTTCAAAGTAGCAGCTGATTGTACCTATCAAGAGCATGGTGATGTAGACACTGGGTATGCAAATGCAGTTTCTTTTAAGGAGATGAAAATGGAGACACCCACTCGGATAAGCATGAAACTTTGAAGTTTAACCTGAATCAAGCGCCTTCAGTTACATGGGTGTTTCTACCCAAAGAGAACCTAGATGCCAATGCAAGAACTGAAAGTGAAAGTTCAATGTCATAAAAAATAGCAGCTGATTGCACCAATCAAGAATATGGTGATGTAGAGACACTGAGTATGTGTTAGAAAAGTAGAGCAAGAGAAGAAGCAAGTTTATGAATATTATCTATCTCATTTCATGATCAAAGAATGTATAATCTATATCCCTTATATAGACAACTCAATTGATGTTTAGCTGTCAAAACAAATGCTCTAACAATAACAGCCTGACTATCTAACTGTCTAACAATATACTAACTGTTTCTAACCATTCCATCTAACAATCTTATTAGCCCGAGATCAGTATGAATAAGTTCTAAAGGTTTTGTATATACAGTAGAAGAACTAGGAAAAGGGAGCTTGTGTATTTTCCTAAACAACAAGATGAACAAAACTCCTGATTGATTGACTTTGGAACAGACATATTACATTTAGTAAGAATTTTCTGCACAAGAGAGAAGGATGGATGACCCAATCGAGCATGCCAAAGGAATAAAGGAAAAGGAGACATAAAGGGAGTATGAGAAACTGGACTGCTTGAGTTAGTATGGTTAACTGAAACAGAAGCAGTTTGATGGACAGGTTGAGTTGAAATACTGGAATGCTGATTATCAGGCTGAAATGCTGACTGACTTGATGCTGGATTGCTGAGTGACTGACTAGACTGGCTTGAAATGCTGAAATACTGACTATCGGGCTTGGAAAGCTAAAAGCAGGATTGACTTGATGTTGGATTGCTAAGTGACTGACTAGGAGTACTAGAATGCTAAAAAGCTGGAATGCTAACTGAGAAATTGCTGATAGACTGCCTAGGAATGCTAGAATGCTGAGATTGCTGAAAGTCGGACTGACTTGATGCTGGATTGGTGAGTGACTGACTAGGAGTGCTAGAATGCTGAAAAGCTGGAATGCTAACTGAGGAATTGTTGATAGACTGCCTAGGAATGCTGAAGATGCTGAGAATTGCTGAAAGTACTGGGAAAAGTTGGAATGCTAACTGATGCAGGAATGCTGAGATGCGGAGAATGCTGACATTGCTGAAAGTACTGAGAAGGCTGAGAATGTTGATAATGCTGAGAAGGCTGATCAGGCTGGAAATACTGAGAGTGCTGAGAAGGTGAATTACTTTGAATGCTGACAGGAACTCTGGAAAGCTGAGAGGATTGAGATGAATTACTGACTGAAAATGCTGAAAGACTGGAATGCTGAGATGAACTGGGAACCTGAGAATGACTATGATCTGGAAAACTGGGAGCAATACTAAGAGATTCTGTAAGTAGCAATTCAGGTTTTGACTTGGTAGACAGCATGGATGGAAAAACATATAGTCCTTTGTTAAGCTTCCCTTCCAAAAGAACTCGATGTGTGACTTGATCCTTGACAAAACAAAGGTCAGGATGAAGCTCAAAGTAGACACTATTATCTTTTGCAAACCGAGAAACACTTAACAAATTCTTAGTTAACTTAGGAACCTGAAGAACATTCTGAAGATGTAAAATTTTTGAAGAATCAGAGGACTGAATAAAGGTGACCAATGTTCTCAATTGGTAAAGCTGAGCCATCACCAACAAACAATCTTTCTTCACCATGATAAGGAACTGATGTCATAAGACTCTGAGAAGATGGAGTACAATGGTCTGTAGCTCCTGAGTCAGGATACCATCTATAATCAGAAGATGTAGAAACCTCACCTGATCGCATTATAGACTGCGAATTTGTTCTCAGATCAGGATGAGGAGGCTGACAAGTAGCAGAAAAAGCATGACGAGGAGTTGACATAGCTGAATGAGATGGTGAGCCTGAAAAAGATGATTGTGAATTGGAGTTCCATGGATTTGCAGTATTAGTGTCAAACCGATTATAACACTTGAAAGCAAGATGTCCAATTTTGCCACAGATTTGACACTGAGGACGATTTGATCCAGATCCAGATGGCATTTATCCTCTTCCAGAACCAGATCTTGAACCTCTTGGGTTGAATGGAGGTCTGGATTGTGGTCTCCAACCTTGTGAGTTCGACACAAATGATCTAGGAGAAGGTTTATAGGATGTATGTGCTACATTAACTGAACTCAAAACATCAAGATCTTTAGCATGCCTTTTAATCCTGGATTCCTGAGCAAGCAAGAGAGCTTCAACCTCTGCCATACTATAATCATCAGATCTGGAGCTCACAGATACTACAAAAGTATCATATATCTGAGGTAATCCATCAAAGATAGCATTGATATGATCTTTTGAAGACAATTGATGTCCTACAGATGCTAACTGATCAATAATGGATTTAAGCTTCAACAGATAGTCATTAATGGAAAGACCTCCTTTCTTGAGAGTTTTTAATTGAGTTCTGAACTGAGAAACCTTGGCAACAGTCTGAGAGTTAAAGAAAGTCTCAAGAATATTCCAAATGTGAGTAGAAGTGGTACAACCGACTAACCTGGTAAGTAAGGATTCAGTCATGGAAGACAGGAGCCAGGAAAACATAAGTTGATCTTGCTGTTCCCAGGTAAGAAAGTCAGGATTAACTCTATTGTTTGTTTGATCTTCCATGGAGAGAAATCTGGACAGAGGTGAGGTGTTCTCAATGAACTGTTGAAGTTTGTGACCTTTGATAGTTGCTAACACTTGTTGTTTCCACAACAAGTAGTTGTGCTCATTCAATTTTACAGATAATGAATGAGAGAAGATCACTGGTTTTGACTCTGTCATGGCAGAGTTCATGAGTGATGTTGCATTGGATGATAAATCAGCCATTAATACTACTTGAAGAACTGAAAAAGAAAAAGAAAAAGAAGAAACTAGAACAAGAAGAGTTACACTCTGTGCTCTGATACCATGTTAGAAAAGTAGAGCAAGAGAAGAAGCAAGTTTATGAATATTATCATTTCATGATCAGAGAATGTACAATCTATATCCCTTATATAGACAACTCAATTGATGTTTAGCTGTCAAAACAAATGCTCTAACAATAACAGCCTGACTATCTAACTGTCTAACAATATACTAACTGTTTCTAACCATTATGTCTAAGAATCTTATTAGCCATAGTTTTGCTAATCACATTATGTTTAACAGTATGCAAGTGCGGTTTCTTTTAAGGATGATGAAAAATGGAGACATCCGCTCAGATAAGCAGGAAACTTCGAAATTTAATCTGAAGCCAACACCTACAGTTACATGGGTGTCTCTACCCAAAGAGAACCCAGGTGCCATTGCAAGAGCTGAAGGTGAAAATTCAAAGTCATCAACATTAGCATCTGATTGCACCAATCAAGAGTGTGGTGATGTATGGGTATGCAAGTGCAGATTCTTGTTGGGATGATGAAAATTAAGACACTGGGATCCACGATGAGACCCATTCAGATAACCAAGAAACTTCAAATTCAGACCTTATGGCTTCAGGAAATGTATTAAGGTGGGCATCACTTTTCAGAGAGAGTCCTGATGTCAATGTCAAGAGCTGAAGGTGAAAGTTCAGAAGTCATCATCAGTAAAAGATGATTGCATTGTGATGATATAGGCACGGAATCTACAGGAACAGTTTCTAGTTGGGATGACGAAAATGAAGACACCTTGATATCTGAGATTCACTCAGATAAGGAGGGTAAGGAGAGTGAAATGGAGCGGGTTTTCCAGAAACTCAAAGAAATTGTGCATCACAGAGAAAGTTGAAGTACTTTTGTAGAGGATGATGCAGAAGAAGCTTCTGTTCCATGTAAAGTTTCTGAGATATGCTTAGAGGATGAATGTCCTCCTACAACAACGGAAGTTCCAGAGAAATGTGGAGATGCTTCTGTTGACTCGTCAGATTTTCCATCTGTAATCAACCAGGTGATTAAGATTGTAGTTTTTTTTTTTTTTGCCAATGGTGTTATGGTCGAGTGGTTAGGGTTGCGTGGATTTATCCCCTACCTCCTAGGTTCGAGACCCGCCGGCAGCATGGTTACTTTCTTATGGTATTCAAACCTGTAACATTTTTATAGGATAAAATTGATTTTCTTATTCTTTTAAAAATAGTTGTTTTTTTCCCTATATCAGCCATGGTCTTAAATAATTCTAAACTCTCTTTCAATTCATAATTCAATTTTATCATCAATTAGTTGTATAGGCAGACAATATGTGCAGTAATTGGAGTTGTTTCTTAAATTGGCATCTACTCTAAAAGCTTAAACTACTAAATAAAAACAAATCTAACATATATTAAGTGTCGAGGATCCATGGATGGATGGAGTGAACTTCTAATCTCAATATTGTTTCCATTTAATCATAATTGATAAGTATCCCCATTGTGTTGTAGTACCCACAATTTAAGAGTTTGTATTTTCCTATTGGCATCTACCACCAACAATTTCTAGTGGTAATATTTAACTCGATATATTACAAGAACAGGTAGGGGGTGTATTGTATATGGATTCTTATGGAATTGATAAATAATTTGAAAAGTCCACGGACTCTTTAAATTGTCCACATACTCTTTAAATTGTCCACGGACTTCTGTTGATTTCTTAAATTCATAGACTTTTGCTACAGACTTTCTAGAGATTTATGAAAATCCACGGACTTTGTATGAACGACTTTTACTAATTTCTAATTATTTGCAAGATAAAAAAGAAGTTGGTAAATAGTGATGAAACAAAAAAACGTCCGCATATAATTAACAAAAGTGAGAGATACATGTGCTAAAAAAACTAGAAAAAGAAAAGGTCGTTAATTAGCATCTTTAAAATAAGAAGTAAACGTCCATAAAATTGTATTATGATCATTCTTCTCCTTCATGATCATGGTCACTTTCTTCATTATCATTGTTAACAACGTTAACGCCTGTGAATCTCAAGGAGGGGACTGTTGTCCTGCAATTTGAGACTCGCTTCCAGAATGGGCTTGAATGTGGTGGTGCATACCTTAAATTCCTCCGACCACAGGAGGCTGGATGGATACCAAAGGAATTTGACAACGAATCCCCATATTCTATAATGTTTGGGCCTGACAAGTGTGGATCAACAAACAAGGTTCACTTTATTCTCAACACACAAAAACCCAAAGAGTGGGGAGTATGTTGAGCATCATCTCAAGTATCCTCCATCTGTGCCTTCTGACAAACTATCTCATGTATACACTGCCATATTGAAACCTAACAATGAAGTGGTGATTCTCATTGATGGTGAGGAAAAGAAGAAGGCAAATTTCCTCTCAGATGAAGATATTGAGCCAGCCCTAATCCCTGCAAAGACTATTCCCGACCCTGAAGACAAGAAGCCAGAGGACTGGGATGAGAGGGAGAAAATCCCTGACCCAGCTGCAGTGAAGCTTGATGATTGGGATGAGGATGCACCCATGGAAATTGTAGATGAGGAAGCTGAGAAGCCTGAAGGATGGTTGGATGATGAGCCTGAGGAGATTGACAATCCTAAATATAAGGGCATTTGGAAGCCGCGACAGATTCCAAACCCCGACTACTTTGAGCTTGAAAAGCCTGATTTTGAACCCGTGGCTGCCATTGGCATTGAGATTTGGACGATGCAAGATGGTATCTTGTTTAACAATATCTTGATAGTAGCAGATGAGAAAGTTGCTGAATCATACAGGGAGACAACATGGAAACCAAAGTTTGATGTTGAACAATAAAAGCAGAAAACTGAAGAAGCAGCTGCTGGTTTTCCTTAAAACTATTATAAAAGTGATGGGTTATGCTTTGTTGGTGTTTGGGTTTGATAAGATTTCTATTTGAGTATGAGAGATGTTTGGGTTTTCGTATTGTTGGTTTTATGCAAAGATAGAAAAAAATCGAGAAAACAAGAGGATGGGAACCAACCTCTTCGCGGCTGGCACATGGAAGAACTTTGGGAGACTTTTTTTCACGTTGAAATCTTTGATATGGAGGCTGACAAACTATTGAACTTTGTTATTTATACCTAACACTACAAAGTCCATGAGAATCCATGATTTTCTAAATCCATAAATATGAATGATATTTTGAATACCCTAAAATTTTTGTGGACTTTCTGAAATCCATATTGAATACCCCTAGACTTTGTGGATTCATAAAGACTTTTTAAAATCCTGATTGAATACCCCTAGACTTTTGTGGACTTTTTAAAATCCAAATTGAATACACTTGAATTTTTAGAATTCATGAAATTTATTAAATTCCCCACAAAATCCAGAAAACCCCCCAAATCCCCCCAGTTAACTGACAACTTTTTGGAACCGACTAAATTCTTATATTAGACCTGTTCAGACATTGAGCTTCAACAATTAAGAGATCATGTAAAGTTATTGGAAAGTGAGTTGAAGGGTTCTTCCACACAAAGTGTTGGTAAACGGGTAGGTCTTATGGTTGTGAAACATTGATGGAGCAGTTTGATGAACCCCAACTTGGCATTAAGGAGATGATATTCATAATGAGTGGCTGCGATGGTGAATATTCATGTTTATCATCATTAGATTGCTACTCAACCTCTAGAGATGTTGTTAGATATTTGAGACCAGTGGGCTTTACTCGATCACGTTTCTCAGCAGCAGTGTCAAATGGGGGTATCTTCAAATTTGGTGGTTGTTCTGAGCCTGATGGTGGCTACTGAGTTGTTACTTCGTTTTTTTAAGCTCCGTGATAGTTTGCCTTCGTGCTCTACAAGATATTGAATATCCTTTTTTCTTTTTTTTCTTTTTGGAAAGTTGAATGCTACAAACCACTGAATAACGAGTGGACCTTATGTCCTCCCTTAAGTGAAAGAAATGGAGGCTTAGCAAGTGCAGCACTCCACAACAAATTGTTGCATTTGGAGGTTCAGATGGAGATAGCGGATTCTCAAACGTTTAAATGTTCGATCCAGCTCTCTGACAGTGGATTTCTATGCAGACAATGCTTCAGAAGGTAAAAATTCCTTCGTTATTCATAATTAAGGGTTTCAAGTAATAAGAATATTTTCCTTACTCATATCGATAAGATCTAGCAGTTTGAGTCCATATCTTCATAATAAAAAAATAAATAATAAGAATAATAACAAAATCCTTGGTTTTAGTTATATCCCATTATTTTGTCATATTAAGAAGCACTTATTTTCCAACAAAACTTTATCAGACAGAGATGACTTCTTTAAGTATATGTTGAAAATTAAATTTGACATTATTAAGGAAGTTTTCAACCAGAATTTGAAGGGGCTACAGTTGTCCGAATTGCCCAATTCTCATAATTGGGTTTGGTGAGTTGTGGGTATTGGAAAGAAAGAGTGATTCCTTTAGAAGACATTCTTTAGCACCAAGCTCCGATACCACTTTGTTGGAATACCTTTCACCATCTTCTTTTCTCCCAAGTCTTTAAGCTTTGATCTTTCTTCCTTTCTTTCTCTAATGCTTCCTTTTGACTTTGATTCAAAGTCTCCTCATTTTGAGGTTCTACATAACATTTCTCAACAATGTCCCATAGTCCTTTGGAACCAAGAATAACCTTCATTCGAATTGCCTAATTCTCGTAATTGAGTTTGATGAGTTGTGGGTATTGAAAAGAAAGAGTGGCTCCTTTAGAAGACATTCAAATTAGGTAGAATTTTATGGCTCCCATTCTTTGTCTCGAACAAAATTGTGCCTTTGCCTTTAATCTCCACCTTCGACTCATCACCAAAACGCACATTGCCCGTCACTTTGGTGTCAAGTTCCACAAATTTGTTTTGATCGCCCGTCATGTGATTGCTAGCTCCATTGTCTAAGTACCACAAACTTTTATCACTGTGAGCTTCTTCCTTATGCGCAAGGAATAAAGCGGGCTCCTCCACATCTTCCTTGTGCATGATGAATTTTGTCTTCGCTTCTACGTTCTTGGTTTGACATTCCCAAGAATAGTGTCCATATCTTCCACAAGAATAACATTCAATTTGACTTGTGTCATTCTTTACCTCATTGTATCTTTCATAGTTGCCTCTTCCTCTTCCACGACCTCTTGAGGAATTTTGACCATCTCGTCATTTTCCATGACCACGTCCTCGACCTTTTCCACGTCTTCGGCCTCTTCCACCATTTTCATAAGTTTCTCCTTTGGCTTTCAATGAAAGTTTTGCTTGCAGTGCTTGTTCCACTTGTTCTTGTTTGCCTTAGTTCATTATTTCTTCATGAGCCCGTAAGGATACATTTAATTCGTCGATGGACATGGCATCCAAATCTTTAGACTCTTCAATGGATACCACCACTTGATTGAATTTGAAGTTGAGAGAACGAAGAATCTTCTCAACAACACGAGTATTTTCTAATTTTTCTCCAAGCCTCTTCATTTGATTCACCACCACCAAGACTCTTGTGAAGTAATCAGAAATGGATTCATTATCTTTCATCAAAAGTGATTCAAACTCAGCCCTTAGAGTTTGAAGACGCACTTTCTTCACTTTTTCAAGTCCCATGACAAAATTCCGAAGAGTATCATCTGCTTGCTTGGAGTTTGTTTCATTGGCAACCTTCTCGAACATGTCATCATCATCCTCTCCTTCATCTAGCTCAAGTGAAGGCCCTCGTAGACATCGAAGCATCATGAATCTCTATGAAGAAACTGAAAGGGTAGAAAATGAGAATTTATTTTGCTTGTTCTGTAATGATGAAAGTTTGAGTTTTGAAGGAGCTGTGAAAGATGAGAAATGGATACAAGCCATGGAGGAGGAAATTCAAGTCATTGATAAGAACAACACTTGGGAGCTTGTATCACTTCCAAGTAGTCATCAAGCTATTGGAGTCAAATGGGTGTATAAAACAAAGAAGAACTCCAAGGGTGAAGTAGAAAGATATAAGGCGGGACTCGTTGCAAAGGGCTACAAGCAAAAACAAGGCATTGACTATGATGAGATCTTTACTCATGTTGCCCATTTGGAGACAATTCGGTTGTTACTATCGATTGCAACACATAACCAACGGAAGATCCATCAAATGGATGTCAAGTCCGCTTTCTTGAATGGTCGCCTTGAAAAAAAGGTTTATATTGAACAACCTTCAAGTTTTGTTATTGAAGGTTCTGAGGACAAGGTGTTGAGGTTAAAAATTGCTTTATATGGATTAAAGTAAGCTCCAATAGCCTGGAATAGCCATCTTGATAAGTATTTAAAGATAATGGTTTCATTAGACGTGTTCACGAATATGCACTCTATGTGAAAAAGGAAAATGAAAATCCGTTATTTGTTTGTGTCTATGTGGATGATCTTATATTCACAGGAAACAATCAAATAATGTTTGAAGATTTTAAAAAGGTTTTGGCTCAAGAGTTAAGCAAATGGAAATGAAGTTAAGCAAATGGTGGATGAGATTTTTATCTCTCAAGAGACTTATGCAAAAGAAGTGCTAAAGAATCTTAACATGTTGGATTGCAATCCTATCAATACGCCCATGGAATGTAGAGTTAAACTTTCGAGAAATGAGGAAGGGCTAAAAATAGTTGATCCAACATTATTCAAAAGCCTTGTGGGAAGCTTAAGGTAATTAACTTGTACCAGACCTGACATTTTATTTTCAGTTGGACCTGTGAGTCGCTTTATTGAAAATTCGTCAGAGATACACATGAAGGCAGTCAATAGAATTCTTCGTTATCTTAAAGGTACTGTTGATTATGGATTTTTTTTTATTTAGCTTCAAATGAGTTCAAATTGATGGAATATTGCAATAGTGATTATGCTAGAGACATTGATGATAGAAAGAGTAGTACTGAGTTTGTTTTCTTTTTGGAAAATGATGCAATTTCTTGGTGTTCTAAAAAGCAACCCATAGTCACTCTTTCAACATGTGAAGCTGAGTATGTTGCTGATACTGCTTGTGCTTGTCATGCAATTTCGTTGAAGATATTGTTGAAGGAACTTTATTTTGAACAAAGTGAGCTACCAAGATCATGATAAACAGCAAATCAGTCATTGCGTTATCAAATAACCCAGTGTTTCATGATCGAAGCAAGCATATTGAAACGAAGTATCATTTTATTCGACAATGCATTTAAAGCATGCACGTAGAGGTAGAGTATGTGAAATCACTTGATGAAGTTGCTGATATTTTCACAAAGCCTCTCAAATATAATACTTTTCAAAAGTTGAGAATGATGATTGGTGTTGGAAAGATGTCAAGGTTAAGAGGGAGTGTTGAAAATTAAACTTGACATTATTAAGGAAGTTTTCGACAAAAATTTGAAGGGGCTACAGTTATTCGAATTGCCCAATTCTCATAATTGAGTTTGGTGAGTTGTGTGTATTGGAAAGAAAGAGTGGCTCTTTTAAAAGACATTCTCTAGCACCAAGTTCTGATATCACTTTGTTGGAACAAGATTGAAACAAAGCACACAAGTAAGAAAGGAATAGAAGACGATGTTGGTGTTGTTGGAGATAGCATTTCGCCTTGAGGTTCTTGTATTATGATTTTCTCCCTTACTTTGATGAAATAGAAACTCTAATATAAGAACCCCAAGGCGAAATGCTACCTACAACAACACCAGCATCATCTTCTATTCTTTTCTTGTGTGCTTTGTTTCAATCTTGTTCCAACAAAGTGGTATCAGAGCTTGGTGCTAGAGAATGTCTTTTAAAGGAGCCACTTTTTCTTTTCAATACCCACAACTCACCAAACTCAATTCTGATAATTGGGCAATTCGGATGAAGGCTATTCTTGGTTCCCAAGGACTATGGGACATTGTTGAGAAATGTTATGTAGAACCTCAAAATGAGGAGACTTTGAATCAAAGTCAAAAGGAAGCCTTGGAAAAAGAAAGGAAGAAAAATCAAAGCTTAAAGACTTGGGAGCAAAGAAGATGGTGAAAGGTATTCCAACAATATATCTCTTTTATCAATACTTATCATGCGAAGAAAAATTTAACACATGCTTTATCTATCCATGAAAAAATGTGTCTGTTGTGTATAGTTTTGCAACCATGAAACTGTTTAGGAGGAAATGACCATCCTACAAACAATTTTCGGAGTTGAAAGACAAGTAACTGTATTTTGTAACTAGTCTACAAGGAAGACACGATCCTCAAAGTGGCATATTCTAAAGAGAGATAGTGATTACACAAAAATAGATGAACGCAAATTGAAAGTTCTAACAACTTTATAGTGTTACTAGGTTTTTTTTACCCCAAACGTAGAACAAGAATTCTCTACTCTTTATAACAAATACATAAAACTGAATGATGAAGTGAAAATTAAAACTAATCCTACGCCTTCTTTAAAGCATAAAAGATACAATTTATTGATGAAAAATATTAGTGAAGCAAATTTGTATCATCCACATGTGTCTTGCATGTGTTTTATGAGTCATTTCATCAAATTGTATCTCTATGGTAATAATCCAAAAACCTGTTGATTCTTTAGGTTAAGAGCTAAATGGTTTGGATGAAGAAAATAATCTACGCTAGTTTTTAATTGTGGTTTCTCATGTCCCAAATTGATATGCATAACCTTATAGACGTAAAAAATTTTGTTGAGAAAACTTGAAACCTCCCTAACTTTTAACGGAAAAGATCCTTGGACATTGTTCCCTTTCTCTAGTTTCAAAAAAATAGTGATTTGTTCCGACTTTGAAACATATTGTTTTTCTCTTTTTTAATATTTTATGGAGTGTTTTGCTGGGGGATATGACAAAGATTGTTACACAAAGTAAGGATACTTGTTTCCTAATTTTTCAGATACTTTTTTGTGCTCTCTGTCACGACCTGATCCACAGAGTACTATATTATTAGCTTTGGGCCCAAGGACCACACGGCTTTAAAATGCGTAGTACTTTGTAGATTCAAACTCGTACATATATAGTACATCACCCTCCCTTATTCAGGCAATGTGAGACTATGATCTCCTCTTTGTAGCTTGTCAACCCTTTTGGGATTCATGAGCTCTTGGGCTTTTCCCTCACAGGTCCACCCACACAAGGGTATCACACTCTCACTAAAGCAATACAACTTTTAATTCTAACCCTCATTTCACCACTATCTAGCATAAACATTTACTCAACTTCGACCTTTGATGTCACTAATATTTAATTAACATGTTTGCAATGCTTTCTGCAGTGTTTAATTGGTAACTTATCTCTTTTACTATTGCAGCTCAGCGGAATGGTTTGATCCTAGGGAAGTTCCTGGTCCAAGCTTCAAAGCATGAATACTAGTAGGGCCAGTCACTCCAATGTTGTTTTGAATGGGAAATTGTAAGTTCATGTCCCAATATCCATTTTTGGAACTCAGTGCACATTGCATAATGATGATTTTTTCAATTTTTTTTGGAAAGGCAAGCAGGGTTTTTATAGGATCCCATAACCCACTAAAGATGTCGCAAGCTGGGTTTGAACCCATGACCTAGTGGTATCATCCGCCAAGCTCTTACCGTTGAGTTGTCATGTCATTGACATTGCATAATGATGATTGCCTTGTTCATATATGTTCTGAAATCGCTAAGAGTCCATCTCAAATCGGTTGTTTTCCCAACAAGGACAAACACTCGTCCCAAATAGCAAGCATAGATACTGTCAGGGATGTAGCACGTAGGTTATATGACAATGAAAACCGTGAGGCTAATCATAATGCAAACTGGATGAGATGCTAGCATCACTGATAGATAATCTCCTTATCACTTGTGACAAAAGTTTTGTGTTTCACATGATTAAACTTATGGTGACACCAAGTGATCTTCATCAAATTAGAATCCTGCATCAAATTAGAATCCAACAGGTTGTCTTAATTGTTACACTTGTATATAATAAATATAAGTGTTACTTGAGCGAACATGACAAAATTTTCAATACCTGATAAAAAATTTCAATACCTGATAAAATTTTCAACATACCCTGTAATGCTAAATTGAAATTTGACACGCCCTTGGAAGATGAGAAATTAGACATACCCTCCTAGACCTGCTCGTAGGTATTTTTACTTTCCATTTTGTCCATGGACCATAATTGGGAAAAAAAAATTTGTTTGCAACTCATGCCTATTTCATGTTCAAAATACGAATTATGGAATTTTTTGAAAAAAAAAAAAAAAAAAAAAAGCTCATGTTTATCAATCATGATCAAGGGTAAATTGGAAATTAAACTACTTTTAGACAGATCTAGGGGGCATGTCTAATTTTTTATATCTTTGAATTAGGGTTAGGGGGCATGTCTAAAAATTGCATTAAAAATAGCTTTCTTTAACCAAGTTATATGATGAATCATTTTCAATGCAGGTATGTGCTGGGAGGTTTTGATGGAACTAAAATGGTTGCTAGCGTGGTGGCCTCGGATGGGTTATTGGATTTTAGATGGTGAAATGAAGCAATATAGGGGAGAATGTTTTGCCTTTTGCTGGCGGCTGTCACTGGGGAAAGAATTTATACAATTGGAGGCATGAAAGAGCAGGGCTTTTTTGCATGCAGAAACGGTATGAACAACATATCAGTCTCTCTCTCTCTCTTTCCTAGTGTCAAGTCATACTTGTTTTCTCATAATTCATAAAGGAGAAGAAAAAATGTATTGCTTAATTGCTTTAATCTGATGATGGAGTGGTACAAAGAAGGACATGGCTGGTCTGTAACCAATTTGAAAGGCATTGGGAAAAGGTCCCTCTTTTCTGACACTGTATTAAATTGGTTATAATCCTACTCTCCATATGCCGAAATTCTAGCTGGCCTGGGAAAAACCAGCGAGGTTGCTGCCTGGGGGGGCGAAATTACACTTTGTTAGTTGCATATTTGGGTGGTCTCGGCCAGTTCATTGGTTCTAGTACAGAAACTTTACATAGTCTTGGTCTGTAAAAATCACATAATTTTATACATCCATTTTCCTCTAACCTGATTTCCCAACATCTAAGGGAGTTATCTGAAGGAAACCCAACTGATATCTTGAAGAATTGGCTGGCTTGCTGGCTGCGTAAATTAATTGAAACTTTGCTTTATGCTTCGAGTTAGCACGGGGAATATATTTGAGGTGCTCCACTTCTAGACATTCAATGTTCCAAGTGTAAATCATAAATTCCTGAAAATGCATTTCATATAACACCTGAATTCGATCTGTTTTAAAACACGCAAAAGTTTTAACCTCTGAATATGTGTGTTTAGTGATATTAATTCTTCTAAGTTTGAGATATATATGTGGATTTCCAGTGTTAAATGTTGCCTGGGTGGTTTTCTAGATTGCAAATTAGTTGATAAGTTCTACAAAGATATATCAAAGTTGGTTTTTATCAGGATGATGGATTTCATGTGGAGATCTTTGTAATATATAGATATGATCTCTAAATGCATCACCTGGACTCAGGTCATGAACAAGAAGATGAACGTAGTGGTGGAGCAAAATGTTATATTAAGTTGAATGAAATAGGTGGTTGTAAATGTCTGGTGGTAAAGGTTGGGGTTGTGGCTAGATGATGGAGTGGATGCAAAGTAACTACCGACTCATACAAATACCACCATCCATTTATAGGGTTGAAACAAGTGATGTTACATTTTATTTTCTAATTTATGTATGGGGTAGTAGAGATGTTTCAGTCGACACTTGATCTTGCTCGTTTAAGCCCGACCCTCCCAGGTATGCAAAGGTATAACAATCAACACTCTCCTAATTCCTTTCTCCAGCGGCTGCTATTTCCTCTCAAATTCCTTGACAACCAAAATCTTCCCAATGCTGAAGACAACATCACCACCAACACATCCATGCCCGATTAATGATCAAATTGTTTCTGGACCACAACCATGACAAGCTCGTCCCCTTTTTGTTCGAACCATCTGTTAGAATGTTGGCGAGAGTTAAAAAGTTAGTCCCACATCGAGTAGTGAGCCAAGTGAAGTTAATAAGTGGTTGCGATGTGTGTTAAATAGTGATGAGGCCTCGTTCGTAAAAACTAGAGCTGGGCAATTTAGACCAAAAAACTGAACCGAATCGGGAACCGGCCCGATCCGAACCGAATCGGGAACCGGCCCGATCCGAACCGGTCGGTTCGGTTTTATAATAGATTTTTAATTTTCAGTTCGATTTTTAGGGCCGGCCCAAATGTTTAAATAGAGTACCAATTTGTTCCAAAGTTCAACCCAAACTATCCCCACCAACATCAAAACTCAACCCAAACTTACCCCTCTAATATCAAAAGCTCAACCCAAACTATGCTAGTACAACCTGAACCTACCCCTAAAACCCAACTTATTCTCCCCATGTGACATTGACACAATTTGTGGGTCCCACCCATTACACTCACTCAAACAAGAGAGAGAGGGGTTGAGATCATTATTTGTAAAATAAAACCAAGGGCTAATTATGAAACTAACAATGGTTTTGGTTTTTGATAGGAGTGTCATGATGGATGGGATTGGAGTTTAGTTTGGATATGAAACAAACATACATCATGTCATGACGGATGGGATTGGAGTTTAGATGAGATCAAAGTAAGGGACGTTTGAGTCACTTGTCCTTTTTCTTCTCTTTTGGTAGAAACCATTGAGCTTAAAAAACTGAGCTTGAGAAAATTGGGCTAAAAAACTGGTTGGACCGAGACCGACCCGGCCAGGCCCGAAAAATCGATCAATCGAACCCTCGGTTAACTGGCTAACCCGGTCCGGGCTCGGTCCTTAAAATTTTGGGCTTTCAAATGTCGGGTCGGTCCTCGGTTTGGGCTACACAAGCCGGTTAATCGGACTTGCCCAGCCCTAGTAAAAACCCACACCCGAAGGGAGGCATGTGTCTAAATTGGGAACAATATCGTTACTTGAGACACATCGCAACCTTCACCTCCGACCACAACACCATCCATGATTGCAGGTGACATAAGCTACTATTGTTTCATCCTCAACCAAATGAACAACCCAACAAACTTCATCTGGAATTTTATCATCAGAGGATACTCACAAAAGTCATGGAATTGATGAGCGCAACCTTCACCCCTGACCACAACACCATCCATCATCACAGGTGACATAAGCTACTATTGTTCCATCCTCAACCAAATGAACAACCCAACAAACTTCATCTGGAAATTTATCATCAGAGGATACTCACAAAAGTCATGGAATTGATGAGTTTGGTATAGTGACTGTTATTTCAGCTTGTGCTAAAATGGGTGCACTAATTTTAGGCAAATGGGTTCATGGGATTGTCAATAAAAGTGGGTATTGATTTGAGAGGTGGTTTGTGATACTCTTGTGTGGGCGGACCTGAGGGGGAGGGTGAGGTTGGAGCTCAATAGGCCCAACAGACCTGTGGATCCCAAGAGGGGTTGGATGAGCTACTCAAGGGGGATCATAGTCCCACATCGCCTGGGTGCGGGAGGGTGATGTTCTTTATATGTACGAGCTTGGCTCTACACGATACAACGCGTTCTGGAGCCCCAGTAGGTGGGTGGAAAGAACAAAATCGTGAGGGGAAGGGTGAGGGTTGGTGTCCAACATGCCTGTGGATCCCAAAGCGGACAATATTGTGGATGGGTAGCGTCGGTTGTGGGTTGTTGCGCTGCGTTGTGCATACTCTGAAACAACGCGTTTTAAAGCCGTACGGGCCGGTTTGGGCCCAAAGCGAACAATATTGTGTCATGTGGACCGGGTTGTTACAGAATGGTATCAGAGTCTGACCCAGCCGGAAGTGTGCCGACGTGGACATTGGGCCTGTGTGGCCAATGAGGACGTTGGGCTCCCAAGGGGAGTGGACTGTGATACTCTTGTGTGGGCGAACCTGAGGGTGAGGGTGAGGGTTGGAGCCCAATAGGCCCAACAGACCTGTGGATCCCAAGAGGGGTTGGACGAACTACTCAAGGGGGATCATAGTCCCACATCGCCTGGGTGCGGGAGGGTGATGTGCTTTATATGTACGAGCTTGACTCTACATGATACAACGCGTTCTGGAGCCCCAATAGGTGGGTGGAAAGAACAAAACCGTGAGAGGAAGGGTGAGGGTTGGTGCCCAACATACCTGTGGATCCCAAAGCGGACAATATTGTGGATGGATAGGACAATGCGTTTTAAAGTCATGCGGGCAGGTTTGGGCCCAAAGCAGACAATATTGTGTCATATGGACCGGATCGTTACATGGTTCCTTTGGGTAATGCAGTAGTTGATATGTATGGGAAATGTGGGAGCATGGAACATGCATACAAGTTGTTTGAAGAGACGGTTGTGAGAAATGTTGTATCGTACAATGATCGACGTACTTGCAATGCATGGATGTGGTAGACGTGCCATCCAACGTGTTCTGTGAGATGGAAAGCGTTGGTATCGTGCCTGATGACATGGTATTAAACTGTATGTGCATGTAGTCGTGCAGGGTTATTGCATGAAAGAAGTTTTGGTCTGAAAAGATGAGTAACAAGTATCGAATCGATCTGAAGATTCAGCACTATGGGTGCATGGTTGATCTCTCAGGGAAGGCAGGGTTGCTTAGCGAAGTGTATCAGTTGGTTGTAAACATACCCATTGAGCCTAATGCGGCAACTTGGCACTCCATGGTTGGTGCTTGTCTTTTCCATGGCGACCTTCATTTGGTAGAGCTTGCCGCTGGTCAATTGATGTCTTTGGCTCCCTGTAATCCAGGTGATATAGTGATCTTGTCCAATGTATATTCTAGGTTAAGAAGATAGGTTGATGTAGAGAAATTGAGGAGAGAAGCGAGGAAAAACCTGGTCACAGTTTTGTTGAGGTGGATAATGTGGTTCATGAGTTTGCCACAAAAGAGACTTCCCACCAACAAATTGATGAGATCTGTTTGTTGATAAACCAGTTGGTAGGCTAGTTTACGCTACTTGGATGTGCCTGAAGAAATACTATCCAAGTAAGAATGTATCTGAAGAATACGATCTTCCAAACCTAAGTATTTGCAATTCACGTTATTTCTATGAGTGAATCAATCTGGGATTCAAAGATCAAATTGTTACACTTGCAACACCTGGGTGGTTGAAGATCAGACAAGTTGAAGCATTTGAGGGGTTACTGCTGTTCCTCGCCTAGTCAGAGAACAAGATGAACATTGAATTGTTGATTCAGATGCTGCAAACCATATGTAGGAATATATACATGGTTGATCACCCGTTGATTCATTGGGTGCAGATATTATGATGTATTTCTTTGGCATTATCTTACCCTTGTTCCAATTCTCTAATCTTTGCAGATACTTTATCTCCAAGTTCGAACGCATAGAATTTCATATTCTGCTTGTTATCATTTGCAGTGTACACATTGTTTTGATGTAATAAACTTGGCAATCTATTACTTTCCTTTTTATATAATTGGCAACTGTAACTCTCTCTACTCATGAAATCTCGGGGAGAGTTTTCCTGCCAACAAAGTTAATTTTATAACAATAATATCTGTAGCCACAAACACAGTGGGGAACACATACAATTGTTGCATTGCCATGGAGCTGTTGAAGCTTTGGGGTAGAACATCACAGTTAAGTTGTAAAAACAAAATCAACCACTGAAATCACAAGAGGCTTCTCTTGAATCCAGAATAAGAAGATAAGCGAGTGACAATTGGACAATCATTCAACTGAGAAATGTCATGGAATGCATAATCTTTTCCTACAAAACAAATACCTTTTGTATTATGCCAACTCATTGGACGTTGTGTTAAACAACTCAAAATAGAATCAAAATTACAATCATATTCTTCTGCTACCACTCTCCCTAGCGGTAAATTTGTCAAACAAAATATTAAAAAATAATAATAAAATAAAATTTGCACTCATATACTCAGCAGACACTCAAGAATTACACAATGTTAGACAGCAGTACTAGTGGATGTTGCAATGCAGAAATCAGTGGTTAGGATAAGGTCCTAAATCAAAACTGACATTTTTGGAAGAAAATTCAGGGCAGTTGAGAAGAAAAATGATGGTTTTAACAGGACTAAGACCGTGAAGAACTGATGAGTTAGGAAAGATTAGTACTACCATGTAAAGGCCAATTTAATATATTGGAAACAAATTACAGAGGATTACCTTATTACCAGCCATTCATTGAGTTTACTTGGAACTAAAGTTGCCAGTCAAAACAAGATTACCACATCACCTCCAGCTACCATTCATTCAGTTTGCCAAGAACAAAAGTCAGCACTCAAGGCATTGAAATGGGGCCTTATTGGGTGAAGGGGAAAGTTGGGACCGAACTTGCCACCTGTTGTAAGATCAAATGCAGTGGAGATCATATTTGGGTTTGGTCAGACCTGTTTTATTCCAGACTTCCATCGAATATTTAAAATTGGATGCAAGAATAATGATCCAAATCTTGGTCTGGTAACTCTCTAAAAGATGTAACCCTACCAGTTCAGATCTTGAATTGAATATACACATTTTCCTATCACTATTTAAGGCTTAAATCGGAACCATTGAGTCACTAACACTTGAAACAACCCTCGCATTAAAATCCAATTTCTGAAGCTTTGTATATGACAACACTAGTGCAAGGGCCATGAGCCTTCCTAACATGCTAATTTCACACAAATTACTGAGGTAATTTGCTACATACATGCAGAGGTTGGTTCTATCCTGCTTTAGGAGACAAAAAATGCATATACGATGGATGAACTATCAAATGGCAGATCACCGTATGTTTTGGTATTAATTCAGTTCCTCCTAGAGCCCTCGCTTTGCTTGCTAGGAAAGGGGGCCTGCTAGCACAGGATAGAATCAAGATTTTGGAAGTGTAAGATCTCATTTTGAAGAGGGACTTCAGGAAGTATGCGCAGCGATCAAATGCATACCGGAAATTTTGATAGGTTGTAATTGACATATGAATTACTTTAACCATAAGTCAGGTTGCGAGGTCTGATTAAATAGTAGGTATGAATCATAGTTTAAATATTTCTTTTCTTGATCTATTTCATTCCATATATTCCGTGCACCAAATATTAGAATGAATATCTGACGAGGCAAAACCCATCTCTCTCAAGATGACATAGACCCATTCTCTGTACTATCAATATGATCAATTATAACAAGTCACACACTCATATTCCGAAAATACCGAAAAAAAGAAATTTCATGGTCAAACTGCCGGAATGACCTAAAAATCCTAGTCCTAAGTGATTCACTTTGGATTAAAAAGACAATACCTCGCAATTCCTATGAATCTAATTCATTGAAATTCCATTCAGTAAAATGGAAGAGTAATAAATCTCCAAAATAATAGAAATAATCGAAAAAAGGAGATGTGAGTTAATATATGTTCGTAAGTAAAAAATATCATAAAAAGAAATCCTAACCAAAAAAAGGTCTTAATGTAAATTTGGAATTGAATTCATTATAGGATTTATTCTATTTCTTTTCGAAGATGCCGCCACTCGGACTCGAATCGAGATGCTCTAGCAATGCTTCCTAAGAGCAGCGTGTCTACCGATTTCACCATAGCGGCGTGATCAAAATTATAATAGCTCATCCACATTCAATTGTCGAGATTGAAATAGCCAATTCAATGCAATATTCTTGAAAAAGTAAAAAAGAATTTATATTACTGTAAAGAGCCTAGGCAGTTATGAGTTATGACTAGAATCATCTAAGCTGCTGCTTTCTAGTGTCAATGAAAACCAAAGTATAGTAGAAATCTTAGTGCCAGCAAACACCAGACATTCATAAAATCTATAGATGAACAACAGAAGAATATGTACAAGTACAACCCACGAGTTTTGGGAAAGCCATTAAAACTATCGGTAACTTTTCGAGGGAACCATATGCATAAACCTAAAAAATTCAACAACTCATCAGGAAATATCAAAGGCATAAGCACTTTGCAAAGCTTATACCCATTTCCTAACAAAGCTAGTAGTTCTCATTGAAACAGGAGAAAGTTGAAAAAAGTAAATGATGCTATAAAGAACCCTTAGAATATTCACTATCCACAACAGTTACATACACATTCCAAAACATGTTTGGTCATTTAGTAGAGTAGAAGGTTCATTTCAGACAACTACACCTATTGGAGTGTCTAACTCAAACATGGGAGAAAATATACATGTTTAATTTGACCAAAGGCCTGTGTAAGTTTTGACAATTAATACCCAGGCTTATCATGTTGTTACTAAGCTTAACTGGCATACATTTACAAAGCGCGCCCCTTCAGCCATTTCAATCTTCTCCACTCTCAAACGGACATTGAGGAGAGAACAGATTCACAACATCCTCATTTTAAGTCTGAACGAAAAAAGGGAAAAAAATAAAGTAAGATCACATTGTTCGTTTCATTTGCAGAGGGCTTCCAAGTTCCAAAGCATGTAATAATTTTAGTCAACCGCAAAGGAAAACTTTCACATATTTTTTGTTTGAATGTCGCTTTAGAAGCATTGTGCTGTGTTGGTACCTAGTCAGAAACAAGCATTCTATATTGGATAACGATCATTTCTACGAGTAACCAAAACCATGTGAAACTAGACCTAGCATTAACAAGTAAAGATTGATTCATCATAAATATCTGCCATCTGCCAATCAACAATACTCAACTAGTTTAGCTTCTCATGAAGCAACGTAAAATAGCTGTGTGATTAACATAAACGAAAAGAACAAAGTTATGCTAAGGGTACAGTAACTGCACATCTTAACTAACAAGGTTAAGGAGAACAAAAAGGTGTTACATTACCAGCATGAAAAAAATAAAGCCAAAAGTGAAACAAAAATGCAAATAAGCAACCATACTTGATTGAAGTTAGCCCAATTTCTTAATCTTCTTCTTCATCTTAATCTCTGCACTACCTACCTTTCCCAATTTTACTTTTTTTTTCTTCTCCTTCTTCAATCCCGTAGAACCACTACTTCGTCAAAAAAAGACAATCCATCCTTTTTCTTAGTCTTCACTTGGTTCTTCACACCAAGTGCTTTCTTTAACTTTGGCAACCTCTTTGATTTTTATCCCCATTTACCTCCACGAGAACTCGCTTTTTAACCTTTTTATCTGTTTTCTTCTTCTTAGCTCCCGTCAATTCATCACTATCCAACATACCATTCACATTCCCTGCATCAACAACATCATCATCATCACTAACTATACTATCCATCACACCACCAATATTACTATCCATATATCGAATTTCATGAATTCTCCCCTTCTTCGCAGCCTTTTTCTTCCTAGATTTCTTCTCCGTCTCTGCCACTACAACTTCGTCACCAGATTCCGCTTCCCATTCATTCTTAACCCGCTCCTCCTCCTTACTAACACCCTTAATCTTCAACCCCACAGTAGGCACAGCTTGATAAACCGGCAAAGCCACAGACTCTGAAACCTTCAAATGAATTGACCTCACATTCTCCCACTTCTTCGAAACAATCTCCACAACCCCATCAATGGCCGCAACCACATTCTCAACAATCTCCTCTCTACCTTGCGAAACTCTTGCAACCTTCACAACACTACAAGTGTCAGTCTTGATATAAAACAGAGCAGACTCACACCCCTTATTCACCTGCTCCTTCCAATTCTTGTGATTCAAATTAATGGGTATCAGAGTCTTCTTCTTCTTGAAAAACTCCTTCCCCAGAAGCCTCGGAAGCAATGGAATTATCCGCTTATCAGCAAAGAACATCTCAAAAGAGCTGCAAAGCTTCCGTTTTGCCTCAAACAGACGATAATCCGACTTGAGTTTCGAGAGTTTGAGCACTTTTTTGATGGGTACGTTATCAGCTTGGATCTTTTTCTTGGCGGTCTCGGAAGTGATATTGGATTTGGGTCTGTCATCGACTATGAGACAGAACTCTTCGGAGGCGTCAGAGGGGTGAAAGGGGTGGGGGAGAGGGATCTTGTAAGGGTTTGTACGACCCTTTGGAGGGAATTTTTTGAGTGTGAGGACTATGTAGAGGAAATCTTCTTGTTCAAAAAGTTGAGTTTTTTGGGATTCGGATTTGGATTTGACCCATTTCTTAAGAGCTTTGACAGCTTTTTTTTTTTATAGAAGAGATGGTTTGGTGGGTTATCTTTGTGGAAGATGAAAGTTGTGGTGCCTCCTGAAAGCTTCTCTGGTTTGCTTTTTCTTTTGCTTGCCTGCAGAGGAAGAGAGAAGAAGAGAGGCTGAGGCTGATGTCGTGAAAAGCCAAACCTAATAATGTATGAGAGGGAGGGGACTGGATATCCCCACCGCTTCAACTTATTCTCACACCCTAAAATGATAAACCCTAAATCACCGTCATTCTTAGGCATTTTCGCTTGCACTGACAAAACTGTATCTTGATCAAGTAGGTAAGTAAGGTAATGACTACCTCGCACCACCATATCATCTTTCTCACACCATTGAATTTTTTTTTTACTTTTTCACACCACCTATATAAATAAAAACCATCCATTTTTTTCTCTCACTATTCAAATCGACAATGGTTCATTCCTCCCCCATTCAAAATCTCCTCTTCTAAATCTCTCCTCATACTAAAATCGTTTGCAAATCTCCTCACTCTCTTTCGAAAACTCTCAAAATTCCTACAAAGTCGAAACCCTTAAACCCAAACTCAATAAATATGCATAACTTAAAATAACAGACAAACTCAAACTCAAAATGAAAAAAATGCAAAACAAAGTAACTTTCGACGAATTTAAATCCTCAATTGAGAATGGTTCTCAAGCTCATCAAAACACGAAATTGTAGTAGTATGAGTTATCTAATAAACACAACTTGAATCACTTGAAAATATTTTGAAATGAGCAAGTTATGGTTAGTTATCCCAAATACCTCGCAGTGCACTCTGCGAACAAATTTTTTTTTTCTTGTTCTGCGCAACTTTAGTAAAATGACCATAACTTGCTCATTTCAAAACATTTTCAAGTGATTCAAGTTGTGTTTATTTGATAACTGAGAGTACAACTTTTTTGTTTTTGACCAAATTGATAATTGGTCTCGATCGAGCACATAAGTTGGTCGCAATTCAGGAACACCATTCTGTTTTCATTTTTTCGGACAGATTTGCGTGACTTTAGTAAAATAACCATAGCTTGCTCATTTTAAAACATTTTCAAGTGATTGAAGTTGTGTTTATTAGATATCTCAGAGTACTACGACTTTATTGTGTTGATGAGCTTGAGAATCAGTCTTAATTGGGGGTTTAAATGGGTTAGAAAGTTACCTTATTTTTCATTTTTTCGTTTTGAGTTTGGGTTTGTCTGTTATGTTAAGTTATGCATATTTATTGAGTTTGGGTTTAAGAATTTCAACTTTAAGGAGATTTTGAGAGTTTTCGAGGGAGAAGGAGGAGATTTGCAAGAGATTTGAGTGTATGGAGAGATTTGGAATAGATTTGCAAGAGATTTTGAATAGGGGAGGGATGAACCATTGTCGATTTGAATGGTGAGGGGGAAAAATGAATGGTTTTTATTTATATAGGTGGTGTGAGAAATAAAGTAGGTGGTGTGAGATAGTAGAATTGTGTGAGAAAGAGAAAATGGTGGTGCGAGGTAGACGTTGCCGGTAAGTAAAGGTGATCTTGGTTTCTGGACTTCGATTCTAAGTTTGACAAGTTTATGGTATTTTTGTTCATTTGTTTGATTTGAATTGATTGTGTTAAACGGTTAAACATTAAGACCCCTGCTAAATAATACTACAATTTCTACTGATCGACACCACCACCACTATTAATTTTTTTTTTTAATCTACCGAAGGATACCATCATTATATATATATATATATATATATAAACTGTCACGCCCCGATTTTCGAGGAAAACGAAAATCCCAAAAGCCACGTAGGATTATCCGTTTCCCCCAAAACTCGGGACGTGAGAATTCAATAACTACAGAAACAAATAGCAGCATGAACTAAACATCTGAAACAAATAAAATCTAACCCGGAGAAGACTGGCATGGCTAGCTCACTAGCGAAACTCCAGTAATGCAGCTCAAAATCTCTAAACCTGAAAGACTACTCGGCTACATTCCAAAAGGAATGTACCCAAGAAGCAAAAGCTCACTCGGGTCAGCAATAAAGCTGGTGTGAGAAATCTTCATCCCAAAAATCAATAAATCCGCACATGATAACATTAAAATAAACCAAACAATAAATAACCACACCATCAGGTAGTTCCTCAATGAGGCAATGGTGTTATCATCCTAATAAATAAATATGCATTCTTTATTACTAATAAATAAAATTTATGACTTATCAATCCTCATAAATGCAACAACAATACAATTCATAATCATATTAGACTATTATTGAAATATTAAACAAACACATTTTTCTACCTTTAGGAAGACGTGTAGTTCTCATTCAATGGTTGAATGAGCATTTAGTTTCTTCCCTCAAGGCTAACCTAGTAAGAGCTAAAATAATCTCTACACAATTTAATGACATGCTCAATTAAATGGTTTTATTTAATTATTTGTTTTTGATTTCTAATCCTTGGCTCCTTTTTCCACAATCGCACTCTCCTCCTGTGCCGAACACACCTCACCCAAGTGTGCCTCCCTTGCCATCGAAGCCACTCGGAGCGTACATGACCCAAGTGGGGTGCCACCTCGAGTGTCATGTCATCTCACCCGAAGTTCGATCACTGACAAGCATTTTACACGTACAACCGAACTCACATGGAACGGTGCACTGATATGCAAGCAAGTCTGCATACCCATCATTCTATCACACGTATACAAGCAAGTTTGTATACAAAAATTTCTTTTCTTTTCACATTTTTTTTTTTCGGAGTTGTGGAAAAAGAACATTTACCAAGTATTTTATTTGAGCCATTTTTTTTTTCAAAGCAATTAACATCACATCACATCCCCCTACAATACCATATGCATAAAACCTTACTACACTTATATTCACAACATTTTAATCATGTACACTGTTGCAACATGACATCAATTCTCCTCCACATATACCCAAAAATAAAAAAAAAAATAAAACTGAAACTATTAAAAACTATATTTGTAATGTCGATCATCAAATATCAACACATGTTGATTTGACTTGATAAAACAGAAAAAACTTCAATAGCCAACAATGATGAATATCACTCTCTCATCTTTGTATCAGCAATCAATGCTTTTCAAAACCCATTGCAGAGTCAACAGTAATTCTGTTGAAAAGCAATCAATGCTTTTCAAAAGTATATGTATAATCAAACTACACACATGTAATGCTTTGTATAATCAAACTACACACAAACTTCTTTTCAATGCTTTGTATAAGTAATTCTGTTGAAAAGCAATCAATGCTTTTCAAAGTCCATTGCAGAGTCAACAAACTTCAAAAGCAATCAATGATTTTCAAAACCCATTGCAGAGTCAACACTAATTGAAACAGTAAAAACACATTTTTTTTTTTAACGCGCCAAGCGTCGAATGTCAATCAAATAAAAAAAATTCCTGTCAGTTCATAGAAACGAAAACCCATACACACAAACGAAAATTTAAAACATAAAAGAAAAAAAATCCCTCTTCCATCCTTTCTCTCTTCCATATGTAACCTCATATACAATATATGTAATCAATAATATTACAAAAAAAATAACTAAGCAAGAATAGAGTTGTACTCACCGATTTTTTGCAAGAATCCAAAGTTCCTCTTTCCAAGCTCCTCCCACTTTCAACGTAGGATTTTTTTTTTTTTTTTTTTTTTTGTGTGTGTGCAAAGAGAAGAAAGTAAACTAGGGTTGTGTCTTTAAAGGAAAATTTAGGGTTTCTTTGGCTAAACACACCCACCCTTTATCTCTTACCCACCACTAGTCTAAACCTAAGTTTGAAATCGTAAACTATTATTAATTATAATTATTATCAATTAATAATTACTACCAATAAATATTATTTACTTCTAAAATAATGCAAGTATATTAGTAAGTGAATTTGGCGGGTATTACAATATACACACCTCAAAAGAATCTCGTCCCGAGATTCGGTAGAGGAAGGTAAGTAGGAAATTAATTCTTAAACTACACATCACATTGACAAATAAATAGCTCATATGTATGCCCATAACTTAATGAAGACAGTCACACAAAAATATAAATATTTTTCAGTAAGTAGAAAAATTACGGGGTGCTACAATATATACAACTCAAAAGAATCTCGTCCCGAGATTCGGTAGAGGAAAGAAAGTTAAGCGAAATTTCAAAAAATGCAACTTGTCAAACGAAAGAAGATTTTAAAATGAAAATTTTCAATTGAATTTTAGTTGCATAAATTTTTATTGTCATTGAAAAAGTACGGGTGTTACAATATATACAACTCAAAAGAATCTCGTCCCGAGATTCGCGAAAAGGCTTAACTAAAGATTTAAGATAACAAACTACTACAAGAAAACGACACGAAATAATGTCATCCACGATTGACATTAAACTAAGTTAGTCACAGAAATCTCATCGAGATTCACGAAGAAAAAAGAAACAATAATAAAAGTTCAAGGTTCACCCTTGTCACTTTATCTCTAGACCGTCACACTACTACTCTCCCATATCCACATTCCGAGGATCACCTAGACTCTACCCCAGCCTAGGCTAACCAAATGCTCTGATACCAAAATGTCACGCCCCGATTTTCGAGGAAAACGAAAATCCCAAAAGCCACGTAGGATTATCCGTTTCCCCCAAAACTCGGGACGTGAGAATTCAATAACTACAGAAACAAATAGCAGCATGAACTAAACATCTGAAACAAATAAAATCTAACCCGGAGAAGACTGGCATGGCTAGCTCACTAGCGAAACTCCAGTAATGCAGCTCAAAATCTCTAAACCTGAAAGACTACTCGGCTACATTCCAAAAGGAATGTACCCAAGAAGCAAAAGCTCACTCGGGTCAGCAATAAAGCTGGTGTGAGAAATCTTCATCCCAAAAATCAATAAATCCGCACATGATAACATTAAAATAAACCAAACAATAAATAACCACACCATCAGGTAGTTCCTCAATGAGGCAATGGTGTTATCATCCTAATAAATAAATATGCATTCTTTATTACTAATAAATAAAATTTATGACTTATCAATCCTCATAAATGCAACAACAATACAATTCATAATCATATTAAACTATTATTGAAATATTAAACAAACACATTTTTCTACCTTTAGGAAGACGTGTAGTTCTCATTCAATGGTTGAATGAGCATTTAGTTTCTTCCCTCAAGGCTAACCTAGTACGAGCTAAAATAATCTCTACACAATTTAATGACATGCTCAATTAAATGGTTTTATTTAATTATTTGTTTTTGATTTCTAATCCTTGGCTCCTTTTTCCACAATCGCACTCTCCTCCTGTGCCGAACACACCTCACCCAAGTGTGCCTCCCTTGCCATCGAAGCCACTCGGAGCGTACATGACCCAAGTGGGGTGCCACCTCGAGTGTCATGTCATCTCACCCGAAGTTCGATCACTGACAAGCATTTTACACGTACAACCGAACTCACATGGAACGGTGCACTGATATGCAAGCAAGTCTGCATACCCATCATTCTATCACACGTATACAAGCAAGTCTGTATACAAAAATTTCTTTTCTTTTCACATTTTTTTTTTTTCGGAGTTGTGGAAAAAGAACATTTACCAAGTATTTTATTTGAGCCATTTTTTTTTTTTCAAAGCAATTAACATCACATCACATCCCCCTACAATACCATATGCATAAAACCTTACTACACTTATATTCACAACATTTTAATCATGTACACTGTTGCAACATGACATCAATTCTCCTCCACATATACCCAAAAATAAAAAAATAAATAAAACTGAAACTATTAAAAACTATATTTGTAATGTCGATCATCAAATATCAACACATGTTGATTTGAC
Source organism: Berberis vulgaris (assembly GCA_963556465.1). Classification (NCBI taxonomy): domain Eukaryota; kingdom Viridiplantae; phylum Streptophyta; class Magnoliopsida; order Ranunculales; family Berberidaceae; genus Berberis; species Berberis vulgaris. The sequence goes on from OY747133.1 coordinate 58,025,717, forward strand.
TTGATAAAACAGAAAAAACTTCAATAGCCAACAATGATGAATATCACTCTCTCATCATTGTATAAGCAATCAATGCTTTTCAAAACCCATTGCAGAGTCAACAGTAATTCTGTTGAAAAGCAATCAATGCTTTTCAAAAGTATATGTATAATCAAACTACACACATGTAATGCTTTGTATAATCAAACTACACACAAACTTCTTTTCAATGCTTTGTATAAGTAATTCTGTTGAAAAGCAATCAATGCTTTTCAAAATTCATTGCAGAGTCAACAAACTTCAAAAGCAATCAATGATTTTCAAAACCCATTGCAGAGTCAACACTAATTGAAACAGTAAAAACACATTTTTTTTTAACGCGCCAAGCGTCGAATGTCAATCAAATAAAAAAAATTCCTGTGAGTTCATAGAAACGAAAACCCATACACACAAACGAAAATTTAAAACATAAAAGAAAAAAAATCCCTCTTCCATCCTTTCTCTCTTCCATATGTAACCTCATATACAATATATGTAATCAATAATATTACAAAAAAAATAACTAAGCAAGAATAGAGTTGTACTCACCGATTTTTTGCAAGAATCCAAAGTTCCTCTTTCCAAGCTCCTCCCACTTTCAACGTAGGATTTTTTTTTTTTTTTTTTTTGTGTGTGTGCAAAGAGAAGAAAGTAAACTAGGGTTGTGTCTTTAAAGGAAAATTTAGGGTTTCTTTGGCTAAACACACCCACCCTTTATCTCTTACCCACCACTAGTCTAAACCTAAGTTTGAAATCGTAAACTATTATTAATTATAATTATTATCAATTAATAATTACTACCAATAAATATTATTTACTTCTAAAATAATGCAAGTATATTAGTAAGTGAATTTGGCGGGTATTACAATATACACACCTCAAAAGAATCTCGTCCCGAGATTCGGTAGAGGAAGGTAAGTAGGAAATTAATTCTTAAACTACACATCACATTGACAAATAAATAGCTCATATGTATGCCCATAACTTAATGAAGACAGTCACACAAAAATATAAATATTTTTCAGTAAGTAGAAAAATTACGGGGTGCTACAATATATACAACTCAAAAGAATCTCGTCCCGAGATTCGGTAGAGGAAAGAAAGTTAAGCGAAATTTCAAAAAATGCAACTTGTCAAACGAAAGAAGATTTTAAAATGAAAATTTTCAATTGAATTTTAGTTGCATAAATTTTTATTGTCATTGAAAAAGTACGGGTGTTACAATATATACAACTCAAAAGAATCTCGTCCCGAGATTCGCGAAAAGGGTTAACTAAAGATTTAAGATAACAAACTACTACAAGAAAACGACACGAAATAATGTCATCCACGATTGACATTAAACTAAGTTAGTCACAGAAATCTCATCGAGATTCACGAAGAAAAAAGAAACAATAATAAAAGTTCAAGGTTCACCCTTGTCACTTTATCTCTAGACCGTCACACTACTACTCTCCCATATCCACATTCCGAGGATCACCTAGACTCTACCCCAGCCTAGGCTAACCAAATGCTCTGATACCAAAATGTCACGCCCCGATTTTCGAGGAAAACGAAAATCCCAAAAGCCACGTAGGATTATCCGTTTCCCCCAAAACTCGGGACGTGAGAATTCAATAACTACAGAAACAAATAGCAGCATGAACTAAACATCTGAAACAAATAAAATCTAACCCGGAGAAGACTGGCATGGCTAGCTCACTAGCGAAACTCCAGTAATGCAGCTCAAAATCTCTAAACCTGAAAGACTACTCGGCTACATTCCAAAAGGAATGTACCCAAGAAGCAAAAGCTCACTCGGGTCAGCAATAAAGCTGGTGTGAGAAATCTTCATCCCAAAAATCAATAAATCCGCACATGATAACATTAAAATAAACCAAACAATAAATAACCACACCATCAGGTAGTTCCTCAATGAGGCAATGGTGTTATCATCCTAATAAATAAATATGCATTCTTTATTACTAATAAATAAAATTTATGACTTATCAATCCTCATAAATGCAACAACAATACAATTCATAATCATATTAGACTATTATTGAAATATTAAACAAACACATTTTTCTACCTTTAGGAAGACGTGTAGTTCTCATTCAATGGTTGAATGAGCATTTAGTTTCTTCCCTCAAGGCTAACCTAGTACGAGCTAAAATAATCTCTACACAATTTAATGACATGCTCAATTAAATGGTTTTATTTAATTATTTGTTTTTGATTTCTAATCCTTGGCTCCTTTTTCCACAATCGCACTCTCCTCCTGTGCCGAACACACCTCACCCAAGTGTGCCTCCCTTGCCATCGAAGCCACTCGGAGCGTACATGACCCAAGTGGGGTGCCACCTCGAGTGTCATGTCATCTCACCCGAAGTTCGATCACTGACAAGCATTTTACACGTACAACCGAACTCACATGGAACGGTGCACTGATATGCAAGCAAGTCTGCATACCCATCATTCTATCACACGTATACAAGCAAGTCTGTATACAAAAATTTCTTTTCTTTTCACATTTTTTTTTTTTTCGGAGTTGTGGAAAAAGAACATTTACCAAGTATTTTATTTGAGCCATTTTTTTTTTTTCAAAGCAATTAACATCACATCACATCCCCCTACAATACCATATGCATAAAACCTTACTACACTTATATTCACAACATTTTAATCATGTACACTGTTGCAACATGACATCAATTCTCCTCCACATATACCCAAAAATAAAAAAATAAATAAAACTGAAACTATTAAAAACTATATTTGTAATGTCGATCATCAAATATCAACACATGTTGATTTGACTTGATAAAACAGAAAAAACTTCAATAGCCAACAATGATGAATATCACTCTCTCATCATTGTATAAGCAATCAATGCTTTTCAAAACCCATTGCAGAGTCAACAGTAATTCTGTTGAAAAGCAATCAATGCTTTTCAAAAGTATATGTATAATCAAACTACACACATGTAATGCTTTGTATAATCAAACTACACACAAACTTCTTTTCAATGCTTTGTATAAGTAATTCTGTTGAAAAGCAATCAATGCTTTTCAAAATTCATTGCAGAGTCAACAAACTTCAAAAGCAATCAATGATTTTCAAAACCCATTGCAGAGTCAACACTAATTGAAACAGTAAAAACACATTTTTTTTTAACGCGCCAAGCGTCGAATGTCAATCAAATAAAAAAAATTCCTGTGAGTTCATAGAAACGAAAACCCATACACACAAACGAAAATTTAAAACATAAAAGAAAAAAAATCCCTCTTCCATCCTTTCTCTCTTCCATATGTAACCTCATATACAATATATGTAATCAATAATATTACAAAAAAAATAACTAAGCAAGAATAGAGTTGTACTCACCGATTTTTTGCAAGAATCCAAAGTTCCTCTTTCCAAGCTCCTCCCACTTTCAACGTAGGATTTTTTTTTTTTTTTTTTTTTGTGTGTGTGCAAAGAGAAGAAAGTAAACTAGGGTTGTGTCTTTAAAGGAAAATTTAGGGTTTCTTTGGCTAAACACACCCACCCTTTATCTCTTACCCACCACTAGTCTAAACCTAAGTTTGAAATCGTAAACTATTATTAATTATAATTATTATCAATTAATAATTACTACCAATAAATATTATTTACTTCTAAAATAATGCAAGTATATTAGTAAGTGAATTTGGCGGGTATTACAATATACACACCTCAAAAGAATCTCGTCCCGAGATTCGGTAGAGGAAGGTAAGTAGGAAATTAATTCTTAAACTACACATCACATTGACAAATAAATAGCTCATATGTATGCCCATAACTTAATGAAGACAGTCACACAAAAATATAAATATTTTTCAGTAAGTAGAAAAATTACGGGGTGCTACAATATATACAACTCAAAAGAATCTCGTCCCGAGATTCGGTAGAGGAAAGAAAGTTAAGCGAAATTTCAAAAAATGCAACTTGTCAAACGAAAGAAGATTTTAAAATGAAAATTTTCAATTGAATTTTAGTTGCATAAATTTTTATTGTCATTGAAAAAGTACGGGTGTTACAATATATACAACTCAAAAGAATCTCGTCCCGAGATTCGCGAAAAGGCTTAACTAAAGATTTAAGATAACAAACTACTACAAGAAAACGACACGAAATAATGTCATCCACGATTGACATTAAACTAAGTTAGTCACAGAAATCTCATCGAGATTCACGAAGAAAAAAGAAACAATAATAAAAGTTCAAGGTTCACCCTTGTCACTTTATCTCTAGACCGTCACACTACTACTCTCCCATATCCACATTCCGAGGATCACCTAGACTCTACCCCAGCCTAGGCTAACCAAATGCTCTGATACCAAAATGTCACGCCCCGATTTTCGAGGAAAACGAAAATCCCAAAAGCCACGTAGGATTATCCGTTTCCCCCAAAACTCGGGACGTGAGAATTCAATAACTACAGAAACAAATAGCAGCATGAACTAAACATCTGAAACAAATAAAATCTAACCCGGAGAAGACTGGCATGGCTAGCTCACTAGCGAAACTCCAGTAATGCAGCTCAAAATCTCTAAACCTGAAAGACTACTCGGCTACATTCCAAAAGGAATGTACCCAAGAAGCAAAAGCTCACTCGGGTCAGCAATAAAGCTGGTGTGAGAAATCTTCATCCCAAAAATCAATAAATCCGCACATGATAACATTAAAATAAACCAAACAATAAATAACCACACCATCAGGTAGTTCCTCAATGAGGCAATGGTGTTATCATCCTAATAAATAAATATGCATTCTTTATTACTAATAAATAAAATTTATGACTTATCAATCCTCATAAATGCAACAACAATACAATTCATAATCATATTAAACTATTATTGAAATATTAAACAAACACATTTTTCTACCTTTAGGAAGACGTGTAGTTCTCATTCAATGGTTGAATGAGCATTTAGTTTCTTCCCTCAAGGCTAACCTAGTACGAGCTAAAATAATCTCTACACAATTTAATGACATGCTCAATTAAATGGTTTTATTTAATTATTTGTTTTTGATTTCTAATCCTTGGCTCCTTTTTCCACAATCGCACTCTCCTCCTGTGCCGAACACACCTCACCCAAGTGTGCCTCCCTTGCCATCGAAGCCACTCGGAGCGTACATGACCCAAGTGGGGTGCCACCTCGAGTGTCATGTCATCTCACCCGAAGTTCGATCACTGACAAGCATTTTACACGTACAACCGAACTCACATGGAACGGTGCACTGATATGCAAGCAAGTCTGCATACCCATCATTCTATCACACGTATACAAGCAAGTCTGTATACAAAAATTTCTTTTCTTTTCACATTTTTTTTTTTTTTTCGGAGTTGTGGAAAAAGAACATTTACCAAGTATTTTATTTGAGCCATTTTTTTTTTTTCAAAGCAATTAACATCACATCACATCCCCCTACAATACCATATGCATAAAACCTTACTACACTTATATTCACAACATTTTAATCATGTACACTGTTGCAACATGACATCAATTCTCCTCCACATATACCCAAAAATAAAAAAAAAAATAAAACTGAAACTATTAAAAACTATATTTGTAATGTCGATCATCAAATATCAACACATGTTGATTTGACTTGATAAAACAGAAAAAACTTCAATAGCCAACAATGATGAATATCACTCTCTCATCTTTGTATAAGCAATCAATGCTTTTCAAAACCCATTGCAGAGTCAACAGTAATTCTGTTGAAAAGCAATCAATGCTTTTCAAAAGTATATGTATAATCAAACTACACACATGTAATGCTTTGTATAATCAAACTACACACAAACTTCTTTTCAATGCTTTGTATAAGTAATTCTGTTGAAAAGCAATCAATGCTTTTCAAAATCCATTGCAGAGTCAACAAACTTCAAAAGCAATCAATGATTTTCAAAACCCATTGCAGAGTCAACACTAATTGAAACAGTAAAAACACATTTTTTTTTTTAACGCGCCAAGCGTCGAATGTCAATCAAATAAAAAAAATTCCTGTCAGTTCATAGAAACGAAAACCCATACACACAAACGAAAATTTAAAACATAAAAGAAAAAAAATCCCTCTTCCATCCTTTCTCTCTTCCATATGTAACCTCATATACAATATATGTAATCAATAATATTACAAAAAAAATAACTAAGCAAGAATAGAGTTGTACTCACCGATTTTTTGCAAGAATCCAAAGTTCCTCTTTCCAAGCTCCTCCCACTTTCAACGTAGGATTTTTTTTTTTTTTTTTTTTTTGTGTGTGTGCAAAGAGAAGAAAGTAAACTAGGGTTGTGTCTTTAAAGGAAAATTTAGGGTTTCTTTGGCTAAACACACCCACCCTTTATCTCTTACCCACCACTAGTCTAAACCTAAGTTTGAAATCGTAAACTATTATTAATTATAATTATTATCAATTAATAATTACTACCAATAAATATTATTTACTTCTAAAATAATGCAAGTATATTAGTAAGTGAATTTGGCGGGTATTACAATATACACACCTCAAAAGAATCTCGTCCCGAGATTCGGTAGAGGAAGGTAAGTAGGAAATTAATTCTTAAACTACACATCACATTGACAAATAAATAGCTCATATGTATGCCCATAACTTAATGAAGACAGTCACACAAAAATATAAATATTTTTCAGTAAGTAGAAAAATTACGGGGTGCTACATAAACCTTAACCCTAACCCTCATCTTCTCCTCTCTCCCTTTTTTTCTCCACACCCGCTTCCTCCTCCTACTCTTCTCCTCCCCTTCACCCCACTACCTCTTCTCCTCCCCTTCACCACCACCACATTGTCACCTCTTCTCCTCCTCCTTCTCCCTTTCACCACCACAACATCGTCACCTTTCTTCCTCCTCCCCTTCACCACCACAACCCCGTCACCTCTCTTTCTCCTCCCCCCTTCACCATTACCACCGCGTAACCGCTACCTCCTCCCATATTTTGCTTCTTATATAGGTTTTTTTTTTTTTTTTTTTTTATCTTCTCCTTTTTTCGCACTGTTTTTTTTCTTCGCCCTCGTGGCGGTTTCTATGAGTAGGGAACCCACACTCGTTTGAACCTCTGTGAGGGCAACAAAATTTGTCGATGGTGCAGCATGAACACAATTATCGCCTCAGTTTGTAAAAAGTATGCAAGGTGCACTCGAATTTCTCATATCAACGGTGCAACAAGAACATTATTTTTTGATAAATTGTTGATGTAAAAAGAAGTAAAGAGAAAAGAGAAAGGTGGAGAAAAAGATAAACAAAAAAAAAATTGAAAAAGACAGCAATTCCCATTTCCAAAGATGGAGAAAGCCAAAAAAGAACCCTTTGAACTTTAATTGGTGGTGCCATTCAACAATTCAAATGTGGTGGTACAAGGCGAAAGTTGTATACTAGGCAAATAATCATCCATCGGCTTGTTGAATTTGTAGAGATAAATGAATGAAAGAGTTGGGGGTTTCTTGGATCAAATTTGTTCTTCACCGAGGTTTTAGTTAGTGAAGAAAAAAGCTCCATCCACAGGTTCGGTACGGTACCTCTTTCTCTCTGTTGATTCCTACAGTATCTATCTCCCTTTCTCTTTCATCTTATCTCGTTTCTGTTCTGCTCTGTTCTGTTGGATATGCTTTTATATTTTGTTATGATCAGAATGAAACTTATGCGGCTTGTATTAAGATCATTTTGTTATGACGTCGTAAGTACTAAGCTCCGCCAGCAGCTTTGTAAGGCCAGACCACTCTCTACCAGTACCAAATTCCAATGCTCTCCCTTCTCGTATATTTTTCCTCTCCACTCTCATGTCATGTCATCCTTTAGACCCATCTTTTTATTATTATTATTATTATTTGATATATAATGTTCTTTATTCTCATTTTAAGAGAACCCTAGTTGAAGTTTGTTCGTAAAACTTTTCGAATGAGTACATTGCACTTATTAATTGACAGACTCACCCATTTCGAATCATGGATTCCAATAATTGCTTAGTCACATCAAAATCAATCTATTACTGAGTCTCACAGGGACACCCTAGGCATAGCGAATCCTGTAAAGTTTCCTGCTCTTTGTCCCAAACAAAACACTGAGCCAACTGGAGTATTTTTGGGATTCAGGGGGCTCCTGCGTTGGAAGCACAGGACCTCGTCCTGTGCACAGATCTGGGCCGTCGGATCTGATCCAACGGTTCAGATCGATGGATTTCAAAACAATTTTTTTTTTGAAATCCATCGATCTGAGCCGTTGGATCAGATCCGACGGCCCAGATATGTGCACAGGACGAGGTCCTGTGCTTCCTGCGCAGGAGCTCCCCCCCCCCCCCCCCCCCCCCCCCTTTGTCGGTAAACAAATTTTGAGCAATAGTTTAATAAAGATCACCTCCAGGGGTCCTTGAATCTATAAGTAATTGATAACACATCTCAGTTTTAATAATCAATAATTTATCAAATATCTAATTCTCACATGAAAACAAATTAAATGTTAAATTTTAAGTCAAAGAAATATCGCTGCCTAATAACTAGTTAGATCAGTTAATCATTGATTTGATGCTAATTTTTCACAACCATGTAAGAGTAGGATTGATGCTAAAGTGACATGGGTCAAGCTTACTTTGGTACTGATGTAGATAGAAATTAGATTAGTCTCGACTCATTATGTTCGATGATGTGACAAGATTGTTCATGCTCGTTGTTGTCTTTTATGTTATTTTATGTGTTTATGCCTAACATTAGACTCTGGTCTTCTTCTTACTTTTCCATCACCCAACTACCAAACCCAAATGAGAGCTCCCCTCCTGGTGAACTCAAAGCCAACAAGACGTAATGTTTACTGGTCTTGATCAATCCAAAGGCTGAGAAAGTGACTCGTTCTACATCAAAATCATGTTAAATGTGTTGACAACTGTATGGAATGGGGAGTTCATCAAATATACACGACTCTTTAGTTGTTAGATATTGTGTCATTTTACAAGGGAATCCAATTTTTTTTTTTTTTTCAGGGTTCTTTTTAATGTGTCTTACCAGAACTTCGTATTTCTACAAAAGATCCTCTTGGTGTTCTATAACAAAATATCAGTTAATAGTTCAGATAATCTAGTTCTCCTAGCTTTTTGACCAAATAAATGTAGGTATTTTTAAAAAAAAAATTCATGGGATCCACCACCAATTTTGAGATTTGTCTTATGGCTTTGCAAAAGGGGTTGCCTTTTCGTAGTTTCTCAAATGAACTAAACTCTTGACATATGAAAGAACTTGGTGTAGTTTTTGTTACATGGAGTAGCATGATAAGGGTGCTTGCTGGAGAAGAAATGTATGATCATTACCCACCTCATTTTCCCATGTAGCTAGGGGGGAATCTTGAGATGAAGCTTGCTGTATGAAGAGGCAGTTCAAGAAACGATCTTGAAATCATAAAATATCACAATTTGAAGTAACTGGGTCCAGAAATCTTAGAATCCGACAGTTTGACTTTTGTCAGACTGGAGAAAGGAAAAAGATACTCTCTTCTTGAATTTAGCTTGGTTTTGTGACTAACAGTCAGGGCTTCATCCTTGATTTTCCATTAGTGACACTCTCTGATCTAAGAGACGTGCCACTAGGATGTCTTTGGGTGCTCACTTTGAGGAACAACTCTTAAACATTATTGCAGCCTTCTTACTCAATACCTTTCCATAATTATGGCCAAGCTCCGTTATAAAGTTATTATATATAACCTACGTGCTTCATGGAAATCCTTCATTGTTATTTACTGAATTTGATCTTCAAGCAGGTGATGCAACCAATCCCAGAACTAAGTCAACGGATGATTTTGAGCAAAGAATATTTGGAGGATTGCCAAGCAACAATCCAACTAATGACGCATTTTATCAAAAGTATTGAGAATATTCTCATGATTATGCTATTGAATATGGCATTGAGAATATTCTCATGATTATTCTCTCAATTATGCTATGATTATGCTATTGAATGTGGTCTTGATTATGTAATATTGTACTTTAAGATGATTGCTTTGTATAAGGAAGATAGCAGATTGTTAGGGTGATTAGGAGTTGCCTATATTGGCAGAATAACTTGTATATAAACAACATAGATCAATGAAAAAGGCAGAGCATCATTCTCACTGTTATTTGTCATGGTATCAGAGCTAGAGGTGAGAAGGTATTTCAAACATACCTTGAGGCAACACGTCAATCGATCTGAAAAAGAGGAAAGGCGTCTTCGTCTTCTTCGTCTGAAGTAGCACTAAGCTTAGATTTCTTCTAAGCTTCAATCAATCTGAAGCAGCACCAACGACAATCGCCCCTTGCTCGACCAAAGATCTAACCGCCACCCCTGAATCGACCAAAGATTGATTGACCTTGCCCCCAGGTTGCTCGAAAACTCTTGAAACCCTTGATAACCCTCTGGAACAACCCTCAAACAGATCCTGAATCAACCCCAAATCAAACCCTGAAACAACCCTAACTCAGACCCTAAAACAACCTTGAATCAACCTCGAATCATACCCTGTTGGTGAAAGTGAAGACCTTCTTCTTCTTCTTTGTTATTGCTTGTGTGAAAGTGAAGAAGACGAGAAGCTCTATGAGGGAGCTATCCCTTGACTGCACTTGTTGTGCGATCTCTATGTCTCTGGCCTGATTCAGATCTGAAGAAGAAGACAAGGAGGAGGGATCCCCTACCGTGATCTCTGTGTCTCTGGCCTGATTCAGATCTGAAGAGGAACGATCCCCAAGCATGCAGACCTTCATCTTAGGGTGAGGAATGTGTGGAAGCTTGACAGAACCACTGAAATGCTTGTCCTTCTGAGGATCATAGTTCTTCAGACCAATCTGGAGCTCAACTGTCTCCACGAATTTGCGTTGTTTCTCCTTGGAGTCCCCAGTAATCTGGGTGATGGCTTCTCTCAACACATCACTCTGAAGCTTACTCATGGTTTCTACTCAGATACGTCTTGAGCAGGCGTTGAAGGGCTTGGGAGAGAAGGTGGTGTAGAGGGGCGTTTCCTCTCAGCTGAAAGAGACCTTTTCATTTTTTGTGAAAGACGGTGTAGGTGTCGTCCGTGAAACATTGGGAGACAGAAATCTCTCGCTGTCTTGTACCTGTTAGCAGACCTGTACCTCGAAACGAGGGTGTAGGTGTTGACCTGTTAGCAGACTTGTACCTCGAAGGCCTCCAAACTACAACATTATTTTTTTTCTGATAAACCAAGAGGCGGTCTTGTAGTCTCCTCAGTCGTGCCCTTCCGCACCACTCCCTCTGCTTCATAAACACTGATTATGGCTGGCGGTGCCAACGCTGCTCAGACAGGTTCTTCTGGGGCAGGAGTGACCGAAACAGATGCATCTCCACTGCCCGGGCTGAATACCAATCAGTGGCAAACACTTCTCCAAATGTTGGGCGGGTTAAAATCCGCAACGACCGATAAGATGACTGGTAAGCCTTGGATTATTGACACGGGAGCTTCGGATCACATGACTGGCACGATCGGGGATCTTCGTGACTTAAGGGCGATTGCTCAATGTCCCGTGGGATTGCCAGATGGGAGTAGCGCTATCGCCACTAAAGAGGGGACGGTTCTTCTTGACAGAAATTTCTGTTTGAAAAATGTTCTTTATGTGCCAGGGCTAACCTGCAATTTAATTTCTGTGTCGCAATTGACTGATCACTATAACTGTTTTGTCCAATTCACTAATGATCTGTGTGTTATACAGGACCGCACTTCGAAGATGCCGATTGGTGCGGGTGAACGACGCGATGGACTCTATTACTTCCGAGGGCTGCCATAGGTTCACGCAATAAAGGCCAATAGTGTGGTGTCTCTTGATCTATGGCACCAGCGACTGGGTCATCCATCTCTACAAGTAACAAAGTTAGTTCCCGAAGTAAGTTTTAGTGAAACGAAAAATCGCTTGAATAAAAATTGTGATGTCTGTCAGAGGGCAAAGCAAAGTAGAGATAAGTTTCCTGTTAGTGATCATAAAGCTTCGACTATTTTTGAACTTATTCACACTGATTTATGGGGACCTTATAGAACAACTTCTTCTTGTGGTGCTTCTTATTTTTTGACAATTGTTGATGATTTTTCCCGTGCTGTATGGATTTATTTACTTGTTGATAAGAAAGAGGTCTCCCATACTCTTCAAATGTTTTTCTCGATGGTTAAAAGACAATTTGATAAAGAGGTAAAAATTTTGAGGAGTGATAACGACACTGAATTCACTTGCCTGCGACAATATTTTCTTGATCATGGGATTGTTTTTCAAACGTCTTGTGTGGGAACACCTCAACAAAATGGGCGGGTTGAACGGAAACACCAACATATTTTGAACGTAGCTCGGGCGCTGCGTTTTCAGGGCTCTCTTCCTATTGAGTTTTGGGGAGAATGTGTGTTGACGGCTGGATACTTGATAAATAGGACTCCCTCTTTGGTCTTGAATGGGAAAACACCTTATAGTGTCTTATATGGCAGCACACCCACTTACGATCACTTGTGCATTTTGGGGTCCTTGTGTTATGCGCATGTGCAGACGGGGGATAAGTTTGCCAGTAGAAGTCGAAGGTGCGTCTTTGTTGGGTACCCTTATGGAAAAAAGGGGTGGCGTTTGTATGACTTGGAGAAACGAGATTTCTTTGTTTATCGTAATGTTGTATTCTCTGAAGGAGTTTTTCCCTTTGCAGATAATTTTAATTTAGACCACGATGGTCTGCCTAATATCGAGGCGGTTCACGAGGACTTTGAGGAGACATCTACGCCTGTTTTGAGGGGGGTGTCGAGGAGTTTGTACAGCCGGATGGGGCTGCTGGGCAGTCGGCATGTGCCGAGGAGTTTGTTCAGCCAAATAGGACTGCTGGGCAGTCGGCGTGTGCCGAGGATGGGGCAAATGCTGGTGCCGAGGCGTTTGTACAGTCGGATGAGGCTGCTGGGCAGCCGGTTTGTGCGAACCAGGAGGACAACCCGGACGCAAGTCAGGAAGATATGTTGGGCAGGGGTCAACGCAGAAGGCAAGCCTCGGTACGACTCCGTGATTATGTTACTCATACCATTCGAAAAATGAGTCCATCCGTACCACCTTCACCCGTACCACGGCATTCCTCAGGTACACCCTATCCTATAGCACATTATGTGAATTGTGATAATTTTTCTATGCGACATAGACATTTTCTTGCAGCCTTGACAGTAAATCGGGAACCTGTGTGCTATTCTGAGGCCGTGAAAGATAGCCGCTGGAGGGATGCCATGCGACGAGAAATTGAGGCTCTTGAGATTAATGAAACCTGGGTTGTAGCAGAATTGCCACCAGGAAAGAAAGCTCTAGGATGCAAGTGGGTATACAAGATCAAGTATAATTCTGATGGTACCATTGAGCGATTGAAGGCTCGGCTGGTTATTCTTGGGAATCATCAAATTGAAGGAATTGATTATACAGAGACATTTGCTCCAGTAGCTAAGATTGTTACAGTGAGGGTCTTTCTTGTCGTTGCGGCTGCCATGAATTGGGAAGTCCATCAGATGGATGTTCATAATGCATTTCTACATGGTGACCTTACGGAGGAGGTATACATGAAATTACCACTCGGTTTTCAGGTGGGGACTTCCGGGAAGGTGTGCAAGCTTAGGAAATCATTATATGGGCTGAAGCAGGCACCCCGATGCTGGTTCGCTAAACTGTCAACTGCTTTGAAGAATTATGGTTTTCAGCAATCTTATTCAGATTATTCTTTGTTTACTCTACAGAGAGGTGCGGTTCAGCTCAGTGTTCTTGTTTATATCGACGACCTTATCATCTTTGGGCGTAATCCGGTTGATATACAGAAATTCAAGGGTTACCTCAGTGCTTGTTTCCACATGAAAGATCTGGGTTCTTTAAAGTATTTCTTGGGGGTAGAAGTGGCACGCGGACCAGATGGGTTTGTATTTTGTCAACACAAATACGCGCTTGACATCATTTCGGAGGCCGGATTGCTAGGGGCAAGGCCCGCGACTGTGCCACTGGAACAGAATCACCGACTCGCCTTGTCTACGAGTCAAGAGGTCGCTGATCCCGAGCCTTATCGTCGCTTGGTGGGGCGGCTAATTTATTTGTGTTTTACTCGACCCGAATTATCTTATAGTGTTCATGTTTTATCTCAATTTATGCAACGTCTTCGGGCAGACCACTGGGAAGCTGCTTTGCGGGTGGTCCGGTACTTAAAAGGTAATCCGGGTCAAGGTATACATTTGAGTAGTAAGTGTGACATGCAGTTACATGGGTGGTGTGACGCTGACTGGGCCGGATGCCCATTGACTAGGCGGTCCCTCACTGGGTGGTTAGTGTTTCTTGGGAACTCGCCGGTATCTTGGAGGACGAAGAAGCAACATACAGTATCTCGTTCCTCCGCCGAGGCGGAATACCGGTCTATGGCTATGACTACATGTGAGTTGAAATGGCTAAAAGCTATTTTAGCTAGCCTCGGGATGCCCCATACACGTCCTATGTCTCTTCATTGTGATAGTCAGGCGACTCTCCATATATCTCAAAATCTCGTATTTCATGAACGGACAAAACACATTGAGGTCGATTGTCACTTTGTCCGTGATGACATTGTTTCCGGAAATATCAATCCCACCTTTGTCCCGTCCAATGCGCAACTCGCTGAGATTTTCACAAAAGCGTTGGGCAAACGACAATATGAGTATATACTTCGCAAGTTGGGCATACGGGATCTCCATACACCAACTTGAGGGGGGGTATTGAGAATATTCTCATGATTATGCTATTGAATATGGCATTGAGAATATTCTCATGATTATGCTCTCAATTATGCTATGATTATGCTATTGAATGTGGTCTTGATTATGTAATATTGTACTTTAGGATGATTGCTTTGTACAAGGAAGATAGCAGATTGTTAGGGTGATTAGGAGTTGCCTATATTGGCAGAATAGCTTGTATATAAACAACATAGATCAATGAAAAGGGTAGAGCATCATTCTCACTGTTATTTGTCAAAAAGCTCGATAGACTTGTAAAGGCTCATGGGAGACCCGGGTTTAATTCTGACAGAGATAGAAGCGGCACTGGGGGGAGTAATTTCTCACTTCTTGATGGTCTAGATGATAGTTTTAGTACATTTTCAGATGGGATGGATGGCAAGTTGAAGTATGCTGCCAACTATTTTGAATTTGATTCGGAAGTGATAAGCAGTGAAGACTATGCTTTCAGACCCGATGTTACATTTAGAAGAGGGATGACGTACGAACCTAAGGTAGAAATGATATACTCTCTAACTCGATAGCTTGCCTTTTGGTCTTTAGGTTTTTTATGCATCACACTTCATTCTTTGCTACAATATCTCCAATTGTGAAAAGTGGTTCACTTATTTTGTTTTCTGAAAATTTTCTTTACGTAAATTGCTAATATTGCCAGTTCAAATGATATTATGTATGGGTAAGTTAGGAAAAGCAACTTAAAATATTTGGTGCACCGTATTTTCATGTCGCAACTTCTGTGGTAATTTAAGGCTGTCATGGCTACATTATCTTGTGATTGGAAGATATCATGTGGTAAACCATGTTCTCATAGAAAATTAGTGAATAATTAACAGTTTTGCCTTAATGAGTTAGGAAAAAACAAGTAATAATCAATTACCTATTGGGTGGTTAAATGAACTTGATGTTTTATGGAAATCTAATGCATTTTGATATTGGTTTGTTGATATCTATCTTACAATTCAAAGAGGTTTTTGTCCTATATGGCAAGTGTTTGTCCTACGTGGTAATGTTATATCTTTGGCAGAACTTAAGTGGAAAATTTTACCCCCGATGCTTTCCTCACTCTCTCTAATTCTCAAATCTTCCTATGCGATTCCAATTCTTCATGCTCCAATAGCCAAAGGGAGAAGAAGGGTCTTTCTTCTTCTCGATTCCTTCTCTCCTCTCCCTCTATGTTCTCCTCCTTATCCTTTGCAACTTCTCCTCAAAAATATATATCAAAACCCTAGATCATTCAACCCAATCTCTCACTCGACTCCATCTTACTTGAATTTCTCTTTGCTCATCCTCCTCGAGGTTTGCTTCTTCTCTTCCTTCCTTCCTATCTCTTCTCTTCCACTCTCCCCATCTTCTGAGAACAAGAGCAGAGAAGAGTCAACACCTACACGAACACAAATAGAAAACAAGCATTTTCAACCCCATTTCAGCAAGCAAGGAACAAAGCGAACAACAAATGCTTGCCCTCACTCACTGACAAAAGCGTCTTTTATTTGAGAACTCTCTCATCACATAGGTCTCTCTGTCTCCTCCTCTCTGAAATAGAGGCGATTATGTCAGAAACCCTAAAACCCCTTTCGATCTCCATCTCCTCTGCGATCGATCATTTCTTTATTGGATTTCGGCAGCCATAGTGCTCGGAACTGGACTCAAAGAATGCATCCTTAGCGGTCTTCTCTCCGTCGACGGTCGTAAGGTTCGATCTATACTTACTTTCGTCTTCTCAATCAAGTTCCAATCAATCATCACTGTTGTTAGGTTTCCTGCATCCAATTGAATTGTTGGGTTAATTAATTGAAATCAATCTGATCTTCTTTAGATGTCTTGATTTCAGTTTCAAATTTGTTTTGATTGAGTTTTATTTGTCTGATGGATTGGATTCGAAGTCAGTCTTCTTTGAATCGCACCATGGGTACTTTAAGGAACTTTGGGTATTGTTTTGATTTGGCTGAATTGCTGATTGAGCTTGAATGTATGTTGAACACCATGGGTGGATTCATATTTGTTGAAAATTGTGTTTGATTTGTAGATCCACTGATTAGTATGGGTAAAATCAAGTTCATTTTAATATGTTGGATGAGAAATGGGTTATTATGTAAAGATCAGTGATGGGTTAAGGTGGATGTTTTGAGAGGAGGCTAGATCATCATTCCTAACATGTTATTAGTTTACATTGATGGATTATGGGAAATGAATTGTGAATTTGGATGGACTTCGTGCATTTTATTTCACTGAGGAGTCAATTGGGTGGTAAAGTCACACTGGGAGATTTGCCATCTGTTATGATGAAGCTGAAGGCTCTTGGTGAGATATTTACTGAGGTGGAGATTGCTAGCATCTTGGATGAGTCCACTCTTGATGCAACTGATGAGGTTGATTTCGAAGCTTTCCTCCGGGTGAGTCTATTCATCCCAGATGTAGCATGAATGTTGTTTTAGTTGTCATTCCATTTTTTTGTCAAAGTTAATTCATTGTAAGTGTTTTTTTAAATAATGAAATAAAAATCCAATTGCGATTATTCGACAATTCCGTGAAAGTGCAATGTACTCTGTAGTAGTGCCAACAGCACGGGTCTTACACTAGTTATGTACATATTGAGTTTAACAACACATCAAACAACACTTATGAGTTATAATCAGTGAATAATGATTATAATTAAGGGTGTGTTTGGTTGCATGAAATCATATGCTATGAGAATTTATGGGGGGACCCCTACATTTTAAGCTAAATTGATGTATCACTCCACATCCACCATTTGGTTTTGTGATCAATGGTGGGAATGAAAGTTCCATGAACATGGGAATCACATGCCTTGAGAGACTAAGGAGTAGGATTCCCATGTTCATGGGACTTCCATTCCTACCATTGATCACAAAATCAAATGATGGTCAAATGGTAGATGTGGAATGATATATCAATTTAGCCTAAAATGTAGGGATCCCCTCATGAATTCTCATGACGTAAGATTCCATGCAACCAAACGCACCCTAAGTGTATGTCCATCATTGTCTTTTTAGAGAGAAAACTAGGGTTGGCTGGTGTTCGCTTCATAAAGCTTATGGGGTTATGATACTGAGTTCAAACCCTATCAGCATCAAGCCATTGAAAATATTAAGAACAGGCTTACCCCCAATATTTAGCACGTGCCAACTAGCTTATGAAATTTGGGTGATGATACGGATACCATGGTACCAAGTTATTGTTTAAAAAAGCTTACACCTAATAATTTGTAGGTGCCAGCAAGGATAGTCGTTAAAGTTTATGGATAATGGTACCACATACCTCCAACACTGAGTTATGGGTCTCATTATTTTTTAACATTTGATGTTACTTTTTTAAAGATCCATTTAAAGCAAACTTACATGACTACATCACCCTAAAAGGGGTTTCAGACAATCATCAATTTCCTCGATAGGACACATCCTGTTCTTGAACATTTTCAATCTAAATAGTGAAATTTTGGGATCGTTCACGGGAAACCTTTGTGTTGATAATGATTACTACCACAGAGGATTTTACATTAGGTGTATGATTGCACATGAGCTTTATCATCTCCTTCTTGCTTTTTTTTGTTTTTGCAAGGTGAACTTATGGTTGACCTTTCTTAATAAGGTTGAACAACAAGCAAGTTGTTAGCTAGAATTGCTAGGGGTAATCATGTAACTTAGTTACATGAGTTTGTATTCATTTCATGTGCTGTATCAGGCTTCTATAGCATCTGCAATGTAATGACATTTCATTGGTCATTTTGTGCAGTAAATGTTCTTATTGTTTGTTAGTTTTTTAATGAATTTTACCTGGGTTTAAGCTATGAAAACCTGCCAGCTGGAAAATATGTTTAAGACTCGCATCACTACGTTGATGAAAAGATGCACAAGAAATTATGCTAAGACATAAAAAAGAGATAACACTACCAGATGTAGGACATAGTGGCAGGCTTGGTTGCATAAGCCTTTCTTTGTTGGTATTTGTGGGTGGGTAGGTGTGCGTGCGTGTATTTCATGTGTGGTTCCAATCTTTTACTTTAATGTCCAGAATGTTCACCATTTCATGATTTTAATTTTATTCCCTACATTGCTCTTATTTGTTCTCAATCGAGTTAATTTTCAAAGATTAATCTTTTTTTTTTCACTTGCAATCAGGATCTGGATCTTACCTAGCCAGGAGTGCGCAAACCTTTCAAAAGATACGAGTTTGAAGTAACAACAGAGGAGGTTTTAAGCAAAGCTGATTTTCGGGTTACTTCTTATCTATTTAACAACTTCAGATGGCTTGTAAATATCATTGCACTTCCAACAGGATTTGAAATTTCGTTCTAGGCAAAAATTGGCACGTGCGGCCTAAATTTATGATTGAAGAATCCATTTGTAAGACTTGATCCATCATGTTTGTCAACTCATTTTGTTGTTCGGCCACTCAATCAGTCAGATGCTCATATCTCCTTTAGGCAAGGGTAGAAGCATGTACCAAATATGCTTTCAGTTTAACTCCAAAAGTTTGAACTATATTTAAACGAGCTAGCTAACCTATTGATTGATGTCAAAATTCGACATTAATGTCATTGCATGATTTTCGAATATTTATCTTTTTTGTTTATTTTTTTCCTTCAACCTACAATACATTTCAATAATGCATAGTGGAAGTAGGGGTTGTCTACTTCTTCACTTGGATTAGAAAACAATATTTGAATTTCAATTTAAAGAATAAAAAAAAAAACAAAATAATTATAGTGAGATGTTGAGAGATGATATGATTCCAAAACAAAATAATAACTTGTAACAAAAATGAATATAGAGAAATTTCAAAGGTATGAGAATCACCCCATTCCAACATAATGATTGTAGAATGTAATTTCAATTTCTCCAAAAATACTCAAATCACATGGTTTTTCAACCTACATGACTTGAATTGTGGGATTAAAAAAGTAAGTTTTTTCATTTTCCTCAAACTTAAACCAAATCCATTGTTTTATTTCTAAAACATCTTTGAATTTTGATTATGTTTTTCATCAGAAAAATCCTAAAAGAGATGGAAATAATTTATTATTTCGAATCAAAATCAATATCCATTTAATAAATGAAGCATTCTTTCGAAGTACTTCTTACAGTTCATTGTTCTACTTTACTTTCTAAAGGAAACACAATGTCATGACCCGATCCACAGAGTACTATATTGTTCGGTTTGGGCCCAAGGCCCGCACGACTTTAAAACGCATAGTATTTTGTAGATCAAATCTCGTACATATATAGTACGTCACCTTCCCGCACCCAGGCGATGTAGGACTATGATCTCTCATTTCTAGCTTGCCAACCCTCTTGGGATCCATGGGCTTCTCCCTCACCCTTCCCCTCAGGTCCGCTCACACAAGGGTATCACAGTCCACCCCTTCTTGGGAGCCCAACGTCCTCGTTGGCACACTTCCAGCTAAATCAGGCTCTGATACCATTCTGTCACGCCCCAGATTTTGAGAAAATGAAATCCTAATATCCACGCAGGATTATCCGTTTTCTCAAAATTCAGGACGTGAAAATTCAATAACATTAGAAACATTTAGCAGCAACAACTAAAACATAGTTTGGAAAATTTAAAACAAACTAAAAATAGTCTAACCATGAACTCTTTGACGAGATTCGCCCTACTTAAGAAACTCCAGTAGCGCTGTCCAAAAATCTTTAAACCTGAAAATCTAATCGACTACATTTCCAAAGGAATGTACCCAAGAAGCAAAAACTCACTTGGGTCATCAATTAAGCTGGTATGAGTAATCTTCATCCCAAAATCAACACATCAGCAAGTGATAACATAAAATTAAACACAAACAATGAACAACCACACAAATAGGTAGTTCCTCAATGATGGAAATGTGTCGTGTAAGAAAATCACAGTTCAAAGAATTTAGTTCCTCAACGAGGCAATCATACTATAGATATTGACTATGGCAAGTCTGACCAGCAGAAACATTAGTGCACTTGCCATCCTGCATGAAAAGGGTTAGAAACAATATGAATATGACTTCTAAAATAGTTGGTATTTTATCATTTAAAACAATAATGACCATAAATTATTTGACTTGATTATATTATTCATTTTTAACGAATTGATCACTTAGACGATACCACATTCGCACCATCTTTGTGCCGAACATACATGTCTGTATGCCTCTCTCATATAAAGGATGATTTCTCCGCCATCCATGCCTAAGTAGGGACACATCACATACAGACATGCAACACTAGATACTCCAAACTATATGAGTAACAAAAAGCTACCCTTGGGCTATCAATGCGCATAAGTCATGTCACATTTTTTACGGAAAAATATCAAGCTTATTTAGGCATATCAAAATCACACCCTTTTCCGCAAGACCCAACCTGAAGGTAATTTAGTTTCTCTATAAGAAAATAAGTGCCCTACTCCGCAAGAATCAACCCGAAGGTAATTTAGTTTATCTATAGGAGAGGGATAACATAAATAAAGAAATGTGATAGTTCTAAGTAATACAATTCTAGGTGATTAAATTTTCAGGAATCAAAATTTACCAGTATCATTTTTTTTTATTATTTCAAAATTCCTTCACAAATGACATTTTGTCATTCATAAGTAAATCCACTCATTCTTTTGGGAAGCATATCATTTGACACATTTTCAAGTCATAAACAATTTAGCCAAAATATCATCCAATTATTTTGGAGAACAACCTAGCATTTTTCAAAACAAATTCTTAGAACATTAGTTGAAAATGATAGTATATTGAGAAATGTCATTTTAGAAAAAAAAAAAAAAAACCTACAAATCAAAATAGTAAAGTTCAAACGTTTGTGACACAAAATACCACAAATAAGACAACTTCATTCTCAAACATGCCTAAAATCACATAACAGATTACCTGAAATGAAATCCATCATTTCCATACAAGCCTCATAAATCAAAGGCGTAAAATTCATATATTTATTACATTAACCATCACAAACAAATCCAAAAACCAAACCCTTAACTCTTCTACTGAACCTCAATCACGCATAGACATAATTAAAGAAACTAAACTCTATGAATCCATAAGGCCTAGACTACCTATAAACACCTCTGACAAGAACTCGACACCACCACTTTCAGAGTAGCAAGAATGACAATTGTATTAGTAGCTGACTTCATAAATGATTAAACTATATAACATAAAATGAACCCTATCTGCTCCCTCTTTTCTTTTACATCTGATGCATTTTCTTTTACATCAAATGCAACCCAAGACAATCCCTAACAACCACGTTTCAGTTTCAAATCTGTCAGGTAAATAACCCCACCTACAATACCGAAATGAACATGTTGTCCTAGCTGGATAGCTTGACTAGTCTTCACTCAAATGTACACAACTCTCACATTAGAACTCCAAATTGGATATTGTTTGGGGCTATAGAAAGTAGATACAAAAAGGTTTCCAAGTATATAAGGCATACCCCATGATTATGCTTGGAACAATATAGATTTTACAAAGAAAATAGGTCATCGGTCACCCTTCGGCAGATTTACCTATTGTCACTAAAATGAGTATATCTTCCTGTACAAAACTCAGATTGTCATACTGTGAAATCCTTTAGAAACTAGATTCAAAGAGGAAAATTTTGGTATCATTAGTATTTGGTATATTGTATTTTTTGAAATTCACTTAACACTCCTACCTTCCAAGTCTCGGGACGAGATTCCATTTAAGGTGTATATAATGTAACACCCGTAAAATTTCCTACGGCTAAAGTATTTAATTTCATATTTTTTTTTTACTATTAATAACAATAGAGTTAAATATATGTGAATTTAATTTTCAAATTTTAGGTTTTTATTTTTCTGAGTTTAAGGGTGGGTGCTTTTAGAATTTCAGTGGAGGCGAATAACCACCCACCTTTTAAAAGAAAACCATTTTTTTTCTTTCTTCTTCTTCTTCCTGCGCCTCTTCCTCCTTTTCTTTCTCTCACTGTTCGGTTGGATATGGGACAAAGGCAGGCGAAGATTCGGCGACAAGATCGATTGTGACTAAGCGTCGCAGCAACTATCACCAGCCAAGCTTCCTTCTTTATCCTCCTTTCTCATTCCTTTCACTTCCCTCCTTCCCATTTCATTTTGGTCCCAGAAAACAGATCGCTGGCGAGAGATGGAAAACGGCGGTGTTGCAGGCGATAGTTTTGGCTATTATGAGAGATGGATGTAGGTGATGGACGGTAACGATGGTGTGTATGCCATAAGAATCAAATCTCTGAGTTCATCTTCATATCCTCTTCAAATTGTTCTTAGTTGAAATGGTTTGTGTTGCTGTTGTTGCTCCATTGTTTTTTTTGTTTACTTTGATGGGTTTTGTTTTCTTTTGGATTTAATGGAATGGCGGAAAAAAAGGGGGGAAAGATGTAGGGATGAAGGAAGAAGAGATAAGAGAACATAGTGTTCTCCTTTTCATATACCCACCCACATGAAGCCCAAGAGATAGTAAAAAGATAATGAGAATGAGATAAAAAAAAACGAGAAAAGAAAAGAAGTTAAGAAAGAAAGAGAGAATCTCATTCTTTGATCCATAACATACAGTAAAATAAAATGAAGAAGAGTGAGGTGAGGGGAGAAAGAAGAAGAGAGAAAGGTGAGTGGAAAATAAAAAATAAAAAAATAATAATGGGAGAGAAGAAAACTCGATGGCAGTACCCACCCATGAATTTCACTAATTCGGGTTCGGGTTGTCGTGTGCAGTTTTTTTCGAGTTTCGATTGGGTTTTTGTGTAGGTATAGTGTCATGCAATATACCAAAATTTTCCTCTTTGAATCTAGTTTCTAAAGGATTTCACGGTATGACAATATGAGTTTTGTACAGGAAGATATACTCATTTTAGTGACAATAGGTACATCTGTCGAAGGCTGACCGATGACCTATTTTCTTTGTAAAATTTGTTATTGTTCCAAGCATAATCATGGGGTATGCCTTATATAGTTGGAAACCTTTTTGTATCTACTTTCTATAGTCCCAAACGGTATCCAATATGGAGTTCTAATGTGAGAGTTATGTACATTTGAGTGATGATCGGTCAAGCTATTCAGTTAGGACAACATGTTCATTTCGGTATTGTCGGTGGGGTTATTTACTTGATTGATTTGGTACTGAAACGTGATTGTTAGGGACTGTTTTGGGTTGCATTTGATGTAAAAGAAAATATGGATCAGAGAGGGTCCATTTTATGTTATATAGTTTAATCATTAGTAATACAATTGTCATTCTTGCTACTCTGAAAGTGATGGTGTTGAGTTCTTGTCAGATGTGCTTATAGGTAGTCTAGGCCTTATGGGTTCATGGAGTTTAGTTTCCTTATTTATATTTAATAATGTATAGGCGTGATTGAGGTTCAGTAGAAGAGTTAAGGATGTAGATTTTGGGTTTGTGTCTTTGAGATGGTTAATGTAAGAAATGTGTGAATTTTACGCCTTTAATTTATGAGGCTTGTATGGAAATGACAGGTTTCATTTCAAGTAATCTGTTATGTGATTTTAGGCATGTTTGAGAATGAGGTTGTCTTATTTGTGGTATTTTGTATCGCAAACGTTTGAACTTTACTATTTTGATATGTTTCATTTGTGGGTTTTTTTTTTCTTTTTCTAACATGACTTTTCTCAATTAACTACCATTTTCAACTAATGTTCTGTTTGTTTTGAAAAATGCTAGGTTGTTCACCAAAATAATTGAATGATATTTTGGCTAAATTGTTTATGACTTGAAAATGTGTCAAATGCTATACTTCCCCAAAAGAATAATGGGTGGATTTACTTATGAATGACAAAATGTCATTTGTGAAGGAATTTTGAAATATAAAAAATAAATGATACTGGTAAATTTTGATTCCTGAAAATTTAATCACCTGAATTGTATTACTTAGAACTACCACATCTCTTTGTTTTAAAATTTTCAAACTATGTTTTAGTTGTTGCTGTTAAATGTTTCTAATGTTATTGAATTTTCATATTCCGAGTTTTGGGGAAACAGATAATCCTGCGTGGATATTAGGATTTCGTTTTCTCAAAAATCGGGGCGGGACACACAATCTAACTATTATTATATCTTCATGGGGATCAATCTCTCCCCCTTGAGAGGAGAGATTAGCTCTCTCCATGAACAGTGATAATAAACTAAAAGTTAAAGGAGAAAGAGAAACAATTGAGAAAGAGAAACAAAAATAGAACTTACTTCAAATAAAATGTTGGAAAGTAGTACATGCACTTCTCTACCAAGCAAAAATCTAAAGCCAAGAACTAAAATAAAAAAAAAAAAACTCTCTAACACTATCTTTTATGAACTCCTTGTATGAGGTTTTTATAGGTAAAAAGGGTTTGAGTGAAATAAGGAAACGTGATTGAGTGAAACAATGAAACATAGTTGAGTGAAATAAGAAAACATGGTTGAGTGAAACAAGGAAATATGTTGGAGTTGAGTAAGAAAATGTCTTGTAGAGATTTTTTTATGATAAAGTTGGTCATGTGAACATCCAAATATTCATGTTGATTTCCTTGAGATCCGTAGTTGTTGATGTTTTGTGGGCTTGATTTCATGGGTCTTGGGATTAAAATTCTTTAGTCCTTATGAATGCATTTGAACTCCTATTAAATTTAGCCTTATTGTGTCACTTTATGCATGATTTGAGATTTGTGTTTGAATTTCTACAAAATACACAAAATACACGTAATGAGATATTTTTATTGAATAATTGAACATAACAATTGTATATTAAGGGGTATAAAAATCAATGTTTTGGGTGCTTATCACCTATACTTATTATCATTATGTATAATTAATCCAATATCTGATATTAAGTATTACTTTCTCAATCTTCCTAGCCCAAATAGTTGATTGTTAAATTCATCTACAAGAGGAATTATATGTCACTACATGATGGTGGTTGTTTATATCGTACTATTTGTTCTATTCACCACCAATGTAACAAAGACACTCTATTTTAACAAAAAAAAAATGTCGACACGTATTGTATTGGATACTCATGTCGACACTCCCGGATACAGGATACCCCATCGGACACCCTATGCATAGTTTGTCAACTTTTTCACGTATCTTTGAAAAGTTTCGAGCATATTAAGACAAGTTAATAATACATGAATGACAATATTGACCAATAGTGAATAAATGAGTAAAAGCTCAAAACTTATTGCTAAAAAGTAAATAATACTAATATTCAAGCGCGTCCCCTAGTGTATCCCATATCCGTGTCAGATACCGATACATGTATCCGTATTGTCGTTGTTACATAGTTCACCGCAAATAGCGTTAAAAAAGAAAAAGAATAAGAGAATAAGAAAATTTCTCTTGCATCAATCGAATCTTTAGGAATTGTTGGCTTAAGCTTCTGCAGGGGAAAAATTTGTCAAACACTAAAATTCAACTCTCTATTTATAAAAATTAAATGTCTTATATATATATATATATACTTTAGACCCAGTTAATTTGCTGATTCTGTATATGCCCCAGTTGATCTAAAGTCGAACTTTAGGTCATGTGAACAATATTCCAAACCTTATTATCTCTAATTGACTCATCTTCTCTTTCTCCTCCCTCGTTTCCTCTCTGAGAACCCTAGTCACTGTCTCAAAATCTTCATGTTCATATAGTTTTTTCTTAATGCCCAAATAATTTAGGTTGATTGTTATGATCTGATTATTTCAGATTTGCCCTTTTTTGATCATTTAAGCTACTGGTTTCATGCAGAATGTGAGATTCCTTGCCAACTTTATCACGGAAGCTGGAATTATCATCAAAAGGAGTCAGGTGAATGCAAGTTTAGATTTTTACTGACCTAGTAACTGTTAATATCAATTCTACAGTTTTTTCTTTTGGGTAACTTATGCTTGCACATTCAATGGCATTCAAACGTATCAAGACCATCGTTGGGTCCGGGACAAATTATGCGCCTCGTAATTTTATATAATTCTACAGCATATCCATGAAATCTGGGAATCCACTGTATCCATCTTTCTCAATGTACCTCCTTCCCTTCTTATTTTCCTTTCTTACTCTTTCTCTTCCCTTGGGCAGCATTATTATCACTCTCTGTCTTGAACTGGTCTTCTCTCTTATTTCTGTTACCTCTCTACCAGTCTGGGAAAGCTGAAACAGTGAAACCCCTTCTCCTGGTCTCTCATTCTCTGTAGCTCTCTCACTCCTTGGACCCTTTCGTTTCACTTTGACCATTTCTTTCTGTTTTCTCATTCCTGTTATTAGTTGCGTCTTGCAGGCACATTCACAGCCACTAACAAACAACATTATCTTATTACATGCTGCCAACTTCTTTCTTGTCACATCATCTGTAGACTTCTCGATGCTTTAACATGATAATTTTATCAACACTGCCCCCTCCCTTTGTTTGTTTCCAAAGGTTGAATTTTCAAAAGAGCGCCGTTGCAAATGAAATTTGTTTATTAATTGTTCGAATTTTATTCAGCTCACATGCAGTGTAATCCATGCGGCATAGAATCAAATGAAATTGGTGACACAAACTTTTGGGACAAACAACCATTTATACTATATTTACTAAGGTTTCACCGTAGTCGGCATTTAGAAAATGAAATGCTTGATTAGCTTAACCTAGCTTTTGAACCAAACATACGCTAATGGACTCCCATGAGTTCGTTTTTGTGTGATCAAATGTGCTATATCTCCTGATCATCATAGGTTAGGGAGGTTGGGTTGTTGAGATTTACTGTAGGAAAAAATGTTGATAGACTTTTCTCTGATATTTTTTGTTTTTCAATCTGCAGACTCGCATCAGTGCCAAGGCCCAGAGAAAAGTTGCAAGGGAGATCAAGACAGCTCGGGCCTTTGGTCTAATGCCATTCACTAAGATGGGCCAAGACCATTTGTTTATGGTAAAACAAGGGACAGGGAAGAAGAAAATGAGGAAGATGAGTACTAGGATCCAATCAGTCCTGAGGACCTTATATGACCATTGGATCATGTGCGGTTTTGTTGGCTCACCTTTTCCAGTTAAGTTGCTCTTGGAAGAAGTCTTACCATCTCACTAGTGTGTTCTGTTCTGCACCACCTAGAAATACGTATGCTGCCAAGATTTATTATGAGTATTGTAGGATATTAAGGTTAATCTTGTGTTTGTAAATTAACACATTGGTGAAATAATGTATCATGGAGATGTTGATGGTTGAAAAATGAAATTGAAACTGCTTGTATGTTATGATGGGGTTGAGGTCATATTTCATGCCCCCGCGCAATGTTCCATGAAAATACCCCCCGAGCCAAGTTCCATGAGAAGAACATGTTCGAGGTCAATAACACAGTAGTGTGGAGATTGTAATGTTTGAAGTAAGAAACTCCTCCTGTTATAAACGGCAAGAGTTTCTAAAGTACATTTAAAGAAAATATTTGCTAGATGCACACTCTTCATGATTCAAATTTTGGCAGTCATCTAACAAAGTGACAAAGTTCATTGCCATGGGTTACAGGTGATCTGCAACAAGTTTGAATTTTCATGCTTCCGTTGTTGGTATATTTACTGTGTCGTGATAAGCAACATCTCTCAAAAAAACAATCAACCATAATCATTAACTTGGAATGAGACTAACTACCAAATGCATTGTTTTGTTTTGTAAATGTGTGGTGTAATGAACTGATAGCATTCGGTAAAAAAAAATAAGGCAATGCAGGTCAGACCCTCAAAATTACTAATTACGACTCTACAAACAAAACAAGGTTAATAAGTTTGGGTTTGGGGTCCCTAAACTCATGTGAGCTACAAATGGAGATAAAAAAGCTCTCGGAACCAAACCTCTTCCTTCTCTTCTCGAGAAAAGCTTCTCCCCTACTCGATCGACATCTCATTCAACCCAAATCCATTGATTTGGAATGCAAACGTTTTCCTAGTTTCAACTTATTGAACACATTTCATCTTCCACCGTCATAATATAATGATTTGAACCCTAAGGTGCTAATTTCGAGTCGACCGAGCTGTTTTTTTTTTGTTGGGGGCGGGGCGGGCTCGCATGAAAGAGTTTGGTTACACAAACATCATTACCACAATCATGTCAAGTTGAAGCTAGGTTTTGATCTTTGAATCTTCCTCCCTTGGCCTTCAAGACACCATCTTCCCTGGCCGGCCCGCCCAGCCCATTTTCTCTTGATATATTATATTACTCCCCTCTCTCCTCCCTTGATATCTCCTATCTCTTAGCTTGGGTCGACACACACACAGCTTTAACTTTCCTTCTCATTTCACTTCTCACTCTCTTTCAATTTGCTCACTCTTGGCCACGACGCGTCGTGCTCTTGCTTCATTCACACTTTAGAGCTTCTAGCTCTCTCTCACCAACGACAGGTAAGAAAAATCAAGAAATGTCATCTGTTTCAACTAACAAGGGAGGGATAGGGATCACGTTTTTCTAAATTCTCTCCTTCAGCCTACTCTACTCTACTCTACTCTCTCTCTCTCTCTCTCTCTCTCTCTCTCTAATGACAAGGCAAATGGTTAAAGAGTGTGAAATGAGAGGTTGTTGTCACATTGGATTAGATTTATTAAGAGCAGGAGGAACACTCCCTTATCAATTAGGAGAAGGGCTGAGTTAGGAAACATGGACGGACAATCCTGGGGGGGTCGCCCACTTGCCGTGTCCTTGTATTAGACACCTACCTGCCTATACAGTTGTCATCATGCATGTGTCACGGGCTTTCTTTTCAGAAGTGTTTTTCGTGCGGTACCAGCAAACTTTGCTCCGACTTATCAAAGAAAGCTAATCAGTCTTGCCCACAAAAGACTTACTTAGACTTTGAAAAACTAAGCAAGCTAAGAATACACAAAAGAGTTTAAGAGAACTAGAACTTGTATTGCTTGAATTCTCTGAGGTGATTACAACAAATGAGGCCTTAAGCCTATTTATACAACTCCACCTCATCAATGGACGGTGGTGATCAATTTGATCTAACGGTCTACAATGAACTTTTACACACTCCCTTAGAAATATCTAAGGACTAGAATCCTATGGAACTCTATGGAATTTTATGGGAGGTTCTAGAGAACTCTCTCTAGAACAATGTGAAATACTCTACATTATTTACACTTGCCAACCTCACTTAGCTAGGCAAGGAGATAGTTGTGACATTCTCCTCCACCTAATCAGGCGACGTCCTCGTTGCCTTCAAATCCTCGTACGCTTTGATTTTCTCCTTGAATTGCCACAAATGTTGGATTGGCTCCCAGCTAGCTTCACTTTCTGGCAATCATTTCCACTTGACGAGTAGCTCATGTGTGTAAGGTTGGTTGGAATGACGCACCACACAATCTGACAAGATAGTCTTTGGTTCCTTGTCATGTTGAATCCTCATGCCCATTGGTGCTCTTTGTGAAACTCCTCTGTTTGGATCATCCTGATCTTCCTTATACGGTTTCAGTAGGCTCACATGGAAGACTGGATGAAACTTGATCCTCGACGACAACTCAACATTGTAGGCTTGCTTTCCCACTTTCTTGACTATGGGGAAAGGACCTTCATATCTCCTGATAAGGCCACGATGCAGTCCAGAAAGTCTGGCATGAGCATGCATCTTGACAAGCACAAGGTCTCCAACCTGGAACTCTCGAGGTCGTCTCTTCTTGTCGGCCCACTTCTTCATCCTCTTGGATGCCTTTTTCAGGTAAGTTCGAGCCTCATCAGCTTGATCATTCCATCATTTGGCAAACTTATAGGCTGATGGACTCACTCCAGTGTAGTCAGTGGCAATAGAACTCGGGGTCATAGGTTGTTGTCCCATGACAATCTCAAATGGGCTATGACCCGTCGCTTCACTCTTCTGCAAGTTGAAAGAGAATTTGGCAACATCTAGCAACTTAGCCCAATCTCGCTGGTTGGCACTCACATAGTGTCTAAGATATAACTCCAGCAAGGCATTCATCCTTTCCGTTTGACCATCCGTTTGGGGATGAAAGCTAGTAGAGAAATTAAGGTCGGTACCCAACAACTTGAACAACTCAGTCCAAAATTTCCCCCTGAACCGAGTATCCCGATCACTGATGATAGATTTGGGCACACCCCAATATTTCACCACATGTTTGAGGAATAAATGTGCGGCTTGCTTGGCTGTGCACTCCTTGGGTGTGGGAATGAAGGTGGCATACTTCGAAAATCTGTCCACGACCACAAGTATCCAATTGCAACCCTCCGATGCGGGCAACCCAACTATGAAATCTAAGGAAACACTCTCCCAAGGTCTCTCTGGGATGGGGAGAGGTTCAAGTAACCCGGCAGGTGACTGTTGCTCCACTTTGTCTTGTTGGCATACAAGACAAGTCTTCACATATGCTTCAATATCATCCCTCATATGTGGCCAATAATAAGAATCTTCCACAAGAGCAAGAGTCCGATGTATACCTAGATGTCCCGCCCACTTGCTATCATGGCATTTTTTCAAGACTTCCTTCCTTAGGTTGTCATGAGGTGGAACATAGATTCGCCTTCCCTTAGAGTATATCAAGCCGTTCTCCACCCAAAACCGTCTTGTCTTCCCATATTTGACAAGAGCTATGATGGTTTGAGCCGTGGAATTATGTGTCAATCTTTCATTTATGTGTCCCTTCAAGTTGCTTTGAGGTTGACTTATGTTAGCAAACTTTCCTTTTCTACTCAAAGCATCCACAACAAGATTAGCTTTGCCAAGCTTGTACTCCAAAGTGTGATCGAACTCTGCCAAGAAATCTTGCCACCTAGCTTGTTTTGGTGTGAGCTTCTTCTGTGTCTGGAAGTAGCTAGTGGCAACATTGTCGGTCTTGACCACAAATTTGCTCCCAAGCAAGTAATGTCGCCATGTTAGCAGACAATGCACAACCGTAGACATTTCCTTCTCTTGTACTGTGTACCGCCTCTCAGTATCATTGAGCTTCCTACTTTCAAAGGCAATAGGATGCCCTTCTTGCATCAATACCCCACCAATAGCAAAGTCGAAAGCATCCGTATGTACTTCAAAAGACATAGAATGGTTGGAAAGTGCCAACACCGGTTCTTCCTCAATTGCCTTCTTCAATCCTTCGAAAGCTTGTTGGCATTTTGAACTCCAATCCCAACTTCGTCCCTTCTTGAGCAAGTCCGTCAATGGAGCGGCTATGGAAGAGTAGCCTTTGATGAACCTTCTATAATAGTTCATCAAGCCAAGGAAAGATCTTAACTCGGTGACTTTGGTCGGTGGTTCCCATTCTTGGATGGTTTGTACCTTGGACTTGTCCATACGAAGCTTGCCCTTGCCAATGATATGACCCAAGAATGTCACATCCTCTTGGGCAAATGAGCACTTCTCCTTTTTGACATAGAGCTCGTTCTCCTTCAAGGTTTGGAACACTTGCCTCAAGTGATCCACATGTTCCTCCAATGTCTTACTATAAATCACAATGTCATCAAGGTACACAACTACGAACCGATCAAGGTAAGGAGCTAGTACCTTATTCATTAGAGTGCAAAATGTGGCCGGCGCATTAGTTAAACCAAATGGCATGACTAAGAACTCGTAAGACCCGTACCTTGTAACACATGCCGTCTTTGGTTCATCTCCTTCGGCTATGCGGACTTGATAGTATCCCGAGCGCAAGTCAAGCTTGGTAAAGTACATTGCATCACCAAGTTGATCAAAGAGATCCGCAATAAGTGGAATTGAGTACTTGTTCTTGATAGTGACATTGTTGAGTGCCCGATAGTCAATACAAAGCCGTAGGGATCCATCATGTTTATTTTGAAATAAGACCGGCGCACCATATGGAGCTTTGGAGGGTCGGATATAACCAGTATCTAGTAAATCCTTCAATTGTCTTCTTAACTCCTCGAGCTCAGGAAGTGCCATACGATAAGGAGCAAATGCGGGTGGCTTTGCTCCAACTTCTAACTCAATAGCATGATCCACCTCTCTCCTTGGTGGAAGCTTCTTAGGCAACTCGGCAGGCATAACATCCTTGTACTCCTTGAGAACATCTTGGACGGCCTTAGGTACATTCACCTCTCCATCCATGGGACCTTCGTCTTCCTTGAGGGTAGTCAAGTAAGTAGGCTCATTCCTCTTTACTCCTTTAGAAAGTTGGAGAGCGGACACCATTCTCTCCTTATCTCCCGTACCACGGGCACAACACAAGGTTGTCCCTTCTCCATGATGCACATGGTGTTGGCATATGGGACCAGGAAAGCCTTCACCATGTCCAAGAAATATATACCCAAATAGAACTTGTGATCATCAATTGGAGCAATAGTTATGTCGACTTTACCTTGCCATTGTCCAAGCCGAATATCGGTGCCACGAGCTATTCATTCAATTGGGAGACTTTTAGCATTGACTCCCTTGATATATCCTTTCTCCTTCGTATATGATAGGCCAATTTCTTCAGCAAGGTCTTTGGCCATGTAGACTGTGTCGGCTCCGGTATCCACTATGGCTTTCAAAGTCTTGTCCCCGATCTCGGTCTCCACGTACATCCTTCCACGTGGTTGTTCTTCGACCTTAGCTTGAATGACACTTAAAAGATTCATTGAGGCGATCTTCCTTTCCTCCTTTGCTTCTTCCTCCATGACAAACGCGACAAGTTTCCCCCGGTTGGGACACTCAAATGCCCGATGGGGTCCACTACATAAGAAGCAAGATATCTTCTTGGGCGATCCATCTTTTTTCTCTTTCCTCTTGTCTTTAGAGTACTTGTGTTCCTTGGAGGACTTCTCTTTGTGTCCCCCACCTTTGCCATCATTACTCGGCCTTTTCCCTTGCCCCTTGGATGAGTCATTTCTCTTGAACTCAATCAAGGATTCGGCTGCAGCCATAGCCGTTGCAAGGTCTTGCACACCTCGCCTCTTCAATTCCAACTTGGCCCAACCCGTTAGGCCATCAAGGAAGCTAAACAAAACATCATTTTCTCCCATTTCAGGAATTTCCAAGAGCAACTCCGAGAACTCCTTCACATACTCCCTTATGTGGCCTTCCTTATGTTGAAGGCGATGAAGCTTGGCCTTAGCTTCGTTTTCGGCATCCTCCGGGTAGAATTGTCTCTTGAGTTCCTTCGTGAATTCTTCTTAAGTGTCGATGGTGCACAATCCTTTCTTGACATCATCGGACCTTCTGCGCCACCAAACTGTAGCAACATCATTTAAATATAAGGAGACACTACGTATCTTTGATGCTTCATCTATTATGCCAACCGCATCAAAGTAGCGCTCCATGTTCCACAAGAAGTTGTCGATCTCCCTTGTACTCCTTGCCCCACCAATGTGGAATGCTCCATGTTCCACACTGAGTTGAGTTTATAGCTTCTCAACTCTTTCCCTGTAAGCATACATCTCCGCATCTTTGACAACAATTTGGGCTTCCAGGGACTCGATCTTCTTGGACACCATGTCCACTACTGCGTTCAAGGCTCCTTGCATATCTTCCCGGAGCTCTTGGTCCTCCCCATTGGACGCTTGCCCCTTGATCCAATGGTCCATGTCTTCGACTTTCTCCCTCAAGTCGGACATGGTGGCACACAACTTAGCCAACCTTTCATCCATCGCAACGATCATGTCCTTGCAGACTTTCCCACCTTTGTCGTTGTTGCCAATTGCTGGGTTGTTGACCTCTGATGACATTATCTTGTGTACGATGATTTCACCAACCTTGCCAAACTTTGCTCTGATACCAACTGTCACGGACTTTCTTTTCACAAGTACTTCACGTGCGGGACTAGCAAACTTTGCCCCGACTTATCAAAGAAAGCTAGTCAGCCTTGCCCACAAAAGACTCACTTAGATTTTGGAAAACTAAGCAAGCTAAGAACACACAAGAGAGCTTAAGTGAACTAGAACTTGTATTGCTTGAATTCTCTGAGGTGATTACAACAAATGAGGCCTTAGCCTATTTATACAACTCCACCTCCTCAATGGACGGTGGTGATCAATTTGATCTAACGATCTATAATGAACTTCTAAACACTTCCTTAGAAATATCTAAGGACTAGAATCCTATGAAACTCTATGGGAGATTCTAGAGAACTCTCTCTAGAACAATGTAGAATACTCTGCATTATTTACACTTACCAATCTCACTTGAGTAGGAGATAGTTGTGACACATGGCATGCCTATTGTGTTACACTAATTATAGTCGTTAAACACGGCTTCTCTGTTAGTTGTTGCTACAACTTCCTACTTTTGGTCAACACTCTCTCTCCTCATTTTTGCTCCATCATTAGACCCTCATTTTGAAGATTCATTCTCCTTTGCTTTTGTTGCCACAAATTGTTTATATTATGTGTATGAATCACTCCCACTTTTATTTAATTTTTCAACTATGCCCAGGGTTTATCATGACAAATAACCAAAAAAGTCCACTAAAACCAACTTCTGTTCCAGAAAACCTTACAACACAAGCACCTGATGATTAAAGTTTAAATTCCACATCTAATGTTCCCATTGTTCAACCGCCTGTATCACTTGCCCCTACTACTGCTGTTCTTCCAACAACGCCACTTGTTCAACCTGTCATTCCACCACTTCCAATCCCACCTCCTATAGCTCCCATGCCCACAATCACATCAATTCCTCGTCCATTAACACCACTCCTATAGTCCCCTTGATCCAATGGTCCATGTCTTCGACTTTCTCCCTCAAGTCGGACATGGTGGCACACAACTTAGCCAACCTTTCATCCATCGCAACGATCATGTCCTTGCAGACTTTCCCACCTTTGTCGTTGTTGCCAATTGCTGGGTTGTTGACCTCTGATGACATTATCTTGTGTACGATGATTTCACCAACCTTGCCAAACTTTGCTCTGATACCAACTGTCACGGACTTTCTTTTCACAAGTACTTCACGTGCGGGACTAGCAAACTTTGCCCCGACTTATCAAAGAAAGCTAGTCAGCCTTGCCCACAAAAGACTCACTTAGATTTTGGAAAACTAAGCAAGCTAAGAACACACAAGAGAGCTTAAGTGAACTAGAACTTGTATTGCTTGAATTCTCTGAGGTGATTACAACAAATGAGGCCTTAGCCTATTTATACAACTCCACCTCCTCAATGGACGGTGGTGATCAATTTGATCTAACGATCTATAATGAACTTCTAAACACTTCCTTAGAAATATCTAAGGACTAGAATCCTATGAAACTCTATGAGAGATTCTAGAGAACTCTCTCTAGAACAATGTAGAATACTCTGCATTATTTACACTTACCAATCTCACTTGAGTAGGAGATAGTTGTGACACATGGCATGCCTATTGTGTTACACTAATTATAGTCGTTAAACACGGCTTCTCTGTTAGTTGTTGCTACAACTTCCTACTTTTGGTCAACACTCTCTCTCCTCATTTTTGCTCCATCATTAGACCCTCATTTTGAAGATTCATTCTCCTTTGCTTTTGTTGCCACAAATTGTTTATATTATGTGTATGAATCACTCCCACTTTTATTTAATTTTTCAACTATGCCCAGGGTTTATCATGACAAATAACCAAAAAAGTCCACTAAAACCAACTTCTGTTCCAGAAAACCTTACAACACAAGCACCTGATGATTAAAGTTTAAATTCCACATCTAATGTTCCCATTGTTCAACCGCCTGTATCACTTGCCCCTACTACTGCTGTTCTTCCAACAACGCCACTTGTTCAACCTGTCATTCCACCACTTCCAATCCCACCTCCTATAGCTCCCATGCCCACAATCACATCAATTCCTCGTCCATTAACACCACTCCCTGCCCATCCCATCCCCCAATGCCCCCCCCCCCCCCCCCCCCCCCCCCCCCCCCCCCACCACTCCAAAATGTCGAAGAGAATGGCTCTGATTCAGGTTCTCATCAAGAAGATTTAGGCAAGCCAGCCACTTCAGTTGCTGACTATGAGATCACAGAAGAAGAAAGCAGACTGGTACGAGAGCGACAGGAAAAAGTGGTGCAGGACCTCCTGATGAAGCGTCGTTCTTATGCTTTAGCTGTTCCAACTAATGACTCTGTCGTTCGTTCTCGTTTACGCTGGCTAGGTGAGCCAATCACTCTCTTTGGTGAGACGGAGATGGAGCGTCAAGACAGACTGCGGATGATTATGGTGAATCTAGATAGAAAAGGGCAGTTGGATAGGTTGTTGAAAGCTCATGAAGATGAAGAGTCTGCAGCTTCTCTGCTGCAGATGATGGTGACAGTGAAGGACCACAGGCATATCCCTTCTACATTGAAGGATCAAAAGCACTTCTGGAAGCTCGGGTAAACATTGCTAAGTATTCCATTATAAGAGCATCACTGAGGCTTCAACGTGCAAAGAGGAGAAGGGATGACCCTGATGAAGATGTTGATGCGGAGATTGATCAGGCTTCAAGGCAGGCTGGTGATTTGGTCCTTGATTGGAGTGAAATCGGCGATGGCCGACCCCTTACTGGATGCTCTTTTTCACATGATGGGAAGCTGCTTGCTACCTGGTATGCTCTCCTTTCCCCTTATATCATGCCTTTGTTTTTTACATTCTGTCCTCATTATTCTCGTGCGCCTCTCTTTCTTTTATTTATAGTCTATCAATGCTCATAATGGATATGAATCATATATAGTTCATTGTAAAGTAAAATTGTTGAAGCTTCTGCTTTTCAATTTGGTTAATAATGCCTTTGATGCACATGTATGATGACTAATGATTGTACGCTTATAGGGAACTGTTTAAGTTTCCATTGGCTCTCCTACAGGTAATAGAATTGTTTTCGCCCGAGAAGACAATTGTTATGAAACAAAAGCTCAATGAAACCTTTTTTTTTTTACGAAATAAATGTATCATCATGAATTGAATTTATTTTAGAGTCAACTTGACTCCAATTAATGATAACGCTTATTTAATAAGCATACCTTGAATGCTTTATGAGCATGGAGCTTTGCCATTATTGATGAAGATGATACTCCCTTGACAAAGTTGACAAGTGAGAGACCATGGGGATGACCACTACTGACACCCAAAGTGAGCAACTTAGAGGAAATTAAGTAGAAATTTCCTAGTCCGATAACATTCTTGAAATAACAAAACTGGACTCCAAATATTAGGGAGCACATTGATTTTTGTTGTATTAAGAGTTGGCGAATGATCACAAAAAGTGCGTGAACTTTTTGGGTTTCTTGTCAACTTATTTTCTTGTTTAAGATCTGATTAATCCTGGTAAGCTTCTCAATTCTTCATTTCTTTTAAATGGCTTTCAGATGTGGGTATGGATATGCATTGTCATTTCTTTACCATGTCATTAGGTTCTTATTTCTGTTTTCATGTGTTTGATTTATCTAGTGCTATGAGCGGAGTCACAAAACTATGGAACATGCCTAACTTAAGTAAAGTAATTGCGCCAATGGTGTTATGGCCTAGTGGTTAGGGCTGTGTGGGTTTGTCCCCCACGTCCTAGCTTCGAATCCCACCTGCGGCATGGTTACTTTCTAATGGGTGTTGACCTATAGGTCGCCCAGTAATGGTTACATTTTCTCCTGTATGCAACCATTTAGCAACTGCATCAGCTGACCGGACTGCAATTTTATGGAACACTGAAGGATCAATTCTGAAAAAGTTTGAAGGGCATCTTGATCGTCTGGCTCGTGTTGCATTTCACCCGTCAGGGAAAAACTTGGGAACAGCTAGCTTTGACAAAACATGGAGATTGTGGGATCTTGATACTGGAGTTGAATTGCTTTTTCAAGAAGGCCATAGTAGGAGTGTTTATGGGCTAAGCTTCCATGGCGATGGATCTTTAGCTGCGTCTTGTGGGCTGGATGCACTCGCTCGGGTATGGGATCTTCGTACTGGGAGAAGTATTCTAGCCTTAGAAGGACATGTCAAGCTGGTGAGATGTACGCTCACACGTTCTTTGTCTTATAGCAAGTGTTAGTTTAAAAGATTATGCTGATTTTGGTGCCATATTTCATTTCTGGTCCTATTTTTAGGTTTTTGGAATCAATTTCTCTCCCAATGGATATCATTTAGCTACTGGTGGTGAGGATAATGCTTGCCGGATTTGGGATCTTAGAAAAAGAAAATGTGTATACATAATTCCTGCTCACTCCAATCTTATTTCACAAATCAAATATGAGCCTCACGAAGGATATTTTCTGGCAATTGCATCATATGATATGAATGTTAAGGTGCATCACTTAGAATAACATATCTTCTAAAGAGTAAAATTATGATTTTCTACTTTGTCTATTATCTCGTTTTAACTATGACGTGTTTCATATATCTCAGGTATGGTCAGCACGAGATTTCACGCATATCAAGACATTGTCTGGCCATGAAGCACATGTTACATCTTTGGACGTTATTGGAGGTGAGTAGCTTTGTATAGCTTAGAAAAGAGTTGATTCATTTATTTTGGTTGGTGATAGGCACTGACTCTTGATGGACATGTTTTCTTGTTAGTTTCTTTATCATAGTACATATTGTGCCCTTTCACATTTGTTATGGGTAGTCTAGTTGACATACAGGAGCAGACGGGCATCAATAATATCACCATCCTTGCAATACCTCAGGGAAACACTATATTAAATTGGCATTTTTGTAACAACTCTCAAAACAGTATCACTTTTGAGTTGTAACAATTCACCTAACAATTTTACACATTTTCACAAACAAAGTAATACAATAATTGTATCACCATGAAGAGTATGGTTATAAAAGTGATACTATTCATGGTGATTCAACTTATTGTATCATTTTTTTTTTGTAACTGTTTTTCATTTTTTTGACTAAATTTAGTTTTGACTTGAAATCGTTTGGTGGACTGTAACATCTCAAAAGTGATACTGTTTTGAGAGTTGTTACAAAAGTACCAATTTGATGTAGTGAAAGTTATTTTGTTTACGTATTTGCAAGGGAGAAATTCAAAAACAGGGTTGAGGGTTCTAGAAAAATTTTTGATAACTAGTTGTTTAAGAGATTCAACAATATAGGGCAATGTTATAGGGGGCACTGCCAAGGCACTTTTTATTTTCAAAAGGCACCCCTCCTTGGGCTCACCTTGCTTCAAAACGCCTTTTAGCGCCACGACTCTCCACCTCATATGGGGTGTTTGAAGCGCTGACATCACTTAAAAATGTTAATAATTTTATTAATAACTAATTAAATCAACAATCAAAAGAGATTTAACCATTTGGGGATGATGGAAATGAAAATGATGAAATTAGTTCGAGGATATTTGTAACCTACATTATTCATTTTACTTATTCTAGACTTGTTTATGATCTTTTGTCGATGTTTTGTATTATAGGAGTCACTAGAATGAATTGGGAACTCAAAATTTTTTTTAAAACGTTAAAAAAACCATAAATACGAAAAGTGTAATTTTCTCTCCATTAAGGTTTTTGTTGTTTGAGGCACCATGAGGTGGTCCCCAAGGCGTTCCGTCAAGGTGCCTGAGGCTCTAGGAGACCTCCTTAGTGCCTCGCCGAGCTCCGCACCCCTAACAACATGATGTAGCATATATGCACCTTTTTTTTTTTTTTGGTATGTAGATTGTATTAGGTGGATTTGTGGTGGATAAGATATTGAGAGATTGGAATGGGAAATGATTAGACACCTTACACTCCTTTTGGGAGCAAGGGTAAGTCTTTATCAGCGAAGGCAAAAGAGAAAGGTTTGGAGTTGGACACAGATTCATCATAGGGTTAGAGTGAAAGCGCTCTAAGGGAAGAGTAATGGATCCCTGAGAAAGACAATATTGTCTCATGAGAGAGTTCTTGTCTCACCTCCTTTCAGGTTTTCCATTGGTTTGGTATTTATAGCAAATCCAAACGCCAGATGTCTCATTTTCGTTATAAATTCCTTAGATCATCCACATTTCACATGTAATAAAGTTTGTTGGATTTGTTGGTATGATTCAAATACGAATCTCTAATTGTTGTGCTCATAGCCCTATGATCATGAATAAATTTTTTGGGTGTCAAAGGCACAAGTGTCCTGAGCTTTGTGCAAGACACCCGATGCCTTGAGCACCATAGTTAGCCTGTTCCTAAACAATTTGAGATATTAATTTAGCTTTTTCACCTTGGTTTTGTATATTTTAGCATGAGTTACTGCATAGTGAATGTTATCATACCTAGATGACTCGCTTGGATGCCTTGCACCCTAAGTGACATAATGATATCCACAAATTTTCTTTTTTGCTCTGGGTTACTCTTACATACCATTTAGTCAAGTACTATTATGTAAATGTTTTTATGTTGGTTCTAATCTTTTGTTATTTCTCACCAAGAGAAGAGAAACAACAACAAATGCTTTTGGAGCAATGTAGGTGGAGGAACTGCAACTAAATAATTATTATTTATTTTTCCAAAGAGAAGGTTCAAATCTGTAATTAGGACAAAGAAACAGTTTAACAAATTCTTGGGCCCTTATTGAACCGAAAGAAAATCATCCCAATCTATGTGGTCTCGACGAGGCAAAATGATGGGGCATGGCCTAGGTGTCCTGGTCACCTAGTCCTCGCCTAGCAGGCTTTTTAAGGAAATTTTGGAAGCTCTTATTTATGCATCATTTTCACACAAATTCAACTAAACATGAACTTAGACGTATTTATAGTCATTATAAGGCACATAAAGAATAACAAATCAGAAGACAACGACCATACACAGAGAATTTAGACATTCAAAATTAACCCTGCAAAAAGCCATAAACATGAAGCTGAAATGTTC
This sequence comes from Berberis vulgaris, assembly GCA_963556465.1. Taxonomy (NCBI): domain Eukaryota; kingdom Viridiplantae; phylum Streptophyta; class Magnoliopsida; order Ranunculales; family Berberidaceae; genus Berberis; species Berberis vulgaris. Next base: position 58,067,166 of record OY747133.1, read on the forward strand.
ATAGATCCTCAAAATCTAAGAGAGTACAACACGAAATTTCCATAGCAAAAGGAAGCGTGTAAAGGAGGAGAAAAGGTTTGTGAGAGCGATGCAATGAAAGTTCGGTTTTATTTATTTATTATTGTTATTATTATTTTCTTATCCCTTAGCCCTCCCACCCCCTATGCCACCGGTTGGATTCGATCTCGTGATCTAGGGAGACCATCCGTCACTGCTCAGCCACTGAGCCATCACACCTTTGACATTATTATTATTATTATTATTATTATTATTATTATTATTATTATTATTATTATTATTATTATTATTCAAAGCAGCATATCTACATTTTGTTACTTGTATCTAATCTTCAAGTGACTTGTTTTTCTCTCTACAGATGGACAGTGCATTGCAACTGTTGCTCTTGACTGAACAATCAAGCGGTGGTCAAGCCGTAGTAATGAAAAAGAGATGGCGCTTATGGATGTAGATTAGTACTAAACAAAATATATGGTTGCAATTTCCGTACAAGATGGTGGGAATGCTATACCCTCGAAATGGACTGGATTTTCCGCGGGCGAAGATGGTGTGATTCATGGGTGGAAGTAACTAGTTCTTTTCGACTTTTTGTACTGTACGTTTGTGGTGTACAATGGAATGAGTTATGAGGACCTTTCTTCACAGATACTTTGGTAGTTCATATATGGGAGTTCTTATGATGTCCACTTCTGCTGCCCAATCCCATTGTCTTCTTGCTTTTATCTCTTCAAAATTATGACAGTACCCTATGCTCCTATCAAATTCCAATTCACTCAGCAGTTTCAAAGGTGTTAATATTGCAGTAAATTTTGTGGTGATTTACAATTCAAGTGAAAATACCAGCAGCAATATTCATTGGGATGACTTGGCAAAATATCCCAAGATGGTTTACAAAGGTCATGGGGTTGACATATTGCTCTGTTAGGTTAATGTCTTCCAAAGATTCTTGCTGCTTGTGACACCCATGCTGACTGATTTGATAAGAGAGGTTTAGGTTGCTTTACTGGGTTTCAAGGCATAGATGGATCAATTACAGTGGCTGAGATCTCTGTTTTGACCTTAAAAATGAAGTATTTTAGTTCAACAGAATTTGCTTGCAGACATTGAACAAGTGCAAAAAGATATCTCAGCTCTACCATTTCTACTGTTGTGTTCTGTAATAAAGCTTATGATATGTATCTTCTTTCACAACATAGGTAGCTAGATTGTATAGGGCGTTATTACCAACCAGCGTTTAGACATTATTGATAACAAATTCCTTGTTGAAATTTAGACTTCTGTGCATACCAGCTGGGGTTTGGAGGAGGAACTGCCATTGATTTTGGTCTGCATTACTGTTGAGCTACACAGGGAAACTCAAACAATGACCAAATAATGAGAATTTGCTCGTCACTGTATTAATCTTTGAATTTAAAGATCAAACTAGACTAACAATGCTGTTTTATTGTAACTGTTCGCAAGACTACCTACATAATACATAACTGCAAACATAGAAATAATGATTTCATTAATTCAACGGTATATTTATTTTACAAGTATATACATCTTAACCATCAGTAGAAGTAGAAGAAGCTCTATTTTACAAGTATATACAACTTAACCATCAGTAGAAGAAGAAGAAGAAGATCGATTGGCAGCTGAAAACGAAACAAAGGACACAAACTCCTCTTTCAACCATTCAAAATGCACTCTCCATGGAATATATGGGAACATGGCAGCTTGGTTACAGAAACCTGATCCAGGAAGTCTTCCATATAGACCATGCAGTCAGTCAGTCTGCTCTTCTCCCTTCTTAAACTCTTTCCTTTCCAACAATGCAATCAATTCCATCAATGCAGGTAATCTGATATTCTTAACGCTTTCAAATATCATATGGCAGCGACACCACACCACCATTGAGTTAGTTTTTATTTATTTATTTATTTATTATTATTATTTTTTATTACTTTCTCACATCACCTATATAAATAAAAACCATCCATTTTTTCCCCTCACCATTCAAATCAACAATGGTTCCTCCCTCCCTTATTCAAAATATCTTTCAAATCTCTCCCTACACTCAAATCTCTTGCAAATCTCCTCACTCTCCCTCGAAAACTCTCAAAATCCCCTCAAAGTCGAAACCCTTAAACCCAAACTCAATAAATATGCATAAGTTAACATAACAGAGAAACCCAAACTCAAAACGAAAAAACGCAAAACAGGGTAAGTTTCGACTAATTTAAATCCTAATTTTCAACCTCATCAAAACACAAATAATGTATTACTCTTAGTTATCTAATAAACACAACTTGAATCAGTTGAAAATGTTTTGAAATGAGCAAGTTATGGTCATTTTACTAAAGTCACGCAAATCTGTCTCGCAATGAAAATGAGATATTGTTCCTGACTTTCAGCCAACTTATGTACTTGATCGAGACCGATTCTCAAGTTGATCAAAGCACAAATATTATATTACTCTTAGTTATCTAATAAACACAACTTGAATCACTTACAAATGTTTTGAAATGAGAAAGTTATGATTATTTTACTAAAGTCGCGCAAATCTGTCTAGCAATAAAAACGAGATAGTATTCCTGCCTTTCGGCCAAATTATGTGTTCGATCAAGACAGATTCTCAAGTTGATCAAAACACAAAAGTTGTAGTACTCTGAGTTATCTAATAATACAACTTGAACCACTTGAAAATGTTTTGAAATGAGCAAGTTATGGTCATTTTATTAAAGTCGCGCAATCTGTCCGAAAAAGTTTCTGTTCGCAGAGTGCATTACAATATTTATGTTTTGATCACCTTGAGAATTGGTTTCGATCGAGCACATAAGTAGGCCGAAAGTCAGAAACACTATCCCATTTTCATTGCGAGACATATTTGCGCGACTTTAGTAAAATGACCATAACTTGCTCACTTCAAACATTTTCAAGTAATTCAAGTTGTGCTTATTACTAAGAGTACTACAATATTTGTATTTTGATGAGGTTGAGAATCGGTCTCAATTGAGGGTTTAAATTGGTCGAAAGTTACCCTTTTTTTTCCGTTTTGAGTGTGGGTTTCTCTATTATGTTAAGTTATACGTATTTATTGAGTTTGGGTTTAAGGGTTTCGACTTTGAGGGGATTTTGATAGTTTTCGAGGGAAATGGGGAGATTTGCAAGATATATGAGTGTGGGGAGAGATTTGCAAGAGATTTTGAATGGAGGAAGGAGGAACCATTGTCGATTTGTATGGTGAGGGGAAAAATGGATGGTTTTTGTTTATATAGGTGGTGTGAGAAAGTATGGTGGAGTGAGAAAGAAAGTAGGTGGTGTGAGATAGTAAAATGGTGAGAGAGAGAGGAAATGGTGGTGTGGTGTAGTCGCTGCCATATCATATTCAGCGTATCTATTTCTACGTTAATGAAGATCTTATCAGCCAACCTGTTCTTTCTGGACAAGATAATTTTTGGGTCTTATCGAGATTAAAGTTCAATCAATTGGGAACAAACAAGTCTCCCCAGGGAATAGGATACATTACATGTTTGTTCTGACATTGGATTTCTTGTACTACTACATCCGACGATAACAATGTTGGAGTTTGTATAGCAAATTAGTCCCAAATGGAGCAATTTGTTTAGAGGGAGGCTCTCTAGCATGCAATATGAGAGAGATTGGAGAGTACAAAAAAAAAATTATATATATATTAGCTACACAAACTTCACCCACTCACCACACCTCTATAAGCAGCTTAGCTACAGAGTCTTCACGTGGCTTTAGTAACATGTCAATAGCAACAGTATTACTTCAACCTTTTTTTTTTTTTTTTTCTCTGTTTCGATTCATCTTTTTCTTCTCTCTATCCACTCAACACAGAGTAGCCGTCATTTCCTCACCAAATCACCAAACACAAGCACAAGCACAAACACAAGCACAAGCACAAACACAAGAAAATCTTACACTACTGATTTACTCTCTCAAAAATCTTTTGTTCGAAGGCATCAGATGTAGTGGTAAGTTTTCTGGCAATGTCGATAGCAACCAAGGTGAAGAGATTCATGTTGGCTCTCTTGATTATTTCACACATTTGGGTGTCATCATCTTCAGTAGGGGCAATTAGGATATTTCCTATTGATCAATGGACAAAACATAAACTAGTACATCATTAGCACATTCTCATCAAGAAAGCCACAGAAAAAGAAGAAGATATGATCAGTCAAAAGAAGGCAGACTTGTTGTACAAGAAGTGCTTCAATGAAAAAAATTTGTTTTCAGATGTTCAAATTGCTAGGGAGGGATACATGACATATGCTAGGTGCTTAGATATATCAGGGAACATGTTTATACCTTCAGATTATCCCATAAAGTCTGTTTTCAGATAATAATTGCTTCACCTCTCTCATCAACACGTGCTAAAGAGCTTCCATGGTTCGAAAAGATAGGGAACTTAGGTTGATTAACAAGAAGACCTGTTTTTTGCCAGAATGCATAGTTAGAAACCAGAGCAAAGAGCTTACTTTAATTTTTTTAACAAGAACCATGCAACACATTTTAGTAGTGGATTCTTGATAGTAAGGTCTTCAAATCTCATAATAAATTCAGGTTGAGATCCTACACAAGGCATCAAGTCCTTCAAACTCGTATACGATGTGGCTCCTGAGACGAATGAACCCCTTCTCGAAGATGTGATTAAAGAGGAAGATGAATCCCTTCCTGAAGAGGTGATTAAAGAGGAACCCCTTCCTGAGTAGCTGATTAAAGACAAACATGAGTGAGAGAGCCTCCCTATATATATCCTTTATGCTACTGTTGTGTGTGATCAACACACCCTTTCAAAATTCAAAGACTTCTTCCTTCACATCTGAGAGAGAAAAACATTGAGTAAATTCGCCAGAACCAAGACCCTCGTGCTATGCTAGGGTGTTGACCATAGATAGTTGAATCCTGTTGGTCAGACGTCTAATGAACTATAAACCGAATAAGGGCGAAATATGTACATAGGACATAGCAATTCCGCTAGCCTTCAATTCATGTTAGTGAGTCTAATTTATTATTCTGTTTTGATTTTGAGTAATTCTCTTGTAATTTTATTTTTATTCTTGTATTGTTAAATCATTTATATCATTATATATAAAAGTTTATTGATCGTTCTTCAGTGAATGGCGTCAAACCCCATGTTGAGAAGTCGGACAAGTTCAAGTGCATGGACCTTAAACCTTGTTCATATCGTTAAGGAAGATGCTCATGTGACGAAAGGAGATGAACTTTTTGTAGAAAGACTTAATGCAATTGATGCATGGAAAGACAGTGAGTTTTTGTGTAGGAATTACATTTTTAACAGTCTTGATGATACATTGCAAAAGAACTCTGAGAATCGCTGGAGAAAAAATATAAGATCGAAGATCCTGGTTCAAAAAGTTTATCATTGGGAAATTCTTAAAGTGCCAAAATGATAGATTTGAAGACCGTTGAGAATCAAATGGAGGAACTCCGGATTCTGATCCATGAACTTGCTGCTAAAGGAATGGAATTGACACATCAATTTGCAGTCGAGGCTGTAATTGAGAAATTGCCTCCATCTTGGAATGATTTCAAGATACATCTCAAGCATAAGAATATTGCTATGTCAAATGAGGATTTGGTTGTCAATTTATGAATATCACCGCAAGACTGAGGGGTTGAATGCTTATAAGTTCAAAGCCAACGCCAATGTCGTTGAAAATGGAGATAAGCCTAAGCCTAAGCATAAAAGCTAGAAGAATATAAACAACAAGAATTATGGAAAACATTCACATGCTCTTGTTCCAAAAGGGAAGAAGTTCAAGCAAATCAAGGGTGTTTGTTGGGTATGTGGAAAGACTGGACACAAGGCACAAGACTGTTGCCACAAAAAGGAGAATCCTAATGCAAACAACAATACCCAAGCCAATGTTTTTGAAAATTTTGTGGGTGTTGTTTCTGAAGCCAACATGATGACAGACAGTAAGGATTGGTGGGTTGATACCAGTGCAGCAAGGCACATTTGTGGAAACGAACACGTTTGTCACCTGCACTCCTGACAATGGCGAATTTAAATCATTTATGGGCAATTCATCTACTGCAAGCATTGCTGGAAAATGGAAAGTGGTCTTGAAATTCAGATCTAGAAAAGAGCTTACCCTCATGGATGTACTGCATGTGGCTGATGTTCAGGGGGAAACATTTGTTGGAAAGGGCTACTTGGCAGAAGTGTTTTTTAAACTCAATGTATTGGCTTCAAATGTCATTAATAATATAACAAGGTTTCTAATTGTTTGCTTGAGTCTTCTACTTTATGGCATGATTGATTAGGACATGTTATTTTAAATCTTGCGTAAAATAATTAATCTTAGTTTGCTGCCTTCATGTACAATTGATAATGTGCGTAAGTGTGAAACTTATGTAGAATCGAAATTTGCTAGCAAATCTTATAAGTCTGTAGTTGAACAATCAAATAAGTTATTTGGATTAATTCATACAGATTTGGGTGACACTCCAAATCATGGAGGAAAAACATTATTACATTACTTTCATAAATGATTGTAGTAAGTACTGTTATATCTATTTACTACATTGCAAAGATGAGTCTTTGAATATATTTAAGACATATAAAGTTGAAGTTGAAAACTAATTAGACGAGAAAATCAAAATTCTAAGATCGGACAAATGAGGAGAATGACTCCAATGCCTTTGTAGAATTTTGTGTTTCCCGTGGAATTATACATCAAATGACTTCACCTTATACTCCTCAATAGAATGGGGTTGCAGAACGTAAAAATAAAGCATTGATGAACATGATTATTTCCATGTCGAACACTTCTGAGTTGCCACTTAACATGTGGGGTGAAGCCCTACTTACTGCAAACACCATTTTGAATAAAATCCCACCAAAGAAGTGTAATCAAACTCCATATGAAAAATGGAACGAGAGACAACCAACATATAAAATCATGAAAAATGAGGTTGCTTATCAAAAGTTCAAGCGTCCTTTCCCAAAAGATAAACTTGGACCTAAAATGATTGACTGTGTGTTTATTGGACATGCTAATAAAGTGCAACATACTGATTTCTAGTCGTTAAATCTGGAATTCTAGATAGTCATACAAATACTATCATTGAGTCTAGTGATGTTGAATGGTTTGAGCATATATTTCCTTACAAGGATAGACTTAATGTGTTTCATCATCTGGTGTTTAAGACAAAGACTTGGAACAAAATGAAGACACACCGGCTGTCTAAGAAAAAAAATTGGAACCAAGAAGAGGGAAAAAAAAGTCAAGATTACAAAAGATTTTAGACCTGACTTCTTAACGTTTCTCACTGAGGGTGAACCACAAACCTACAAAAAAGTTGTCACTTCCCTTGAATCTATTTATTGGAAATAAGCAATAAATAGAAATTGAATCCATTTTACAAAGCCATACGTGGGAATTAGTAGATTTACCTTTAGGTTGTAAGCCAATTGATTACGAATGAATTTTTAAAAGGAAATTAAAGCCTTATGGTATGATAGAAAATTATATGGCTCGTTTAGCAGCTAAAGGATACCATTCAAAACAAGGATTTGATTTCTTTTTCTTTGATACTTACTCACTAGTTACTAGAATTACATCTATTAGGATGTTAATTGTAATTGCTTCTCTTTATAATTTAGAGATACACCAAATCGATGTGCATTTTTAAATGGTAATAGTTTAAGAAATCTATATGGAGCAACCATAAAGTTTTGTAGCAAAAGCTCAAGAGAAAAATGTTTGTAAACTTGTACAGTCCCTTTTGGACTTAGATAGCAAGCACTTAAACAATGGCATAAAAAGTTCGAGCATACAATGTTATCACGTGAATTTCGGATCAATGAATATGATAAATCTGTTTACATCAAGAAATTTGAAAATAGCTCTATTGTCATTGTGTGTTTGTATGTTGATGACATGCTCATCATGGGACCAAACTTATATATCATAAACTCCACTAAGAAAACATTGTATTCTAGCTTTGAAACGAAAGATATGGGTAAAGCTGATGTAATTTTGGGAATATGAATTCGAAGAAGTAATGATGGGTACATACTTACCCAATCACATTATGTGGAAACAATTTTGCACAAGTTTGGTCATTTTGATAGCAATCCGGCTAAAACACCTTAGATCCAAGTTGCAAACTAAAGAAGAATAAGAGAACACTTCAATACATTACAAATTGTACTAGACAGGATATTGCTTACTCAGTAATAAATTGGCTAGATAAACTAGCAATCTATCAATGGATCACTTGGAAGCTTTGATTAGAGTATTCACATACTTAAAGTTCACAATCAACTATGGATTGCATTATACTAAATATCCTCCACTATTGGAAAGATATAGTGATGCTAATTGGATCTCTAATGATACTGAGAAATCCGCAAGTCGTTATGTATTTACACTTGGAAGTGCGGTTGTGTGCAGAAATCACAAAAACAAACGTGTATAACACATCCAACAATGGAATAAGAATTTTATATCCTTAGATAAGACTGCTGAAGAAACATAGTGGATTAGAATTTTTTTGGAAGACATTCCTTTGTGGCCTCAACATGTGACTGCCATATGTGTATACTGTGACTGTATGGCATCTATTGCAAGAGTGGAAAACAATATTAACAATGGGAAGTCTAGGCACATAAGACGTCAACATAACACTATAAAACGATTGCTCTCAACTGGGATCATTTCATTGACTATGTGAAGTCAAAAGAGAATATTGCAGATCAACTTGGGAAAGGTATACCAAAAGCGCAAGTGTTATATTTCTTCAGGAGAATGGCCTTAAAGCCAATACATTGAGGAGTATACTGGTGGAAACCTAACCTAGCCAAATGGAATTCCAAGGCCTAGGTTCAATAAGGTAAACTAGTTGGGTGAAACTCAAATAATAGAGTATACAAACTTACTCATTCTTATGATAAGAAAAATATACTACCTATGATGGTCAAGGTGAATTTATTTATTCTTAATGACACTAATATCTTATGAGATAAGAAAAATACGGCAGGGATTAACAATCTAAGTGTCACCTACATGGGAATAAATGTGGGGTTGCATTTATGAGAATGATATGGCTAAATTCTCTAAAGCTCTCATGAATCTGAGATTTGTTTAGGACCAAAATGAACACAACCGCGTGAATCAAAAAAATGTGAAGATATATACGTGAGATACTCATTGTCTTGATTTACTAAATCTAGTGAATAATTCAATGTCTCCTATACACACTGCGTCACCAGTAAATCCAATAAGTATTCACTAAAGAAGGTTCAAGTCCAAAAGACACATCTCCTAATGCATATTATGTCTAAGTTTCTCTTTAGTACATTTGTAGCACCATTATTATTCTTGACTCTATTTACCACACAAATGTGGGGAATTGTTGGAATTTATATAGCAAAGTAGTCCCAAATGGAAAATGAAAAGTAAAAGTAATGTCTTTATAAGTGTTCACTCTCAACACTTATTGAATTATAAAATAGCCTCGGGTACTGAGGACATTATATAGTATATATCAAAAGATGGGCCATGGGCCTCTGACACCTCTCCTTGATGTTGAAGAAGAAGAACACCATCGGGTTCAACAATGCAGAGATGAAAAGCCCTTACACTCAGATATGATCACAACACAAGAAAAAAAAAAGTGGATGACTAGAAGCGGAAGTGCAAGAAGAAAGTTGTTTGCTTGCTTGAAATCTTGGAAATAAATTTTGAAGTCTTGAAATAAAAAATTTGGAAAGTAGAGTAGAGGAGAGATCGATAGATTTCAGATTATACAAACAATGCATGCGCTTGTGTGGTTCAAATATAAACAGGAATTTGGAACTATTGTGAGTAGGGCCAAATTTAGAAAGTTTCTAATGGCGATTTGAGAACTTTCTAAATTTGTATGTACCCTAACGAGTCTGAAAGTTACATTGGAACTTGACACCTAAATGAAACATTGAGCATGGTACTCTAAATAATTTCATGAATGCAAAAATAAAAATAAATAACTTTAAGTGATAAGATTTCTAATACTGGAAACTAGGTTATTGCAACCAGGGTGACGTGGCGTGATCTTGAAAGAATGATGAAATCCCTAAAGTGTTTGTGCATCTCGAGGTTGTAAAAACCTCCTCTGATGATGTCACATCATCCTGGTTGCAAAACCTGATTCCTTAACCTCACTCATAAAACAATTACAAGAGTTGACACACCGTACTTTAATGTCTAACCAGCAATTGATAAAATGAGAAGTATGTTGATTCCTCATATTAATGTTAGATCATGTTGGATATATCGCATTTCTCCATTAATGTTATTTGGTTCTTGTTTAGTTCAATTTTATTTAAGGTATTCGATTATGACCAATCCCAATTTTGAAGGCCTTGTAAACTTGGATCAATGTGTTCTGTAAAAAGTTATTAAAATGGCGGTAAATGATTAAATACAAAAGTTAAAATGCACAAAAAAAAAGCTGAATTTTTTAGCCTGTTAGATTTAGGGGTGGGGATCCCATCCAGATATTTTTCGAGTCTTATTGGGATTCATCAATCCCATCTTGATCCCGTCCCATCCCGATTTAAAGTAAGATGAGATCTTGGATGGAGATTTTCAATCCCACCAATCCCATCCCGTCTCGAAATGATTTTTTAAATATGTATTATGAGTAATTTTAATATCAACTGATGATAAATGATAAATAGATTTTAGCATTCATTATGTTTGATCAAAGTTGGGTTTTTTTTTGTTGATCAAAGTTGGTTGGCATAAGTCATCTTAGCAATGATACAAATATACAAAGAAGATACTTTGACCAATAAGTCATTATTTTACAAATTTTTCTTTGGTACTTGTAGGATAATTAAACCATCAAGCTGCCTTAGTTCACTGGAAAAAAAAATTAAGGTTTTATTAGCCCATCCTAAAGTGTCTAACTATTAATTACTTAACATTTACTATTCCATTCAAACATACTAGCAAAATAATCACAGACATGAAACTTATCTACTCCATAAAGAAATATATGGATGAAACCTTTGACAACTTAAAAGATCCAGTGTCTTCTCCTTGTATTCATATTGGAAAACCTGCTTGCTATTTGTACAGAACCAAGATCAAGTGTCTTCTCTTGGCATTCATTAGACAACTTAAAAGAATACATTTTCTCCATTAGTGACACGTGTTATTTATATCAAAGTTTGTATTGAGGATTATCACTTCACTTTTTCATTAGTTTGTGCAAATATTGAACTTCTCATAGAAAGTTTCTATTTTTTGGGGAAAGTACATGCTCATCCAATCCCGTACCGAACTCATTTGAGATGGGACGAAGTTGGGATGAGGTATATCTTATCCCGATCCTGAATGAACGGGATGGGATAGGGATGAGGTGCATCCCGTTCCCCCCCGTCACGTGCTCGTGCCCACCCCTAATTACATTTATTGTCCATGGTTTAAGAGAAATTCTTATTACACATTGCTACTTGATACAATGAATTGATCTTAACAAGTGTAACATCGTGAACTGCATCCATCAATGAACTTCAAAATATGTGTTGCCACCATATGCATATCAATTAATTAAATCCTTATGAAGAGAATACCTAGTGATAAAGGGAAAAAGTCATATATGTACCATTTCGAAACATTTTCTTATGCTCCATTTCACATAGAATCTCTATGAAGATTTTATATAGATTGATCATAGATATAGATGGAGTTTTACTTTTCATATGTTTTTTTAAGGCGAGTTGAGTTTTTATTAGATCTCATAATCATCAAATGCCTCCGACATGGTTCAAACCTGAACTTGTGATATCCGCCACAAGTCTACGAATTGATCTACTAGCCCTTTGGCACTTTTCCTATATTCATAAAGACATTTAAGCATACAGAAGTAGAAATATGCATGAGCTATTGGAGAAAAGAAAACCATTGGGGAAGTTTCTCTTAATTTTATTTTATTTTTAACACCCCTCTCACCCCAAATGCTACCGGTAGGGTTTGAACCTTACTTAAACCTTTGACTCCATCTGCCACAAACATACCACTGAGCTGACAAAAGTTTCTCTCAAGTTTCTTTCCCCTGAAACAATACCAAGCCAACTCATTTTTCTCAATTATTATACAGCTCATTGTTTGGTTCAAATATAAAGACTACGGGAATGTGGAGTCGTTGTGACTTGGATTCCAAATTAGAAACTTTTTTAATCCGGCGGTTCGAAATAATTTCTAAATTTATAGTAACCCCCCAGTTGTAAGGCGGGGAACTACACATCAATACCAATATTTCACCAACCCAACCCAATTCATTTTTCTTAGTCACTTAGTATATTTTTGCATGATTATAAGAAGCATTTTCGGCATCTAAATAGTTTAGTTTAAAAAACTAGATGTTTGCCCTCTTAATGTGGCGCACCTAGCGCCATTGAGAGAATACATTCCTTTGAGGCTTTAACTGCATGTTTAGTGATTTCTCTCCTTTACAACCAACAATAGATCACGACAATACTGGAATTTCTTAAATGAAAACTTCTGATTCAACTCCTAAGATTGGAACTGAATTTAGTCGACCCCCTCAATTTTCCATCTATTTTGCTGAAGAATGTTTTGCCACTCTTATTGAACCATTTCATTAATCAGATGCCATAAACGTAGTATCTATTTTAGATCTTCTCTTTATCCATTGGCATAAAAACAATAAAGATCCGCACTTTCTTCCAATAAAAGATCTGGGAGTTCTTATAAAAAAAAATGTGGAAAAGTTTACTTTAGCTCGTCTCTCTGCCAAACTCAATTCTATAAAACAAATACAGCTCTATACAAAGGTAAATGTGAAAATACAACTGATTAGTAGACCCCCTCATTTTTCCCATTTATTTTAGCCCTTCTCTTTATAAGTTGACATAATCGGATTTTTGAAATGGCTTTTAAGATATCCACATGTTCTTCCAAATAAAGTTCCGGAGTTTTCATAATACACACAAAAACAAAAAAAAAAAGTGGACAAATTTAACATACGTTGCTCGTCTGTCTATCGGACTTAATTTCATCAAACAAACACATCTCTATACAAAGGTACATTTGAAATAGAAGGTTAAATATTTCCCTTGAAGCCGGGTTAGGTAGAGCAAAAAATTCTCCATGAAAATATAGTTCGACAAAAATAATAGAGGAAGTAGATAAAGATAAAAATTAAGCACATTAAACTGAAGATGACCATGTCCATGGAAGGAGCTACATACAAGACGGGGCAACTGCCCCCTAAAATTTTCAAACTCATCCTTGATTTCCATGTTTTTGTAATGTTTCTAAACAAGAACCTCGAAACCTAACCAAATGAAAAGGCCTCTAAAAGCTAATGAAATATGACCCATACAGAGCACAGATCGACAGTGAGCAACATATATATGATCTTCACTAGGAGCATCTCAAGGTAAGAGTGCTTTCATTATAGAATTTTCAATCTTATATTAACTTGCCCGGATTTAAAGTGAGAACCAAACCCCTTTCTAGAATGGCTAGGCCAATAAATAGAGGTGTGTATGTGCAGACGGGCACCTACAAGTGATCAGAATTGATGATCCTTCAGCTTGGGATAATCTTCTACTTCAACACACTGAAGGATTGAGTGAAAGTATCATGTGTGCAACACTCATACTAGAACAAATGCTTTTCTGGGTTGAGAACAAGATCAGAAAACGAAAGAATTCACAAGACACTCTTTAAGGACAATACAAAGATAAATAGAAGATCTGAAATTGTTCATCCAAAATACCATAATGATGCACTCTAGCAGTTACAATCAAATTCGAGGGCGGTGATGGTCAATATCAGAAGTGTTGTCGAACTACTTTGTAGCTCACATCTCCTTCCAGCAAAGATTGAATGTGATTATCCTAGGGTTCCACACGCTCTGTATGTCATTCAGACTTTGCATCATCAATCAAAAACTGTATCAACATATTTTCTGGTTGCATCTAAAATTGCACGAGGTCGCCAAATATTCAACTTGGTAGAACCAAAACGCTAACAGAAAGCACCACTGTCAGTGTATATACTCACTACTACATTATGAGTTTGAATGTTTGAAATGGAAGAAACCGAGATCAATATCGGCCTTCAGAACAATCTCCTTCTATGTCCAAGCCATGCCAGGGCAGCAACTGCAGTACCTCCCAGGTGAGCTGAACCTGATACGTGACTGTTACCCTGCAACATAGGATCATGAGTTGGCTGATGCAACATTACTAATAATTGGGCACTGTTAAGTAATATATATGGCGTAGGCACGCAATATTAGTTAGAGTTAACGTGGATCTGCCTCTTTTACTATAGTGTTAAGTGTTAACAAAACTAGGGCTATGCATTATTATAAATTATAAATTATAAATAGTATATGGAGATGGATTGAGGAAATAGAATGCTTTTACTTTTGAGATTTTTTTTTTGATGAATAAAACACTTGTATTAAAAGAACTCAAAGAGAAGAAGGCACAAATGAGAGAGCGGCTCAAAGAAAACAGAAAAGGAAGGAGAAAGCAAAGAAGAGCAATAAAATACTACTCCTAAACGGAGCACCCACACACCCAAACAAAGGCCAGACTCTTTCATATGCAATCAGTCGCTGGTAAATAGTGAAACCTAGTCGTAGAGTAAATCCTTAAATAAGTTCAAATTGGCTTTTGTGGTACTAGAGTCATTAATCCATGCCCATTCAAACACGACACCAGAAAGCGATGGAAAAAAATTCGTTCAACTTTCTTCGGCCATTGTGAGAAAGTGTGGGCTCCATAAAAGGAAGGTCATGGTGATTATGAATCCAGGTTCAGCTCCGGCAATGACCCTGATCGCACCGCACCACTCTCCCCATGTGCGCTTTGCAAAGGGGAAGCAGGTTGTCAGCCTGCCTGTTGGAATTTCGAAGACTTGTTGAACTCCTATTCCTCACCCTTTCCCATCGACAAAAATTCCAAGAAACCAATCACAATCTTCGGAGACGAGGGGATGATTTTAGGGAAGTATGGAAAGTGGGTTTTGTGAAACACTTACAATCTGGACTGTCACTCTGATCCAGATATCTTTATCCTTGTCAGAGGTACTTACCCAAAGAACACTACCAAGAGCGAAACGCTCCCCTCATCTTCCTCAATTTGATTTGGTCCTCTCTGGTATACACTCTTCCACAGGCATCGTGGTAACATCATTCTTCCATAGGTGTCACCGCAACAATAATGACTACTACAAGACAACAAACAACAGATTCTCCACAATAGAGAGAATGTACATTGAGGCTCGTCTCAGTACCATAAGCCTCGTACTTGAGGCGAGCCTCCAGTTGTAACCTCACAATGTTTTTTTAAACCATGCATAAAACAACCCTCATTCAAGTTGATTTAACTCCTTAGCACAAGCCTCTTTCATCCTCTTCTGCCACCAAAGAGGAGTTAAAGCTACCTAACACTACGGCATCATTTTCCTTTCAAGCATCTCCCTGTAGTCTGCAACACATACTCTATAATGACCCACGAACTCAACCAGATCTCTACCCTGGCATTTACAAGACTTCGCTCTACTATCTGTACTGCACACCAATCTTAAGTTACATTGTTCAGACAGCAACTAAGATACAATCCTTTGATGAATATCTATTGGAATCTCTACCCAATACTCCATGTAAAAAACCATGTCCTCTACCTTCCACGCTATCCTCTTTAACCACAGGGAGCAAATATGGCAATCATAGGGTTGGCAGTGGGGCGGATTTTCACGGATATCGCCCCACCCGTCTCGAATGGGACGGATTTGGATGTGGCTAAATGGGTATGGGTTTTCGGGGATCCAAACAGTATCCGTTGAATATTTGGGGCGGATATGGATTTGGGCGAATATCAGTTTATATAGCTAATTTACTATACTACCCTTGGTCCCTTAAGTGACAAAAAAACCCTAATTTACTAAAGTAACTAAACCTATCCGCCGCTCTCTCGCTCTCAGACTCTCTTCTCTCTTCTACATCCAGAATTGAAGACAAGGATGCGTTTGTCGTAGCTCATGTTGTGCCATACCAAAATAGGGATGGGCCAGATAGCAACAATATGTGTAGGAGACACTAGTTCTTCTCCATAATTGGATGGCTTCTCTTCACATGAGCATGATAGGTGGCAGTGGTTCTTCCCGTCGAGTTTGACCTTGTGAACTTTCAATCCTGCTCAAGCGGTAAAAATAAGAAGGAAGCGTTCCGAGCGAGAGAGAAGTTGGAGGTATTTTGAAGAACAAGAGAGAGAAGCGTTCAGATCTGCGTGAACATCATATCTACTTTCAGTTCTCTCTTCTTCAGATCTACTCTCTAGATGGAAACTCTCTCGACTTCCATCTGATTTTTTCAATGAATAGGATAAAAGGGGCGGGGTGGATATCAACCAATCCGTCTAGTGCAGGGTGGTTTTTCAAAAAATAGGATAAACGGATATGCGGGGCGGATTTGGGGACACGCGATCCCCAGCGGCGCGGGGATGGATTTGTTCAAATCCGCCCCGTTGCCATCCCTAGGCAATCATCACCACTACTCATTGAAGATGGCTCTCGCGCCACACTTTGCAAACTCCATGGGAAGCTATCAAATCCAGAAAGGACATTTGTTCATAATGAGATACAAGGTATCATTGTCTGCTCACTCATAGGAGATGAAGCCTCAGGGAATCCGTCAAACATATTCTCTGCTAGGGAATCCGTCAAACATATTCTCTGCTGGAGACCTCAGTCTTATGAAGTTTATGAAAATAGAACTCAAATAGACAAGTACCATTCATCGTCCTACAAGCATAGCTAGCTTCCATCCATCCATCCAACAAAACCTAGCCTTCGCCTGAACGGATAGCTATAGAGATAAGCTAATCCACTGCTTCTAGCATTCTCCACTTAAAGTAAACACCTCGAAAGGACACCAATTCCAAAATTGGGAGATGATCCGTCATACACAACCAAAAAAAAAAAAACGCCAAGCACGGATAGGCACATAACGAGATGATTGGGGTGATTCACCAAGGACCAATGTTTGCACAGACAAACATCTCCAAGCACAGAGAAGCGCTACCCAAAGATAATCTCCTCAAGTAGAGAGACCCTTGCTTAACAATAAGATGATTGGGGTGGCTCACCAAGTACCACTCATTGTTGTCTCGAATTTGTTCACCATTAATTTTCCTCAAAGAAGTCAAGAAAAAACCCTAAGTCAGTTGGGGGGATCCGTGCAATATTTTTTATTGTTATGGGTCGTTGGGGAAGCCAAGTGAAAGTTAGGGTCACCACAATTGTGGCAAAAAACAGGTCACAGGGACCCGCATTTCCCTCACATCACCGAGAACAATCTCCACAACCTAGTTTGGTAACAAGGAAGAGTGTGATGGGTGCCCTTTTTATTGTTATGTATCGATGCATTTGATTTATCACGCGGTATGGTGTGGTCATAATTGCAATGATAATTAAGAGTTAGTAGATCGTATGTAGCATGTTATGGAGAACAACCAATTTGGAAACCTCAATCTAAATGTTCCTTAATTCCATTAGTCTAATGGATTAGTTGAATAAGATTAGGCATGGCAAATTGAACCGGCCTGGTGGGTACTCGCATCTAGCCGACCCTAATAGTTTGGGTCTAGAATCGGTTCTCGATTCACGTCCAAGTCTTGGTGGAAGGACCCAAGTCAGTTCCGATTCGGTTTTGGGTGTTCCGACGCAGACCCGAACCAAATATATATAAGTTTTTTAAAAATATAATTAGTACTAAAGAAATAACCCTAACTTCTCTCCTCATCATCCTTACTTTTGTACTTCTAATTTCCTTCTCCTCTTCTAATATGCTTCAGACAACCAAAGGACAGGGGGGGTTCAAGGCTGTTTTAGTTGAGGATTTAAATTAACTGAGACTAGTCAATATGTGCTCCATGGACCAAGGGTTCAAGATCTATTTCGATTGATTGGGGGAGGTCTCCTTCAACGAAGCAATGGGAGGGGATTTGAAGGACTATGGAAAAGACACGGGGTATTGGCAGTGGCAAGTCAAATAAGAGAGAGGGACATGAGGGTGGCTTCTCCTGGTAGTGGAGATCTCATCTGTTATTCATGATATATTGAATGCATAATTTTCGATTGGACAGTAAATAGAAGATGAGATGTTGATGATGTTGTTTTAGGGAGATATGTTGTTGCTTTTGATAAAAAAAAACCACTCAGAGAGATTATACTATTGTACTTGTATTTGTTACCATTGAATAAACAAACTTTTATCATTCATGAAAAAAAGCCCCAAAATAGTCTAACGATTCTAATGGGCCCATTTCAGATAGACCCGTGAGATTTGTTGTTCGGGTAGACCCGGACCTAAGGAACTAGAACCGGTTCTCGATTCGGGTATGGTTTTCTCATTTTTTTGCTTGGTTTGATTCTAGGTATGATAGACCCGAACCGAACCCGACCCATTGCCATCCCTAAATAAGATTGATAAAATATTGGGTTATAAGAATTTGAGAGTGAGAAATGTCTGGCTAGTGTGGTTGTTCACATTTGAATAGGATTAATAAAATATTGGGTTGAATGGTATTGATTAAAGGGTTGGGACTCGTATACACAGATTTGTGACCCACTTTTAGATCCAAACGTTAATTCATAGGAATTTCGAAAGAAGTTAATCTTTTATGTAGATTATCTCCTTAGTATGTAGATCAGTCCCACAAAAATTCAATATGTTTGGAGATTTATAGTGTGGTTAAATGTGTTTCTCAATTTAGAGACGTATCATCCATTCAATTTACTATTACTTGAAAACCGCATTTAATGAAGTTAATAGTTTCGAAAATTGGAGGTGATCATCTCTACAAAAGATGAACTTATTTCGAAACCTCTAAGGCCATGTTTGGTTACTCAATGGAATGGGAATGAGAATATTACTATGTTTGGTTACTCGATGGAATAGGAATGAGAATGATCTGTCTTTACCATTAGATTTTAGATCTATGGTGGGAAAGGAATCACTTATGTTAGGTGAGGAGGGCAAATAAGACAAATGGAGTGTACATTACAATGGGCATTGTAATGGGCATTCAAAGGGTTTTGAGAAGAAATGCCCATTACAATGAAATTTGTGATGATCATTTCCGTACACCATTTTTATATCCAACCAAACAAATGAATGACTTAAACCATTGCAATGAGGCTAACACAGCTTCCTTTGGCTAGAAACTCATTTTAGTAAATTCCTCTAGTCATAGGAGAGGTCTATCAACCAAGGGGTCTTGGCTTTGGACCAAAGTTTTCTTTGCAACTCTTTGAACCTTTTTGAAAGTGAGAAACAACAAAACCTTCAAAGGTGACAAGGACTCCTTTTCCACGTCAATGGTGTTAATATTTGGTCTGGCAATGGGAATCATTTAAGATTTGGAATTCCATGTTTGTATTTTCAATTAGGCTAGCCTCTTTTACTTGTAATAGGTCTTTGGGTGAGGGTGATGATTGTTTTTCTATTTTTCTTTCTGCTAGTGATTTCTTTAATCATTATTGTTTTTTGTTTTTCTTTCTGATAGTGATTACCTCAATCACTAGCTTTCTATTTTTTTTTCATCTAATTCATTGATTTTTTTTATAAAGAAAAATGTGTCCACTTTGTTTCTACAAAACTAACCAGTCGAACTACAGGAAAAGAAGATTTAGACTCACCTCACCTTCATAAGCTTCCTAAAAGAGCTAATGCAGTTGATTAACTAACATAAATTGGGGACGTATAGGAAAAGGAAATAGACTTGATAGGCTGAATATCACATTTACCAATGACATGCTTAAAAGATCCTTCGGCTAACACAACACTATGTTTAATAGGAGACATGTTAGAAAAGATAGATGAGATACTAGACATGTGAGTGCTAGCAGAATCAATGACCTAGGTAAACGGAGACCTGGCCACACATGCAACATTACCCGAGTTGGCTAAGGTAGCAGTGGAAGATGATGCAGGATTCACTGTCTTCAAAGCTTGTAGTATTTCTTGCAATTGAGTGGTAATATTTGAAGAAACCGAAGTATTAGACTCGGATGAAGTGGAGCTAGGAATAGGCTGAGAAGATGTATCCTCTGAAACTTGATGTGTCATTGTTGGTTTTCCCCATTTCTGCCAACAAAACTGTCCAATGTATTGGTGCGACCAAAATACAAACAAGGCTTGTTACCACAACCATCACAACTTCCACGAGTTCCACCAAACCGATCACCACGAGGTCCACCATAATTACTTTTAAATCCACCACCACTACCACTAGACACAAGTGTTGAGGATTTTGTAGATATATGAGCACTTTAACCAAGAGAAGACCTCATCAATCGAGAGTAAGCATTAGAGGCTGTAGGTAGTTTTTCACTTGCTAAGATCTTATCTTTATAACCATGAAGAGCAGGATCCAAACCACATAATAAAGAAGCTACCATAAACTCCTCCAATTGCTCTTGTTGGATTTTCAAATATGTAGTGAAGGGTCGATATTACAAGAGTTGTTCCCACAACCCCTTTAGAGAACTATAATACTCGGGAAGAGCCTCTCCATTTTGCTTCATGCTGAAAATTTGTTCATATAATTCATATACTCGAGAAACATTATTCTTAGTGGAAAATTAATCGGCCAAAGAATCCTAAATGTTCTTGGAAGAGGTACAAAAAGCAACTGTTTTAGCAATACTATGCCACAACCAACCCATAACTATCGAGTCTTCACACATCCAATCCTCATATCCTTTATCCTCAGACGTGGGTGGATTTTCAGTAAAATATTTTAACTTTTTCCTGCCTTGAAAATGAACTTTCACTCCAAGTTTTCATTCCAAATAATTTGTATCATTTAATTTTGCAGTTGCAATTGAGCAAGGAATTTGTATCATCATATATCTTGGGCTCAACCATAATTATAATCAGTCAATCAACAAATAAGTGTGTGGGTATCAAGCATGGACATAAGAGAATAATAATCAATACCAACATGGAAGATTTTCCAATGAAAAGAGCACCAATTCATTCAAGCAGTGTTAAGAATAAAAGTATATTAAGTCTGGCCATGGTGATATTTGAACAAGAATGAACTTTGTTGTTGATCAATAAATGAAATTAGAGAAGAGAACAAGAGGGACAAACAATCAGCAACTTGTGCTGCTCACTGTTGCCGATTTAATGGCTGAGAGGTTCTAATTGGGCTATTACTGATGATAAGTTATTGTTGCCGTTGTTCGTAGTTACTAACACTGCTGACTTCTACTAACTTGTGTTGCTCACTGCCGACTTCTACTAACTCCTGCTGCTGTTCAAGATGATTAAAGGTACAATATGTGAAAGGCTAACGGCAGGGGAGGGAGGAGAGGAAGAGATATGGTTAGGAAGGTGAGGGAGATGGATCTTAACCCTAAGGCTCTAATACCATCTTGAATCTTAGGGTTAGATACAAAGAAGAGAATGAGAGGAAAGTGTTTTGTCTCTATGAGAGACCTTTTATTTATAATAAAGATTTAGGGTTTATAAATACATCCCAAACTAAATCTTAGGGTTATATACGAAGAAGAGAAGGAGAGGAAAGTGTTTTTGTCTCTATGAGAGACCTCTTATTTATAATAAAGATTTAGGGTTTATAAATATACCCCAAACTACTACATGATACCACATATATAACAATACAGTAACTTAAATCCTAACAGCCATTAATCAGAAAAATCACACAAATCACCCCGTACAGTCCATACCCGAGCCCTTATTTTCTTGTTGCACATGCTACTACTTCAATTACCAAGCTAACATCTTCCAAGTGTTCTGCTGCTGTTAGTAGTCAGATACAAAGAAGAAGAGGAAAGTGTTTTGTATGTACAAGAGACCACTTATTTATAATAAAGATTTAGGGGGTTTATAAATACACCCCAAACTACTACATGATACCGCATATATAACAATACAATAACTTAAATCCTAACAGCCATTAATAAGAGTAATCACACAAATCACCCCGTACACTCCACACCCGAGCCCTTATTTTCTTGTTGCACCTGCTACTACTTCAATTACCAAGCCAGCATCTTCCAAGTGTTTTGCTTGTGGCCAACCCAGTCATCACAAAATAGATCGCCCAAAAAAAGACAAAAGAACAAGAACTCCCTCTCCTTTTTTATGGAGCAAAGACCCCATTGATTGGAAAATTGAAAAATATACACTAGAAGTCAAGCCCTTTATTGCTTTCAAGTTTTGAACTCAGTTTTATATTCTTGAGGATTCAGTTAATGATAGTTTAGAACTCAGTTATGATTTGATTATTAGTTAATAAGATCATTATGTTCTTGTTTTAATGAGAATCTTTGTGAGCAAATGGTTACATTAGATTATGATTGTGCAATGTGTATTTTATTCAACATTTTAGATTGATCTAGTGTGTAGAGTTTGGCTTACACACATAAGATAAGATTGTCGCATATATTCACAACCTTAGATGGAGTTGGACACACCACCGTAGGGTGTAGTACAATGTTTTGGTATAGTCTACCTTGGCTATGGGAGACTATGTATTGAACATGGCCGTCTTGAGGGTGTAGTACAATGTTTTGGTATACTGTATCAGACTATTACACCTTGTATGTATTGAACATGGCCATCTTGAGGTATTTTTTTATATACTGGCTATACTAGAAATTATACCTCATGATTATTATGAGTACTTAAGCTTTTAATCTAGATATGATTAATAAACATGTATATATTGCGAATGTCACTTGGATTTATCAACAATAGATCCGTTTGTGGGTCGATAACCTCGGAGAATTGGGTAACGATATAACGTGCATGATGGATATTGATCATTGATGAAATCCACGTCGCAGTACAGAGACTGATGCCCACTTGAGGAAGCTTATAAGTTTTGTACATGTCAAACCCTGTAGGTGTGTTTAATTATTCGACATGGCGAATGAGTTAAGTGGAAAGGTCTCAAGGATGACAAGAGGTCATTTAATACAATTGTCAATAATTTAATTTAATTGACGGACATCAATAATCTAAACAGGGGGAGATTATTAAGCATTTCATAATGTGGAGCTCGAATTAAATTTTAAGATATAGCCAGGAGTGCAGCTATAATTCTTTAGTGGTGTGAATTATAGCTCATGGGCTTGGAAATAGAATTCTGGCCAAACTAAATTTTTCCATCCCATGAGAAGCATGTGCCCATTTTTCCTATTGGTCCCTATTGTAGCCTTTATATAATGCATTAAACCTTTCTCTAGCCATATGTGTGAGAAACCCTAAAAAGTTTCAGAGAACATAGAAGCTAGAGAAGAAAGGAGAAGTTGTTAAGGCAGAGTCCACCCTCTCTTCATAGCTAGGCATTCAAGGAATACAGTTGAAGATTAGGATTTAGGAGGTGCATACTACTTCATTGTAGGCTTCAGATTGTATTCGTTTTTAGTCGAGATCAAATCAGAGAGATCTCAAAGGTATGTTTTTTACGTTTTTAAGAATGTTCATACTATGCATATTATCAGTGGATCTTGGGTTTATCCCATCCCAACAAAAACATTAGCAGAGTATATTGCCTAAGAGTGCCAGAGGAGGCAACCACTTCGCTCTTAGATGAGGCAGGCGCATGGGATCTCTAAGATCAAGGTCGATCTTTTTAAAAGGGGGGACTATGACAAGCGTACCACGTAGTAACAAACTTTCTAGAAACTTCTATATCTTTACCTTAAGATATTTTTAGCCATTATCTCTATAAATCTTAGTATATAATGAAAGTTCCCCTAAATGAATAGTATAGGAACAGTAAAAATGTCTTCAACCCTGATTTTCCTTTCCATTTTTGCCCTCCCAACTCTATGGTATTTACAAGAAAAATCAAAGTGGGTAAAAAATGAAAAGGGGTGTTTATGTCATTCAAATGAAAAAACACTATTAAACATTTTTACCATTTTACTCTCATATTTAAACTATTTACAATCAAAACCAGCCCCTGTAAACATTCATTAATTATATCTAAGCCCCTAATATAATTTATTTTAACCCCTCCAATTATCTATAAATTATAAAAAGACCCTTACATCTAACTTTTGGATTTCCCATTTTACTCTCCACATTCATACTTTCACAATCAAAACCAGCCCCTCTCAAACATTGATTAATTATACTTATGTCCCTAACATTATTTATTTGTAGCCACTTATTTATTCATAAACTATACACAGGCCCTCAAAATTATGTATAATTATTTTGTTTAGAAATTCAATAATATTTTTTCTTATAATTAAATTGTTGTAATAAAATAAATACATAAGTATTGAATATATGCGCACGTAAAGCGAGTTGACACGCTAGTCTATATAACTAACGAATGTATAAAAGGTTTACACAACTTAATATATTTTGAATATTAATATCCTAATATCAATATCTCTAAGAGTTTACACCATATTATTTATCTATTCATTTAACTTTGTTTCATAACACGCTTATTGTCCAATAATTTCATCAAAGTTTATTTTTAAGAAAATATTTAGGAAAGCAAAGCCTCGTTATGCTATGAGGTTACAAGTTATATAACATACTTTCATCACCCTCCACAGGTCTGTTCCGATGATCGCTGCTCCCTGGAAGAGATGAAATTAAGTTAATCAGCAAAACCAATTAATAAGTGATGTCACATTTTAAATGGAATATGCATGGGTGACTTACCGTCAACACTGCAGGAACTGGTATCATTAGATAGAGATAGTGAATAGATTTTGGAAAGAGAAATATATCCAGTAGTATAATAGCATTCACAGCTCCACTTGCCCCCTAAACCATTAGATAGAGATAGTGAATAGATTTTGGAAAGAGAAATATATCCAGTAGTATAATAGCATTCACAGCTCCACTTGCCCCCTAAACAAAGTAGATAGTAATCAGCCATTGGAAAATAACCCCAAATTCCATTTGACACACTATTAGCTGGACCTTGCAACGGTTATACAATGTTGGAAGAAAAAGAAGTAGAAATAAGAAACAAAATAAAAGGTATGACATATAAAACATCACAATGAAATACAAAATTGAACAAACCTTATATGAAAGGCAACGACTACCTCGCACCACCAATTCCTCTCTCACACCATTCTACTCTCCCACACCACCTACTTACTTTTTCACACCACCATATTCTCTCACACCACCTATATAAACCAAAACAATTCATTTTTCCCCCTCACCATTCAAATCGATAATGGTTCCTCCCTCCCCCATTCGAAATCCCCTCTTCCAAATCTCTCCCCACACTCAAATCTCTTGCTAATCTTCTCCATCTCCCTCGAAAACTCTCAAAATCCCTTAAAGTTGAAACCCTTAAACCCAAACTCAATAAATATGCATAACTTAACATAACAAACAAACCCAAACTCAACGAAAAAACAGGGTAACTTTCGAACCAATTTAAACCCTCAATTGAGACTGATTCTCAAGCTCATCAAAACACGAAAGTTGTAGTACTCTGAGTTATCTAATAAACACAACTTGAATAACTTGAAAATGTTTTGAAATGAGCAAGTTATGATCATTTTACTAAAGTCGCGCAAATCTGTCCGAAAAATGAAAACGGAATAGTGTTCCTGATTTTCGACCAACTTATGTGCTTGATCGAGATCGATTTTGAAGTTTGGACGAAAGTCAGGAACACTATCCGTTTTCATTTTTTGGACAGATTTGCGCAACTTTAGTAAAATGACCATAACTTGCTCATTTCAAAACATTTTCAAGTGATTCAAGTTGTGTTTATTAAATAACTCAGAGTACTACAACTTTCGTGTTTTGATGAGCTTAAGAATCAGTCTCAATTGAGGGTTTAAATTGGCTCGAAAGTTACCATGTTTTTCATTTTTTCGTTGAGTTTGGGTTTGTCTGTTATGTTAAGTTATGCATATTTATTGAGTTTGGGTTTAAGGGTTTCAACTTTAAGGGAATTTTGAGAGTTTTCGAGGAAGAGGGAGGAGATTTGAGTGGGAGGATTTTGAGGAGGAGATTTGCAAGAGATTTAAGTGTGGGGAGAGATTTGGAAGATGAGATTTCAAATGGGGGAGGGAGGAACCATTGCCTTGTCGATTTGAATGGTAAGGGAAAAAATGGATGGTTTTTGTTTATATAGGTGGTGTGAGAAAGTAAAAAAATAAATAAATAAATCAATGGTGGTGTGAGAGAGAGAATATGGTGGTGCGAGGTAGTCGTTTCCTATACGAAAAGGTAAAATTTCTTAGATCTGAAGAGGAGATGATGTGACATCACGTATGGACTGTTTACAAATGTGTATCCAGAATCCCATATTTGGATACATTTTCTTGATGGGTTACAATTTAACACCTTTAGGGCAAAGAGAGAGAAAATTTATAAAGAGACTTTGATGGAATTAACATATTTATTAATATTAGAACTAGGAATATTTTAGCAATATTAGGCATTTTATTATTCTTGTAATAGGGACGGACTCCAATTAGGATTTTCATATTTGTTTCCAATTAAGTTTAGGGTTTTTTTTAGAAGGTAGACTAGTTATAAAAGGCATAGGCCATCTATTGTTAGTTAGTTAATTGAATAAATTTTATTTTGTTATTTCCATTTATTGCACTTCGTTTATTTTCATTGCAATTTCGTTATTTCTAGTCTGAATCTATCAATTGGTATAAGAACTGAACGATTATAGTTCGTTTGATTTAATTCTTTTTAAAGAAAAAAAAGTTCAAAAGAAAAGTATGAAAAAAGAAGAATTAGCTAGAAGTTGTACTTGATGTTCACAGAATTCAGGGCAACAAATATGGCAGAATTAGCTGATAAGTTGTCCCCAAGGATGCACGGACTCGGATACGCGTGTCGTATTGGACACGGATACGACACGGTGACTCGGCAATTTTCAAAAAACTAGGACTCGGAGATTTGATGACACGTCAATCAAACTTATTTTTATTTTATATTTTGTTAAAAAACTATTAACATAATGTCATAGACTCATAACTCATAAATGTAAATGTAATAGAAGAATAATTGATTAATTGAAAACCAACTAGCAATAAACCTACAATAAAGATAACAACACTTTCACTATTAGTCATGGTGATATGTACAAGTGGTAGTGGATTATAGTTCGACCAAAGGTATTTTCTCTAAGTCTGTTTTTTTTTTTTTAATTCACTGACATCCTACAAAATACACACAACATGACAACAATATTCAGTGGATATGTACAGGACATGTCATGTGAGTATGTAACAGTGGACATGCATTTCAGTGCTTCAAATCTCAATCAATAATATTCCCAGTACGCAGCATTAAACAAACGGGTGAGCATGCTTGTTGATTTGTTTCAATTGAAACAATTGAGTCACGGCAAAATGAAATATGAAGTAAACAATTCACATATTAACACCACACACTCCAAGTTCCTACAGATACTAAAACAGGAATGAAGGGGAGAAAAAAAGTTTAAACATTTGTTTGCTTCTTCTCTCCTTACAACCTAAAAGAACAAAGCACAATCACAAAATCATTCTGAAAATACATGTGTGGACTTCCCATTTTAAATAAATAAACGAGAAGTTAGTTGTATACTTGTATTTTGTATAACATCAGGGTCATACAAACAATCCAAATCTGAAGAAGTGAAGAGCTTCAGAGATTTCAGATTTGTAAAGAAGAGCAGAAGGACAGATCAGAGAGTGACTGAGTGAGAGAGACGAACCTGAGCTTCAGTTCGACAGACTCCGCTTTCTTCTTCTTCCCTTCCTTCTTTCTCTTCTTCCTCTTCCTTCTTTCTTTTCTTCCTTGCCTCCTCGGTTCCTCCTTTCTCTCTGCTGCTGGTTGTGTGGTTTGAGCAAGAAGAAATCGGGAGATGTCTTTCTCTTTTTCCTCTTCTTTCTTTTCTTCCTCGCCTCCTCGGTTCCTCCTTCTCTCTTTGCTGCTGGTTGTGTGGTTTGAGCAAGAAGAAATCGGGAGATTAGGTTTTATTTTAGGGCTTTAGATCTCAGCCGTCCGATCTTATCAAGATCTGAAGAAAAAAAAATTATTAGCAACCGAATCCTGACCGAGTCCGGACCGTGTCCTGACCAAGTCAAGTTGACCGCGTGTCGGATACGTGTCGATCGCGAATCGCACGCGTATCTGTATCCGACACACGTTTTACTAGGATTCAGAGGGTTTTTCCGAGAGTCCATGCTTCCTAGGTTGTCCCTGATCTTCAATAAGGACAGGACCCAAGCAACACTACCACCACTGGCAACGCGCTGCAAGGCCCCACCATCAGCATTGTTGATGACGGTGCAGAAGTAAACTAGTCCTTCGTCGCAGGCCCTGTTGCCGACAGTCCAAAAATTAGTCATCCTCACTATCACAGCTTGTTCGCAAAAACACAGCCGACTCGCGTCTATCTTTTTCTCTGGCTTGCCATTGCCCTCCATCTCCATACAGCCACACGCAACCATTACCGCCACAACCCCTTCCACCAACATCTTCCTCGTTTCCAAACACAAGCCACAGCCACAGCCACTAATACATACACTATCGCAGCCATCACAATCCAACGTCGATCACCCCTCCCACACGATCACTGATCCATAACATCCAGGCCAAACTCCTCCGACCCCTTTGCGATCCCCTTCGGCGCTTCCACTCGTCCACCATCTGAACCACCCTCTCCTATCTTCTTGATTGATTTCAACCTGAACCGACTGACCACCTCCCCTTCGCACTTAATGATCGCCACCTGCAAGTCCAGCTCGTCTGATTCCATCCATCACAGCTCAATCTCTTCGATCGACTCCCCAACTCCTCTCATCCCCCATCAAAACCTTTCCATCCTCTCTGAATCCTCTGTCGACGCTCCCTTTGTCGGTTCCCCCAAACTTTCTTCATGTTTCTCTCACATTGAGGAAGAGGAATACCCATGTTCACTGAAGTCCATGCTCACATTTTTATTCCAGTCCCTGCCATACATTTTTTATTTTTCGTCCTTGGGTCTCTTGGCTATTTACACCCCGTACACTAGTCAGTACCACTAGATGCTACGGATCAGCCTATTTACAGCCGGTTTGATGGACTTGTACCGCTGCAGAACAATGTTGATGATCCAATTTGGGTCACTTTTCTGGCATATTTTGCAGAAAAGTTTGCAAACAAAATTCAAATTTGGCAGTGGATCTACATTGAACTCCGTATTCAGACTGGAGTTTATTTTTTGTGACAAGTTCTTTGGGGTGCAAGAAATTACGCAAATACAATTAGAGGTCAACTTCTACTAGGATGCTCAACCGTGTATTTTCTCTGTTGCTGCTTGTGCTCGTATGACTTCCTGGGCTTCAAGCTCGAGGATGAGTTTCTTCAACCCGGGAAGATTGATGGAATTAATATATTTATTAATATTAGGAATTGGAGTAGCAATATTAGGCATTCTATTATTCTTGTAATAGGGATTCCAATTAGAATTCTCATATTTGTTTCCAATTAGGTTTGAGTTTGTTTTAGAAAGTAGGTTAGTTATAAATAAGGCATGGGCATCCCATTGTTAGTTTGTTGATTGAATAAAAGTTACTTCGTTATTAGTTTATTTGGTTTATCGTTTATTTCGTTATTTCACGGAGTTTATTTTCATTGAATTTCGTTTATTTTCTAGTCCGAATCTATCATACTTAGACAGGGCCCAACAAATCCGATAGGGTTGTACATGAAATGTTGGAATTTTTTAGGTGAACAAGGAGTGTTGTAGTACAAATGACATCCGTTTAAGATTTAAAACTTCATGTTACTTTGAAACTTAAAACGGCAATTGTGATCGTATCATTGTTGGGAGTCCCATCTCCCTTACTGTATATTGGTGTGATATAGCATATGTGTGCACATTGACACATGTTTAGTCAGTTTGTTACTTCTTCCACGGCTATTCACTCAGCTGGAGATGAAGCACCTTATAACAGAGTTTGTTGCTTCCTTCTAAATCTTCCTCAGACCTCCGTGGCTTTTCTAGTGCTTTGGGCCAGCTATTTGACCGATCACAGATCAGACTTCTGTGTATTTCTACGTGACTCTCATTTACTGGAAAAGCAAGCTGCTCGATCTTCTGCATCATGTCATCCCATTACTGCTGAGACTGTGTAGTCATACTCATATTGGCTCATTGCAGATGTGGGTGTTCATTTCTCTGCCAGTACCCCTATTTATTGTAACCACAAAAGTCTCATACTCAAAATTTAGTCTCGCCGGAAGCACATGGTGATAAACTGCCGCTTTTGCCCCAACTTCTACGGTCGAACCATTTCTCAGTGATTTGACTCCTCCACTTTGCAGTTAGCTGAGTGGTGGACTTCTTCGTGATGTCTCACACTGCCGCACAATTCAATTTTCTACTTGACAATTCAATTTTCTACTTGACAAATTACTAATGTTGCTTGGGACCACATCATGAGTTTGAAGGGGGGAGTAGAGTGTCTTAGGTGTTTTTCGATAAGAGTATATTAGTGCATGGTTTAAGCCTCAATGCATATGGACAAGGCTATAGCCTCAATCACATGAGGCATACGCTTTGATAGAACGAAGTGAGGCGTGATGAGGAGTAAGCTTCAATAGCAGCAAAAAAATGGGTGAGCACTGTTTGGAAAAGTTTAAAAAAAAAAAAAAGGAAACCCAAAATACACTTGCCCTAATAGGTGTGATATGGAATTTGGACTGACTTATAATTATGTTATGTTCTTTTTAGTAATTCAGAAGGCAGCATTAGTATTTCTGTGTTATATGTATTGTGTTATACGCCTCAACAAGGTATGTCTTCTTTCTCATCGTTGTATCATCTTTATTTCATGGACTAGTTGTAGGATTTTTATTGTTCTCATTTTTTTCTGATTTTTTAAAACTATTTTTTAGCATTTTAAAAGTGAATTCTAATTCTAACAAACAACTGAGTCTTACGCCTCATTTCCGCCTCACACCTAATCAAAATTTCTTCGCTTAGTTTGTTTATGATTAAGATTTTTTAAACCTTGATTAGTT
The DNA here is from genome assembly GCA_963556465.1 of Berberis vulgaris. NCBI lineage: Eukaryota > Viridiplantae > Streptophyta > Magnoliopsida > Ranunculales > Berberidaceae > Berberis > Berberis vulgaris. The sequence continues at coordinate 58,098,243 of OY747133.1, forward strand.
GTATCATATATTCTCGGGTTTTCGTATTTAAATCCATGTATTATTTCTTTAAAAAATTATGAAAAGATCTCTAACCTTCTTCAAAAAAAAAAAAAAAAAACTTTCATGAAGATCCAAGCAATTGTGTCTGCATGGTTGAGAAGTTGATTTACCTCATTTTACGATTTTTCATTTCTTGGTGACAACTTGGAGTTATGGCACATTTTACCCATGGATCTTGTTAGCCTCACTAGGTGGTTTTTTCCTTGTACCTAATTCTAAATTTTTGTTTGGGTCGAGGGTTACAATATGGACCTCAATAGAGTTTGTTTCTTAAAATATTAACTGAACTAATCTCTCTACCTCTTCAGTGTATCCTTGATATAAGCAGTCTCTTTATGTAACATAAGAATAGACACTTTGTGATTGCTTGTTCTAATGGGAAGATTGGGTAGACAGTCATTTGTTCTTGGAACTCTGCTAGATGCATATACAAAGTAGCTTAGCGGATGAATCACCAAAACTCGAATGCACATAAAGAAGAAAACACTTACACCCTTGAATCCACAATGGGAAGAAGAGGATAAACTGAACTGCAGAGTACTTGGTTGATTTGCGGGGTAGAATACTGAAAGCAATTATAAGGGTGGCATTTATAGGTCCCAAATCTAGCAGTTCTACTCAAATTTGGAAACTCCTACCAAGCATATTTAGGATCTAGAAAAAATTAATAACAAATCAATAGAAATAAACAGGAAAACCTACTTGGAAAATGAAATTAAAATAAGAAGATAAACTAAAAGGCGAAGTTAAAACCCCATGTGAAGTTGTTTGCTGGATCGATGCTGGATCTATGAAAAATTGGCATTGATAAAAAATAAAAATAAATACGTCGATGCAACTTTTTCTCACTTCATTTTACTGGATTTTCTCGTGTCCATCTAGTTTGTAATGTTATCAACCCTTTCTATCTCTTTGACATAATTTGCCCTAATGTTGGTGAAAGGTAAAAAATGTTAATCACCATGATAAGCGAACATGTCTTTGACATTTTAAAGCATTGGAGATGAACATATCATGGGAAGGGTCAGCCAAATAGCCAGTTTGATCTTGCAAAAAGGAAGAATTGTCTTCAACTTGAATTGGTTATAGCCTTATAGGTATCAATAGAAACCTCTCTTGGCAACAACAGTATAAAAAAAGTTGATTGGTGGTTGAGATTGTAGGAATGCAGTGGTATGATCCCAAGGAAATACAGATACCAATCTATTGGCATGCCATTACACTGACACAATCAAAAGCTCAAACACAATATGTTCCTTTTACTGTTATTGGCTGGTAGGTGTTGGGGTCACACTTAGCATCTACATAGGACTACACTGTAATCTCGATATTCTTACCACATTTTCCCTGTTATCTTTTGCTTTCACATATGAAACTCAGCACGAATACAGCATGTAATACTATATTCAATATGCCAACGACATTTTCTCCATTGCAAGAAATTCAAAATTAGCAGTAATTTTTTCAAAAACTTATGTTTACAAATCAGAAATCCAGAAAGATGTCGACAAACACATCCACCCAAATAGTAAATGGACGAAAAACATGAGTTTTATCAGAGATTCTAGGGTCAATATCTTACGCCAGTCTAGAAGTGCATTTCAAGAAGATAGGAAAAAGGCTTTAAATGCCTATACCACACACACATGCTAATAAATCAGCACATATGCAGACATAGAATGATTTCAATAAATGTAGAAATATACATAGAAACAGCAGAAGATATACCAGTGCTGGAGTTGCCCAAGGGTCCACATACCCAAATATTCCAGAGCCCTGAAAGTAGAAAGAAAAGGATTGAAAATCGAGTGCGGTTCTCAAACAGGGCAACAATGTTAAGTTCATCCAAGCATACCCCTATAACAGCAATCCTATTACACTGAATAAAGGATGTGAAACCATAATGCAAAATTTTATGCAGAGAGTTCTTTGTACTGAAGATTACGACTAGTTGTGTTTTTTGGAAGGAAACAAGTATTGTCTGCTACAAAGAATGCTTTCTAAGAACGCAGCAAGTATATCAAAATACCACACACAAATATGTGTATAACAAAATCAAGTAAGCTTTTCAGTAACTCCTTTATAAAGGCATACAAGTTGTGGTTGAGATCCACTCACATAATTTGGGGGTTGAGATGTGCAATCTATCCAATGAAAAAAAGTTATTTTTTTAGGGGTATCCAATGGAAAAGTTGTAAGATAAGTCTTCTATAATGAGTAAATTGAGTGAGGGAAGGTGTAACATGACAGACTGATAAAGCATTATATTATTAACATTATAATTATGACAGCATCATAAATTTATATCTAATGCACCAGATTTTGATAAATTTTATATTTTTAGAAAATAATCATCTGATATATTAAACTCAAAACACTTACAATATGTATCATGCTAGAACACAACATTTAAACATGTCCCTAACGCATGGGGACAGACCTGACATGTTAGAATCCCTAAGAAAATTCTTAAAACTGTGGCCCATACATATACATAATAAAAATGAAAAAGGGTAAAAATAAAACACCAGAAATAATAGTAATACAAAAGATTGGCAAATACCCTATTTTTATTATCTTGTCAATTTTTTGTAGTGTTTATTAACTTGTGAGTTTTTGAAAACAAAATTCATTGCAATAGCTAAAGAAGACAACTTGTGTGTGTTTTTAAGTTTTGTCCCCAAGTTACATTGGGGTTGTCTAATACCTGAGGGATGACACTTGACCCTAATTCAGTCAATTACAATGTAGTTCTCTTACACTAACTAGATATTGTGGAAGTTGAAAACTCATACTCCATAGATAAAATATCAATAAATAAATGTAGTATGATCACAAGTAGACTATAAAATTAATGCAATTCAAAAAAAAAAAAATTAGAACAAAAATCATTTACCAATATTTTAACGTATCGATAATAATAAATTTTGATTTCGATTTAACTTTTCCAAGAAATTTTGCCAAAAGTGAGAAGGGAGAGGAAGAAAGGAGGGAGAGAGAATGAAGAACATGAATCTTGTAATGATCACTATCCTTTCGGATTATCACAAATTTGTAGAAAATGTTTTTTTTTTTATGGGAGGATGTTGAGGTTCAAGATGGAGAATCTTTTCTCATTTCCTCTCTTATTTCTTCTTTCTTTTGTTATTTTTCCACAACAATTTTTCCATAGAATCAGACACATCGTAAAATATCGATAATGATAAAACTCCAGCAAAATAATTAAAACAAGTTGCCACCGATTTATGATTTATAAATTTTGGACATTATCAACAAAAATTTATCAAATACAAAAATAAATAAATAAATAAAGAGTTCAAGATGAAACATTAGAAATAAAAGATAAAATAATTAAATCTATCCATTGGAAAATTAGTACCCATTACCCATTATGTTTGATACCCATACAAAAAATTCATACTAGAAAATTCACCCAGACATTAGAAATCAACAATTAGAAAATTGATCGAATGTTAAATAGAGTATAAGATGTTTAAGCCTTTTTTTAATTAATAAAACATGAACTAGATCGCAAACTGATATGCATTTATCAAATAAATGGAGAACATAAAATCCAACTAAAATAATTTGAAATTACGAAGTTGAGTTAGAGATTTACCCTATGCAGTTAAATCGTTAATTGGTCCGTAATCGGTCCAAGACCGATTTACGATTAATTGGGATTAATCGAATTTAATCAATTTTTTTTCATTGTATATATTTATATACCCCCACTAATATAAATTATTTAAACATGATTACATAATTTGTTTATGTTACTTTTGTTGCTCTATAATATTTGTTTATTAATCTTTATTGTCAAGATGTGTTATTTATCTTTATGTTACTAATAAAGATATTTATTGTCAAGATGTGTTATTTATCTTATTTATTGTCAAGATGTGTTATTTATCTTTATTAATCTTCATTGTCAAGATGTGTTATTTATCAAGATGTGTTATTATCTTTATCTTTATTTATCAAGATGTGTTATTTATCTTTATTTATTAATCTTTCATTGTCAAGATGTGTTATTATATTTATCAAGATGTGTTATTTATCTTTATTTATTTTCAAGATGTGTTATTAATCTTTATTAATCTTCATTGTATATATTTATTGTCAAGATGTGTTATTTATCTTTATTAATCTTTATTGTTTATTAATCTTTATTGTCAAGATGTGTTATTTATCTTTATATTTATAATACTTGTTTATTAATCTTTATGTTACTTTTGTTGCTCCAGGGGCGGAGCCAGGATTGCTGACAAAGGGGGGCAAAAAAAAGTTTGGAAAGACCAACTTACCCTTGAACGCAAGATTTTTTTTCTTTTTTAACTCCCAACAAACCCACCCTCACCAACCCTCTCACTCTCTCCTCTTCTCCTTCTCTTATATTTTCTCTCCCTCACAAACCCTCTCTCACTCTGTAATTTCTCAACTCCGCCTCTCATCTCACTCTTATATTTTCACTCCCAATTCCCTCAACTTCGTAGCAGTTGGATATATCGAACCCTGAAACGCGAACATATCGGTAGCAGAGATTTGTATAGAAGGGGGGGTGGAGAACCTAAACTTTTAAAATAATCCATAATTTAATTTTTAGTGGAGTCAAGAGTCAAGATTGTATACAAAAGGAAGCAACCTAAACTTTTAAAGGGGGGGCAATATAAAAAAATATGAGTAATTTAGTGGGATTTTTCAGAAAAATAAGGGGGCCAATTGACCCCCTTAGCCAAAGGGTAGATCCGCCCATGTGTTGCTCTATAATACTTGTTTATTAATCTTTATTGTCAAGATGTGTTATTAACCTGATATATTTAATACTTGTTTATTAATCTTTATTGTCATTCACATCCGAAACATTTAAATCAAAACAAGCAATTCACTCCATCTCCATGTTCACAACTCTATCAATCGACTTCTTTATCAATATCTTCTTCAACATCCTCCTGGTCTTCTTCATTATGAAGGGAATACGAAGTACTCATATTTGATTGTCGCCATACTCCTCGTGTTTGGCGTAAGATCAGTAGCTCTCATTGCATCTCTAACTTGTGACCATGTAAGATCATCGCCTTATCTGACAAAATCTATTCGTAGAATCATCATTCTCATCGATGTCCCTCAAGACAATGGGATCATGAGTTTGTGCATTTATGTTGGTCTTCCTTTATTTCAATCTTCGCTCCAACTTTTTGTTGTATTGAATAAAAACAAGATCATTCAATTTTGCTTGTTGATGAGTGCATAAAACTGAACATTGAATATCGTTTTTCTAAGTGTAATTGTTAGATTATTTAATTATTTCAAGTATTTTCTATAATAATTTTCTACTTAGTTACATTATGTGCATTTTGATATTTGGCAAGTACTTTAATTCTATCTAAGAAGAAAAAAGAACTAATGCCACATGCAAGGTCGGTCGTTAAAGATGGAAACCCAATTTCACAAAGAATTTTTGGTCGAAACCATTAGGAAAGGGGGCGAAATTAAAAAAGAAATAAAGGGTTTTAAAAGGGAAAGAAGGGGCTCAAAATTCTCTCTCTGGCTCCGAATTCTCTCCCGGCAGGGGATTTCCTCCCTCGGCTGAGATTTCTTATTTTCCTTCCTGCAATTAAACTCCCAGGGGTTGCAATCTTTGACTGTTGCGTTTAGGGAAGGAAATCTCCTCGGCTCTGCGTGAAGATCTTGTGGTTGTTTGTGTGAAGATAAGGAAGAGGCGTGAAGGGCTGCGTTGAGGACCCTGTTGTGCATGAGAAAGGTGACAAAATTGCTTCAATTGTGGCCTGTGCGTGAGCTCTTTGAGCTGCTGCTGTGTGACGACGAAGAACAGGGGTGTGAAGGTTCCTTGTGTTGTTGCGATATCGGGATCTTGGTTGCAATTCCTGAAGAACCATCTACGTGAAGGATCAGGACCTATTTGTGTTGCTAAGTTATTAATGCGGCGAAAAATCGCCGATTAATCGCAATTTGAGGTTTGATCGGACCGAATTGGGTGAAATCGGTTGGATTTAGCGGACACCGATTAATCAGCCCAACCAACTCGCCGATTTATTGCTATGTATAAAAAAATAACAACAATAAAAATAAAAAAACTTAAACTCAAGATACTCATATCATGACTTCCTTTATTCTTTAGTCTAGAATATATTAGCATAATCCTCTGGATGTGGAGTATTTTTGTTTGTACAAAGTGGCCCTTTTAGAAATATTTTCGGCGCAGAATAATACAATTTACCTTCATGGGTTAGTGAAATAGGTAGGTTGGTTTTTCCTGTTAAGTCTGATATCTATTTTGCTTTTGAATGTTTGTCTTAGTAGCTTAGATGTTAAAACAATCTACAATTTCTTTTAGTTTATTTTTAAGTAGCTTGGCAGATAATTAGTAAAGTTATATAATTACAAATTTACATCATTTTGATTAATTATTTATTTTTGCAATCTAAGACTGATTAAATTTAAAAAATATACTTAGAAAAAATTGACCAATTAATCCCGCTTAATTGTAATTCGGTCTTGGACCGCGTTATGAATGCTTTTCGATTTAACTGCATAGTTGTGTTGTTTGCTCTTTTTGTTTGAACAGAAGACGTGCAGAAGGAGCAGGGAGGGAAAACAAAAAAAGATTTGAATCTTCTTTCGCTATTGCACCACCAATTTCAGTCTACCCACCACATCACAATTTGTTTATTTTCTTAACTCTCCAATGCTTTATTTGAATACCAATTTAGCTTTATTTATGTGTACTAAACAATTTAGCTAAGGATAGATTAAAGCACTAGTTATGATTCATTGAAAATTTTGACGTTCCTTGCTACACTATGTTTACGATGTTCAATTGATTAATTTTGATTGTATTTCATATTTCATATGAATTTTGTTTATACTTGATCACCATATGCATGATTTTTATGAGGACCGTTACATGGGTAAATTTAGATGACCGAGTCTTGTGCCTATGCAAAGTGATAAAAAGAACCACGTAAGATTGGTTCTTGGATTTAATCAACATAGATAACCGAAATAGATACCATGTTTTGGGTTTTATGTTTTTGTCGATTTTCAATGATTTATGCATTTCTAAGGTGCAACTTAATAGATACCATGCTAAATACCTTGAGAATGAAAAGAGTTAGAGTAGACACCCATGCCTAATTCGTAGTTTAGGAAAATTCATAGCTTAAGGAGTAGACACCTATGCACCGCAAAATTTGCGCACTGAAATTTAGTTTGTATCGTTGTGCATGTTATAATTCAAAGGAAGATGACTAGTGACGGATATCAAATCCCTAACTTATTTTCTCACTATTTGAACTTATTTAGTTTTACATTTAGTTTTTCTCATTATCTTTTCATATTCAATTAATTACTAAATTTCATTGAAGTAATAATATTAGAAAATTGTTTTAAACACAATTAATCCAATTCTCGTGTGAATGATCTCGTTCTTACTATCTATAATATTTGTTAATACTGTGCACTTGCGACTAAAACGTACAATTATAAGCTTATTAATTAGGTTAATATTTGTACAGCAAATTTTTGGCACCATTATCAGGGATTGCGCTAAATTGTGTTTAATTCTTTTTCTTTTAGTTTAGTTGTTTTTATTATAATATAAAATATATTTGTTCAATAATTTCACTTTGATTTCTTTAGTATCTATTTTTCCCGAAACATTTACTTCGTACGAGCTGTCTTTCAGGATTGAATATCGTTTATGCAGGGTCGTAGGTCCTAGGCCGTAAACAGTGTATACGATCCAGAGATTGAACGAACCTTTAGACGACTTAAATGGCAAGTTGTGAAGATAGAATTTGAGGAAGAAATGAACCAAGGGCAAGTAGAAAATCCGCCAGTGCGAAAGCCTGGTGGAAGCCAATGAAGATCTCATTTATTCCACAAAATCTCAAACAACCATTACACATTGCATTCCAGCCAACAGCGAAACACAACTTCAATTTATCTCCTCACTTGCTTAACATGGTGCCACAATACAACAGCACACTTTCTGAGGATCCATATCAACACATTAAGACTCAGAATATTCAAGGCTTAAATCCGAAAGGAATCGGGTTAATCATTTTTCCTTTTTCTTTAAAAGATAATGCTAAGTTATGGTTGAACTCTTTGGCTACAGGTTCCATTAATAATTGGGAGGACTTGGCCGCTAAATTTCTAAAGAAGTTTTTTCCAGCTCAAAAGACAAGACAGCTTAGAAAGGAAATTCAAACCTTCCAACAAAAAGATAGAGATCTTTTCTTTGAAGCATGGGAACATTTCAATGAGCTACTTCTCAAATGTCTACACCACAATTTATCTCAAGATGATCAGGTATAAGCTTTTTACGAAGGTTTAAATGATACTAATAGAAGTCTTGTTGACTCTGCTTGTGGAGGTGTCCTAGAACAGTGAGAAAGCTACTAAGATGTTTGAGACTCTAGGTGAGAATCCAGGAGTGAAAGGTAAGGGTATTTATGAGGTAAGTACTAATGTTAGAATCCAAACTCAGATGACAAGAATGGAAAGGAAGCTAGATATGCTTGTGAAAGTAATGTCAACCAAGAACAACTCTCCAGTTCAACAAGTTGCTCAAGTCGAGGTATGTGCTATTTGTTCTCATTCTAATCATACTACTGAGACTTGTCCTGTGTTTTCTTTTATAGAGTGCTTGCAAACTATGTGGGGACGAAACAACTATCCTCCCAAGAACAGTCCATATTCCAATACTAACAATTCAGGGTGGAGAAATCACTCCAATTTTTCCTGTAGTGGAAATCAGAACAGTCTAAATCCACAAGGACAACAGAGAAATTTTCAGAAGGGAAATAATTTTCAACCTCCACCACAAGGGGCACAGCAAATCCTAAGTATAAGAAAAATGATCTTGAAGGTGCCATACTTCAGTTCATTGCTACACAACAAAGACCAGTGCTCAAACCAGTCAAGCCATTCAAAGAATGGAGGCACAATTAGGGCAATTGGCTAAGGAGTTGAATGAGAAAAAGGAGAGTGTCCAGCACAAACCATACCAAACCCGATAGGACACGAGCAGCTCAAGGTCGTGACAGTTCTTAAGAGTGGTAAAGTTATTGACAATAAGGTGGGAACGAACAAAATTGAGGAAGAAAAAGTTGAAGCACATCCAATAGAAACCACAAACTCCAATAAGGTAAGTGAGACGGAGGTGAAATTGTCAACCTTCCCTCAAAGGTTAGTAAAGCAAAAGAAAGATAACCAATTTCGTGATATTTTTTAAACTTTAAGAAAAGTAGAGATTATTATTCCTTTACTTGATGCAATTCAAAAGATTTCATCTTATGCCAAGTTTTTAAAGGATTGTAGTACTTACAAAAAAAAGTTCCAAGAATATGATAAAGTTGTATTAACTGAAGAGGTAAGTGCGGTTTTGTTGAGAAAATTACCGCCCAAACTAAAAGATCCAAGCAATTTTACTATTCATGCAAAATTGGTGGTAAATTCTTTGAACGTGCTCTACTTGATTTAGAAGTCAGTATTAATTTGATGCCCTATACGGTTTATGAGAAAAATGAAGTTAGGGAAACTTAAACCAACTTCAATTACATTGCAATTGGCAGACGAAAACATCAAAAAACCTAAAGGTATTTTAGAAGATGTTTTGGTTCACGTAAATCAATGGATTTTACTTTATGCATACTGCTGATACGAAAATTTGTGTTAAAAAAGACACTATAAGCATGAAAGTAAAGGTGAAAAGATAGAACTGAAGGTATTTGATGCATTAAAATTACCACATGATGAGTATGATTGTTTCAATATTGATGTTGTTTAAAGTATTGTTGAACAAATTTTTCAGCTGCATAGCATTGATCCATTGGAGGCTGTCATCACTCATTGTTTCACAAAGCTGAATTCTGAGCATGAAGATGACATTGTGATGATGGACATCATTGAGGTCTTACACTCTCTTGAGGGTTTTAAGTCTCATTCAAGTAAGTATACACATGTGTCAGGTATGAAAAGGTGAATTTCTACAACTAATTTTCTGTTAGTGGAAGCATTCCACTTGTTCAATTTGAATTTAGCACATGCACATAGTGTGGGGTATGAAAAAGTGAAACCAAATATACATGCTTATATCTCAAGATAAATTAGGAGATTTGTTGGATGAGTAATAAATAAACTAGTTTAGCTTAGTAGTCTTTTTTACTCAAGTTAGTGAACCCGTAGGGGTGTGTTTACACCTGATTCCCTAAAGTCATCTGGTTTGAGAGTCATTGGTCTAAAGCTTGATAAATGAGTCAATTAGAAAACTTAAGGGAGCAAGACATTGCACATGTTGAAGTCGGGTTGTGGCTAGTTTAACTTCACAGTCTTTTTTGCTCGAGTTAGTAAACTTGTAGGAGTGTTTCTACACCTAATGTCCTAAAGCCATCTGGTTTAAGAGTCATTGGTCTAAAGCTCGTTAATGGGTCGACTAGAAAACTTGAGGGAGTTAAACATTGCACAGTCCACACATATATCCTTGAAAAAAAAAGAGTATTAATTTGTATTAGTATTCATTGTCTTGGTTGTTTCATAAAATGGAAATTCCAATGAATTTTGAGGTAGTAAGTCATGTATATAGGAATTATCTTGAAGCTTCACAACTATGTGTTGGTTCATTTTACACCAAAGGAAACTTGTGGTTTCTTACTAGCCATTTATAAGTAATGTACCTTATTTTGAGTTCTCAAAACTTGTGAAGATGAAGTTTATTATTTTAAATTTGTTAATGAATAAGAACCAATTTTTTTTTGTGATATTTTACTCTCATTGACAATTCGTGATATTTGTTGAATTGGAAATCAAGACTGCGCAATTTGTTGAAAAATAACAGTGACAAATCAGCGAGTCAACTGGGCCGGTTAAGCGCTGACTTGCCGATTTTTGACCGATTTTGATCAATCCGCTTAAAGCCAACCGAGTCGATCCTGTGCATTTCGGTCCACCCCCGTATAGTTCTTTTTGACCGATTTTCGGCCGCATTAACTGCACAGTGCTCAATTGATTAATTTCTGATTTTATTTCACCTTTCATATTAATTTTGTTTATGCTTGATCACCTGCATGATTTTTATGAGAATTATTATATGGGTAAAATTTAGATGACCGAGTCTTGTGTCTATGCTAAGTGACAAAAAAAACCAAGATCGATTTTTGGATTTAATCAACATAGATGATGGAAATAGATACCTTGTTTTCGGTTTTAGGTTTTACTCTTTCCATTGATTCATGCGTTTTTAAGGTACAACTTAGTGAATAACATGCTAAATACCTTGAGAATGAAAAGAGTTAAGAGTAAACACCCATGCCTAATTCGATGTTTAGGGAAAACCATACTTTAAGGAGTAGACACTCATGCCCTTAGGTTGGCAAAATTTTAGCATTGAAATTTAGTTTGTATCGTTGTGCATGTTATTATTCCAAGGAAGAAGACTAGCGGTGGATATCGAATCCCTAACTTATTTTCTCACTATTTGAACTTATTTAGTTTTACATTTAGTTTTTCTCATTATCTTTTCATATTCAATTAATTACTAGGTTTCATTTAAGTAATAGTATTAGAAAAACTGTTTTAAACACAATTAATCCAATCCTTGTGGGAATGATCTCCTTCTTGCTAATCTATACTATTTGTTTGATCTTGTGCAACTGCGAGTAAAACATACAATTATAAGCTTATTAATTATGTTAATATTTGTACAACACTAAAGAAGATGATTCCTCTTTTTGGAATGCAATTGAAACTATAGAAATATAATAACTCATAAATAATTAAAATCTTTAATGAAATAAAATTTGTAGTGGTTATACTGAAAATAAAATATATTACTCATAAATAATTAAAATCATTGTGAAATAAAACTAATAGTGATTATAGTGATAATGGTTACATCGTCAAATGCATTCCAGTTACACTCACATGGTGAAGCACTACAGGTCCAGATATAACTTTTATCTCAAACCTTTGGAGGATAAGAACTTTACACCCATGATTAAACCACCAATCGACTATTCAATAAAGTCATAAAGATTATAAGTAAAAATTAATAGAGTAATGAAGAAGTGTATAAGTCTAAATTACTTAGTATGTGGGAGTTTATCTCTTTGGCCTATGGATGATGTGGACCCTAATTGCTCCATTGCATCTTTATTTACCCTCAAATCAAGGCGAATTTGATTATTTTCCTCGCCATACCAGTTTATCGATACTTGCAAAAGTCTCGCTTTGATCTCTTTGTTTCCCTCAATTTGAGTTGGAGGTTGCTTGCAAAATAAGGAGGGGTTTAGATAAAAGCCAGCTGAAGACAACATACTAGGATCTCAGTGCAATGTTTAATTAATAAATAAATGCATAAAAACAATAATTGTATGTTTAGGCTTTAATAATTGCAGTAAGGTATGATGTAATTTAGCATTCCACCTCTAATCAATAGTTTTCCATACCAATCCAAGGACCTTATCATTATATTTGTGCCAAGATCTTTTTTTTATTTCTTTTGTTCTATCCATCGCCTCATATATATAACCCATACAAGGTTTTTCCTCCGCAGCCACCAACCATAACACTTCTACTAATTGAGCAAGTAATTTGCAAGCAAACACAATATTATCCCAAAAGAATTTCTTGCCATTAGATCTTCTTCCCTTCAGGCTTGGTTGAAAAAGTATTATTTCTCCACTAAATTGAAACGAACAAGACTTGCAAATGACACCTATTATCCCAAATACTTTGCAATCTGCAATATATGGTGGCAAATCTACTTGCATAAGATCTGTGCAACTCTTTATTATTTGCCAACTTCCTCATCATATGCAAACTCGCCCATGATTATAAATGTATACCATAATAGATATGGCCTCTGGCAAAACTTTGTGTATCTTCGACAACTCATGACCAAGATCTTGTAGGATCAAATTTATGCAATAAGAAACACAAGGTGTCCAAAGAGCTTAGAATGTTGCTTCTCTAGTTCCCTTCCCGCGGCCTTAAAATTAGTCATTGTCGGTGATAAACTACAACAATAACATATATGTGTTCAATTAATAAAATTACATAGTAATTAATTACTTAATACACAATTATAAAATTACCTGAAAAATGTTTTCTTCTACGTCCCCAATAACTTCATTTATCCCCTCAATAAGTTTGGAGTCTTTTGACATATTCCGATGCATAATTGAATTCAGAAACATTGTTCATTTTGAACAATTCACCAAGAAACTAATCAAGCAATGATTAATTACATCAGTCCAAAAGTTTGACATTATGGAGCATCCATAAGTTTCCCAATATTGCTCAAGGGAATTGACAAATAATTTTGTCTCTTGCAACATCTCTCAACAACATGACTCTTATATTATGATAGCTAGGAAAAGGCATACATAAAGATAAATAATTAATAAAGTAGATAATAGCGCAATAACTAATGATCAAAACTTTGAAATAGTTTATTAGTCAAAATATTTACTTTTCCCATAGTTTCCAATAGTTATGTTGAAACTTTGGAGTACAAATGACATTAAAGGCACCCAACCTCGTATGCCCAATTGGCTATAGCAACCCAGGCCTCATTTTTCAATTTTTCTTTGTAAGTGTTATTCTTATCCAAAGTGACTTGCTTGAGTTTGGCCATGTCAGTCTTTAACATAGTATCAAGTGGGCATGTAACATCAATAGCAACCTTCATCTTCTTGCTATCTCCAAAGGAATATTTCTTCTTCCACCACCACCTCCCCTTTCACCACCTAATATTTGTTGCTCCTCTTCTTAATCATCATCCTCTCCACCCACCAAAATGTCACTCTCAAGAATTTGTGCAACCCTAACTTTCTCAAATTTTTTCTTTTTTGTTTGTTTTAATGCTTCGACACACTTCATTTGGCACTTTTGTACATGATGACACATTCCCTTCGCAAGATGTACTTTAAATCTAGAGATTCCAAAACATCTTTTTGTCACAAAACTTGCACCATACCCAATTTTTATTGGTCGGGTCTCTACATTCTCCCCATTCCCATGTTGTCATCGGACATCTTTTTCAAGGGATTTGATGATGTTGCATTAGTACCCCTGTTTGAACCTCTCGACGACATATCTATCACAGTCATAGGTTACAAAAATAAATAATTAATCAAAAAGATTTATAATTTACTTTTGAATAGTTTGTAATTATATTACTTTATTAATTAATCAAAAGAATTTAATTTTGTAGGTTGCAGCAAATATAGTTACATCGACTTGTTGTTTAGGAACAACCAAGCAGCCAACAAAGCAAAAACAATAACAACTAAGTACAAACAACTAACACCGGCAACTGATAACAACACCAAGTCACCAGCAACAGCAAAACCTGCAACCCCAACGACAGCAACACACACCAACAACAAGACCACCAAGAGGATGACAACACCAACAGGATGATAACAACAACACCACCAACAAGTCAATCAAACTCCCTTCTCTTCTTCTCTTCCCTTTTTCTCATCTCTCTTTTTCTCTTCTGTCTTGTGTTGTCACACCAGCTTGGCACGCACAACGATCAATCGTTGCTGCTGATTTCTTCTTCTTCTTTGTTCGATCGCTATGTTGCGATCGATTGCTACTGTTGAACTCTTCTTCTTTTTAGTTCGATCACTGTGTTGGGATTGTCTGTTTTCTCTCTTCTTCGTATGTGCGCAACTGCTTTTCTTCTCTAGGATCGATTTTCAGTTAGGGTTATTCGATGGGTTCGATTTCTCGCCCATTTATAAGGTTGAAAACCGAACCGACGGTTCGATTTTTCACCTAAACCATTAACCGAATCGACTTTGGTTGATTTCAAAATTTTCAAACCGAACCAAAACGATTCTAATTTATGCAAACCGTAACCGAACCGAATAGACTAAAATCGGAATAAACCGAAATAAAATCGAACTGACCGACTATTTTAAACATATTATATTATTTTTATATAAAATATATTTTATTTATTTTATATATTAAGTCAATTTGGTTTTGTAGGTTAAAATCACATAGAAACCGAAAACCGAACATACCACTTCGATTTTGAATTTTTTTAAACCGAACCGAACTCAAACCAAACCAATCGGTTCGATTTTGATTGGTTCGGTAGGTTTAATCAGTTTGGTAGGTTTTTTTCAACCCTACCGATTTATCCAACCGTTTAACACCCTAAACATATCGGGTAGCCCCTGTTACACTTTAATCATCAATTAATTGGTAATTTTTTTGCACAGAATTTACCTACGATTTGAGTATTACAAAACTACATTCTCCCAGGTCCCAACTAACTAAAATAATCAGATTTTTCACAAACTTTGTGAGAGTTGTTCATGTGGTGAATTCGATTAAGAGCATTTTGTATATCCTATTTACCTTTTTGTTGAGTTGTGCTCTTAAATGCTAAGCACAAATGTTTGACTTAGACAGGGACAATTGGTTAAAAAATAAACACATTGAAGCTCCTTTTCAGCTTTGGTTTGCCTTGATTGTTGAACACGGGATAAAAAAATATGGACTTGGGTATTAAGAAGTTTTGGAGCCCCCCAAATCGACAAAAGCCTAGTGGCACAAATTAAGCTTAGCTCGTTGTGCCAGAGTTGGCCATGCGCACGGAATGTGCTGCTGGTTGTAAGTTTAAATACGGTAACAAATGAATTAAGCATGGGCAAACATAAATCTCAAAAACCTTTATGTAACTCTTTTAAAGATATATATTCACAGATATAGTCTCACACAGAGTTTAAGGGTTGAGATGCACCCTCCATCCAAATGGAAAAATTGCAAATAAGTCATTTGCAATGGGTAGACTAGAGTATATGTAAGAAGAAATGCTTGCAAAGTGATTAAGCTTGTACTTAGTTTTGAACATTACAAATCTACGTGTTGAAATTTTGAAAAACATTATACTTTTGAGACGGCCATCCAATGGTCAATACTAAATTTTAGAAGTTTGATTTTAACATTTTAAACCATCTGCAATTGCGTGCTAGACATACTAACCTATCTCGGCAGCAAGGGGTGTCATATGCACACAATAGCATGTATAGTATGTAGCAGCTTTTGCGTTTATTTAAATTTGGTAGTAAATGAATAGTAAGGGAGGATCGCAGGCACAAGAATATGCAATTAAAAATACAATATTAAGTGGTTTTTTCAATAAAAAAAAATACATTTCGCCAGCTGCCCAAGTCGTCCCACGGTCCATGCAAATGTTGGAAAGTTTTGAACCCAGAACATTTTGCTCAAATATCATGTTAAACATTAGAAGGGGGACCGTTGAGGTTTTAAGAAAGCATGGCACACACTTGCCAAACAGACAACTTGGCATACACAAAATATATATAGCAAAGAGGTGCATTATCACATTGTAACAGCTCAACGAAGTAATACGTAAAGGAAAAATTATCTGGAATCATGTGTGAGGATATAAATTGCACCTTCCGGCCTGGGCGTTGAAGGGCATGGTGAATCAAGTAGAATATAGAACCACCAACTGCACCAGCTAGATACAACTTCAGCACAAAATGTGGTCCCAAAGTTCTCCCCATCTGGACAATGCAAAGAAATTATGATAGCAATAAGAATAAGGATACTAATTAAGCTGAGCAGTATAACTGTAAAAGTTGTCTGACAACACAGTCAATGTGTAAGCAACCAACTAAAACAATTTCAATGATTATTTCATGGATGAATCTTGAGTATAAGCAGTTGGCGGAGGAAACTTCCGTTTCGTTATACAGACTTTGTGTAAGTAATCAACTAAACAATTTCAATAGATCATTTAATAGAGGAATCTTGTGGATCAGCAGATGGTGAAGGAACCTTGTATCTCAATATTAATAAAGTTCAATTTTTTCAATATTTTGTGTTCTTCCCAATAATCCAAAATGGATGTGATTTCTTTTGCCTCTCTACTTTCCTTTTTCTTTTCCTTTATTTTATTTTTCCTTTGACCAATAAAAACAAAAAAAATTTATTACTTTGGAGCAAACTGACAGCAGTTTGTTCAAGCGACTACGATGAAGTGAGTAATTAGTTAGTGTTATTTATAACTGGGCCAAATATAATAAAGTCCATATTAGTTAAAGCATTAGCCAAAGTAGGGATAAGGTTAGATTAGATCGTTTGCCAAAGAAAATTAAACATTGTAGTTGATGAATTGATTGAATGAAATTTATGTAAATATCTCTTATTTAAGGTTTATCATAGATCTAGCTTAGGTTAGCTTTAGTTTTAGCGTAGAACTCATCATATTGGCTCTACCATTTGATTGGTTATGAAGACTGGTTATGAAGCCAACCAAGTCGGATGATGATAATCTTTTGAAACACCAAATTTCTTTCAAAAATATAAAAGGGTAATGCTCAAATGAATATCACCAACGAATAAGTTAGTAGTGGTCGTCAATTTGTAGGCTTTTTAATTAAAAAGACCTCCTTGAACCATGAATTCTCATCCCACTAAGTGGAGCAACCTCTTGCATCTGTACCATGTGCAGAGCACAAGCATAATTATTTCTTGCTTCCATCCCCACACAAACACTCATCTCAACACTCTCTTAGTGCATAACCACTGTAATGTCAGCATATGAGTTGTAACTGCAAGAAAGTGGAAAATTTAAATGATAAGATCATTACCGATGTCCCAAAAAAGTAGAGCCCAAACATGTTAGAGAAAAGATGCTGGGCATCTACATGACTGAAAGCAGAAGTGACCAATGTGTGCAAACGACCACTCGTAATATTATTCACTGAAATCTGGTCAAAGAACACATAGAACTCAGCAATTATCAGACTAAACATGTATTCTCATGGCACAGAAGATGTAATACAACATTAAATGATGATCTGGATTGTCGAACCTCGTAAACTCCTGAACATAGATACAATCTTTTCCAAAATTATTATATATTTGACACCAATTATGTATGATTTATGTTATATTTTCTAAAACAGCTTTAATATTTAGCTGAAATGGGACTGACCATAAAGTTCTTCCTCATAAAATCCATGTCTGCAATTCTCCACAAGAAAAAAACAGCAATGTTAGCTGATATTAGTCCCCAAACCACGCTCTCAGTTGTGGGGAACCATGATTTCCTGCAATTATGGAGAAAATAACAATGAAATATCTATGCTATCACATCATTTTTTTCTGCACTTCCATGAATAAAAGCATTCAGCATATAACCAAAAAAATAAAGAAGTTAACAAACACGTGCACATATATTACTCAAAGAAATGGAGCAAACCCATTTATGACCTGCCTCAAGGTAAAATTTCATTAAAATGGCATCGGTAATGCAAGTAACGATGGTAGTATGCTAAAAATATATCTCCAAGTCAAAATAACAAGGATTTGCTGTCTTAAGATGAGCCTCTCCCAATCAACCAAAAAATCTCAGACACTCTTCTAAGTTCTAATTTTGAGGATGCCCACTGCCAAAGAAACCCCATAACCTCCGGAAATAACTTCCTTGCTTCAATAGCAAGTCCTGGAAAACCATTTGATTTCTTTCAAGTAGAGTCGAACAAATTGTACAAGAGACCATGCTCCACATTCCAGCTACTCCATGAAGGGAATTATTTCCATTTGTTTTTCAACATCTGCACTCCAAGACTCCTCTGGAACACCCACGTGGTGATCCCAAAGCTACCAAATGATTTCACTCCATACAACTGTTGCAAAACACTAAATATCCTCCTAGATTTAATTATTATTATCTCCTCTCAAGTTAACATTGGCTTTTCTCCAAAAGCTACATCCTCCTCTCAAAGTCTTTATTAGCAATTTCTCCAAGTGGTGTATTTTTTTTTTTTAGAGAAAATGACTTATAAGGCCTGCTTTTTATAATTGTAGACCACATAAGACCCTAACAATTGAAAATGCCTCAAAAGGCCTAATTTTTTTAATTCTAGACTATAAAAAGCCTCAAACCCAAACCATGGCTAAAATATATATAAAAAGACAAATGTGCCCATATTCAAATTCAGTTACATTGAAACAAACGAAATATGCAATCTTTAACACAATTTGATATTTCCTCAAAGTTGTTTCATGTCCCTGAAACCCAACTAATCGATATTCTTGCTGGTAATTTGGAAGTCAAAAAATAAAAAATAAAAAATTTGAAAGTAAACTTATGATTGGTTTTAAGAAGGTGAATGAATTTCAATTAATAATAGCTTGATTCAAATAGAAGAAGTCAATATGGAAATTGGTATATGTTCTACTGAATAATGCTTCGAGAGATTGGAATCAAATTCTAATGCATTTTATAATGTTGGGTGTTAAAGCTATATTCAAAAACCATATTACTTGTAGCAGAGAAGAAATCAAAGGAGTTTACAGTAGTAGTGGTATCTAAGAGATTGAAAGTGACTCAAGGTTGAACGGGGCTTCTTAATCCAAACAGAGGTTGCGGTTAGAGATGGATAAAGAAGACTAATAGTGGCGGGAGAGTTGTACTGAATTGAGTCAAGCCTCAAGATATGATCCCTATGATTTTGTTTTTGAAAATTGATCACTTAAGTTAAAGGGCAAGAATGTATTTATAATTATTTTTAAACCATGGGTTGGGTTTATAGCTTTTAAGAGTCTTTAATTACAAAAAAAATAGGTTCTTTGAGGCATTTTCAATTGTTAGAGTATGATGTGGTCTACAATTATAAAAATTAGGCCTTATAAGTCATTTTTCCTTTATGATGTGGTTAGTCCACCTTTCTAGCAACTACTTTTTTTTATCAAAACTATCAATTATGGGGTCCCATATCGACTTAGAGTGATTGCTATGACTTGAGAATTTCCTCAAATAGGTTGGGGCAAAGCTCATATCACACCAAAAGTTGAATGAACCCCGACCTAGTGTTCCTTGGCCGACAACCAAGCTACTAATGTAAAGATCTTCATGCCATATGGCACAACTATTTACTAGGAAATTACTCATGTTACTTCTCCATCAATCTATCACTCTGGTTTAGACGACCATTAGGTCCCACTTGTCGAGCTAGTCTATTGCATTTTGTGCATATAAGGAACAACGCAGTTCCCTTGGTTTTAGGGTTCCATATTCATGTTCTTAGAAGCATGTAGGTTAAAACTCTTGACTAGAAATACTATCAGCCAATGTGCTAGGCTGCTACTTAGCTAGTAAGACTTGAGATTTGCTAGGCTGCTAGCCTAGCTAGTAAGACTTGAGGCACATAACATCACAACTCCAGAGTTCAAACACCTCCTTGTTTTAATTCGTGAACCCTTTTCATCAAGTCATAATTTTAGTCAATTGGAAGGTGGATGAGGAGGTCCACAAAGGGAATCTCTTTTATCTCGTGTTTAACATTGTTCTTATAGAAAATGTTTGAATATTACCCAATAAAGTGTTCATTTTCCTATTTAGTTCCCAAAAAAACTTAAATATTGCTTAATAGCTCTTTTTTAAACCTCGCACGTGACTTCTTCTTCCCCCTTATCATATTCTTCAACCTTTTTTCTTCCTCCTTCATTTACAACCACCATCACCACTCACCTGCAGCAGCCACTACAACCCCCAAATCCATCACCAGTGGCCACAACACTCGTCACCATTGATTCAGCCACCACCACCCTATACAACCACCTATGCAGTTAAAACGGATAACGAACCCATATCAGTCCAACAGCGTTATATGTTATAACGGGATATAACGGAATAGTTTTTTTAAGTATATTTTTAATACCCCTACAACGTATTAATGTATTATAGAGTCAAAAAAGTAAATCATGTTCATAACATTAAATTAAAAAATAATAAAAACATTTTCCCTTCGTATGAGAGTGAGATCACAACAGAGAGTGCGATCGACTCTTCGTCGTTTTCCCTTCTTCTCTGGTTCTCTATCAAACAACGAGGTCAGGTTCTCTGTTGATTAGCGACAACGAGCTCTGGTCCTTATTTCCTATGAGTCTAGGGTTCTGATTCGATCGATAATGAAATGGGTGATTTTTTATTTATTATTATTTTTTTATGTATTAGAACAAAACGTTAAAACGGCATTACTAGAAGAAAAAAAAATGTTATCTCAATAATGGCCATATAACGTTGTTATATCGGAGTTGTGATACCATAACGTGATAATGTAATAATGTAACGGTTCACTCCCGTTAAGCGTTATATCAGAGTTATATCAGCGTTATAACGTCGTTTTAACTGCACAGACATCAAACCTAATACATCCACCACCCCCACCGCTTATAAAGCTAGGTCCGCCCTAGCTGGCCACCTTCGGCAACATCACCACCCCCAAACCTTCAATTTCTGAAGTTTTAGGGTGGCACGTGAAATGGTACCTAATTGACTTTTCTTTTTCTTTTTTTGTCTTTTTTTAGTATTAAGTTTCACACTAGACCATTCAACAATTTCCTGATGTTTCTATGGTAGTACCCTTGGACCTTGGCTTCTCAAATTCAAATTAAGGGTGCATATTCTTATCTATATACTAATCTTAATAGTATGTACATTACAATTGTTAAACAGGCAACGGTGAAAACCTTTTAGCTTAAACCCGGAAATCTTATCCTTTAGTTCAAAATCTGGTCTGCCGAAAACTGTCAGGAAATCCACAGGGTCATCTCGTTTTTCGTGTTAACATTGTTCATATGAACCTTCATGAGAAAGGAAGCTTTTGCATTATGGAAGACACCTCAACTTGCACCAATGTCATATCATTTATATCTCCAATAACATTTATTTAGCAAGCATATTCGAATTCTATCAATTTGGTAAATAAATGCGTGCTCACAAATATAACTGCATAAATAAATCAAGTACAAATTCTATTGACTTCCTTCTTCATAATTTTCATCAAAGATTCAGAGTTTCGAAAAAAACATCCAACTGGTTCATACACCCTGATCCCAAAATATAGATAAATTAACACAACAATAAAAAGTATAACGTTGAATGACAATGCGAAATGAGAAAACAAATTTGATGTTGTGCCATATCGGGAACATTTCACAAGATGAAAATTTTGAAGTGAAGAAATGAGAGACTGCAATTATGAGATTGTTGGCTTTAAATCAAATTTCTGTTTGACAATATGCTCAAAAATGTGAAAATTTTACTAGCATAAAAATGTCATTAGCATCAAAATTCCTTACCTAACCAAAAAAAAACTCAATGTTAAAATCCTAATATCAAACATACCTCTCATGAATCAAACCAAATATCAAGAAAACAACAGCTTAGAACATTACCAGAGACGACTCCATGATCTCCTGGGGTTGGTCACAGAATGCAAACTTTCAAATGGATTTCTCCGAAAGAGAAGGCGGTGAAATCCTCTAGTTTGAAACTTCAAATGGGTATTTCTCAGTAATTGATTGACAGCGATAGGGTTCCCGAGAACCCCAGAGAGTCTCTCTGGCATATTGTGGTGAGAGCGGCATGAACGTGAGGAGGAGCTGAAGCAGAAGTGAGACAAGGAATGGGGTTGGGTTGGAGAATGGTGGAGGAGATGTTTTGCGTTTGTTTCTGTGAGAGAATAAATTATGTTCTTGCAGAGATAGGGTTCGTGAGAGAGGTTTTGGGGGATTTTGGAGAGGAGTTTGAAGGAGAGCTGAAGCTTCTGCATGTTGGATTCAGAGAGGAGAGAGTAAAAGCTCCGACTCTCTGTATCGACTGAGAGGGAGAAGACTGACTGGGAGAAAATCAAAGCTAATAAGGGCTTTGTACGTTGGGTACTTGGGGTACTTGCTATCTGCACCACCAGGTACGGGAAGGGCCCTCAAAGATTCCATTCCAATGACCAAGTCTTCCATTCGCCAAGCAATAATATGCACCTCTTTCTCCTGCTACTTAAAAATGAGGATACCACACGGCCAAGAAAATGATAAGAGGGAAAGGAAGATGTTGAGCATGTCTATAGTTAGAGATGAGAAAAGTGAGCATAATGTGAGATACCTTCTCTGTTTTAGGTGTTGTCACTGTATAGTGATGTCTTTGACCTTTATTGCGCTCTGAATTAAGAGTTTTGAGGATGATGATACATGTACTCAAATGCGATGAAAAAAATAGTTGTCGGTTGGTTGGTAAATGTGGGAAGCGAGTACAGAAAAACTTCACAAACATTTTAAAATTTTGAAAATTTGTTGTAACTAATGGGGTGTGGATGCCCACCTTCTCAACACCTAAGATATTGAGGTGGCATCACCATCTTTTGCATGGGTTGTTAATGTCCACCTCATGGCACAATATATGGGTGGTTAATGTAAGGCACGTTTGTATTTGTAAATGTGAGATAAATCAGAAAATGATATATATATGTGAGAAAAGTACCCAAATAAGATTTTATTTGTTTTCAATTACGTTCACTACTTATTGCAATTTCTCAACTAATTAAGGAGTAATAAATTGTGCAACTTCTGTTTGTGTCAAACAAACAAGTTCAATGCGCTCATATTATTCATTGTTCCATCTACTTATCAAATAACCCTTGGCGCATTAGTTGATGCTAAGGTTTTAGTGAAAAATCATAATGTAAGACCATCTGGTTCCATGGCAATTTCATAAGCAAATGTCACAATAGTTCTCAAAGAGATCTATGTAGGGGATGTGGCAGAAATAAATACTCTAGAAGAGATGATAACTCCACAATAATCACCTCTGCTATTACTCCAGCAAAGGTGATCATCCTAGTAAAGGTAGTCACAAAACTTACTACAATTTGTCTAAATCTCCTGACCGAAACAATGATAGAACTCTTGCGAAGATAATACTTGTCAAAGATGTGGCAAATGTGGGCATTGGTCACATGTTTGCCGTGAACCAAAAGTTACAGTTGAGAACTATCAAGCTTCCATTAAAACCAAAAAAACAAATTTGATGTAATAGGCAAATAATAGTCATTGTTCCTTTCATTCTTTGGATTTGCTCCCATTACAACAAAAATCGAGTCTTATTTTACTCATGGTTTAGAGTTAGTGACTTGTATATTTATAGCAATAGACAATTATAGGGATCTAATGAAACATCACGGTCCCTGACATTTTCGGAAGTAAATGTCAATTTAGTTGTCAAAGGGATAGCGGTAGAGAGCATACAAAACATAAATACCCCCAAGTATGAGGCAACTCTAGTAGAGGTGACTATTAGCTAAAGTAATATATCCGAACATTTAGCATAATTTAATACCTTATTAAATATGTGGCAACCCCAGAAGCAATAGCCACTAGCCAATGTAATCATCACAATAGTGATTGTTACAACAATGTTACTACACGTCTCATCCTTATTATAGGAACCACCAAAAGTGGTCTAAAACACCTACTACAAAAATGAGAATCCCTCTCAAATTTTAGTTAAGCTCAAGAATTCATATTATAGATGATGTTACATTGAAATATTTGCTTAATTGACTTGTTTACTGCATACAATTTTCATTTGTGAATATGGTTTATGAATTGTAAATGATGGACTATCAGATATGTCTAATTGATAGTGCCACTACACATACTATCTTCACAAGTCAGAAAATTTTCTCAAACTGGCCTTTAAGATACAGAGGGTGACTACTATAGATGGACTTATGCAATTTATTGAAGGCTCCAGAAGAGCCCACAATTTATTATTTCTTCATTTTGTGAAGAAACTTGTTTAAATTCAAAAATATATGCATCACATCTAATGTTGAAAGCCTACAACTTACATTAGCGACATTTTTCGTTAACTTATTGAAATTATACAACTCTCAGAGTTTGTATCACATGCACTTTTATGCCAGAAGCTTAGAATAAGTCACCTTTAGCACACATTCAAATTACAGATACTTATGCACTCCTTGTTCACATAGCAACCATATTACTAGACTCTTTCTGACTTTCTGTTGTTTTTATACACTACACCAAAAGGCTTGATTAGCTACACGGAGATGGCCACGGCTCAAAACCGTTATTTTATTTGCCACGGCCTATAAAACCGTGGCTAGATTAGCTACACGGATATGGCCACGGCTCAAAACCGTTGGTTTATTTGCCACGGCCCAAAACCGTGGCTATAGCCTAAAATCAGAGGTTTTGCGAAAACAAAACTCACATCCCGCCATTGCGAAAACAGTTTCGCGGTATTGAGTGAAAAAAATTGGCGCAGAGGAGAGAGGAGCTCCATTTTCGTTCAAATCAGAGTGTTGGAAAACTCAAATCAGAGGAGGGAGGAGCTCCAGTTTCGCGGTCTTGTTGTTGCTCTCGTTGTCGTTCTCAAATCAGAAGAAGAATGAGAGAGGAGCCTCCAATGCTGAGTTTGGTGAGAAGAAGAAGAACACACTGATCTTTTCGTCCCTCCTTCGGTTCAGATCTCCTTCCAGGTAAGATCCTTCTTTTTCTTTAGATCTCCTCTTCTTCTTCTTCTTCTTCTTCTTCTTCTTCTTCTTCAGATCTGTTTCAGATTTAATTTTTTTTCTTTCAGCTACTAGTGTTCTTTCGCCTCTGTTGGGATCTTCGACTTGAGAGAGAGAGAGATGTTGAGGTTGAAGCGTTTGACGTCTCTTCACCAGCAGAACCTCGAACCTGCTTTCGCGAATCTCCTCGATACAACAAGTGCAAGAAGAAGAGGAAGATATGAACAAGACAAGACCTTTCTTCAGACTCTCCCTTCACAGAGAACAACCTATCGCTTCCTCGACATCTACCAGGTTCTTCTTCTTCTCCAGATCTCTTTGTACCCCACTTCGTTTTTCTCTTTGTTTAATCAAAAGATTCAATCTTTTCGTTTTGTAGATGGGTAACAAAGCGGCCATGGAGGGTATACAAAACCCTGGTAAGTACTGCTTATATGATTTTTGTGTTTATTGAGAAAAACAGATTTTAATTAACATATTTTTTTTTTCTTTTGTGGCTGAGAGTTGCAAATGCAAACAAATACTACACTTTTGGTCTATTTCCAAGGTATGTTGCTAACTCTCATCTTTTCCTCTATCTTGTAGACTTAACAGTTGTAGGTTGCTAAAATACTTATCTCTTTATTTGAGCACTAGGTGTTTGATAAAATGTTTCAATTGTAAACTATATTGTACAAAAGCCTGGGTTATTTTGCTTCAAGCACCTCTAAGTATTTGTAAATAATAAACTTAATCAATGGAATGTGAAAACATTTAAATTTATCATGGAAACTTTATCTCACATTGCTATGTGGTCAAAATTTTGAATTTTGATCCAATTTAACCATCCTGTTATCCATTTCCATCCCGTTTATCTGTAATTTACCATGTATGTCTACCCTGTAATTTACTATGTATGTCTAGCGTTGTAGGACTGATGTGTTGCCTAATCACAACACAAAAATCAACAAAATTGAGAATGGGAGGAGAAGCACACAGAGGAACCACTTGACATATATGTTGTGAATTCACTGAAATATTTCAAACTATAGACTTAGAAGATAAAAACGTATGCAATTGAGGCTGTGAATCAGAAATTTCCAACCCCTAAACTCAACGAAAGGATCCTCTCATCCTTGTCTAGGAGATCTGTAGCTGCACACCCTTTGCATGATCTTGAAATTCGTAAGTTTGTGCACCCAATCGGTTTTGTTACTAGAATTCTATGCAGAAAAATATAGGGAATTAATAACTCGTACATTTAACTCTAGTGTGCAGGCCCTGGGGCTCCTGCAGTTTTCAACTGTGTACGTATCATCTCTATTTATTTTCTTTTATAACTTTCGATTCAGTATTTTTTTATTTTTTATTTGGAAGGCAAGCAGGGTTTTTATAGGATCCCAGAACCCATAAAGATGCCGCAAGCTGGGTTTGAACCCAAGACCTAGGGTACCATCCGCCAAGCTCTAACCGTTGAGCTGTCATGCCATTGGCAACAATTCAGTATGTTAAACTACACCATATTCTTCCTCGGGTTGTCGAGATCACCAAGGGAAGCAAGGTCAAGTATGAACTAGACAAGAAGACTGGCCTGATTAAGGTCGACCGTGTCTTGTACTCATCACTTGTTTATCCTCATGACTATGGTTTCATTCCACGCACACTGTGTGAAGATAATGACCCAATGAACATTCTCATCCTCGTGCAGGTAATGCATTCACCATATGAAATAGATGTCGGTATGACTGTATGAGCACTAGTATGCCCAGTTTATTGTGTCTTTATGTCTTTTTTTTCCCCTTTCTAGGAAAGCAAAATAGGGATTTCATGATTGTATACTAGTTACTCATCTTTGTATTTGTGATGCAGGAGTGGTTTGAGATCGGAGTTCCAACTCGGTATAGACATGGAAGGAGATGCACATTCAATAAGGGATGCTAATGGTGACCGATTAGACAAGAAAATTGTAGAAATGGTTCATAAGAAGCTTGTTGGAGTGGATGGTATATTTGAGAACAACAAAGTGCTCATCAAGGAAATTAATCAAAAGCAAGAATCTAAGGTAGCCAACAACCTTATTCGGAATGTAGGCGTTATTAAGGAACTCAACAATGATATGAAGAAGGTGGTGGACCTTTATGCTGAACTTTCTCTCTCTTTTGCCAAATCAATGGAACCTGTGTCATTCAAGAAGTTATATCTTCCTGCTTAGTTTTCTTGTTTAGTGGTTTTGTTGCATGCTAGTCTTAGATTGAATTTGCTAGAATTTAATGTGTGGTTACATTGATGGTAGTTAAGCATGATGATTGTCCTTAATAGTTCCCTTTGGTGTTTGCAGACTACATAGTCATACTTTTTTATATACTTGTTTATCCTCATAACTTCGGTTATGTATGTTACCCCTGGTGTAGAGAGTGATTTTAAGGAAAGAGTAAATGGTATTGGAGAAGTGAGAAGTAACGTTGTTTTTATTGTTTCCCACACATAGCACTGCAAGCCTTCTTTGCATGGTTTAAAAATCATGCATAAAAATAGACCAAACAGACTTGCAGAGAAACAATCAAAGAGTGATTGAAAAAAATGGAGCCATGGAAATCTCATCAACAATTATCATCTTCCTTGTTTTAGTTTTGTTTCCAATTTCTTCTTCTTCTATTCACCATGTTGTTTATGATCAACAAGACTTGGATCTGTTAGAGTTTCCATTGAATTTGGATTACTTGGAGGCTGAGTTCTTCTTGTGGGGTGTTTTGTGTCAAGAACTCGATAAGGTGGCTCCCACTTTGACCAAGGGAGGACCACCACATACTGGTGCTCAAAAGGCAAATTTAGATCACTGCACCACAGATGTTATCAGCCAGTTTACTTACCAAGAAGTGGGTCATTTAAGGTAATATATACTTTCATTGTTATAAATTATTTTATTTATGATCTATTTTACACTTCAAGTTTAACGAATCGAGATTATCTCCTCCATGATATACTGTAATACCCGCCTAATTAAATAAATATAAAAATTTCCTATTTATTAATTATGGCATATGTTGTAATCTCAATTATTTGGAAAAAGATTTTTTTTGTTTGTCATTACTAAATAAAATAAAGTGTGTGTGTATTTAGCCAAAAATTTTGTAAACCCTAATGTTGATGAGTTGTTACCTAATTGTATTTGGGCTTGGTTTTGGGCTTTCATTAAAATAATGATTAGGGTTTTATTTTGTGAAGTTAAAGGGCGGGTGCCCTCAGAGTTTTAAGTGGGGGCAAATAACCACCCATAGTATAAAACCTAAACCCTCTCCTCCCGTAAACTCTCTACCGATGACAATGGAGAGATGGTGGTGCGGCGTTCGAAGAGTTGCGATATTACTTCACACGAAGAACAACATCTCCTCCTCCTCTTCATCTTCTTCATACCACACGATCCAAGCAATCCCAAGAGAGTACACATGAAGTCGAGTAACAGCGAAGGACAGAGCACAAGGTCGAATCCCCACTGTTGTATTCGCTCGAGAGACCGATTCTTCCCCCCCCCCCCGCCCAATCCTCTTACCCTTTTCGACGGCGACGAAGGTCGAGAGGTTGGTTGGTTTGTGGCGAATCTCTCTTTCTCTCGCTCTCATCGATCCCCTCTGATCTCGCCTTCAGCAAGTTGTGTGAATCTGGAGATCGATTTCTGTAGGAGACTGAATGTGACAAAGACTCTGTGAGGAAGACTCTATTGGAGATAGATTCGATACTTGCAAATAAATTAGTGAATATTGTGAGGAAGTCTGATTGCGAGTGAACCATTAACAGATCGATGGAGTTTGATCGCAAGAAAGCTTCTGTGGAGATTGATGAAGTTCGATTGCAATTCTCAATAAAGCCTCTGTGAAGATCGATTTCAAAGACTCTGTGGAGATCAATTTCAAAGACTCTGTGGAAGAAGTGGTAGTGCGTGGTGATGGTGGAGGTGGTGTGTTAATGTTGTCTGAATGGTGGTGATGGCTTGACGAGCAAGAGGAATGGGATGATGGCGTTGATTATGAAGGGTTATTGCGTGGATCCGTTGCGAAATCCTTTACGATTTGCGATCTCTCCAGTGAGTTCTCTTTTACCCCTTTCAGTTTGTTTCATGTGATAGTTTTGATAGGTATGTGTTGTGTGGTTAATCTACTTTGATTAAACCCACATTTTCTTTCTTCCTGATTTTGCCCTTAATTTGGTAGATTACATTGATGGGGTTTGATTACTTTGATTAATTGATTTGAATGAATGAATGGATACCCATTGTAGTTCACATTGATTTTAGGCAATTGTCAAGGCATTTGGGGTTTTTCAGGTCATCATCATCATCAGAAAAGCATGTGATTGAGTAGGGTTTGTGTAAGACTAAGGAACACCTGAGTGTTATCATGAAGAAAATTTGGGCAAATTGTATCTCATAGGTTAGATCAGATGTTACCACATTTAGGTAGTAGGTGTATGTGCGTTTTGGATTGTCAAAGGTTATAGATACATTGCTCCTTTGTTTGATGAAATTCCTTAATGAAATAGAAGATGGATTTGAGGAAGTTTTACAAGAATGAAATGAGTCAATTTTGCTTAGTTCCTAAAGTATCTTATTGTCATATGCCCTTTTGATCATGACCTGGAAGATATTATCTTTGGAGTATTTCTTTGGACTTATTTACATAGGAAAGTATAGGT
This sequence comes from Berberis vulgaris, assembly GCA_963556465.1. NCBI lineage: Eukaryota > Viridiplantae > Streptophyta > Magnoliopsida > Ranunculales > Berberidaceae > Berberis > Berberis vulgaris. Next base: position 58,128,356 of record OY747133.1, read on the forward strand.
GAGTTTATATTCAGGTGGTTTGTGACTAGTACTTGCTTGAATGTATCCATTACTAAGGGGAAATAGTTTATGACTACAAGTTCATTTGTGATTGGGGTTGAGATAGGCTATCACTTTGCATGTGGTGGATACATACATTTTTTCCCTTGTTTAGAATTCATAGTTGTATTGAGAATTCTTAGTTGAGAACTTGCTCAAGAAAGGCGTTTGAAGTTGTAGGTTATGACAAATCTGACCAGTGTGCCTTTATTGTTTACTCTTGGGTGTAACTTGGTTGTATCTAGTGGTGTAGTTTTGAAGTCGCGTCAGATTTGAACTGTTTGATAAAGGAATTGTTAAACTCCTCGGTGCATGTGAAGCATGCTAGTGTGTCTAATAGTTGTCGAATGATTGTTGAGATACTTTTTACCAAACTAGGATACATGTGTTTATCCCTAAAATCACATTCATATGGAGAGTACTATGTGCAGTAGTGTTTGATTTTGCACTATGGTTTGTTTCGTTTTGATGTCTCGTTGATTCTATTGATGTAGGACCATTTAAGATTAATGGTGTTCCTCTGTATGTATGCATCTTGAAATGGTTATGTTCTCCCAAAGGAAGGGGTGGATTTTATTATGAATGACAAAATGTCACTTGATCACCTTGTTATTATAAAACATGATTTATGAATATTACTTGTTCCCCAAAAGAATGGTGGATACTGTGGTTGATTTACTTATGGTTGACAAAGTGTCACCATAAAAGAGTTTTGAGTTTTAGTGGATATTTTTATGCTCTTTTCCACAACTCCGAAGAAAAAAAAATGTGAAAAGAAAAGAAATTTTTTTTGTATACAGACTTGCTTGTATACGTGTGATATTATTATGGGTATGCAGACTTGCTTGCTTATCGGTGCACCGTTCCATGTGCGTTCGGTTGTACGTGTAGATTTAGGAAGAATATTTGCCAGTAATCGAACTTCGGGTGAGATGACATGTTCCTCGAGGTGGCACCCCACTTGGGTCATGTACGCTCCGAGTGGCTTCGATGGCAAGGGAGACACACTTGGGTGAGGTGTGTTCGACACATGGGGGATAGTGCGATTGTGGAAAAGAAGCGAGATTTCTTTTTGTGTATGTGCAAAAAGGAAGAAACTAAATGTTCATTCAAGATTCAACCATTGAATGAGAACTATATGTCTTCCTAAAGGTAGAAAATGTGTTTTGTTAATATTTCAATAATAGTCTAATATGATTATGAATTGTATAGTTGTTGCATTTATGAGGATTGATAACTCATAAACTTTATTTATTAGTAATAAATAACGCATATTTATTTATTAGGATGATAACACCTTTGCCTCATGGAGGAACTACCTGATGTGTGGTTGTTATTGTTTATTGTTTATTTTGATGTTGTCATGTGCGGATTTATTGATTTTGGGATGAAGATTTCTCACACCAGCTTTATTGCTGACCCAAGTGAGTTTTTGCTTCTTGGGTACATTCCTTTGGGAATGTAGCCGATTAGCTTTTCAGGTTTAGAGATTTTGAACTGCGTTACTGGAGTTCCGCTAGTGAGCTAGCCACGCCAGTCGTTTTCGGGTTAGAGTTTTATTTGTTTCAGTAATTTAATAATGTTTAGTTGTTGCTGCTATTTGTTTATGTTGTTATTGAATTTTCACGTCCCGAGTTTTGGGGGAAACGGATAATCCTACGTGGATTTTAGGATTTTCGTTTTCTTCGAAAATCGGGGCGTGACATATACTGTGAAAACCCCTATACATCCACAAGTAATTCACTTGTGGAATCCAAATATTTTTAGCATTCCTTATTTTTTCTCCGGTGTAGGATAGCCGCCTATAAGAAGTTGATGTAGCGCTTTGCTGGATCGTTATACCAAAGTCTTGATGATTGGACTCTTGTAGCCGCCTATTGTCTTAATATTTGGTTTTCAATGCCTGCTTGTTGCAGGTTTTTTGGTTGTTTAATCAGCTCAATACGCTATCATACGAGCATTACTCTACCAGTGTGCATCCGAAAAGGTGAAACCATATGGAATTACAGTGGCAGAGTTTACCAACCGAATATATGCCTTAAGAAATAATCTAGGGCATCATGAGGTAAAGGATGAAGGACTTTTAGTTCCACCCAAGTTGGGTGCTGAAGGGCATACTAGTGCTCATTCCATGAAGCCATCTAGTACTCCATGTAAGTCATAGTGCAACATAGATGCACCATACGGTAATGACACCAAAGTTTGATGTTTTATATGCTTCCTAAAATTTCACCACGGTTTTGTGTGATGCAGGGATCTTTACGTTCAATACCTGTTTGCAGAGCTTGAGGCAATAGGCGTGGAATGCATCCTATCTATGTTCAATAATCTGCTTAGTAAGCAGTGACTGAAGGGAAGGGAATACAGGGGATCCCTAAGATTAGTCAAATTGGTGTATGATGTTGGTGTTGTTGTCAACAGTGATCCTGAAGTTAATAACTACTTGAAGGTGCATATAATCATATCCCCTTTTTCTAGAAGTTAATCAATTTAGCGCACCTTTACAACCGTTGCCAGCAATAGTTTTCTCTTCACTGCTGATTAAACAAATAATTACCCTTTCTTATGGAACTTTTTTGTCAATGAGCATTTCCATTCTTTCTCATCTATGTTATGTGCAAAGTGACAGATAAAATCATAAAACTAAACTGATCTGTTTGTTGCTTACACGGATTTCAGGTTGTATTTGTCCTATGCTACAATGTATCTGTGGCAGAAATGCTCATTCCAGGAAGTGAGCTATCACAGCATATCAGCACTGCAGGTATGGAGGCAAGTGGCACAAGCAACATGAAATTCGCACTCAATGGTTTTCCTCATTATTGGGACACTGGATGGAGCTAATGTGGAAATCAGAGAGGAAACTGGGAAGGAGAACTTTTTCCTTTTTCGTGCTGAAGCTGATCATGTCCCAAGGCTGAACAAGGAGAGAGATAATGGACAGGTTACCCAAAAGTTTCTTTTCTTCTTTCTAAATCTCAAATCCAAAATTCACAAGAGCCCATGAAAGGCTTCATCTAATTGTAGTACATCTCTACAATACAGATCTTTGGTTGATCTAATCTAATTTTATTGTGAGTGCTTTGATGCTGACATTGCAGTTCAAGCCAGATCCACGATTTGAAGAGGCCAAGCAGTTTATAAGAAGTGGTGCATTTGGTACTTATGACTACAACCCACTCCTAGATTCATTGGAAGGAGACTCTGGATATGGACGGGGAGATTATTTCTTGGTTGGTTATAATTTCCCAAGTTATATGGATCTCAGGCTAAGGTCGATGAAGCTTACAAGTAAGCAATTCGGCACTGACCTTTTTCTTTTAATGTTTTCACTGAGTAAAGTTCTCATGTTTCATCTATAGCATCAGTAATCATATTCTTGGGGATCTCCCCTGACTATTGAAAGTTTCCATCATGGTCACCTTGTTTAACTTAACCAAAAATTGCATAAAAAACCCGGTAGAGGTACAACGTGGAGTGAAAGTAAAACAGGGGCATCTGTTGATTTATGCTTTTGAAGTCCACTCTACTAAATTATTCTTTTTGCATGTGGCATGAATGGTTCCATAGTTTATGAACTTGACAGACCTGAAAATGCGGGACTTGGAAAATCTCTGAAGGCATGCTCTATCTCTCTCAATACATTCTTTATTATGTTCTATGCTCATCTACATGTAAAACTTTGACATTCTTGACTCACTTAAACCATTGACATAGCGATAGGTATTGATTTTACTATAATCTGAATTGAATTTTAACTTGGGTTCTAACCACTCTACTCAACAAATGCATTGTTGTTCAGATTCTAGAATGCATTGTTGTTCAGATTCTGAATTGAATTTTAACTTGGGTTCTAACCACTCTACTTAAATGCATTGTTGTTCACTACATGCTATGCAATTTCTTGTCTGCTTGGTTTTATTTTTTATTTTATTCGGATCACAAAGTTATTGGATGATTTTTACAGTTATTTTGGGGAATGATGATTTTTACAGTTAGTTTGGGGAATGATAACTTCTTTTGTTCACTGAAGCACAAAAAGGAAGACATATTTGTATTCGATCAGGATCTATTACTACAAAGGTCTCAAACTCCACAACTGAGATTGCTGATACGATAGAGGTTCAGAGAAACTGAAACATATTACTACAAAGGCATCGGGTTCTCCAGATATGGGCATGGTTGGGACTGAGGTTGAGAAGTCGAGACACACCACCAGCAAGGAATCAGGCTCTTCAGCGCCTCATGTTCCAGATATGGGCATGGTTGAGCTTTCTGAGAAGACGAAGAAAGAAGTGGATGCACAAATGTCTAAAGATCTTCATGAAGGAAGTCCTCTGAAGTCATTGGTAGCAGATGATATAGTTGATGAGTTGCATGATGCTCATCCTGTTGTTGATTCACCAACTGTGGAGAGCACTAGGAAGGAAGAAAATGGTCATGTGACAAATGAGGAGTTGTTCTCAAAGGAAGTTAAAACTAGCAATGAGAAGGCCAGCAAGAGGAGAGCTTCATTTCCAGCAAAGCAGGAATATTCGGAAAATGGGTCACATAACAGTCCAAAGTTGCCAAGCTATATGGCAGCAACAGAGTCTGCAAAGGCAAAGCTTCGAGCACAAGGTACTGCAAAGGCAAAGCTTCGAGCACATAACAGAGTCTGCAAAGGCACTTTGTCGTTGTTGTTTGATTCTTCAGGTTCATACAATACCATGTCTTATATTTACTTCATTTCCTCATTTTTGCCTGTTCTAATACTGAGTGTACTAGTTCATGACTTAAGATGTTTACAATATAGGAATAAAGTATTCATTTGCAAAGATTGTTGTGGTTGTTGCCTTGTAGTAGTCTGAGTTGACTGTTTTAAGGATTTGATTTTATATGGATGCTTTGTTATGATATACTCTATAACTTGAAGAAAATATTCATTTTAGTAAGGACTGATTTTGCAGGTGTGGGGCTGTGATTTTGCTGTAGCAGCAAAAAAAATGTATTTTTTTCGATTATATTAATTTGCAATGGTTTCAAACCCTCGCAACAAGCCAGATTTCTTTTTTTTTGAATTTTGTTTTGACTGGCCACGACTTAAAACCGTGGCCATCACTTGCCACGGCGTAAAACCGTGGCCATCATGTTTGCAACGGCTTAAAACCGTGGCTAAATGCAGAAAATCATCAAGCATCCTCGAACGTAAAACCGTTGCTAATAAGTGTTGCCACAGTTTATAGCCATCAAAGGTGATTTGGCGACGCCTCAAATGGCCAGGCCTCTAAGCCGTGGCAATAGCTTACCCCCATGGTCCCAAACCGTTGCGGATGGGTATTTTTGGTATAGTGATAAACAATACATAGTTACATTTCTGGTCCAATTCACCATGTTACAAAACTTTTTAGATATTGCACAATATTATTATATGCATTTACTAGATGGTCTCGTGTGTGTTTTCATGTCATACTCATTTTGATTAACTGACAAGTTTCATCCCCTACATCCAGTCTGTATGATCTGACAATGCAGCTAAGTTTACTTTCCAGTTTTTTATTATTTTTGCTCATCGATAGAGACTGTTGTTGAACAGTTCCATCCCGCATGGATAAAATGGTTTAGTGGAAATTATAGTTACACGTCTTCACCTTGTTAGGAAAATGCAGTATTGTATACAGTGAAATTGTTTCACCTTAAATCCATTATGCAAATTGTCAATTTAACTTGTGACATTTTTATTGTTAGATTTGCAGACAGTCAATTTTATGAGATTATATTCCCACTACTAAGGGGAGATAAACAAATTCTTATAAAACAACAAATAGATAAATAAATGTGTGAATTATCGTGAAATACTTCCAATTTGTCTCATTTAACTGTAAGACATCCTAATGACAAGGAGAGTATTACATATTCAGACAATTGCGAATTTATTACTTCATGTATTTAAAAATGTGACCAAAGTCACATGTACCAGCTATGAATACACTTGTTCGAATTTGTAATCCTGGAGCAGTGAATCTACGACAGAAGCATGGTAGACTCATGCTCGAATCTGTTGCTAGCCATAAGCATGATAGACCTATAGGTTCCAAAGATTAAATTCTAAAAAAAATGAGAATTAGTACAAATTCATGCCCTAATGCTCTTGAACTATTATTGAAACTCCTATAGAAGTTGTACAGGCGTAGGAAGAAGTTGGACATGAAGCTCTAGCAGTAGCACTACATAACGCTCCTAAAAAGGTTATGTTTCACCAAATCCACTTTCTCCACAACCTAGAAGTGGTTGCCGATGTCCCTATCGTGACAATGAAAGTCCTTGAATTTACTTAAAAAGAAAACTCTAAAAGGTGCTTAGGTACTTGATAACAATGAGATCTCAATATATTAAAGAGAAATGTAAAATAAAATGAAATGATCATTAATAACATATTCACACGTATGATAGCTAGTGAAATATCAAGGGGCGATGAAATAAATAATGAAATTAAACCACGAAGCATTTATGAATGTCGACAAGAAATGACTGGCCTAATGGAAAGATGTTATCCATGTGGGATTGGGCTTCCTTGAGAAACGTGGTGTATCTGGACCTATAGTATAAACACCTAAACATGTAAATCGTGTTGGTTTCACACGAGTGCTTGTAAAAAAATGAAAAAATTAGATTTTCAGATATAAGACAAAATTTATGGCACAAGGGTTCCTACAGAAACCCGACATTTGATTTTTTATAAAACATATTCCCCAGTTATGTATATGACTACATTATAATATTTAATAAGTTTTGTAGTTTATGAAAACTTGATATGCGAGTTATGAATGCCATAACTGCTTATTTATATGAGGATCTAGACACAAATATTTACATGAAAATTCCTGAAGGATTTACTTTCCTAGACAACAAATATTTACATGAAATCCCTGAATACAGATATTTAAATGAAAATTCCTGAAGGTTTTACTTTGCCTAAAGCAAAGTCAATAAATACTTACTCAATGAAACTAAGACGTGACTTATATAATTTTAAACAATTCCTGAAGGATTTACTTTGCTAAACACAAATATTTACTTGAAATTTCTGAAGGATTTACTTTGCCTGAAGCAAAGTTAAGAAATAATTACTCAATAAAACTAAAACGTGCCCTATACGGTTTGAAACAATCTAGAAGGATGTTGTATAATCGTCTTAATGAATAGTTGTGTAAGGAAAATTATACAAATAATCACATTTGCTTATGTGTCTTCATAAAAAAAAAAAAATCTATTAATGGTTTTGTCATAGCAACAGTTTATATAGATAATATAAATCTTATTAGATGTACCGAATACATTGAAAATACTGCAAACTGTTTAAAAAAGAATTTGAAATGAAAAACCTTGGAAAAACAAAATTTTATTTCTGCCTGTAGATCGAGGGAAATACTAGTGGAATACTAGGCCATCAATCATGATATACTGAAAATTTTAAACGATTTAATATGTACAAATTTTATACCCTTAGTATGCCAATGGTTGTCTGAAATTTTGATTTAAATAAATATTCATATCGAACAAAGGAAGTAAATTATACTTGGTCCTGAACTAAAGTACCATATTTAAGTGTCACTAGTGCATTGTTATATTTGGCACAATGTACAAGGTCTGATATAACATCTTTTGTGAATCTATTAGCAAGGTATAGTTTTGCACATAGTCGTAGACACTTGAGTGGAGCCAAACACATATTTGGATGTTTTCGTGGGATAATTGATATGAGCTTATTTTATTCACGCGATTTATCTAACCATTTCCACTTAGTTGGCTATGCAGATTCAAGTTATATCTGACCCTATATGAAAATAATGTTATAGTGCAACTATTTCTTGTAAGGGTAGTGCAACTATTTTTTTGTGATTTATTAAACAAACTTATTGATTAGTGGGCTACAATATATAAAGATAATGTTGCATGTATTGTTCAAATGCAAGAATAATTCGGCAAAGGAAATCAAAGGAAACAAATTCCAGTAAAGTTCTTCCATCTACATGAGCTTCAGAAGAACCATATGATTAAAGTTGAACAAATTTAGTCTTGTGACAACCGTGCAGATCTCCTCATCAAAACACTTCTTAAATCAACATTTAGGAAATTGATTTACGAGATTGACATGTGTCAGCTTAATCATCAAAGTAATCAAAGTTTTACTACCATGAGGGTGAGCCATTATCGTTGGGAGTATCTAGAAGTATACCCTCGGTGTGCATCTAGAAATATGTTACGAAAGCATCCAGAAGTATGCTACGGGATCATATAGAAGTATGTTATATTTGATTTATGCGCATTATACTCTTTTTCCTTCGACAAAGTTTTTTCCACTAGGTTTTTCTGGTAAGGTTTTAACGAGGCAACATTATGCGCGTGGAGCATCCTGAAGTATGCAAAATTGGTGATAATTAAGCGCACCCAACATCTTCCTGAAGAATGTTGTACTATTTTTCCTTCGTTCGAGTTTTTCCCACTAGGTTTTATTGGCAAGGTTTTTAATGAGACAACAATGGTGACAATTATTGCATAATTGATAATCAGGGGCATTTCATCAAGGGGAGACCTAATTTTATAAAAAGACTTTGGACAATATGTGCACTATGTTCTTTTCCCTTCGCTGGTGTTTTGTTCCACTGAGTTTTCTTAGCAAGGTTTACATGAGGCAATATCTTAGAATGGTGGTCATCTTAGGGAGAGCGTTGTAACTAGTGAGGTGTCACCACCACCTTTTGCATGGGGTGTGGATGCCCACCTCCTCAATACCTAAGATATTGAGGTGGCATCATCACCTTGTGCATGGGTGGTTGATGTCCACCTCGTGACACAATATTTGTGTCTATATAAAGCATGTTTGTATTTATAAATGTGAGACATATACATAATTTTACATATGCGGTATATATTATGATGTTATTTTTCTTTGATTTATTACAAAAAAAAATTGTATACCACAATGTAGATTGAACAAGATTAAAGTATTACGAATCGGGATTCAATTGAGAGTTTGTATAAGAGTTTGGCTAACTAAGATAGAGATGAAATTTAAAAGATCGTCTAACTATTTTGGCATTGACCTTGTGTTGGTGGTATGGTACTGGGTAACAACTGAATTTGGATATGTCTATGAGGAGGCAAGGTTCTGGGATGTTCTTTGTGCACGACTCCTCTATTTTCTACATGCCTTGGACTATGATACTTCCTCCAGCATGTTACTAGTGTCATCATCATCTAGTCTTGCAATTGCGAAGTATGTATCATATCTTCCTAAAAATCCCATTGTTTAGGTATTGTTTTGTGATGAGAAGTGAATGATACGTTTGATCATTTAAAAGTTGGAATACATCATAGATTTTACACAAGATGTATGTCAACTATGCTTTTTATCCTTTCCGATGTTCATTGAGTATGCGTTTGGGATTTCATCAAAACCCTTGGATTAGATTTAGAAGAACATTTTGTTAAAAAAAAAATTTTAGCAATTAACCATTCACAGTCAAGCCATGTAGAATGCTTAGTCTTTGGGGGTGACCCTCAAATGAACAGTAAATAAACAGTGAAAATGTTTTAGACCTGACTTTCTGGTTCACATTTTGCCCTTCCAATTCCATAATATTTACAAGAAAAATCAATAGGTGTATGAACAAACCAGGGGTATTTTGGTACATTTAACAATTAATAATAAACTTTATAACGATGAACAATAATGATTTTTTGGGCTTCAAAATTGCCCTCCCAAATTTATATTTTATGCAATAAAAACCAAGAAGTGGATGAACAGTGATAATGTTGTATATTCAATAATTACTTTTGAATATAATATTATTAAGCTTTATAATTGATGTAGTCGATTTTTGTTCTTCTTCCTCGTTGTTTCTTAGACCTGCACAGGTAGCACACGTGAGCCAAAACCCACCGTGTGGCGGTCGATAGCACTCCGATGCTTAAGTTAGATAAGGCTTAGGAGAGGCTTAAAGCTCTAAATTGGGATTCTGTAGCGTACCTAAATTTCATCGACCTTATCTCCCTTTTATAGCGTGAGAGTTCTTGTTCGGTCAGGCCTTTGGTGGCGTAGTTTAGGAAAAGAGATTTTACTAGAAATCCTTTCCTATTTGGGAGCTGTCCATGTGGGATAGTTTCGCTACACGACTTGTGCTTCTAGATATGTGAAAGAGTTATTCGTTTATGAGTGTTGTCCATGTGAGGAAGTTTTCTTGCCCGACTTATACTCTAATATTTTTTCCTAGTTGGGACCGATGTACTGCTGGCCTGCCTGTCTTAGGTTGATCCCCCAGATACTTGTCTTATTAGAGCTTACGAGTATTGGGCTTGACTGCATGACGTGTGGGCTTAGTTGCACATTGCAATTTGGGACCAACGTTCTGGAATCTGCCAATAGTGGGCTTGATGTTGTCTGGGCCTCACTGAATTGAGCATGCAATCAAGTCTGTTTTGTTCTATTGATGAGATTATCATGACAAATGCACGGTGTTAATCGGAGGACAGTTTGATGTATCATCAGCTGCTCTCCCCGAGTTACTGAGCTTTCGGTCCATTAAGTCACTTTGAGAGAATTTGTACAGTCGTGATGATTGAACCCAAAACGTTGTCTCAAGTGTGCATTATTAAAGGGGTGTGACTGCATGTTGCTTATATAAGATGTTGCTTCTGCTAGAATGAGTTTCTTTACTTTTGTATCTCTTTTTCCTTCTTTATGTTTTCTTTTCTTTGTGCACTTTGCTACAACTCTTTTTAAAAGTTAAACTTTCTCTTCATGGCGGATAAAGTCGAACTTACCCTGGATAGAATATGCTCTATGCCTGCCACAATTTTTATCGAAAACAGAAGGGGTACAATTAGGTTCGTGAGGACTATCGGATTCTCGACGACCTGGAGCTTACTCCATTGAGTGATACTCATAGTTCGTTGATGCCCCCGCAAGGGTTCATAATCTTGCATAAAAGCATGTTCCTGGTCGGGCTTCGCTTTTCAGTTCGGAGGATATTTGGCGCTTCCTGACGCACCTTCGTATTCCTTCTGCTCAAATGGTGCCTAACGGATTCAAGACCTTAACTGTTGTCCTTATCGGGGCCAAGGATGCTGGCCTCTTGTTAACTTCGCATATACTTCACTTGTTGACTTATCCTCGGCCAAATGCTCATGGAGTCTGTTGGTTGAGTACTCCAAAATGCTTAGGCTCCCTATCTGATGACTTCGAGTTTTGGCGAAAGTATTGCTTCCTGACTTATTCTAATTCCCCGTACTTCAAGGTGGATGGGTGATCACTCGTCAGACACTTCAAATTAAATATCAGTGAGTGTAATGCCTCTCATCATTTTTTACTCTATGTGCCTTCGCAAAAACTGACATATTATATTGCTATTTTGTGTAGGTAAATTCGTGACTCCAATTCTTACTGAGGATGAATCTGTGAGGAAGGCGTTTAATGAGCTTCCTTCGATTGTTGTTGAGGAGGTCACAACAACAGACAACGTCGTGCGAAGTGGACTGTTCATATACTTCCACGTAGGCCCTACTTTGCCTAGATCGTCGCCAAGGGAGACTGATGGTGGCCGTTCTAGGAAGAGGAAACTCACAATACCAAGCCCTTTGAAGCAGTCTAAGTTGGAGGTGGCCATGCCGCTCATCGGTCGTCCTAGGAGAAAATGAGCTAGTAGCAAAGTTGGTTCTTCCTCTAAACTAATCCCGCTAGAGCAGGAGGTGACGATCGCGGAATTTAGGCCCAATCAATCCACTTAATAGATGGTTCCTGGGGAGTGGAGTGTTTGTCTAGAGACTCCAGCTTCTTTAGTTGTACTGGAGGGGAATTGTTCAGAGCTGGAAGATGTTGACAAGGTAAATGTTGCCCTGATGATATTTAGCTCATTGAGCCTGTTGCCTTAGAAAGCGAATCTTTTCTCCTGCCCCTGGAGCCTGATGCTGAGCGTTGGGCTAATCTTCCAGTTGAGAAGGCTTTGGATGTGGAGTTGGTGTCTCCTAAAGGTTCATTGACATTGTTTGTTAAGGGTAATCTACACCCTGATTCTAGTAGCACAGTTCATGCTTTAGAGGAGACTTTTGTGGAGCTTTGTAGGTCATACTCAAACGTGCTCTATTGGTCAGACCTCTTAAGTAAGAAGCTGAAGGGGTTGGTGGGCAAGGTGCAATCTCATGAGTCTAAGTTGGCTGCTTTGCGTCTTGAGTTCAAATTAGCCGACGGGCGATGGTGAATTCATGAAGCCGAGGCTCAGGCTGCGGCTGAGTTGAGTTCCCTGAGAGAGCGATTGATGGAAGAGGGATCTCATGTAGTTGCGCTCTCACACAGACTATCGAAGGCGGAGGCAAGTTTAGCATAGTCAAAGGCTCAGCGTGTAACTTTAGAATCTCCTGATATCGCATGTGCTTGGATGGAACTGCTTGGTCTGATTGAATAATAGAATCCCCATGTAGAACTTGGATTTGATCAATACAAGAAGGTTGTTTTATGGAAGACTGACGAGGCAGAAGTCTCTGATCATGCATCTCCGTCCGACAACTCAAGACCGACTTCAGACAATGTTGTTTTATCTCTTGCAGTTCTCTATGATGTAAGTGGCTCTTCGGCCTCTGGAGCAAGCTCTCCAAAACAGTTGTAACTTTCAAAGTATGACTTAAAGAAAGTTCATCAATTAGCTTTTTGTAACTGCTCTTTCCATAGCTAATCTGTGTTATCGTGCCATTACGACAGTCTGTTGTTTGCATGCTAGATTCTGACGTGTTTGCACTTTTCTTTCTTTGACTCATTTTGACTTTCTTAAGTACTGGGTCGTAGCTTTGGTATTGATCTTTCGTCGGTAGTCAAAGCTGACTAGGTATTGGTCAATTATGTCGATCATTGCACGCGTGAGTACAATGATTCGTGCGAGCATATGTCAGGATGTATTAGTGTTGACTTTGCTCCCGTTTTTTACATATTGTCATTTTTTATTCCCAGACAAGGTGTTAGAGTAATAAGGTTTGACGACCATTATCTGCGGAAGGACAATGATCCCTAGCAAGCCGTCTTTACCATGATATATGAGTACTAAATAAGCCCCACTTTCTAGGTTGTCGTTGCTCGTTTTATTCGAACTAGGCTTTGAGTGAAAAGGTTCGGCGATCATTATCTATAGTTGGATAATGATCCCTGGCAAGCCATCTTCACCAAACTATATGAGCACTGACTAAGCTCCCATTTTCTAGGCCGTCGTCACCCGTTCTATTTAGACTAGGCTTCGAGCAATATGTTTGACAATCATTATCTATAGTTGGACAATGATATCTGGCAAGCCGTCTTCACCAAGCTACATGAGCACTGACTGAGCTCCCACTTTCTAGGTCGTTGTCACCCGTTCTAATCGGACTAGGCTACAAGCAATAAGTTCAACGATCATTATCTATAGTTGGACAATGATCCCTGGCAAACCGTCTTTACCACGCTACATGAGCACTGACTAAACTCCCACTTTCGAGGTCGTCGTCGCCCATTCTATTAGGACTAGGATTCAAACAATAAGTTCGGCGATCATTATCTATAGTTGGGCAATGATCCCTGACAAGCCGTCTTCACCAGGCTACATGAAAACTGACTAAGCTCCCATTTTCTAGGCCGTCGTCGCCCATTCTATTCGGACTAGGCTTCGAGCAAAAAGGTTCGTCGATCATTATCATAGTTGGACAATGATCTCTGACTAGTCGTCTTCATCAGGCTACATGAGCACTAATTAAGCTCCCACTTTCTAAGCCGTCGTAGCCCGTTCTATTCGGACTAGGTTACGAGCAATAAGTTCGGCGATCATTATCTATAGTTGGACAATGATCCCTGGCAAACCGTCTTTACCAAGCTACATGAAATTGATTAAGCTCCCATTTTCTAGGCCTGCATCACCCATTCTATTTGGACTAGGCTTCGAGCAATAATTTCAACAATCATTATCGATAGTTGGATAATGATCCCTGGCAAGTCGTCTTCACCAAGCTACATGAGCACTGACTAAGCTCCCACTTTCTAGGCCGTCGTCGCCCGTTCTATTTGGACTAGGCTACGAACAATAAGTTCGACGATCATTATCTATAGTTGGACAATGATCCCTGGCAAACCGTCTTCACAAGGCTACATGAGTACTGACTAAGCTCCCACTTTCTAGGTCGTCGTCGCCCATTCTATTCGGACTAGGCTTCGAGCAATAAGTTTGGCGATCATTATCTATAGTTGGACAATGATCCCTGGCAAGCCGTCTACATGAGCACTGACTAAGCTCCCACTTTCTAGGTTGTCATCACCCGTTCTATTCGGACTAGGCTTCGAGAAATAAGTTCGGCGATCATTATCTATAATTGGACAATGATCCCTCATAAGCCGTATTTATCAAGCGTTGAGAGCACTGATTAGGCTCCCATTTTGTAGGTCGTCGTAATTCGTTATTCGCTATTCACGGACTAGCTTCGAGCATACTAGAAGCTATTGTCATCGGTCATCACTGACTAAGCTTTGGTCGCGTTTGTTGACCATTATCCATATTCAAACCACGATCCCTAGTGAGCTGTCTCGATCAGGCACTACAGTGCTGACTGACTAAGCTGCGACTATCTAAAATGATGACACCCATTTGACGGACTGGGTGTTAGAGAGAATTAGAGGCCATCGCCGCCAATCGAAGCTTACTAGGCACTAGTCGAGTATGATTAGCCCGACTCTGGTGTCTTGGCTTATCTAATTGACTGATTGGGTGGGAGTCAGGTAATGGAAGATTGGCTGGTAGCAGTGGAATATTTAGAAGAAGCAAATGTCTTTTATTGATAATACTTTTTAAGGTGTTCTATGTTGCATGGTCGCATAAGGCTTTTACCGTCCACGTCTTCCAACCAATACGTCCCTAGCTTGTTGACCTCGGTCATTTTATAGGGCCCCTCTCAGTTCGGGTTCAGCTTTCCTGTTCCCAGTTCTTTAGTGCTCTTTTGAGTCTTTTTTAGTACCCTGTCTTCCACTTTGAATTCTTGTAGCTTGACTTTCTTGTTGTAGTATTGAGCCATTTTTTGTTGGCAAACGGCTATTCTAGTAGAGGCTTGATTTCTCTTTTCCTTAAGGAAATCTAAACTAACGTGCAAAACTTCGTCGTTGTCTTCTGATCTGAATTTCTTTGTCTGAAAAGTTAGTATTCTAAGTTCCACTGGAACCATTGCTTCTAACCCATAGGCTAGGGCGAAAATTATCTCTCCGGTGGGTGTCCTTTTGGTTGTCCGATACACCCAGAATATCCCTGGTAGTACTGAGACCCATTTTCCTTTTATCGCATTGAGTTTCCTTTTAGTGCCTCCAAGATGGTTCTATTGGTGACTTCTGCCTGGCTGTTGGCTTGCGGATGCCCTCGCGAAGAGAAATGGTGGCTGATGCCAAGGCCTTTTCATAGTTTCTCAACCTTTATGCCTTCAAATTAGGTTTCATTATCGCTGACTAGTATCCTTGGAATAGCGAACCTGTAGACAATGGATGTCCATATGAATTTCTCAATTTGATATTGTCCTATCTTGGACAGAGGCTCAACTTTGACCCAATTAGTAAAGTAATCAACTACTACAAAGAGAAAGTTCTTATTGGTTGAGGCCGGTGCGGTTCGACGATGTCCATTCCTCACTGCGCAAACGACCATGGGTTGGTCATTGGATTCAAGGGTTGAGTGGGCACATGAATATACGGCGCAAACCTCTGGCACTTTTCGCATTTGTGGACGATATCTTTCACATCCTACTACATTTGCGACCAGTAGTACCCCAAAGTCAGGACCTTATGGGCAGGGACCTCCGCTTGGGTGATTCCCACAGATGTCGTCATGGAGTTTTCTAAGGACGCGATTTGCCTCCGAGGAAGCTAGGTATCTAAGCAGGGGACCCGTGGCTGACCATCTGTATAGCTTGTCATTTAGAAGGGTGTACCGTGCTGCCCTATGTTTCAGCTTTCTAGCCTCTGACTTTTCGGCAAGGAGGGCCCCATTTTTTATGTACTCAATAATGAGATTAATCCAACTTGAATCCGCTTCAATTGCGTAAAGCTCATTGATCTCCTCCTTCTCCAAACTTGATTTCTCTTGGAATTCGATGAGCCCATTAGCAGTCTCTGCAATGGCCGAGGCCTGCCTAGCCAGTGCGTCAGCTCTTTCGTTGTTGTCTCGTGGACACTACAGGAGTTCAAATCTTTTGAATTGACCTGTTGCGTTATTGACCTTCTCGCGGCAGGCTACCATTCTTGGGTCTTTGCTGTTAAACTACCCTTTCACATTGTTGACTACCAGAAGTGAGTTGGTATAAGCGGTTAGCACAGTTACCTTGATTCCTTTTGCTAGCTTCATGCAGAACCAAAGGGCTTCGTATTCTGCCTCATTGTTCAAGGTCGAAAAATTGAACCTGACCGCCTTTTCCAAGACGAAGCCGCCCGGAGAGTAGAGTGTGATACTGACACCACTTCCTTTCAGTGTGGATGACCCATCACAGCGCAGGATCCAACCTTGTTCGTCTAGTTTTTGCTCTGAGCTGCCCGACTCCTGTTCCTCACCACCGGTAAATTCCACGATGAAGTCCGCTAATGTTTGGGCTTTGATGGTCATTCTTGGAGCGTAGTTGATGTCAAATTGCCCCAGTTCCACCGATCATTTAACCATCCTGCCAGATAATTTCAACTTGTGCATCACTGTGCGAAGTGGGTGTTTGGTCAGAACTGTGATAGAGTGGGCCTGAAAGTAGGGTCGCAGCTTCTTGGAAGAGATGACCAACACCAAAGCTAGCTTCTCTAGATTCAGATAGTTTGCTTCGGCTTCCACAAAAGTTTTGCTGGCGTAGTACACTAGTCTCTGTACCCCCTTATCATTCCGTACAAGAGCTGAACTGACGGTTTGATCCGAGACGGCTAGATACAAATAAAGCATCTCTCCCAGGTTTGGTTTTGAGAGTAGCTCGGTACTTCCCATGTATGACTAGGTTCTGGAAGGCCTGCTCGCATTCTTCGTTCCTGTTGAAGGCCTCGTTTCATCTGAGAATCTTGAAGAAAGGTGGGCACTTATAGATGACTTAGAGATAAACCTATTAAGTGTTGCCACCCTCTCGGCCAGGCCCTGAACTTCCTTGATAGAGGTCGGGGACTTCATATTGAGAAGAGCCTAGATCTGCTTTAGATATACTTCTATTTTCTTCTGATTCACTAAGTAACCTAGGTACTTGACTGACTCGATCCCAAACGTGCATTTATATGGGTTGAGCTTCATTCGATACTTGAGGAGTTGGCTGATTGCTTCGAAAAGATCGAATATGTGATTTGCGTTGTGGCGGCTTTTGACCAGCATGTCATCTATGTAGACCTCCATGTTCCATCCAATTTGGTTTTCGAACATCCGGTTCACTAGCCATTGGTATGTTGCACCCGCGTTCTTGAAGTCGAATGGCATCACCTGTGCCTTCAGTTCTTGGATCTCAAATTGCATTGATAACAACATATCCTTTTTTCGGTTATGGAAGACATTTTCTCTTGATTCAGGGGTGCATCTGTATCTAGTTATACCCGGAGTAAGTGACAATGAAACTTAGGAGGCCGTGTCCGGACGTGGCATCTACAATTTGATCGATGCAGTGAAGTGAAAAGTTGTCCTTTGGGAAAGCCTTGTTTAAGTCGACGTTGTCTACGCAGACTCTCCACTTTCCATTTTTCTTTTTAACCAGGACGATGCTCGCTAGCCAATCTAGGTACCATGCCTCTTTGATCATGTCGGCATTAAGTAGCCTCTACACTTATTTATTTATGATCTGGTTCTTCTCGGGGGCCACATATCTTTTCTTTTGTCTAACAAATTTTCGTGATGGGTTTGCAGTTAGTCGATGGGTGATTATGGAGGGGTATATTCTCACCATGTCTCGCATCGTCCAGGCGAAGACATTTTGATTCTATCTCAGCAGTGTTATCAGTTGTTCCGCAAATTCTTTGCTAAGGCAGGAGCTTATCTGGATGGCTCTTTGATTCTAAGTAGTCTCTACCCTTCACCTGTGCGTTAAGCTCACCGCTAACCACTTCGAAGGAACAATACGTGGAGATCAACCTATGGCACGAGGCTGCCATTATGCCGCAGTGAAACACATTGAATGCTCCCAAATCCAACTGAGTCCTATGGAGCAGCCTGAACCAGTGTCACGTTGATTGGCGACAGGAGAAATCCGCTCTTCAGCCAAGCGTAACGGAGAGGCCGAGGCAAATGGGAACACAACCTCCCGACCTTCCGTCGGTGCGGAAATTAACACCCTACAAGGTTTATTCTTCAACAACCTCTGTAACCCTGGCGAAACCCAACAGTCTTAAGAAATGAAGAAAGAATTATGAAAACAAACTCTATTGATTACTGGAAAGATGTAACAAAAAGCACCTTGAGGTGGATACAAAAGACTACATACTACAAGCATCTGAATCCAGTGCGACATGAAGTAAAGACTCGCTTAGACGATCCAACTACGTACCATATCCGAAGAAGGCCATGCAACCTATCACGCCTGGTGACGATGACTCGCCAGGGTAGTGTCCCCCTTCGTGGTCAATGATCAGCGGTCGATCAGGTAAGCCTTGCTGGTGACGATTGACAACGAAAATTTCTAATCAAAGCCCAGACCTGTAGCCCCCACTGCGCTGGTGTAGATGGTTTGGAAGGTGGGAGCCAAGCCAGTCCCGAATTGATTTCGACGGCTCGCCACGAGACCACTGCTTTACAACGTGGTCGCCGAATTACCAACCCTGAACTTGTAACCCCTAATGTGCGGGTATAGATAGTTTAGAAAGTGGGAGCCTAGTCAGTCGCGAACTAATTTTGACGACTTGCCACGGGACCACTAATCTTCAGCGTGGCCGCCGAAAACTCCCAAATTTATAGTTTGATGCGTACAAGTGTAGATGATTTGGACAGTGGGAGCCTAGTCAGTCCCGAATTGATTCCGACAGCTTGCCACGAAGCCATTGCTTTTCAGCTCACCAAACTTATTCATCTTGAACTCGTAGCCCCCACTACGCGAGTATAGATGGTTCGAAAGGTAGGAGCCTACTAGTCAGTCCCGAACTGATTTCGATGGCTTGCCATGAGGCCACTGCTTTTCAGCCTGGTCGCCAAAGCCCTTCGTCTCAAACTTGTAGCCCCCACTGCGCCGGTATAGATGGTTCGAAAGGTGGGAGACTAGTCAGTCCCTGATTGATGTCGACGGCTCGCCAAGAGACTACTGCTCTTCATCGTAGTCGTCAAATCCTTACTCCCTGAACCTGTAGTCAACACTATTCAAATATAAATGGTTCGGAGTGTGGGAGCCCCAAGCAGCTCGCCACACGACCACCACTCTCATTCGAAACAGCGATCGCAAAGATGAATCTCAGTTGAGTCAATTTCCTCACGCTCAAACAGATTGGCATTCTATTATCAACAAAGGCCACTTACGCAAACACAGATCGTCCGGCCAGTGCCTGGATAAATGCTACATAGTGTGTCAACCCGAGCTCACGACACCCTACTCGATACAAACACTCTGACGCGTACGCTCGGCTACTGCAACTCACCCATAGCAGCAGTTGCAACCGACCAATCAAACAAGCGAGGTAAGCCTCCAGCAGCTAACCTTGAAGACAAGACACAACTCGGGAACCCAACCCTTGTGCAGGTCAGCAAGTCAGTAGGAACATGGTCAAAGCAGGGAGCGAAAATTGACTGCATTACATACAATAGAGACAATGAGCACAAAACGGATAAAATTGTTTTCATTATCGATCAGAGCAAAAAGGGTACCAGTATACAAAGTTTACTCCTTGTCAGGAGAAGGTACATAAATAGAAGAGCTAAGCTTTACAAAGGAGGGAGCAGGGGTCACATCCACACATGCCACCTCCTGAGCACTAGGGTCCGAACCGCCCTCCTCGTTCGAGGACGCAAAAGTGACAGACAAGTCTATGTACGACATTTTCTTTATACTGGCCAAGATCTCATTTCGGATGCTCCTCCTTCATCAGCGCTAGCAGCTCCAGCCTGCCATGTACGACCCAGTGGAACCACACTTGCCTTGCTCCTAGAGAAGCTCTTCCTCTCGCGCCCTTCACGTTGGCCAGTTCATGCTCTAGTAGCTCCAGCTTGCCAATCGGCGTGTCAACCTGAGACTGCTCTGTAATTAGACTATTCTTCACAACACTGAGCTCATGCTTTTCCAGTTCGAGTCGGTCCTTGGCCTCTCGAGCGTTGAACTCCACATCAACTTCTAGTCGCTGCTTCTGAGCGGCCCAGTCAGCCTCCTTCAAAAGACGCTCTTTAGCGAAAAACCGTAGTGCAGGGCTTGCCTCAGCCGCAGCTTTCTGCGCGACCACCAAATCTTGACGAGTCCAACCCAACTTTTGCTTGAGTATGTCTCTTTCAGACACCGCCTCCGCCAGATTATGCTCAAGGGCTTCCAGACGAGCCCTCTGAGTCGCAGCGGCCACGACTGATTGCTCCGGCCTTTTCTATTCAGCCAGCTTCTGTAGCCGGTCAATTTCATAAATCGCATCAGAATACAACGCCTGCATGTGCGAAAAGATACACGCTATGGTGTATACCCTCTCATGAGCCTCCTCGACTTCTGTCCCAGCAACGACCACCTAGTTCAAGTGAGACATACCCAACATAAGGTACTTTAAGCCCTTATCCATACGCCCCCTCTAGCGTATCCTCCTCGAGTTTTGGAATGTAATCCATCAGCCAACTATGACGCCTACTAATATGCTTCCTCGTAGCATACTCCACGTCAATCTCCTGGTGCCAGACCTGAGTGTTCATTCTTATCAAGTCCGGTGCAAACAGGCTTATCCGCGCGGTCCGGATGAAGCTTTCCCGGATCAGGAATCATGCCTGCACCACCCTTTGCAGTAACCACTATTCCTAGGCTTTCCTCCGCAACATTTTCCTTGTTAAGAGCAGCCGGCCCCTTACTGAGGATTCGGAGGTGGGGAGGAAGCAAATTATCCAAAGGGCCCTCCAACACCTTGAGTTGTGCCCTAAAACGAGACGGTGAACAATGTGGACTACAAGAAACTTGGCATGTGCCATCACGACCACTATCGGACAACGCACTAATGGGACGATCAGATTCCACAACCTCAGGCGGATCTTCACTGGAACCTTCAATCGGAATAGTCCTGCGTGAATCAACATCGGCAGAAGTCTCCATTGCAACCCGCACCAGTCGCTCACTCAAAGCGTTCACCTGCGCATCACTAAGGTTCGATCTGTCTTCAACCCTAACAAACAGCAGGTATTCCTTCTCCCATCCGGATATATTGGTCTCCGTCCTGACGGGCCGATCAGATTCGCGTTCTTCACTCATTGGAGCGAGTCGTGCTGAAGACAACCCAATTCTGATACGTGGCCTCTTCGAACTCACAAAAGAGGCAATAATCTCAGATGGCTCCTCCATGTCGGACAAAACATGAGCTTTGGCCCCAACAACCTCATCTTCATGTTTGACCCGCGATGTTCAGTAGAGAGTGGGGGCTACGTGCCAATTGTCCCAAAGCTCACTATGGATGAAATTGGGGACAGATATGACATCCACCACGTTCCTCATTGACAAGCCGCAGAACATCTCCATAGTGTTTTGCTCCTATAGGGTAAGGGGAGTAGTGGGAAACCTTCCTACAAAAAAAAAACAACACAAACAACGATTAGCACTGTAACACCCCTATTTTTCTTTCAATGACAATTAAAATTTATGCAACTAAAAATTCAACTGAAATTTTTGACTTTAAAATCTTCTTTCGTTTGACAAGTTATATTTTTCGAAAATCGCTTAACTTTCTTTCCTCTACCGAATCTCGGGACAAGATTCTTTTGAGTTGTATATATTATAGCACCCCATATTTTTTTTAATATTTATTAAATTTAATAAATTTCATATATATCTTTGTGTAATTGTCCTCATTAAGTTATGGGCATATGCATGAGCTATTTGTTTGTCTATGTGATGTGTGTTTTGTTTCTTAAGGAAGGTTAGTAGAAAATTGATTTTTTTTAATGGTATATTATTTGTAGTCTAGTGTTGGTTCATTCGGAAGGTAGTTTGTTTATTTAAGAATTAATTATCTACTTACCCTCCTCTACCGAATCTCGGGACGAGATTCTTTTGAGTTGTATATATTGTAATACCCGCCTAATTAAATAAATATAAAAATTTCTTATTTATTAATTATGGTATATATTGTATTCTCAATTATTTGGAAAAAGATTTTTGTTTTCCATTGCTAAATAGAATAAGGTGTGTGTGTGTGTTTAGCCAAAAATTTATAAACCCTAGTGTTGATGGGTTGTTACTCAATTGTATTTGGGCTTGGTTTTGGGCTTTTATTAAACTAATGATGAGGATTTTATTTTGTGAAGTTAAAGGACGGACTGTCCTTAGAATTTTAGTGGGGGCAATTAGCCACCCAACTATATAAAAAAAAATTTCTTCCCTTTCCTTCGTCCCTTCTATGAGTTTTCTTTTATTTTGTTCATTGGCGGCGAGCTCGATCCCACAGTCCCTGAGTTTCTCCTTCCTCCTCTATTTTCCTTTCTTCTTTTATCTCCCCTCTCCTTCCTGTTTTGTTTCTTCACCAAAAGAACAGACCACACAAGAGAGAGAGAGAGTTCGTACTGTGGTTTCTTCTTCCCTCCTAATCAATCAATCGATTTGGTCGATAAAACCTAGCGGAATCTGATGCAATCGGAGTGGAGAAGGAGCGAATCGACCACCCGAGAACGATCGAGTCAGCGATTGTGGTTCTGGAGATCGGCGAATGGGCGATTTCATCATGTGCAGTGACGAGGAGGAGGAGGAGGAGGATTATTACTACTCTGGTCGAGATTTTCTCGGAGGAATTGAGAACGAAGACGACGAAGTTACCTTGACCTCCTCTTCCAGTGATCCGTCTTGTAAGGAAGATGATTCCTGCGGCCCTGCCAAAGTTTGTTTGCTGATGTGTGGGACAACTTGGACTCTGATGGTTGCCAACATGGATTTGGATGGGCCGAAGAGGACCATGAGGAGTCCCTTTGCTTGGATTAAGGAGGCTGTCACAGCTTCCAAGTCTAATTTGATTTCCATGTCTGGGGTCGACTCTGTTGTTTACTTAATCTTCTTAAGCACTGGTGAGTGAATCTGAATTCCCCCCCATTTTGAGAAATGTTTTGTTTTCTGTATGTACCTTGAGTGTTTGTTAGAAATTCTCTGAGGAAAATGAAATGATGTTGTTGACTAAATTTTTATTGTAGTGTGGTCTAATAAAATGAACAATGTTATCTATGTATCTTTAACTGGATTAGCAAGCCATGGGTCAGATGATCGTAACCATTCTTCCAATCATCAGTTCTTTACACTTGACAGGATTTTATCCAACTTATTTGGAAATACATTAGGTTGGGCTTTTAGTATCATTAACTGAACTAGCAAGCACTTCTTGTGCCTGATTACCATTTTATGGTTGTTTTTAATTTCCGAGACAAGATAGTTGGACTTGCATAGTATCCATTTCAAATGGTTACTAATGCAGCTGTGATAAATAAAGGCAAGGCAATGCCCTTGGGTCACAAACATGTACTGTAGAAATCGATTGGGTTCATAATTACAGAGAGAAAGATGGTTAGATTTCCAGGGGGCATAATGGAGTCACAAAGACCTCCTTAAGCTTAGCAAAAATCACTATCAAAGAGACACAGACACATTACTTAAGATCTATGAATTTTATATCACTTGCTGTCCATATGCATGCTTATGTGATACAGAGACTACCCACTCTTGCTTGTTTTTTTTACATAGGGTGCTTTTGAGTTATTAAAGCTATTGTATCATAGCTTATGTAAATATTACACTATAGTGTGACTTTGTTGAATACCCAATGTGAAAATAGTTATGGTCCATCAATTGAAGTTTGATATCTAACTAACATTTCATTAATTCTCTTTATTAGGGGGTGTTTGATGCATAATTGGTTATCATGTTATGGACAGAAACCAAAGCTTCTTAATTGTTAACTCGTGTCATATGCAAGTTTTGAAAAAAAAAAAAAACATACAACCTTACTTGGGCAAATCTATAATCTGGGAAGAGAGTTTGATAGCTCAATACCCTTTCAAGTCTATGTAAAATTTGAAGTTAGCTATGATGATTCATTTGGTGCAATTTATTTAGTTTTGCTAGTGTATATGTGGATGTTCCTCATGTTTTAGGAATGTGGTGTTGTATGCCACTTTTGTGTTGAAATAGATATTAGGATGGGTTTCATTTTAGGTAATCTTTTATGTGAGTTTAGGCATGTTTGAGATTGAGTTTGTGAATATTGTTGTTGATTTGTTATGGTTGACAAAGTGTCACCATAAAAGAGTTTTGATGATTAATCGATTTTTTTATGCTCTTTTCCACAACTCCGAAAAACAAATGTGAAAAGAAAAGAAAATTTTTGTATACAGACTTGCTTGTATACGTGTGATATGATTTTGGGTATGCAGACTTGCTTGCATATCGGTGCACCGTTCCATGTGAGTTTGGTTGTACGTGTAGATTTAGGAAATGATTTCCATGGATCGAACGTCGGGTGAGATGACATGTTCCTTGAGGTGGCAGCCCACTTGGAACATGTACGCTCCGAGTGGTTTCGAAGGCAAGGGAGACACACTTGGGTGAGGTGTGTTCGGCACAAGGAGGATAGTGCGATTGTGGAAAAGAAGCGAGATTTCTTTTTGTGTATGTGCATGATTACCTTAAAGGAAGAAACTAAATGCTCGTTCAACCATTGAATGAGAACTATATGTCTTCCTAAAGGTAGAAAATGCGTTTTGTTGATATTTTAATATACTATGATTTGTATCGTAGTTTGAAAATAAATTACATTTATGAGGATTGATAACTTAGAAATATTATCATGTTGTTTATAACATTTTCATGCAGGATGGCAAGTCCACTCATTTCTGCAGGTCAGACTTGCCATAGTCAACTCTTATAGCGTAAGTACTAGTAAGGAATATTTATTTATTAGGATTGTGACACCGTTGCCTCAATGAGGAACTACTTGTTGGTGTGGTTGTTTATTGTTTTGTTTATTTTGATGTTGTCATGTGCGGATTTATTGATTTTGGGATGAAAATTTCTCACACCAGCTTTATTGCTGACCCAAGTGAGTTTTTGCTTCTTAGGTACATTCCTTTGGGAATGTAGCCGATTAGCCTTTCAGGTTTAGAGACTTTTGAGCAGCGTTACCGGAGTTCGCTAGTGGGCTAGCAACGCCAGAGTCTTTCCGGGTTAGAGTTTTAATTGTTTCAGTAATTTCATCATGTTTTAGTTGTTGCTGCTATTTGTTTCTATTGTTATTGAATTTTCACGTCCCGAGTTTTGGGGAAACGGATAATCCTACGTGGATTTTGGGATTTTCGTTTTCTTCGTAAATCGGGGCGTGATAAGCACACAATCAAGTGCAGCGAAACCAGAGGGAGAATCTGCACTTATGAAGTGGTTTGAACTCCCGTTCTAGAGAACGACCCTTGAACTTAAAGTACTTTGAATCCGCAGGGGCTAAGAAGCAATACTTCTGCCAGAACTTGAAGTCATTGGGCAGATTCGCAAAGCAAGCCGACGACGTCATCTTGCAGACGGTGTACTCTTCAACCGAGAAGAAGTCAACAACTGGATTACTCGCGGAGTCATGCGAATGCCAGCCTCCTTCGCCCTAATCAGAATGAGAAGGATAATCCTATATCCATTAGGCCCCAACTGAACCGAAGGAATCCTAAGGAGGTCCAAGAATTCTCAAATCACGACCAGAACAGAAAAACACACTCCAGTTTGAAGCATCCCACGATGCATGAAATGAACTCCGTCGGTGGCGACATTGGCGTTTGTTCCCCCTTCATGACAGACAACGGCAGGTCCTTGGGGACCCCAAACTTTGTACGAATTTCAGCAAGGCCAGGCTCAGAAAGCAACCTATTTTCAAAAAACTCCAGGCTCCTAGCCAAGGTTGCGTCGTCAAGAAGGTTTTGTTGAGCCATGAAGAAGACGAACAATCTTTCTAGTCAAAAGATGAACATAGCAATATCTTCAAAAGCAAAGAAAATAGAAGAGTCAGACTCCGCACAACGAATGACCTAAATAGGGATTAAGTTCCCGCCTCTTTTTCGCTGAATCGATGCACATTCAATAAATGCAGCGCGCGGCTCAAGCAATGATTCAGACTCAATCATCATGAGCGGCGTATCTTTTCAAGAGATGACTTAGCGAACTGATGTGACGACCTACTAACTCGGGAGTAGTAGCTAATGATACACCAAAATGGTCACATCCCTGAGCCATACAGTGTCATGATGATCTCGAGAAATTACCGGCCCCAGCGTCAGCCCATTACTGATCCGACCCAAGCTGTTCCAAGCCCGCCCAATGCAGTTTGCCAGATGGACCCGAACTCTTACAGTCTGCTAGGCCCATATGTCTCACAGCTATCCTTAATACTCGTAAGCCCTATTAAGGCAAGTATCTCGAGGATCAGCTTCGGACATGCAACTACAACAACTCTATGCTTCTAACTAGGAAACAAATACCAGAGTACATATCATACAGGGAAACTTCCTATTACAGAATATCCTCAGATAGGAAACTATCTCCCTTATATCTAGGAACACAAGGCTAACATTGAACTTCCCTTCTAAAATATGACTCCTAATTAGAGAATGATCTCCTTTCTAAACTACGCCATCGATGACCTGTTCGAACTAGGATTTCTGCACTATAAATAAGACATGAGGTTGGTAAGCTAATGTACGCTACAAATTCCCTGTTACAACATTACACCTTCCTTAGATCCCTGTCTGACTTTAACATCGGAGTATCATCGACCACCACAACGATGGTCCGTGGCTCACATGCGTTACTTGTGCAGGTTAGCAGGACTAGGTCAAGGCAGGGAATGAAAAACAACTGCATCAAATACTATTAAGCTTTATAACAATGAACAATGATTTGTCTCCCACTTTAACTTTTGGTTCCCATTGTACCCTCACAATTTATTAAAATTTACAAGAAAAATCAATAAGTAGATGAACAATGATAGGGGCATTTTTGTGAATTACACATGTTTTTCATTTTACCCTCACAAATTTAGACTATTTACTATAAAAAATCAAAGGTGGGTGAAAGTTATAATGAGTGTTTGTGTCTTTTAAATGAAAATACTATTACATTCATTTACCATTTTCTCTCCCAAATTGAGTGATTTATAACAAAACCAACCCTTCTAAACATTCATTAGTTATATCTAAGTCCCTAATAATGTATTTGAAACCCCAAATTATTTACAAATTGTAAATTGATCCTTACATTTGACTGTCTTTTACATTCAATATTTTTTATAATCAACACCAGCCCTTTCCAAACATTGCTACAGGGACAAACATCAAATGAGAATTGGAGATAAAAGAGGGTTATGATTGAAGGTTGGAAAGATGTCGAGGGTTGAGATTTATTCTCTTCTACAATGACATGTTTGTAAATATAAAACATGTAGAAGGCAAAAAAAATTTGAAAAAATTAGTAGAATGTACATGTGGCGGAGAGAGAAAGTATTATGTTTTCTTTTTTTTTTAAATGAAAACTATCGTAACTATTTACGTAGTTGTCAGATTTTGATAAACTTGGTATCATTGAAATGCAATTTTCAAGATCTTTCCAACAAAATCAATGATCAATACAAGAAGTAAAAATTAAAATATATATTTTTATTATTTAACCGTCTAATGCATTTCACGCTGTGAGTATTTTCAATTTTTTTTCAAAGAAATGAAAATGGTTTCTCAAATATATTCAAACAAAGAACTCGAATTCCAAACAAAACCAACGATCAATATAAGCGTTAAAAATTTAAATATATATATATATAACCTTCGATTATATATATATATATATATATATATATATATATATATATATATATATATATATATATTGTTATTAAAAAACGTTTAATGCATTTCACATCGTTATTATTTTTCAATATTTTTCAAAGCAATGAGATGATAATACCAGGAAAAAAGTAAAAGAAGAAGAAGAAGAAGAAGAAATGAGTCGAATATCTTAATGTACATTTGAACAAAAACTTTGAACTTCATGTTTTGGTGAATTAAAAGTTTGGGAAATAATTCACTTTCGATGTTTAAATTTTTTCCTTTAATTGATTCAAATTTTGACTGAGTCTAACCCTAAAGTTTATAATATATATTTTTACATTAGAATAGGCTTGCACAAGTTTATTGTAGATATTTTTATATCAGAATAAGTTTGCATTTTAAAATAGATTGAGAGCGAAAATGATAATGATGGCAAAGGTGTTCATTACACGATAATTACAAAAAAGAAGTGTATTTGGAGTGCCAAGAATGTAACATTCGATTACAATATTTTACTCTTTAAAGTTTTAATTTTGAATATTTAGAATAAACAGAACAAACATTATTGAATATACACGCATATTTAGTGCGTCCATACCCTAGTTTTTAGGATAATTTGGGGGTAAGGGCTTATTTTGAATTCGTTACAGGGTATCCATTCCCTGAAAAAAAAAAAAAAAAAAAAAAAAAAAACTTTACCTTCTCGAATGTGTTTCAGGGTCGGTGTGTGTCGGATAAAATTAAGCGAAGGGTAGGGACGTTGAGGAGAAAGAATGGGAGCAATGGCAGAGTTACCAGACGAAGTATGGAGAAAGATATTGGAATTGGGAACCGAGAAGTCAAAACTAAGCTACAAAGATCTCTGCCTCGTCTCAATCGTTTGCCGACGTCTCAACAGACTATCGAACGAAGACCATCTCTGGTCCTCCTTACTTCCCCTGGATTTCTTTTCGCAATCTCCTTTTCTTCCTCCTCCTCTCAACAGCAACAGCAACAGCAACAGCAACAGCAACAGCAAGAAGAGCATCTACAAGTCGAGGTTTTTGAGGGACAAAGAACGGAGACTTGCTGCACATCGACGCGCTCTTCTTCGAATCCAGAGTCAAATTGCTGTTCACGCCCAAAATCTTAGGCGGTTGAAGGGCCAATTGGTAGAGGAGAAGGAAAGATTGAAAGGGAAGCTTGAGGAACTCTCCAATTT
This sequence comes from Berberis vulgaris, assembly GCA_963556465.1. NCBI lineage: Eukaryota > Viridiplantae > Streptophyta > Magnoliopsida > Ranunculales > Berberidaceae > Berberis > Berberis vulgaris. The sequence continues at coordinate 58,157,561 of OY747133.1, forward strand.
GGAGAGGCAAAGGTAAAGTTAATTGCTTATTCATTTTGTTTCAGTTTTTTGTTTCTCATGGGGAGCAGTTAATTGTAATTGAGGATTTGCTCAAGTTAACTTTATACTTGGATATTTTGTAGCTATAACTCCATTAATATCTAAAAATTAATAACCCCTTTTTAATGGTAACTAGTGCTGATTGTTTAGACCAACTAACCTTTAATTCTTCTTATTATGATTTTACATTTTGCAAATATTTCATTCCTCAGGTTTTGTGTTTCATCTTTCTTGTCATTGATAAATTTCGTATATATATATTTTATTTCACTAGTGATTAGGGGAAATAAAAATGCCCGCCTAAGACTCGTGATTTATGTCTTCACTTATGTACTTGAATTTTTTTAGAGCATATTCAACTCCACTGAGCTAGGGTTTGCCTTCATTTTTTAACAGGAGAGCTTCAGTAGCCATGAAAGTATGGCAGCCAGAAGTTATTCGTGATATACATAAGAAAATGGTTCAACAGCACGCCGTTCCAGTTGAGTTTCGTATGTTTGCTTTAGAAATGGAGATTAAACTTTGCAGGAAACAGATTGGTGTTTTCAATAAGAACCATGTAAGTGTTGCAGTTGTAGTAGTAAACAAAGTTTGTGAGAAGTGTTGTTTCTCTTACTGTGGTTATTTTCTCTGACAGAGTGATGAGAAGCATAGACTTGATGCGGCAAAGGAACAATTGGCCTTTTTGAAGTATCATCCCTTACAAGACCATCTTTCTACAGGAACATTTGTTAATGAGAGTGATGTCAAGATGAAGAAATTAAAACAATGCCACAAGAGTAAGGCTCTATTCCTTTCTCCTTCCTTTTATGTTTCATTATGCTTCTCGTTTCTATCTAGAACTTTCCCCCACCCCCATCCAAAGAGAAAAGCTAAATTGTTTTAAGAGGAGGAAAAATATGCTTAGTCTTGAGAACATATTCATGTCATTTAGGATTTCTTCTTTTGTTGTAAGGTATGACATTATTTGAGTACCCATAAACAAAAATTCAATCAATTATGATACAATAGAAACTCTCATCTTTTTTACGTAATGTTTCCATTCTAAATAAATGAGGTTTTGATTTTATAACATGCATCAAACTATGTAGAGTCCTGCTATGTACACAGGAAAGACGTGGCGAGGTGCCACGTCTGTGTCAATGTGAATCAGTGAAATGATGTGTGAAAAAAAAACCATTGTCATTTCTCTCTCTACAGCCAACCCAAAATTAAATTGAACCTCTTGGACAGGAAGATCAGATGGGGAATAGGATGGTTTCATTGAAATGCGGAACATAGTAGGCGAAATCCAATCTGTCCATGGAGACGTAATCTGAATGGATGCCAAGGGAATCAGGCACGTTGGAGACGAATGAAGCGGTGCCTCCGAGAGACTTTCTGATTACTTTAATGCCCTTGCAGTAATTTCCCACTGTCAAACCTCTTCAATGGTTGATTGATTGGGTTTGTGCTTTTGTTGTTGTTTGCTCCTTTCACCATGGCAACTTGGATCAAAGAAGGAGATTGAAGTGTTAGTGGGGGTTTTTATTTGTGTGCATGTGAGAGGTAATATCAATGCTTGAAGAAATCAAGTTTGGCGTTTGAGGGGTTCCATTAAACAGGGAGATGAAGAGAAGGGTTTGAGGGGTTCCATTAAACAGGAAGAAGAACAAAAGGGTTTGGTTGCAGGCACTAAATGAACTATGATTCGAATGAATGTGCACTAATCAACCATTACAAGGGACGTGCCTTTGACTAATCTGTTTAATTGAAAAGCATTTTTATACCAATTGATTTTTTTGCACTATGAAGAATTATCTCCAAATTAGTTAAAAAGCTTTCTGAAAGGGAAGGAGTCAAATGCTTTATTTGGTTGGGATTAATTAATGAATTTGGCTTGAAAACAAAGCGCGAGAAGTTGTTAATGAAGAAAAAGATAAGATGAGAGTAGGCATGGCAACAGGGCGGTTGGGCAAATCCGTTCTCGCCCTCGCCAGGGATTGCAGATCGAATCCGCCTCAATAACCGTTTATAATTTTTTTTCTTTCCAAAAACCATCTCTTGGCGGATATCTGTGCCGCCCCGTTTAACTTGGAAAAAAAATTAACATATGAGTGATTTGGGTTTATAGATATAACATGAAAAACAACAGATCAAATCGATTTCTTCGATATCTTGAACAGAACACGGATGTGTAGATCTTCATCTAAACAGATAGAGAAGAATCTAATGGAAAAGAAGAAATTTTAGCAAATATGCACAGATGTAACATACAACAGTTGATAGGTGAAGAGATCAAAACGAAGAAAGAGAGATGGGGGAGGAGAGTTACAGAGAGATGGGAAGAGTGACATGGGGAGGAGAGTGACAGAGGCTTGGCAACTACGCATGTCATTGCTGTGTCTCTTTAAGTGTTGGGTATTGAGGGTGTTAATGATGCATGGTCCTATAAACCCCACCCCACACATCAGATACTTTGGGATCAATTTCTTGATGCACCGCACCATCCATGGCACAATTTGCATCTTTCCTCCTTATTCTTACTTTTTAGGATTCATTTCACATGGTGCCTTTTTTCACTTTGATTTGATAGATAGATAGAGAAGAAAAGAGTTGAAGAAGATCTGAAGAAGACTCTTCAACACATAAATAAGAACATCTGAATAAGAGAGATACAGAACATCCGCTTCTTCTTTTGCTCTTCTCCACAAAATCTCACTCAATTTGCCGTCGAGTCCACCATACGACACACAATATAGGATCACACAACAACTCGAGCCTTCACCGGTTCTATGTCGTGATCTCTACGTTCACCTTTGGTTTGGAATTTCCTACTCAAGATCTCACCTTGCTTGCTTAGTCTTCAAGTTCGTGTTGTTGTGAACAATGGGGTCTTCTTCGTTTTCTTCACCGATTCCCACTGAGTCGACTCACTCTGTTGTTCAGCACAATTGAGAGAGAATGGGCACCAGTGTTGAAGAGCCCATCGATCCCCGCAAAATGTTGAAGTTTCAATCAAGGACTTGAGGTTACTTTCATCGTTAGTTCAGCCCCCTTCTCCTGTTCTCCACTATCTCTGTTAACCTTGGGAGAGAAGATTTGGTACACATGGAGAGTTTGTACTCCTTGAGTATTGAAAGGCTAATATGTTATTGGAGTTTGTACTCATAAGGTTTACCCTATGTATAAATGGATAGCTGTTGGGTGGATATGACCAAATCCGTATCTGCTCGAATGCTCGAATCCGTGACGGATACCATTTGGATCCTTGAATCTGTCCCGAAATCGGTTTAGGCAAACCCAAATCCGTCTCATTCGGGGCAGGACGAAGCAGATATCCGTGATTCATGTGATTCTCACATGAGTTGGCTGATTCACTTTGATGCTGACATGGAGCCTTGCCACCTCTTCCTATGGGGAAAATTATGGGAATTTCCCTGTATACATATCATTTTTGAACTATATAACATATACATCGACACAGATACGAGGTATTGGACACGATTACCAAAAAAACAACACTGGGGGCACGGTTTTATTGCCTGTACATTAGGATAGTATTTACTTTTAAGCCATGAGTTTTATATTGTTAATTCTTTCACTTGCATATTAACTAAAGTAGGGAAATCACGCTACGACCACAGATGGTTCTATGCATGCAAATTCAAGATGAAGAGATGATCCTAAACAACATAAGAATTACAGATGTATCCTTATTTTTGTGTCTAAGAAATGATTTTACCATAATTAAGAAGCAAAAGGTTAACCATTTCACATCGTTTTGTATAGCAGGAACTGGAGGTAATGGGATGGCGAGTTGAGCATATAGAAGTGGAGAATCCCAGCGGAAGAGGAAGATGATGATGAATTTTGGGGCTTTGAAGATCTAGAATGCGAGTGTAGTAGCTCATTTTCAACCTCCCCTCTGAACTTGATCATAACGTCTATGGGCAGCTCTTAGGGCCTAGTTAATTAAAAGAGAACATAATGATAGTTCTGCATGAGATGTACATATACACTACATTACATATTAAATGATAGAGACGGGAACAATTATAGTGAACCAATCTTGATCTTGTTGAGCTAAGTTTCTCTCACTTTACTGATGATATATATATATATATATTTTAATTTTAAAATTTTTTTTTTCTTTTTCTTTTTCTTCCTGTTATCTGTCTTCAGTCTGTTAATAAAAAACATTCCATTGAGGTTTTTTATCCTGTTTGTTCGACATTTTAATGTTTATCCATCAGAATCACCCTTGAGAAAATAATGCGAAATCATTTAGAAAACCACGTACACGAGATTGGATTCAACACAAGAGACGACCAAATAAAGTTGTAACTGAACTAAGAATGTGCAAAGTGCAAGAACAGAGTAACAATAAGATAGGAAACTAGGATAAGTAATAAAGAAATATTAGGCAGTTTTGGTGATTTCAACAACTTTTATTCCGTAGAAATCTTAATTTGAATCACAGTTCATCAATAAAATCAACATTTTACCTTCTCAAAATACGTTTTTTTGGTAAGAAGATTAAATAAAAGAAGAATAAAAAAGAAAAGAAGGTGACAAAGGGCCGAATTACTTTGGATCCATGGGGTCGCTGTATGATTATTTCTCGCCTCTTATCTTCCTCCCTCTCAGGCAAATGCAAATGCAAACAAACTCTCAATCAAATAAAATCATGAACTGACCCAAAGAGGAAGAAGAAGAGACGAGATGGGAGTATTGATGTGCAACGCTTGCAACTCAGAGTTGGAAGACGATTCACAACAGAAACTCCATTGCAAGTCTGAATGGCACCGCTACAATCTCAAACGAAAAGTAGTTCCCTACTTCCTCTTTCGTTTTCTTCCATGTTTCAGCTTTCATTCAATTTATGATCAATTTATACATAAAGGCTTCTTTGCGTTGCTTGTTGATTCACATATTGTGTTGCTTACTTTTTAGTGTTTAGCTGAATTGGTGTGCTTAGCTGGACGACTTGACTGGAGATGTAAAACACACAAGATGAAATTTAGGTTGGTTTCTATAACTTATATATACTATTTGTTTATTATGGAGTCAAAACAAAATGGATCAAGAGTTCCGGAAGAAGGAGCAACTCAAGAGGGTTAGATCACATTACATAGCCTAATGGGTCTATATTTATTGGGCCAGTAGGGTTGTTGACATTAGGGATTAAGGCGATAAAAGTCTCATTAAGTTTGGAGTCAAAGTGATGAGTGAGGAAATTTTTTTTGAACGACTTCCATAACGTCCTGTTTAACAATATCTCAGTAATGCTGAAAGAAAAAAAAATATGAAATCCATCTTGGCCAGGAGCCTTATGCCTGCCCATATGGATCCAAATGATCGAACAATGCATTTCTACAACTTCCTTAAAAGATTTGCTCAATGGGTCTCCTCTCCAAGCCATAAAACCCTCGAGAGGCCTCAAGCAAGGGGATCCACTATCCTCTTATCTTTTCATTATTTTGGCCGAGGCGCTTTCCCGCCTTTTATATTAGGCGAAGCAAAATGGTATCATCCAAGGTATCAAGATCAGACGACACTCACTTGTTGTATGCCAATGATCTTATGTTGTTTTGTCATGCCTCACTTGTTGAGGCTCATAAGGTTAAAGACATCCTTGTAAAATTTTGCTCTGCTTCAGGACAAGGGGTGAACTTTGATAAGTCCTCCGTTTTTTACAGCAACAATGTGCATCAGAGACACACCAAGATGATTAATCATATTCTGAGTTCAAAAGTTTATAACCCTGGATCCCCTTTACTGCCGTCCAAGAAAAAATTGAACAATTTACAATTTTTGATTGACAAAGTTAATAACAAACTTTCCAACTGGAAATCGAAAGTCATCTCAAAGGCTGGTATGGTCAAGGATGTCTTAAATTCTATCCCTGTGTACACCATGTAATTATTTCTCCTCCCATGTGCACCAACAAACTTGATCAATTGACCTGTAACTTTTGGTGGAATGAGACTAGGGGTGGGCATCCCATCCCGTCCCGTCCCGATTTTTTCGGGTCTTAATGGGATTGAATAATTTCATCCCGATCCCGTCCCGTCCCGATCTAGAATGGGATGAGATGGGATGAAGATTTTCAATCCCGCCAATCCCGTCCCGAACTAATTTATTAATATTAATATTAATTATTAATATTTTTATTTAATTATTTATTTTAGGATTGTGGATGCCCATACAAATTTATTGATGTATATAACATTTTTAGCATCTCAATGAATCTCTCACACATATCTCTAGATTAATCTGTAAATTTGTAATACTTCTCAATTCTACTCTCTCTGATCTCACATTCGGTCATTCTTTTGGTTAGGTTTTTAGGGTTACTAGCAAATGAACAAATAACAAAAACAGAGCAGAGGTTCAAGAAATAAGAAAGAAATTGAGTATGTATTTTAATATGTTCCAGCAACTTAGATTTGATAATGTTACTTCCTTGATTTCCGCTTCTATTGACAATGTGTAATACCCGCCTAATTAAATAAATATAAAAAGATTTTATTTTGTAAACCCTAATGTTGATGGGTTGTTACCCAATTGTATTTGGGCTTGGTTATGGGCTTTTATTAAACTAATAAGTAGGGTTTTTATTTTGTGAAAGAGGGCGGGTGTTCTTAGAATTTTAGTGGGGGCGAATAGCCTCCCACTATATATAAAAAGAGAAACCAAAACCCTTTTCCTACCTCCCTTTTCTTTTGTGCAACAGGAAGATATCTTCTTCCTCATCTCCTTCTTCGATGGCGGCTGATGGTGAGACGAAACTAGCGAGGAGCAGGCGAAGAGGATGACAGTGGTGCTGCGATTTGGGTGAAGATCAAAGGGTTTTGTTCGGTTGAGTTGAGTTTAGATGCTGGGTGTGGATGGAAGGGGTGATGTCGATGACAAGTTCTGATTTTAGTAGTAGAAGAGGAGCAACAAGTGATGGGGTGGTGTCTCATCAGCAGGTTCTGAATGTTGGAGTTCCGCTAGTGAGCTAGCCATGCCAGTCTTCTCCGGGTTAGACTTTTTATTTGTTTTAGTTGTTTAGTAGATGCTGCTATTTGTTTCTGTTATTATTGAATTCTCACGTCCCGAGTTTTGGGGAAAACGGATAATCCTAAGTGGATTTTGGGATTTTCGTTTCCTTCGAAAATCGGGGCGTGACATTTTGGTATCAGAGCATTTGGTTAGCCTAGGCTGGGGTAGAGTCTAGGTGATCCTCGGAATGTGGATATGGGAGATTAGTAGTGTGAATGTCTAGAGAAAAAGTGATAAGGGTGAACCTTGAACTTTTATTATTGTTTTTTTTTTTTTTTTTTTTTTTTTTTTTTTTTCGTGAATCTCGAGATGAGATTTCTGTGACTCACTTATTTTAATGTCAATAGTGGATGACATTCTTCCGTATTGTTTTCTTGTAGCGGTTTGTTATCTTAAATCTTTAGTTAACCCTTTTCGCGAATCTCGGGACGAGATTCTTTTGAGTTGTATATATTGTAACACCACTATTTTTCAATGACAATAAAAAAAAAAAAATTTATGCAACTAAAATTCAATTGAAAATCTTTATTTTAAAATCTTCTTTCGTTTGACAAGTTGCATTTTTTGAAATTCGCTTAACTTTCTTTCCTCTACCGAATCTCGGGACGAGATTCTTTTAAGTTGTATATATTGTAGCACCCCATAATTTTTGTACTTACTGAAATTTTTATATTTTTGTGTGATTGTCTTCATTAAATTATGGACATACGTATAAGCTATTTGTTTGTCAATGTGATGTGTAGTTTGTTTATTTAAGAATTAATTTCCTACTTACCTTCCTCTACCGAATCTCGGGACGAGATTCTTTTGAGTTGTATATATTGTAATACCCGCCTAATTAAATAAATATAAAAAGATTTTATTTTGTAAACCCTAATGTTGATGGGTTGTTACCCAATTGTATTTGGGCTTGGTTATGGGCTTTTATTAAACTAATAAGTAGGGTTTTTATTTTGTGAAAGAGGGCGGGTGTTCTTAGAATTTTAGTGGGGGCGAATAGCCACCCACTATATATAAAAAGAGAAACCAAAACCCTTTTCCTACCTCCCTTTTCTTTTGTGCAACAGGAAGATATCTTCTTCCTCATCTCCTTCTTCGATGGCGGCTGATGGTGAGACGAAACTAGCGAGGAGCAGGCGAAGAGGATGACAGTGGTGCTGCGATTTGGGTGAAGATCAAAGGGTTTTGTTCGGTTGAGTTGAGTTTAGATGCTGGGTGTGGATGGAAGGGGTGATGTCGATGACAAGTTCTGATTTTAGTAGTAGAAGAGGAGCAACAAGTGATGGGGTGGTGTCTCATCAGCAGGTTCTGAATGTTGGAGTTCCGCTAGTGAGCTAGCCATGCCAGTCTTCTCCGGGTTAGACTTTTTATTTGTTTTAGTTGTTTAGTAGATGCTGCTATTTGTTTCTGTTATTATTGAATTCTCACGTCCCGAGTTTTGGGGAAAACGGATAATCCTAAGTGGATTTTGGGATTTTCGTTTCCTTCGAAAATCGGGGCGTGACACAATGTCTCGAGGAAAGAATGCCTTGCTTTGGATGTTATTGAACAGGTGATTTTCGTTTAACGTGCCATATTGTGCAGACTTGACATATACCAGGCAATATTCTGTGGACTATCTAAGCCAGATAATCTGTCTGTTTTGCTATTTTCTTCTTGTTGTTAGACGGAAATTGAAGTAGAAAGATTAAACATCTTAAAAGTTAGCAAGATGAAAGAAATTGTTTTGAAGAAGCAATCTGAGCTTGAACAAATTTATATGGGAGTTCACACGGATGTGGATGCAGATGCTGCACAACAGAGTCTCGTCCATCTTATAGATTTTGGTTTGACTCACAGTCTATTCCTCTCTACTGTTAATTATCAAGGATATCATTGCCTCTTGACAAGTTGCTATTGATACCCTTAGAGTCAATTTAGTAAAATACAAATACTGCTCCTATTTGATTGCAATATTAATAGTGCCAGCTTTAAATAATATTGTGTATTCTTCCAATTTTCTTTATTATTTTTAGGCCAAAAAGAGAGCGAAATGGTAAAAACCTAACAAATGAACAAATGTTCCAGCAGATTGAATATGTATTTTAATATGTTCCAGCAGTATGCTCCAACAGATTTGATTATGTATTTTTTGAATATGTTCCAGCAGAATTGAGTATGTTCCAGCAGATTTGATTATGTATTTTTTGAATATATTCCAGCAGAATTGAGTTGATTTTAATATGTTCTATGTATTTTAGAACTTCAGACTTCTAGTTGATAATATGTTCAAAATGTATTCTAGTTGATATGTCCAGATTAGCATGCTAATCCCGTCCCGTCCCGTCCCGAACCCGTTTGGGATGAGACGAGGTCAGGATGGGGTTTTTCCCATCCCGTCCCGTGCCCACCCCTAAATGAGACTGCAGATAGTAAAGCTAAACATATGTGTACTAGGAACTACATTGTCTGTCCACGGCAAAAGGGAGGCCTTAATATTCCCTTTTCCAGTACAAAAATTATTGTCTTAATGGCAAAAAATTTGTAGCAAGCCCTTTGTAATCCTCAGAACTCGAGGGTACTTCAACTCAAAGCCATTTACTGTCATAAAAAAACCATCTTTCAACTGACCAAAGCCCCTGCTGTGGCTTTTTGTTGCTTGGTGCGGGAAATTCTCTGCCTTTTCGAAAATGAAAATTTGGATTTTATTGCAAATCCTCTCTAGGAATCAAGTTGATAATGGCATGACTGCTTGGTAAAACCAGATTTTTCTCCTATCGGATTGCTTTCCTTCACCTACTCCTTCGAACTTGCCACAGACAATTCCAGACATTTGGCAGTCTTCTGATCCTTAGGAGATTCACTAGAATATGGAGCTAATCCAACCTCTATTCCCGGCTCCGGTGGCCAGGGATATTCTGGACATCTCAATCAGACCCTCATCCTCCCATGAGAGACTTATTTGGTAGTTTTGTTTAAAAAGTAATTTCCAAGTTAACAATGCCATTCATGCTTTTACAACGAAACTTTCTAAGAGCTCTACCTCTCAGCCACCCCCTCAATTCTCTATAGCTAGACGATTAAAAGAATTATGGAGAATTAAAACCCCTCCCAAATCTCTATTCATTCTTTCGAAAATTAGTCAAAACATTATCCCCTCTCTTGCCAATTTGGTCATGATTCACAAACCGATTGAAGATAGTTGTATATTTTGTCAAAATCACTTAGAGGATGCTACTCATATGTTCTTCCAATGCCTAATTATCAACCAATGGTGGCAACTCTCCCCCATTCCCATTGATTGGCTTAGTAGAATGTTCCCGACACCCTCGATTCCTCTCTTCTTCACGTTTATGTAGGGACACGACCAAAACCCACCCAACCTCCAAAGATGAATTACTATCCCAATTCATGGCTATGATACAATCTATTGGTACATCCACAAGAAATGCATCTTTAACATAGACGTTTTTAACCCACAACTGTTTCTCAGGACTTTCCATCGTAATTGAGACACGTGGCATAAACAATGGTTTTTTTTACCATAGATCCTCCCTTAACAACACCCCACCTACCTCTCCCTTCTTGGTCCACAATGGTAATACCCAAATCACTTCACCAAGTTTTGGAAGAAGCTCAGACTGATTCATTCAGGCAACGCCCCTCCACACTTGTTCCCAGTATTGGTTCCTCGAATCCTTTTTCAAAAACAGAGGCATACCTATTAAGGGGCGAGGGGGGCAGGTGCCCCCCTCAACTTTCAAAATATTTTAATAACTAATTAGCCTTACAAAAAAATTAATTATATAATGTATAATACAATGTGGTAATTGTTCATTCAACTATTCTACAAATCTTTCTTAATGCAGTGGTTAGAAGTTTAATATTTTTAGTAAACAACCCAAGTTCGATACTCTTAGAGCATAAGATTTCTTTATTACTATTAATATTTTTATGTCTATTGATAATTACTATTTGCTATCATCGTCACTTGCCTAATTTTTTATTTTATTTTCAATGCAATATTATTAGTAACTACAAGCATTAAAACAATTGTTTAGTATAAAAGTTTATTTTCGGTCCTCTTGGAGCATATGTTTTTTTATGGCTATTGACAATTACTATTTATGTCATTATGACCTGCCCCTACATTTTTGTTTTCAATGAAATTTTATATGTAATTGCAAACATTAAAAAATTTAATTGTTTGTTCACAAGTGGTATAAAACCTCCAAAAACATTTGAAATTAATATCTAAAATAATAACTATGTAATTCAAGGAAAATATGTACAATTAGTCAATTCATATAAAATTTGAGGCTCATATAAACCATTTTTATGAAATTATATAATTTTGTGATTTTAGTAATATATTCTAGTTATATACTTGCTAAGATTATCGATATTGTGACCTTATTGTGGTTGGACTACACTGGATTCAATTTGGTATATGCAATGTACTTTTCATAGTTTTATTTTTTACTAAAATCTTGGGTCCGCCACTGTACGGAAGCATGGTGGATAAATTAACAATGATCCAATCCCAAATCCATATGGCTAGAACCCAATCTTGTTTATTTGCACCAACAATTCTATTCTTTTGTCCTGGACCAGGATGTTGTTTTAGTTACTTATGATGCTAGTTTTTATATTAACTTTATACAGGGAGTCGTGAGAGTTTTTTGTGGTGGACTTGAGAGGACACATTTTGGCTCAGGTAGCATTTCCAATTGTAGGGAAGGAGCTCAATAGTATTGATGATACATCAAACCATCATCTGATCAACACCGTACACGTGTTATGATAATCTCATCAACAGAACGAAGCAGTCCCGATTGCATGCTCAATCCAGCGAGGTCCAAACAATATTAAGCCCATTATTGGCAGGATCTTGACAGTCGGATCCGAGTTGTAATGAGCCATTAAGCCCACACAACACGCGGTCAGGCCTAATACTTGTAAGGCCTCTAAGGCAAGTATCTGAGAGATCTACCCAAGACAGGTAGGCTAGCAACACATTGGATCCGACTAGGAAACATATATTAAAGTATAAGTCGGGCAAATAAACTTCATTGCATAGACAACACGCAAAAAGGGAAACCTATCCCGTAGATCTAGGAGCATGAGTCGTGTAGGAAAACTATCACACATGGACAATTCCCACACTACACCACAAGTCGTCTTTGATAGCATTTTATAACAACATTTCTTTCAACTATGCCATGAAAAGTATTAGTTTAATTACTATTAAAATCTAAAAACGCGGTGTAAAACTTAGGGGTGGGCATCCCATCCCGCAATCCCGATCCTGTCTCGTCCCGATTTTTTCGGGTCTTAATGGGATTGAATAATTTCATCCTGATCCCGTCCCTTCCCGATCTAGAATGGGATGGGATGGGATGAAGATTTTCAATCCCGTCCCGTCCCGAGCTAATTTTTTAATATTTCTTATTAATATTTTTATTTATTTATTTATTTATTTATTTTTATTCATATAAACTTACAGATGACTGACAGAAACTCATGGTGTTTGCAGTGGTAACAGAAATGTTATTTCAAGAAATAAATATTCATTAAGCAAGAGAAAGATATCAGACTGTTGCTTGGATTCCCAATAAAAGTGGCTTCAATTATTTAACTTACAAATATTGATAATACCTAGGTGAAGATGAAAAATAAAAATTAACTGAGTAATACATATTCAGAAGGGAACATTTAGGGATGAAGCCAAGAATTTGAGATGCCCCGGGCTGTAATTTTTTTTATTTTTTATAATTACAATATTTGTATTGATGGTAAACCATTATGAATATATTAGAGCATCACCAATATGTCTATATTTCTTCCCTAACAAAAGATGAAATGTCATTTTGTCAAGGAACCATGAATTTTGTTTCCCACAGTAATGAAACTGTAAAATCAGTTGGGAGGCCATCACAGCGACACAATACTCTTTGTGGGTCCCATTTATCATGTCATTTTCTAAAAGTCAGCCCACTCGACTTCATTGTTAGAAGATTTAGTGGCTACCCTTATATTTACATGTCACATTTATATCTAATTATAAGAAAATTATTTTTCACGCTCTTATATGATGATAATCTTCGCAGCAGTCATAGGCAACACGCTGATCCCGTTCCGTCCCGTCCTGTCCTGAACCCGTATGAACGGGATGAGATAGGGATGGGTATATCTCGTCCCATCCCGTCCCGTGCCCACCCCTAGTAAAACTTAAGCAAAATTTTAAAACGCCAAAATGTTTGAGATAGCGCGCGATTCTCCCTCCCCTTAGAAACCCAAATTAAAGTTAAACCTAAAAACACAACTCAACCTCTCCGTACTCACTTCTCCCTTCTCTCGTACTCGCATCTGCCTCTGCTACCCCTTTCTCCCTTATCTGTTGCCTCTCCCTCTGCTACTCGCCTCACTCCTTTCTCCTCTTCTACTCGCCTTCTCCTCTGCTACTCGCCGCCTCTCCTTCTGCTGCTCGCCTCTCTCTTCCACTGTATGTGATTGTACTCGCCTCTCTAATCACTCTCTGCTCGCTTCACTCTCGCTCTCTCTACTGGATTCGATTCCTAGGGTAGATGTTTCCTTTGATTTGTATGGTTTCAATTTCTTGAGGGTATTTACACCTATTTTATGGCTTCTTTTAGATCTTTGTTTGATTTCTTTGTAAGGGTTACTTCATCATCCAAGATTTGGGTTCAGATTGGGGTATGTTGAGCTGTTTCCAAGTTCTTAAATTAGCATACAAGATTAGCTGTTTCCATTGCAAAGCTCTGTATTTCGCTCACACAAATTGAAGGTAATACAAACCGAAACCTTTTCCTTTTCTCTCTTGAGTTGTTTTTCAATTTTGTGCTAATGGGTTTCTTCATTAATGATTTCAATTTCAGTTGGAAAATCATTCTCTAAGATCTTTTTTCTCTTGGCACTGTCACTATGCTCTGCTCTACTGATATGGAGAAATCAAAACAGGTAACATTTCAATTTTTTTCGAGATCTCAATTTTCTTTTGATTATTCAAAATAGACTGTGATATTTTGATTATTCTTTTTTGGTTATTGATTGTGAAGGTATGATCATGGGGGAGTCAATATCATCTGTTTGGTACAATTTAAGAGTGCCTCATCCATGTAAAGGGGCGCCCATCTTAGACTATGACCTTGCTCTGCTCTTCCAGCCCATGCTCATGCTTGGTATCACCATGGGTGTTGCTCCGAGTGTCATCTTTCCTTTATGGCTCATAACCATTCTCATAATCATCCTCTTCATGGGTCAGTTTCAATTCAACTCCTCTCTACTAACGTACTAATTCCTATTATTACCCGTTGACTGATAAATCTCAATCAACCAGGTACTTCATCCAGGTCATTTGTCAAAGGAATGGAAATGTGGAAACAGGATACCATTTTCAATGTGTGTATGACAATGACAATTGAAATAGTGAAACGTACGAATGAGTGAATGATCATGTTTTTTTTAGTGATTTATTTCATTGATGTTGAAACAGAATGATATAGAGAAGCAGCAAGTGGGACTGTGCAATTCTAATGGCGATGGTAAGAGTCAGACATAAATATTGAATTACAGAAATAAATAACTATATGTATATTTTTTTGTTCATCATGAAATATGCTGTTTGTATTTGTTTTGCAGTTCGTGTTGATGCAGACTACGCATCGCCAAGCCTGCTGGAGGAGAAGTTTGGATTGGTAAGAAAGATGCATGTTGGTTTGTGAATTGTTGCTAATTGCAATACTAGGGGGGCTCTCTGTTTTTTTGTTTTTGTTACCTGGATAAGTTTTTATCAGTATTCATAGTTGTGTTGTTGAGGCTACAAATATTTTCCCTTGGGTTGTTTCATTCTTGGCTTCACTTGTAAATATAGAAGTAAATAAATTAATTAAATACATTGTCAAGTGATAGTAAGAAAAGCAACGTTGAAAGGAAAAAGGTGGATTGAACAATAGATGTTTAATTGCAGATGATCAGTTGTAATATATTGTAATCCCATTGTAATCAGCTTCAATATATTGTAATCCTATTTTGCTTGTCTGTATATGTAAGGAAAATTTAGATAGAATATAATAGATTAACAATCCATTATACCAAACAAAAAGTTCTTAGCTTTCCACCACTTTCCTGTCAAGCCCACCATTCAAACCTCTATGTTTATCTGCCAATGTGGAATCATATGAGAAACATAAGAAAAAGCTTTCATCAATTTACTTAATGACTTAAAATATAATTGTATATTATCTCTCTTAACCATTGAAATTAAGCATAATGCAATCTTCCTCATGTACCTTTATTTCAAGAAATATTATGGTTTAACCTGTATTGGAAGAGGATTTTGGTGCTACTGACGGTATGGGTTTTGTTTATGCTTTTCCAAATCATCAAGGTAACATCCAAAGACTTTATTAGTCTAATGTTTTTATAGTGAAACTGTTTTGCTGGACATGAATGGTTGGCTGTCAAAATCGGCATTAGAAATCATAGTACTGAATTTTCATTAGATTTCAAAGTCAGTAACATTTTTTTACTAGTGTTTGTTATTTGGAAATTTTTGTTGAGCAAAGTCAAATGGTAATTATTACCACTGTGCTATGGATTTTGTTTCAGTTGGAGGAGTTCTTGCATCTGTATTAGTGGTCGCTTGCTTGTTTTAGGTTGGATTGGCAGATCATGTTGAACTCCTGAGTAAAGAGACGATAATTAACCTTACAACCCTTTTGGTAACCATTGGATTATATGTGTACTGCTACTCGGCACACGCAGACTTCCCAAACATCTACACTTCAATAGCCAAACCAAACCAGTACCCATCAGTTTTCCTAACAAGGTAGCAAAGTTGATCTTCAATTTGCACAAGTTCCTACTAGCTTGAAACAAGTAGTTAAAAATAGTTGATTCAAACTTTTCAATTTTATTAGACCATCATCTATAATCTTGTCAACTAAACCTTTGGTACAGCTTCGCTATCGTTATGGTGATGTATGCTGGAGTTGCTGTAATGGGTTACAAAATGTTTGGGGACAAAATAGACTCGCAGTTAACACTTAACTTGCCACAAAATTTGGTTGCCTCCAAGATTGCAGTATGGACTACGGTATGTTGCAAGCTAGATCCTTACTATCTTATTACCTAATGATTCTTGTGACATATATGTATGAAAAGAAAACATAATTTAAGCATTTATGATAATCATACATACATGTATGATTACCTAATGAGTACAGTAACAAAAAAGCTTTGTAACAAATAAGTTAAGCCCTATCTACTATCTTTCCTATCCTGTAAGAAGCTCCATGTAAAGTAGTCTTTCTGGTCCTTGCAAATGAGGACCTTCCTACATCGATGTCTTATTCTTATTTTTAGTATGTCTGATATGCGAATATTTCTTCTTTATTATCTTCTTGATATATTTTTCAGGCGTGAAGATAGAGTTTGTCGATACATGTTTTTAGCCTTTTGAAGATGGTAACATTGTAGTGCAATTGCTATCATCCTACATACATGGTTGGATTATATGTACCGTGTACTTATTTTGGAAGAACCATGTATTGACTTATTTTGGATTCTATGTATTGTATTGATGAAAATTAATTATTTTGTAAGAATCATATATTGACAGTTGCACTTTTATATACATAGTTGGATTATATTAATGTTGATGTGATTTTTATATAGTTGGGTTCTATTTACTATTGCGATTTTATATAGTTGGATTATATATAAGTAGCAGGTACAAATTGCAAATGATACGTAAAGCTAAAACAAATGAGCATAAAAAAAATTCGTCGAAAATGCTATTAAAACATTTTATAAATGCTATTAAATGTACACTTTTAATAGAATTCCAAAAAAGCTATTAAACATACACTTATAATAGCGTTCCAGAAATTCTATTAAAGGTACTCTTTTAATAGCGTTCAAAAAACGCTATAATAGAGTGACACTTTTAATAGCGTGGGCTGACACAGTGTGTCTGATAACGCTATCTTATCCTATAATAGCGGTTTTGGCACGCTATAAATGACGATTTGTGTGTAGTGCCAAATAAGAAAAGATCTCTTCAGCAAGATTTTTTTCGCTAAACTACGCCACCAAAGGCCTAGCCGAACAAGGTCTCATTCATTATAAAAGGGAGATAAGGTCGATGAACTTGAGGTATGCAATATAATCCCAGTTTACAGTTTTAAGTCTCTCCTAAGCCTTATCTAACTTAAGCATCAGAGTGCCATCGGCCACCAAACGGTGGTCCTTGGCTCACGTTTGCTACCTGTGCAGGTCTAGATAAGTAGAAAGGAAGGAAAGTAGGAATCAACTACATCAGTTTGGCGCCGTCCGTGGGGAACGAAAAAGTTCCTCAGAAAAAAATTGTATTTCCACATTTTTCAGAGAATGAACGAGATGGTAACAAAAAGGTCTCGCAACAATAGAAATGTTGTTGAGCCTAGGAGCGTTCAAACCGACTGAGTGTCGCCCGTTCCACCACTGCCACGGGAGGAACCTCCTCAGACCCCCACCGTTGGTTGTGGCTGCAGTAGACTCAAGGGTGGACCTACTTTCAACACAAATGCAACAAATTGCAGAAACGCTAGGGGCTCTCAAACAACAGAATCTTCCACATGCGGAAGGAGACCGTGAGCAACGAAGGGCCCGGTCCCCAGAAAGTTTTAGAGAACATGTTCAGGAGAGCTACAATGCCCAACAACTTCTCAATGGACAATAGGCGAAGGCGCGACCAATAGAGACCCAACGTCCAGAGCCGATAGGCACGTCTCGCACAACACCATCCGCAACGGGGCCACCAACCCATACATGTTATTTAATCTCATAGTCCCTCTATTCATGGATCACATCATGGACGAACCAATGCCCAAAAAATACACCCTACCAAAGTTGGAGTTCTTTGACGGGACTTCCAGCACGTTATGGTGCTCAAGGAAGGGTCTGATGCAATAATGTGCTGATCATTCCCTGCAAGCCCGAAGACGTCAGCATTGACGTGGTTCCATAGCCTTCCTCCGCAATCCATCAATTCAGTTTGGATGTTAGCATCAGCGTTCCTCACACACTTTGTGGGCAGCCAACGACTCAGGATGGGTTTGCATTATTTGCTGACCTTAAAGCAAAAACAAAATGAGATGCTGAAGGAGTACGTCACTCGTTTTAATGATGACACCGCAGTCACGGCTTTCACTTCAGATCTGATAATCACTTCAAATCTGATAAGAGGCAAGCTCTACTACTTTTTTACCTTGGACCCCAACCAATATGACAAAATTGCTCATAGATGCCCAGAGATACATCACTTTGGACGAAATGCTAGCCGCCAAGAGAAAGGTGGAGTCAGAGAAGAAATCCCCTACTCCGAAGGGCAGGAAAGAGGGGAAGAAAAAAAAAGACGATGACAGTGACAAGAGGAAACGCACAGACAACAAGATTGACTCGGGCCGCCCCAGGCAAGACAATGCTTCAAATTACATCAGGTTAGGTTAGTCACCCTCTCAATACCAGTCTGTCCGACATCCTAGATTCCATGAAGGATTGGGAAGAGCTGAGTGGCCGCCTAAGCAGCGATAAAACCTTGCTCGGTGCGATAACAACAAATACTGCACCTACCACAAGGAAGGCGATCATGATACCGAGGTTTAAACCTCAGAGGAGAAGTCGAGTACTGGATCAAGAAAGGCAAACTCAAAGAGTTCCTAAACTCGGACAGGAGGCTTGGCCGAGCAAAAGAAAGAGCGGATCCTGTAAAAAAGGAAAGGAAGCTTTTGGCGTCATTTACGTCCTCCACGGGGTCGACCCCAAAAGAGAGCAATCAAACAAGTTTCGCAAGAGGACACTGACTGAGATGCGAACACCATCTCAGTATGAGGACCGACAAATGCAGCACGCACGAGTTCACAGCCCGATCCCATTGCTAAATTTACGGAGAAGGATCTCCAGGGGGTACATTCTCCTCATAATGACACCCTGGTCATCTCCATCTTTATCGCTAAGTGGGAGATCAAAAGAGCCTTGGTAGACACTGAAAGCTCACTAAATGTCCTATTCCTCAGTGCGTTCCGCAACATGTAGCTACAGGAAAAAGACCTAACTCCCGCCACCCACCTTATGGTCGGATTCAGCGGAGAAAAATGCTTCCCCATCGAAAAAATCAATCTAATGGTGATGGTAGGAGAGCCACAACTACGGAAGTACCTTTCCAAGAGTTCATGGTAGTTGACGCCCCGTCCACCTACAATATCATTCTGAGAAGGTCGTGGCTTCATCATATGGAAGCAGTGGTGTCCACCCTGCACCAATGCATAAAATATTTAGCCAACCATGCCCAAGGGACTATCCAAGGGGATCAGCTAGCAGCAAGAAACTGCCATTATGCAGACTTGAAGCAGCTGAATTGTTGTCAGTTGCAGCTTGGGCCCATAAAACCAACATGTCAGGCATCAGGCCTAGACAAAAGAGGCGAATCACTCTATGAAGACGGAGGGGGCCCAGATAATCAAAGTGCAACTAAGCGGAGATCCATAAGTCAAAGCTAGCAACACAATCTAGACTAATAAAGAGCTAAGTAACGATACTTCAGTAAACGTCCACCAACTTTAAGAGCTGTTAATCAGCAAGGAACTGCCCACCAGCATGAAGTCTACTATTCAATAACTTCGTTAGCTTTAAAAAAAACTTTGCTAGAGGGACAACGCAATCCGAGCCAGGACCATTTGCGCCTCCTTCAGAGCCGGATTATTTCAGTCTCCTATCGGAGTTAAATATTTGTTACTTTGATTTCGTTTCTTGTTTTGTATTTTTCATTTTAGTTTAGAAGAATTGTTTGTACAAGAAAGATCCTAGAAATAAAACAGATTTTATTGATTGTAATGAGAGTTATTACAAAGCTTGTCGACCAACTAGTACATCAGTTTATACACTAGAAGTATCTAAGTCCAATGCAAGCATCTATCCGTTGAAATAAAGGTAAAGACTTCGATCTGCTAATTTACCTCCAGAAGAGAAGGTGGTTAAAGTAAAATGTCTGTGACAGAAGATGAAGGAAAACACTCAATTCATCATCCCGTCAAATGACTTTGCGTAAATGATTCGAAAGTGGCAACATGAGCCTCAAAACGAAACACATACGTCTTCAACCTACTGGACTACCCTACGGAAAGGGACGGGAACTGGAGCAGAATGAGGCAAAAAGAGGATGACTCTCCAGACGGAAGTGTCTGAAATGTAGCTAGCTAATGTCACTGGAAAAAAGGTCGCATTCATCAGAACTTCGCTACGCCAACCTACCTTCGGTTGGGGCGTCACGAGTGAAACCCAGAGCGGACAAACGCCACAAACTAGCTGCTAATATTATCACCCAACAACAGTGGCGAATGAGAACTCACGATCCATAGAAGATGGAAGATAGATTCGTTCCTTGAGGAATAGTCTGTATTTCTTCTTCGTAACGTAAGAAGATATTACAAAGTTTCATGGGATTAATCAGATACCCACCCAGATCAGGCGGAACAGCATAAAAAGAAGTCTTATAAAGACTCATCGGCTCAAAGTCAGAACATTCGAAGACTCTAGTAAGATGCATTTGATTAACATGCTATACTATTCTCATTGCAGTGCTTGAACACAGAACAACCAGCCAATATATAGGTGAAATGGTTCACGAAGAGGCATCAACAAGCAGTTACTTCAACATTAAATGGCGTACGGAAAATCGGGAAAATGACGGTTCCAATTGCAACTGCACAAGTCCACATCCTTTGAATTAATGACCATGCAAGTAGCCCCATTAACTGAGGGGAGTAATTGATACTAAACCATCTCGCTGAATGCGCCGTATCCCTGGCACGCTGATCCATAAAGTTTTTTCTAGTAGGACCCCTCAACTAATGGGCCCAAGCTTATGCCTTGCCAGATCTGGCCCAGCACACACAAAGGAACAAATAGCAAAGGCCTTGAGTGCCCACAGAATAAGGAGCGCGCCTACAAAATGTTATCATTAAACCCAAGGCATTAGCTCCACTATTATTCTGCTACTATTCATTAAAGCTGGTCAATCTATTATTAGTCTGATCAATCGATCCGACACTGGAATCATACCGCTGGGCGAGTTAAGTAAGTCACGACATCAAAGTAAGACTTACACCTCTAGAATTTTTTAGGCGAGTTAAGTAAGTTAGGACACCCAAGTTAGACTTACACGCCCAAAATTTTATATGCGAGCTAAGTAAGTCAGGACACCCAAGTTAGACTTACACGCCTAGAATCTTATTCTGACCAAAGCTTAGTCAATTCCGATTGATTACAATAGCTTCTGGTCCGCTCTAACACCTAGCCCGCCAAAAGCGGACGACAATGGGTTAGAAAGTGGGAGCTTAGTCGGTGTTTGTAATACCTAACTGCAATGGTTTGCCAGGGACCATTGTCCAACTATAGATAATGGTCGCTGACACTAACCAAAGCTTAGTTGATTTCGACCTATGACAATAGCTTTCAGTATGCTCTAACGCCCAGTCTGTTGAATTAAACGGGTGTCAACAAGTTAGAGAGTTGCAGCTTAGTCAGTGCTCTGATGCATGATCGAGACGACTTGCCAGGGATCATTGTCTAAACATGGGCAATAGAGACCAAACCCGACAAAAGCTTAGTCGGTGACGACCAACAATGATGGCTTCTGGTCTGCTTGAAGCA
The DNA here is from genome assembly GCA_963556465.1 of Berberis vulgaris. Taxonomy (NCBI): domain Eukaryota; kingdom Viridiplantae; phylum Streptophyta; class Magnoliopsida; order Ranunculales; family Berberidaceae; genus Berberis; species Berberis vulgaris. The sequence continues at coordinate 58,179,323 of OY747133.1, forward strand.
TAGTCCGCAAATAACATATTTTGACGGCCTAGAAAGTTGGAGTTTAGTCAGCACTCTCGACTCCTGATTAAGATGGCTTGCCAGGGGTCACTACTCGTACACAGACAGTGATCGTCGAACCCTGACCAAAGCTTAGTCAATGCCCACTGATGACGATGGTTTTGGTATGCTCAAAGACTAGTTCGCTGTGTGCGGATTTCGATGGCCTAGAAAGTGGGAGCTTAGTCAGTGCTCATGTAGCTTGGTGAAGACGGATTTCCAGGGATCATTGGCCAACTACAGATAATGATCGCTAAACCCCACCAAAAGTTTAGTCAGATTGACAAAAGTTTAGTTCGCCACGAACATAATAAAATGGATTGGAAAGTGGGAGTCTAGCTAGTGCCCCCGACGGCTGATCAAGATGGCTTGCCAGGGACCATCATGGTAGCTGAAACCTGACCCAGGTTTAGTCAATTATAATTGGCGATAACAACCCTCGGTCCAATTAAGCCTATTAAATGAATAACAAACAAAGATGAGTCAAAAGTCAGGTCAAAGTTCTGAAAACTCGACCCAGACGACTCACAAGGACTATTGTCCGATCATCCACAAGGGTGCAAGCGCTGGGACCATAGTCTGACTAATACGCTTACAACAGTAACAACAACTACTGGTTTGACAGACAACCAAACCGCCGACTAGAGGGTGTATTACACTCCCCGTTCTCTACAAAGGAGTTTGACCAGAATTGCACAAACTATTGCAGCACAAGAAGTCACAGCTCTCAACAACGGATCAATCATATAGCTTCCTAGCCTAACAAAGTTTCTCGTCTGACAATTAATGTCGAAATAAGACAAAAAAGGTAAAAGCTAGCAAGAAAAGAAAAAAAAAAGACAAACAAGTGCAAAATACTATTCATTTTCAAACTTCAATACAATATTCACCCCTCATTAAGAGGAGAGTCAGATACAAAAGAACTAGACTTAGCAGGGGAAGAAATGGGAGACACATCTATAGGTGCTGCTCTCGATCCCCCTCATCAGGGCTTCTTTTTTCTTCAGATGAATCGAAGTCACTCCAAACTCTGCGGATGGACCTAGACAAAGTATGAGACCTCTTCAGATGTACTGGAGAAGGACGTGCCTCATCTATTTCTGCCCTCCTTGAAGGGCTTGTAACCTTGATCTTGGGAAGCTTCCTCTTCCACTAAACAGACACACCTTCGGGTTTTGGCTTTTTTATCCAAAAAAGAGTAGGAGCCACGTGCCAATATGAGCCCACAGTCCGCTGTGCTCATTATTAGAAGGCTTAACAACATCTTCTACCTCCAGATAAGGCATGTCGCAGAACGCATCCAAAGTTGCTTTATCTTCAGTAGAAAGAGGCGAAGTTTAGAATCTCCTACAAAAACCACAACAAATCAATCTAATATGCAATTAACACAAGCAAGACTGAAGAAAGAGTCGACTAACTCAGTGGTCTAAATTCACGCTCGATCGGACGACCAACAAGCTCAAAGTACGTCGAGTTCGTCAGAGCCATGAAACCAAACTTCTGCCATGATTTAAAATCATCAGGCAGTTTGCCAAAGCAGTCTGGTGATGTCAACACACACACATCGTGCTCGTTTATCCAAGGATAGTGAGCAAATGCATCGCCCTCGAAGACACTCAGACACCAACATCCCTAGCCCTAATTAGAATGACAATCAATGTCCTATACCCGTTTGGCACAAGTTGAGCGGGTGCAATGCCAATGTATGCCAGGAAATCCCAGATCTTCTTGATAACCGAAAAGCGGATGCTCGAATGAAGCATACCTCGGTGAAAACATTTAAACCCCTCAGGAGGGTACAATGGCGTCAGATCAACGCCCAAAGTGCAGAGCACTAGATCATTAGGAATCTCGTACGTCTTACAGAGGACTTCTATATTAGATTCAAAGAGCAACCTCTCCTAAAAAAACTTATGGCCCTTGGTGAACAATTCATCAAAAAACTGATCCCAGCTCGGTTCGCCATGAGAGAAAGTATAAGCTTTCGATTACGAAGGTTAAGCAAAGTCAAAAGCACAATCGACAACACGACAAAGCAGAATCACTGAGATCAAAAGAGTAAATGAGCTATACTCCACAGGCAGGAAATCTATATAGAAAACTGAACTCCCGTCTTTACTGCTTTCAAGCTGGCGCATGCTCAATTAATGCAATTCGCCGCTCGAGAAAATTACTCAAAGTCAATCTTCATGACTGAACAGCTGCTTCATGAAATGACCTAGTGGACCGATAAGACGACTTACTAAGTGGGGGGAGTAGCTAATGATACATCAAACCGTCCTCTGACCAGCATCATACACGTGTCATGATAATCTTGTCAACAGAACGAAGTAGGCTGGATTGCATGCTCAATCCAGGGAGGCCCAAACAATATTAAGCCCATTATTGGCAGGAACTAGACAGTCGGATCCGAGTTGCAATGAGCTATTAAGCCCACACGTCACGCGGTCAGGCCCAATACTCGTAAGACATCTAAGGTAAGTATTTGGCAGATCTATCAAGACAAGCATGCCAACAACACATTGGATCCGACTAGGGAACATATAATAGAGTATAATTCGGGCAATGAAACTTCCTTGCATGGACAACACTCAGAAAGGGAAACCTCTCCCATAGATTTAGGAGCACAAGTCGTGTAGAAAAAAATATCCCACATGGACAATTCCCAATTTGGAAAGGATCCCCTCAGCAAGATCTTTTTTCCTAAACTACACCACCAAATGCCTAGTTGAACAAATACTTATTCACTATAAAAGGGAGATAAGGTCAATGAACATGAGGTATGCAATATAATCCCAATTTACAGTTTAAGCCTATCCTAAGCCTTATATAACTTAAGCATCAGAGTGCCATCGATCACCACACGATGGTCCTTGGCTCATGTTTGCTACCTGTGCAGGTCTAGGTAAGCAACAATGTAAGATAGCAGGAATTGACTACATAAAGTACTATGGCAGAATGTCATGCAGTAGAAGTGTCGCTGCTTTTGATCCAAGCTCAACATTGGTGGACATTCTTAATTTTGGGAGACTTTGACATCCTTCACTCTATCTTGCATGAAGATCCTTTTGCGACCAATGGAGTTAGGGAGTGGGTGTGGAAACCCCCGACCGGTAACATTAAGAGACTATTAACTATTAACAAAAATTAGGTTTGCAAGTTTATTTGTAGATAGCTTAACTTTGAAGCTCATAATCTTCCTAGCACAGCCAGACAACAATATTGTACAAGTAATTTTTTATAATTTTGCCAATAGAATTTAACAAAAAAATAACTTAAGAGACTTACAAGTTAAGAAGAAGAAGAAGAGGTACATGACATCGAGCCAATCAAGACAAGTAGAGTTGTAGTTAATCTCGAGAACACTTAACGTTTACAGATTTTAGAAAATAAAAGAAACAATTTATATCAAAATTTAGCTGATATGAGGTGGAAAAATCATACTGGGGCGAAAAATCTTAGAAGTCAAAATTGGTGCAACAACAACCACTAAAAATTTGATGAAGTTCAAAAAGTTTCTTTTGGCCAAATTATCGATTAGAAGATTTAGCTTGCATGAATCGCTATTGGTTTGATATCTATTGATGATACACCAAAATGGTCCCGGTTCTACATCGTACACATGTCACGATGATCTCGAGGAAAATATGAAGATAGGCCCTAACATCAGCCTGACATTGATCCAGCCCATGCGGTTCTAGACCCGCCCAGTGCAATCAGCCAAACGGACCTGAATTCTTACAACTTGCTAGGCTCATGTGTCTCACAATCCGTAAGCCCTGTTAAAGGAAAGTATCTCGAGGATCAGCTTCAGACAAACAATTGCAACTATTTGCTTCTAACTAGGAAGCAAATTCCAGAGTATATGTCACATAAGGAGAATTCACTATAGACCACTCTTGGAATTGGAACTATCTCCCACGTATCTAGGAGCACATGGCTAACAGAGAAACTTCCCTCCGCATCACAACTCCTAATTACAGAAGGATCTCTATGCAGATCTTCTTCCCTAAACTACACCATCGATGGCCTATTCGAAGCAGGACTCTTGCACTATAAATAAGACACGAGGTTAGTAAGCTAAGGTACGCTATAAATTCCCTATTTACAACATTACACCTTCCTCGGATCCCTATCTGACTTTAGCATCGGAGTGCCATCGGCCACCACAATAGTGGTCCATGGCTCACGTGCGTTCCTTGTGCAAGTCAGCAGGTTTGCAGGTCAAGGTCAAAGCAGGGAGCGAAAATTGGCTGCATCAGTTTGGCGTCGTCCATGGGGACAACAAAGTTCCTAACCTTTTACTAGCATTTCTCTCCTCAGGCTACGAAGAAATGGTGACCGCTCGATCACGCAACAATGGAGAACAAATGGATACGTCAAATGTCCCGACTGGCGTTATACCACCGCTCTCACCGATGCTGGTGACACACGGGCAACAAACTCATGCCCCCAGCCACGACGATTGACCCCAGGATGGATTTGCTGTCGTCTCAGATACAACAAATCGCCAAAGCCGTGGAGGCTTTCATGCAGCAAAACCCTCCACCCGCCATGGAGATCCGAAGCAACACAGACCTCCATCTCCAGAAGACAACAGAGAGCAAGCACAGGAGAGTTGTAATATCTGTAAATTAAAAAAAAATTGTTTAGAGTGTGGGGGTACTCAGAGAAGTTGGTGGGGGCACATAGCCACACAACCTTGAAAGAGAAAATCTCTCCTCCTTCTTCCTTCTTTTCTCTTTTTTCTTACAGGGAGCGATCTCCCTTTGGTTCCTTTCTTCGCCTGATTTCGTTCGAGCAAATCAGACGATTCCTTCGCGAAATCTCGTCCATTGTTCTTCATTTCTTCTCCTCTTCTTTCCCTCTTCATTCTCTTTCGTTTTTTCGCAAAAAAAAAAAAAATCAGTTTTCAGACTTGAGGGTTTGACGGTGTTGGTTTGATTGATCGGTTTGCATAGCTCTGATCAACCCTTTCAGGGGCATTTGTGGTGTCATTTGGAACCTGTAAACCCCACATGCAAGGGTGGTTTAAGGGTTGGTCAGAATTTTTAAAAACAAATTAGTGTGCATGTCCGTTAGGAAGGTTCTTTGGCGTGAATCTGGGCTTTGGGCGCGTGGATGAACTGCAAATTCGTGATTTCGGGTGTTTTTGGATCTATTTTCGGCCTGTTGTGCTGTTCGGAGGTGATAAGACCGGAGTAGGGTGGGATTCGGCGAGTTTTCGCCGAACTTTGGGTTTCGTCGGGGTGTTTGCCAGATTTTATTTGCCTGTAAGTTTTTCTTTCAATCACGCGCCGGTTGTTATTTATTTCATTTTCCAATTTTCGGCTAGTTTGCTCGTTTTTGAGTTCGCCTTGCAGTTTTAAAATTTTTTTTTGTTGTCCCGCATTCGTTTTTTTGCGAGTTGGGAGCTTCGACCGGTAGGATTTGGGTTCCGAAAACCCATTCCGCTCAGGTGAGTTTAACTATAATATTTATCTTGAGAAATATTCATTTTAAATCCTGAATTTAATTTTTACATTATGCCGTCGATGGTATATAATTGAATACAATTCCGAAATTCGGGGTTTTTGGAGTTCGTTTGTTTTGTTGGTTCTTTTGTGAATGAATTTGTGTATTGGGTTTTTTGAAAGCATGATATACCTGAATGAAAGATAATAGTGGTTGAATTTGGGTGTGATTAGGCTTTGGTGTAATGACATTTGGCTTGTATGTTGCGTTTTACCGTAAATTGCCGAGTCTTGAGCATGTATGATAGTTCGACTCAAATGACTTTATTGTGGTGAATTGGGTCATGTTGGAACCCTAGCGTAGTCGTGAATTTAATGAAATTTTTGAACTGATTATGGTTACACGTTTGTTACATTTGATTATGTACAGACTCGTAGTATGTGCACGTTGATATTAGTGTAAGTGTCTTTACCTCGCTATAATGCCTGTTGTGTCGAAGCTTAGGAGCTTGCTCGCATCGTGAGTTGGATGGTGCTTGAGATGACTCGCACCAGACATTGAAGACGCTATTGCATGTGGCAAGCTTGCTGAGGTGCGGTGAGCTCCCGCACGCACTTGCCACTAGAGAGTGCAGTAGGACGGGTCCCGGAGGACGTGCTTTGGAGATTACTCGCTTTCCCTCATAGCGTGCTTGAGTTGGATTTGTATTAGGTTGGCCGTGTTAGGCCAGTTGTTCGGGAAGTTTGAGTTCGTATCCGGGCATATGGCACCCCATTAGGATACAAACAAGCCCAAAGTGGTACTGGTGCACGTTGTGGGATGTGTTTGGGTGAGACACATTTGTAGGGTATGCGGATACCTACAATATGAGACACTTATGTAGAAATTTTATGGTTTCGACTTTCGATTTGATTGCCATACCTAAGAGGCTATGCATGATTACTATATCGTCTTTGTTTTCATCGCTTAATATTTACCATGTTTGAATCACCTGTAACGACCAGCATATTTCGTAAAATTGTAGTTATTGTTGAATCTGAAATGCTTGAGTTGGTGCTTGAGCTTAGAAATATTATTCTTAGAGACACGGTGTGATTTAGACTTTAGAACCTGTATGGGGACACCTTTTCCATTTTATGGATCATGCATCTAGGATTACTCACATTCATTATTGTGTGGCATGAATTTTCCATGTATATTATTCTGTTATTTGTATTTAGTTCGCTCGCACCAGCTAGCTTTGTGCTTTGCTGACCCCGCAAGGGGTGTGCTCTTATTAGAGTGCAGGCAGTGTTGGCGTTCCTGCTGATCGTGGCGTTTAGGCCCAGTTTCTCGCTGTAGGCTTGTTTTGTGCTGTTTGGTCGTGTCCACCCTGTACGAGTATGTTTTACTTCCTTTGTATTATCCTGTTAAATACTAGATGGTTATATATGTTGTTTTTGTCGCTATGACACTGGCGGGGCGAATCGTATAGTCTTATTTTGTTCAAATTATATCGTAGTGTTATTTCTGTTTGATTCTCGTTTCAAGAATGTGTTATATTATGATGTTGTGGCTGGTTACGATCCGCCTGTTTTATGGATTAGTTCACGCATCGATACGCTGCGATTCCCGTGGCGGGTCCGGGCGTGACAAGAGTCAAGCCCCTGCTAGTTCCCATTGGACCAAAGAAGGTTGCGCAGCTAACGCAGAACCAACTCTCCAGACAGAAAGACTCGGCCCACAAAGCCCCCTCCACAGAAGGGCACACGACCAGACGTGATGTACCGTCTCTCTGTTCCGCCGTTCGTGAGCCGTATTATGAACGAGACCCTTCCAAAGAAGTTCATGCCTCCGAAGCTCGACTTCTACGACGAGACCAATGACCCATTCGACCACCTACACCATTACCTGAACGTAATGGTACTCAAAGAAGGATCTGAGTCAGTCATGTGCAAAACCTTCCACACAAGCTTGAAAAAATCAACACTAACATGGTTCCACAGCTTCTCACCGAAGTCAATCGATTCATTCAAGGCACTGGCTAAGGTGTTCCTGACACGTTTTGTAGGAAGTCAACGCCGTAGGAAAGGCCCACAATACATACTCTCTCTCAAACAAAGATCTAACAAGATGCTCAGAGTGTATGTCACACACTTCAATAAAGAGCTTAAGCTCATCAATGGCTGCAACAACGACACAACCGTGACGGCTTTTACCGCAAGCCTGAAGGTGGGAAAGCTTTATGAAAGTCTCACTCTGGAACCCCATTTGGATATGACGGAGCTTCTCAAAAGTGCCCAGAGGTACATCACCTTAGAGCAGTTGAGAACTGTGAAAAGGGAAACAGAGGGAGATAAGAGACATTTCATTCCTAAAGACAAGAAGGAGGCATGAAGATGAAGATAAAGGCAAGCGAAAATGCAATGACAATAGGTCAGACCTTGGCCGGGCCATACTAGAAAAAGCATCCAACTACTTTGGATCCAGAGCCATGACCCATATCAATTCTAGCCTATCAGACGTCCTGAACTCCATGAAAAATTGGGAAGATCTGAAGTGGCCCCTAAAGCAGCGCGGAGACCCTTCCAAGCGTGACAACAACAAGTACTGCTCGTACCACAATGAGGGTGGCCATGATACCAACGACTGCAAAAGTCTAAGGTATGAGATTGAGTACTAGATCAGCAGGGGCAAGCTAAAAGAATTCCTGAGCTCTGAGAAGCGACCAGAACGATCCAGAGACCAGGGGATGTCGGTCAAAGAAATAGAAAAGGAGACTCCTGGCATAATCTATGTCCTTCACGGAGTCGGACCAAATGAAGACCAGTCGAACAAGTCCCAGAAGTGGACTCTACTAAAGATGCAAACACAACCCATGGACGAGGAGAGATGTGTTTGGTACTCAAGAATGCAGAACCCCATTCCCACCTTAACCTTTATGGATAAGGACCTCGAAGGAGTCTGAGCACTGCACAATGACACCCTAGTCATTTCTGTCTCCATTGTGAAATGGGAGATAAAAAGGCCCTAGTAGATACAGGGAGCTCACTCAACGTCCTGTTTCTACAACGCGTTTCGTAGTATGGACCTCAAGGAGGAAAGCCTGACGTCTTCGGACTACCCACTGATCGGATTCAGCGGAGAAAAGTGATTTCCGATCGGGAAGATAAGGTTAGCAATGGTGGCAGGAGAGCCACAACTTAGAAAGGTCTTGTTTATGGACTTCATTGTAGTAGACACATTGTCTACCTACAACCTTATCTTGGGAAGACCATGGCTCCACCAGATGGAGGCAGTAGTCTCCACCCTTCACCAGTGCGTTAAGTACACTACTGACCACTATGAAAAAACTATACGTGGACACCAGCCTATGGCACGAGGCTGCCATTATGCCGTATTAAAGAAGATGGATTGTTCCCAAACCCAACTAGATCCTACAGCGCAACCTGAAACGGAGTTAGATCCTGTGACTGTGGACGCAAAACTCCACGCACACGAGATCCTAACAACGATGGCTAGTTTTAGAAACGGGAACAACCAAACGACACAAAAGCAATCTGCTCCTCAACCCAGCATAACAGAGAGGTCAATGCAAAAGTGAATATAACCCCCTAACCTTCTGTCGGCATGGAGAATAACTCCCACACGGTAGCCTCACTGACAACAAAAAATCTCAACAGTCCGCTGGAAGTATCAATGACCCAACAAGAGCCATGCGAATTCATTTCGTGGTCGGGTTGACTTCTCTCCGCCAACAATTAGTCTATTTTAGTTGGTCATTTTCCTTTAGTCAATGTAGAGTTTTAGTTCTTAGAAACTTATGTGGTATGCAATCATTTGAGAAATAAAGAAAGACTTACGCAAACACACTCTATTGATTACTGGAAAGATGTAACAACGAGCCCCTTGAGGCGGATTCAAAAGACTACATACTACAAGCATCTAAATTTGGTATGACATAAAGACTCGCTTAAGAAGTCTAACTGCACGAGAACTCCTCGTTGAACGTTATCTGTGAGCAACAGCAGGACGAGGACTAGTATGTGCAAGGGCAACAAAAAGTAACACACCCGGTCAAAGACTCATGCAGAATCGACCCTCAAATATGATCTGTGATGGTACAAAATTGGAAACCAGGGGCCACACGATAAGCCACAACCAGATACGACTAACTCACTCACTCGATCCGGCTACCAGGTGAACTTGGGACAAGTATCAGGTTGAACAGATCGAGTGCACCTTTTCGCTGTAGGGATAAGAGGGGCGTCCAAGAGTCAATGGCCCAATCCATCAAACTATGTCCAACTCCACCCTATTTCGGGATCCTGAATTCCAGTGCAAGGCGAAACGATGGGGTTAATCGAGAAGGGATGGAAGCGACCGCCCCAAAGTTGGTTGCTGCTGTTATATCTAAGATTAAATGCTCCAGAGCAGCGACAAGCACTAGCACATAAAAGACAGACTCATCCCTCGAGAGAAAGTTCGTATTTCTTTTCCGCAATATGAGAAGAAATCACGTAATCTCAACAGAACAACTACATGCTCACCCAGAACAGGTGACCGCGCATAACAGCGATTCTCATCGTGCCTGATCGGTGCAAATGTCAGAACATTTGAAGACTCCGATGATGGAGATCTTCCTTCAACTTTTGGAAAACTCAAAGCTCCCTCTCCAAATGAGAACATTACAGGAGATACGGTTCTTCAGAAGATAGTGCCTACAACGATTGAGTAACACCATTATATAGATATAATGATTCACCAAATAGGCGCCTCAACATTAAATGTCAGCATTGAATAACATATGGGAAATGAGGAGACGACGGTTCCCAAGGGTACTACACAGGTTCACATTCATCCAATCAATGAGGCTGCATCCAATCCCATTAATTGAGGGGGAGTAATTGATACTCAACTGTCTCACAATTCACGTCGTACACGTGCTACCATGTGATTTACGTGATACACGTAGTACCTCACGTACATGGAACCCTAGTTCTCACTCTAGGGGCCCATGGGCTCGGCCCACTCTTCAAACAGTACTCTACCACGTGCCTGACACGAGTAAGAGGAACCTAGTCATTCCTGACACGCATACCGCCAGATGATCCAAGGTATTTCTTCATAACTCATCCGCATAACGCACCCTGCTCATGGACACAGGCTCGCACGCTCGCAGTTGGCGGAGCCACTACTTGGCCAGGCAAGCTTAGTCAACTTTGGCTGATGACGACAACTTCTGATTTACCCCGACACCTAGTCCACCCAGTGCGAATGTTGATGGTTTAGGAAGGGGGAGTCCAATTAACGCTTTCACGACTAATGACAATGACTCGCCAGGGACTATTGCCTCTTTTCGGACAATGGTCGCCGAACACGACCAGGTAAGCTTAGCTAGTGATGACTGGCTACAACAACTTTTGATCAAAGCTCGGACTTGTAGCCCCCGTTGCACGGGTGTAGATAGTCTGGAAGGTGGGAGCCCAGTCAGTCCCGAACTGATTTCGACGGTTCACCACGGGACCACTGCTCTTCTACAGACCGTGGTCTCAAAATTACCAACCCTGAACTTGTAGCCCCCATTGCGCAAGCGTAGATGGTTTAGAAGGCGAGAGCCTAGTCAGTCCCGAACTGATTTCGACGACTTGCCACAGGACCACTACTTTTTGACAGACCATGGTCACCGAAATTTCCCAAATTTGTAGCTCGATACGCACGGGTGTAGATGATTTGGAAGGTGGGAGCCTAGTCAGTCTCGAACTGATTTCGACGGCTTGCCATTGGGCCACTGTTCTTCAGCCTGGTCACTGAACCCCTTCATCTCAAACTTGTAGCCCGCTACATACGGGTGTAGATGGTTTGAAAGGTGGGATTCTAGTCAGTCCCAAACTAATGTCGCCAGTAGCTCCAATCTACCATGTACAACCGAGCAGAATTCACACTTGTCTTGATCCTGGAAGAGCTCTTCCTTGCGCGCCTTTGCATTAGCAAGTCCACGCTCCATCAGCTCCAACCTGCCTGTCAGTGTATCAACCTGGGATTGCTCCGTAGTCAAACTGCTCTTCACAATACTAAGCTCATGTTTCTCCAATTTGAGCTGATCTTTGGCCTTCCTCGCCTCCCAAGCGTTGAACTCCACATCGGACTCCAATTGCTGCTTTTAAACAGCCCAATCGGCCCCCTTCAAGGCATTATCCTCAGTATGGGATCACAATTCAAAACGCGCTTCAGCCGCAAAATCATGTGCAACCTTCAAATCACGGTGGACCAGATCCAACTCCTACTGAAATCAGTCTCTCGCGGCCCTCGCTTCCGCTAGATCATACTCAAGGGCGTCCAGGCGAACCCTCTGAGCCTCAACATCGACGGACGACCGCTCCAGCCTCCTCTCCTCGGCCTGCTTCTTCAGCTGCTCAATCTCATAAAGTGTGTCAGAATACAACGTCTACATGTGCGATATGACACGCTCCATGGAGTACACCTTCTCACTGGTTGCCCCGATTTCCATCCCAGCAACGACCACCTGGCTCAAGTGAGACATTACCAACATAAGGTACTCTAAACCCTTATCCATACGTTCCTCTAGCATATCCTCATCGGGTTTTGAAGTGTGGTCCATCAGCCAGTTATGATGCCTGCTTATATGCTTCTTCGAAGCATAGTCCACATCAACCTCCTGATGCCAGACCTGAGTGCTCATATTTACTAAGTCCGGTGAAAACAAACTTATCCGTGATGAAGCTCTCCCGAACAAGGGATCACACCAGCACCACCTTTTGTAGTCACCACAGCTCCCATGCCTTTTTCGGAGCCTTTCCTTTGCCATCAGCAACCGACCCCTTGATACGAGATGGCTTAGCAGGATTTGGAGGAGGAGAGGGAAGCGAGTTGTCCAACGGACCCTCCAATACCTTGAGATGCGGCTTGGAGCGAGGCGAAGAACAATACGAGCTGTGAGAAACTTGGCATGCGTCACCACAACTACTATTGGTCCGCCCACAAAAGCTTAGATGGATTGATTATGGGATTAAAAGTTGGTTGGATAGATGCATTTAGTACTATGATGCCATGACTCTTGCTAAAAGCTGCAAAACCATCACGTGCAATATAGCCATCAAAATTTTTTCTATAAAAGTCTGATAATTTTGGAAAATTGAACTAGTACAACAAGATTTGAAATATTAGCCATATCACATCTATAGAAAGATGAAGGCGTTACGGGGTTCCATATAATACTTAATGATATTGGCTATTACTTCTTAGAAGCCGCTTGCTAGAGCCTGTATGGTGACTGGTGCAAAAAGTCTTTTGTACTTCCATTCAGCTTTTAGGGTGGGGTTTTCTTAACTGGCTAAAGTCAATGGGTTTGAGCATGGTGGGTAAAATGGGTCGAGAAGGACTGCATAGCAGTTCCCTAAGGAGATCAAACGCATAGGGCAGATCATAACAACAATCTTTTTGGCCCATCCAATTCCCTTGCCATGTAAGAAGTGAGTGAATCAATTGAATTTAAGGCTGAATTCAACTGGCCACATGAGTCAATTGGATTAAAGGGTTTAGTTTGATTGGTGTTTTGACGTAAGGACTTGGTTACATGGATTGACATGAGTCTTGGAGGATGTTTATTGTTTGTGTTGGGTGGAGTACATATGTGTCACACTCTTGAGCCGAACACGTGTCATGATGATCTCGAGGAACTACAGGCCCAAGCATCGACCCAACACAGATCCAGCCCAAGCGGATCTTAGCCCGCTCAACTTCAGTCCGCCAAGCGGACTCGGACTCTCACAACATGCTAGGCCCATACGTCTCACAACCATCCTCAATACCCATTAGCCCTATTTAGGCAAGTATCTCGAGGATCAGCTTCGGACGGGCAACTACAACTGCTATCTGCTTCCAACTAGGAAGCAAACACCGGAGTATCTTCCTCACAGGGAAACTCCCTTCTACGGATTGATCTTGGATTGGGCACTATCTCCCGCGTATCTAGGAGTGCACAACTGACAAATAACTTCCCTCCTACAACACAACTCTTAGTTAGAGAGGAATCTCCACGAAGATCTCCTCCCTAAACTACGCCCACGATGGTCTGGTTGAACCAGGACTCCTTGCACTATAAATAAGACACGAGGTTGGTATGTTAAGGTACGCTACAAATTCCTTGTTACAACATTACACCTTCCTCAGATCCCTGTCTAACTTTAGCATCAGAGTGCCATCGGCCACCCCACGGTGGTCTGTGGCTCACGTGCGTCACTTTTGCAGGTTAGCGGGAACAGGGTCAAAGCAGGGAGCGAAAATTGATTGCATCAGTTTGGCGTCGTCCGTGGGGATGACATAGTTCTTAACTTTACACTAAGCGTCGTCTCCTACCAAATTTCAGAGAGGTGGTGACCACCAGGCCATCCCTGCAGTTCCTGTCGAGCGTGGGCAACACAGTCGCACCCCCGTGCACACGACAACACCGTTGAATCCCGAGCCAGATGTACGATCTCGTTCCACACAAGTGGACCAGTTAATGATTCAGACATTCATATCGATGAAGCGAAGTTCCGACGAGACGCAAGAGACGTATTTAACCCAATTCAACAATGAGTAAACACCGTCTGCTCATGCGACGACGCAACGACCATCTTAACCTTTATTAACGGTCTGTGAAAAGGAGAGTTTGACAACCTTCTGACACCAAATCCTCCGAGAAACACAACAGATTCGACAAATAAAGCACAAAGCTTCGCCATCCAGAGAGAAGAGTGGGAAATGACCAAACTCGGGAAGCCTTCAGTTTGCATGATACATGCGCTTTACGGAGCTCATTCAGAGTCTGAACTGCCCAACAGTTCTAGAAAAAGGGCTCTGCGAGGCTTGAGGATTCACGCTATACGTGATGGGCAGCCGACATCACATGGTTAGAAGCAGAACTCATCCGCACCGCTGGCATTCACACAGAAAGACCTCCAGGGCGTACAAATCCCGCACGATGATATTTTGGTGGTGACGGGTTTCCTTGCGGGATGGGAGGTAAGAAGATCCCTGGTTGATACTGGGAGCTCGATGAACGTTCTGTTCTTTCGCACACTCCGCAACATGCACTGGATGAAGCAGCCTTAATCCTTGATAGTCGTCTAGTGGCCGACTTCAGTGGTGAGAAACAGTTCCCCGTAGGAAAGGTACAACTAACGATAACAACGGGAAAACAACCTACTCATAAAACCCTGTTCCAAGAGTTCATAGTGATCAACAAGCCTTCGACATACAATGTTGTTTTCGGCAGACCCTGGTTACCTGAAATGGGGGCGGCGATCTCCACCCTGCACTAGTGTGTCAAGTATCCTACGAACCATGTGATTAATACATTGAGAGGAGATCAATTAGTGGCCAGGGAATGCCAATACATGATGATTTCGCCATCCGGCGGTCCTCAACTAGCATTGAACCCAAAGGCCAAAGCTATCCTCCACCCAACTTTAGGTCTAAGGGAGGAACAACCGACACTAGGCGGCGAGGCACCGGTAAGCCCTCAGGGTAGGCCCAGTGTCAGACAACCAGAAGAATAAACCATAACGGTCTACCTCGACAACCCTCAGAACAATAGGGCCATTCAGATTGGCTCCCGCTTAAATGAGGAAGTGGCGAAGCAATTTACGGAGCTACTATAACGTAACTAGGACATATTCGCCTGGACTATCCAGGATATGGTGGGGATCGATCCGTCAATAATCACCTATCTCCTCAAAGTAGATCCCTTGAAAAAAACTGTTCAGGCAGAAGAAAAGGGCCAAGACACCCGAAAGAAACGCTGCAACAGATCTTCTACTGATAAGGCGAGCAGAGCAGGGATCACTTTCCGCTCCCCTAGCAGTTTCACCCTTGAAAAGGCCGTCAGATTTGGTTTCCCCATTTCAAACAACCAGGCCGAATATGAAACCCTCCTGTCAGGCCTAAAGATAGCTTTGGGGATTGGCATAGATCGCCTAACATCATACAACGACTCAAGACTAGTAGTCAACCAGGTCAAAGGATATTTCAGTAACAAAGATCAGCGCATGATAGCCTACCGCAACAAGGTACTCGTCGTAATGAGCAAGTTCAAGAACTGTCAGCTCACACAGTGCCCCCAAGATGACAACTAGAAGGCTGACGAGCTAGCGAAAGAAGCCTCGGCCTTCAGCAAAGTCTCTAGCGGCCTCATCGAATATTTGGAGAAATCAAGCCTCGATGAAGAAGAGTACGAGAATATCTGCGATGCGGAGACACAGCCGAATTGGACGACTTTGATACTAGAATATATAACATCAAGATCCTTACCAATAGATAAGGTCTAAGCACAAAAACTTAAAAACAGAGCAGCAAGGTAATTTCTCCTAAACGACAAGTTATACAAAAAATCGGTAACAGGGCCACTGCTCCGATGTCTATCGCCCTCAGAGGCTAGAGAAGTCTTGAAAGCTATCCACAACGGCATATGCAGGAATCACCCAGGTGGGAGAACCCTTGCCCACAAGGCCTTGACTTTAGGGTTCTATTGACCGACCATGCAGCGGGACGCCAAAGATAAAGTCCGTAAGTGCGACAAGTGTCAGAGGTTTGCACCATACACCCACATGTCGGCCCAGTCACTAACTCCAATGACTAGTCCATGGCCGTTTGCGCAATGGGGAATAAACATTGTCGGACCGCTCCCGACATTGGCTGGTAAAAAATTCCTTCTTGTCGCTGTCGACTACTTCACCAAGTGGGTCAAGGCCGAGCCCCTATCCAAAATAGGGCAGGTCCAAATCGAAAAATTCATATGGGACAGATTTGGCATCCCCAGAGTATTGGTTAGCGACAACGGAACCCAGTTTGAAGGTAGCAAGGTCAAAGAACTGTGCAAAAGCCTGGGAGTAAGTCACCACTTTTCCTTGCCAAGACACCCCCAGGCCAACGGCCAGGCGGAACTTACCAACCGGACGATATGAGAAGCCATTAAAAGAAAACTCAATGCAGCCAAAGGAAAATGGGTTCCAGAGCTACCAGGAATACTCTGGGCATATCGAACAACCAAAAAAATCCCTACCGGAGAGACATCCTTCGCCCTAGCATACAGATTAGAAGCTATGGTTCCGATAAAACTTGAGGTGCCAACCTTTGCGAAGCCTTATGCGTGGGAGTAGAATTCCTTGACGAAAAATAGGATCTGGCCTCCACCAAGATAGCCACCTACCAACAACGGATGGCGCAATATCACCACAAGAAGGTCAAGCCACGTGAATTCAAGGCGGGAAACTAGGTACTATGGAAGACCCAACAAAACACCAAAGAAGGCGGGGCAGGAAAACTAAATTCGAATTGGGAAGGACCTTACAGAGTTGCTAAGGTTAACAGGCCGAAAACATACTGGAAATAAGACATCGACGACGATGGGTTAAAACGACCATGGAATGTTGAACATCTCAAAAAGTATTATCAATAAAATATTTTGCTTTTACCAAAACTTTCATTGTTGTTCATTACAACCCTCGTTAACCCCGGTTACGGCCAGACTCGAACATTTTCCCAAAGCCCAATCCGCTCCGCGCGGGTCGCGACGACAGATGAAGTGGGAGTCTAGTAAGTGCTTGTATGTTGATGATGGCGACTCGCCAAGGGATCATTGCTCTCAATGCAGATGATGATCGCTGGATTAGCTAGGTAAGCTTAGTCAGTTCGCGACTGATGATGACGGCTTCTAGTGCCCAAAGACTAATCCGCTCCGCGCGGGTCACGACGGCTGAAGAAGTGGGAGTCTAGTATGCACTTGTCCGTTGATGATAACGACTCTCCAAGAGATAGTTGCTCTCGATGCAGACGATGATCGCCGAATTAGCCAGGTAAGCTTAGTCAGTTCGCGACTGATGACGACGACTTATGGTGCCCAAAAATTAATCCGCTCCATGTGGGTCATGACGGCAGAGGAAGTGGGAGTCTAATCAGCGCTTGTTCGCTAATGACCTCGACTCGCCAAGGGATCATTGCTCTCAATGCATACGATGATCGCCGAATTAGCCAAGTAAGCTTAGTCAGTTTGCGATTGATGACGACGGCTTCTGGTGCCCAAAGCCTAATCCGCTCCGCGCGGGTCAAGGTGGCTGAGGAAGTGGGAATCTAGTCAACGCTTGTCTGCTGATGATGCCGACTCGCCAAGGGATCATTGCTCTCGATGCAGATAATGATCGCCGAATTATCAGGGTAAGCTTAGTCAGTTTGCGACTGATGACGATGGCTTCTGGTTCCTAAAGCCTAATCCGTTCCGCGTGGGTTCACGACGGCTGAGGAAGTGGAAGTTTAGTCAGTGCTTGTCCGCTGATGACAGTGACTCGCCAAGGGATCATTGTTCTCAATGCAGACGATGATCACTGAATTAGCCAGGTAAGCTTAGTCAGTTCACGACTGATGACGATGACTTCTGGTGCTTAAAGCCTAATCCGCTCCACATGGGTCACGACAGCTGACAAAGTGGGAGTCTTCTCAGCGCTTGTCCGCTGATGACGATGACTCGCCAAGGGATCGTTGCTCTCGATGCAGAAAACGATCGCCGAATTAGGCAGGTACGCTTAGTCAATTTGCGAATGATGACGATGGCTTTTGGTTTCCAAAGCCTAATCCTCTCAGCACGGGTCGCGACGGCTGAAGAAGTGGGAGTCTAGTCAGTGCTTGTCTGATGGTGACGACGACTCGCCAAGGGATCATTGCTCTTGATGCAGATAATGATCGCCGAGCTTACCAAGCAAAGCTTAATCAGTTTGAAACTGACGACAACAACTCCTGACAAGCAAAGCCTAACCCGCTCCATGCAGGTCACAACGACCGAAGGAATGGAGGCAAAAGTCAGCGCTAGTCCACCAACACTAAGGAGTCATTGCATAAAACGACTTAAATAATTTGGTCAACTCTTAACCAACGACTCCCTTTGATCAACCCCGAATCTGCCGCGATAGCAACACAACATAGTAATATATTTGGATTGACAAAAAATTCTGCCTGACAGTGCAAACCCTACAGTCTACAAAGCAACAAAAGCAAATACGACGATGCAAGGCATAATAGTACTTCATTCAAAAGAGAAAACATGACTACATGATATTCGCCCAAGAAGGGACATTACAATCTAAAGAGAAGCATCCTCCTCGTTAGTTTGCCTCGCAGCGCCAGAGCCTTCCCTTTGCTGAATCTACCCAAAAGCCGCCCTCCTATAGCGGGCAAAGTTGAGATCAATGTCGGGATACTCTCTCTTAATCAGTTCCAAGAGCTCCAGCCTACCCCAAATTACCTCAGATGAGATTAGCAGCCTCTTGCCAGACACATCAAAATCTACCATGCCCAGCAACGCTTCATAAGAAGAACGCTCCTCGGACAACATCCACTCCGCCTCCAGAGCACAGCGAAGCCCTTCGTCTATTGCGACTTTCAACCGCTACCCTTCGACAACCCACTCCGCCTCCGACTGCTTCCTCTCTGCGTCTTCAGCCCTTTGTTCAGAGGTCCAACTATCCATAGCAATATTAAGGAATTCCAATTCTTCCCTGGCCCGCTTCAACTCGGTACGAGTCCACCCCAAATCGGACTCGATAACCCTCAGCTGAGCACTCATTTCATTTACCGCATCAGCAACAAGGGTTGTGGCCTTCACACCCTCGCGGTCTGGGAAAGTGCCAAAACCCTCTGCCTAATAAAGGGCATCCGAGTATGACATCTGCAAATCGGCAAAGGCCTTCTCCAGAGCAAGGACCCTCCCACGGGCTTCAGGATGCAGTGAGACAAGAACATGTGGCTCCAAAGTACAGGCATCCAAGGGGGAGGCCACCACTACATAAGACTACCTCTTCCTCGGGGCAACAACATGAGGCACGTTCGCCTCTAGCTAAGCAAGCCTAGAGGGGCTAAGCGGGGCCAGGCTCCTCTTCGCCACATGACGAGCAACCACCCCCTCAGTCGGGGAACCCGACACTAGGTGATCCCCATAAGAACACTGCAGTAGCTCGCTGTGTACTACATCTCCTGGCATTACTACTTCATCAACGAAAATCAAAGGAAGCTTCAAAAACTTCTTTTCCAATCGCTTCTCTTCCTCAGTGAGGGACGGAATAAAAAAATTCTCTGAAATAAAGGAAAAACATCAGGACCGACGTCACAAGAAGAACGTACAAAGATACGCATGCACTAAAGAAGAGTTCACCATGATCGAACTGAAAGTATCGGGACATTCTACGACTCCCGAGCTTGAAGTAGCCAGAATGCACCAAAGCCAAAAACCATTGCTTCTCCCAGGATTCAGCGCTATTGACCGTTAAACGCAGATAAGGTGGACAAGTCAGTATACAGATACCCCTGGAAACCAGTTGAACATTGGTCAGGCGATGAATCATCGATGGAGTCAAATAAAGGCCGGCATCATGAGCCCTCAGGAGAATTGCTCGCAGTATTTGAACCCGCTTGGCGCCATCTAAGCGAGAGGCAAACGAAAATGAGTAAAGAAGCGCTAGACGTCATCAGGCACTGGAAACCGGTGTCCGGACTCAAACATACCTCAGTGCAAGCCTATAAACCTGTGAGGAGGTACAGTCAGACCTGACACTCCAGACGTGGGAACAAGATACAAATCTCCAGGGATATGGTACAAATTATGAAGTCTGATCAACTCAGTTTCGTCGACCAGACTATCACCAAAGATATTCATACAGACGAGGGATAACGGATCCTTGGAAGCAACTTTAACATTGTCGGCCATTGGAAGAAATAACAGATACTACGGTTTGAAAAGATAGCGTAGATAACAATGGAAAAATCATTTCCAGAACAGTAAATATATTTATAGGGGAGGCAAACCAAATTTTCCCTCCTCGAGCGGTCGCATACCTATTAAATATCAGGTGTCGCTCGATACCAACGCTTCAGGTCCAATCATCACGATGGTATAGATGCATTTTCAACGAGTCATTGGATCGACGTAAACACCCCACTAACTTAGGGGGAGTAGATGATGATACATAAAAATGGTCACACTTCTAAGCTGAATACGTGTCATGATGATCTCGAGGAACTATGAGCCCAAGCATCAGCCCAACACAGATCCAAGACAAGCGGATCTAAGTCCACTCAATTTCAGTCCGCCAAGCGAACCCGATCTCTCACAGCATGCTAGGCCCATACGTCTCACAACCATCCTCAATACCCATCAGCCCTCTATAGGCAAGTATCTCGAGGATCAGCTTTGGACAGGCAACTACTGCTGCTTCCAAGTAGGAAGCAAACACAAGAGTATCTTCCACAAAGGGAAATTCTCTTCTACGGATTGCTCTTGGATTGGGAACTATCTCCTGCATATCTAGGAGTGCAAAGCTAACAGGGAACTTTCTTCCTACAACACGACTCTTAACTAGAGAGGGATCTCCACGAAGATCTCTTCCCTAAACTACGCCTATGATGGACTGGTTGAACCATGACTCCTTGCACTATAAATAAGACATGAGGTTGGTAAGCTAAGGTTCGCTACAAATTCCCTGTTAACCTTCCTGAGATCCCTGTCTGAATTTAGCATTAGAAAGCCATCGGCCACCCCACGATTGTCTGTGGCTCACGTGCGTTACTTGTGCAGGTGAGTAGGGAGCAAAAGTCGACTGCATCAATATCAATATAAACATAAAAGCCAAGATGAATCAATTATGGTAAAAAGTTGGTTGGATGGATGCATTTAGTATTATCGACACCAAGATTCTTGTTGGGAACGTAACTTGAAAAATTATGATGTGCAATATATTGGCCAGTAAATTGTTTTCCATAAAAGTCGATGGTAATTGTGGAAATTTGAACTAGAATATTGACAAAATTTGAAACATTAGCTCAAAAGATGATATATATAGAAATGCTAAGGAAACATGGAGTTTTGATACATACTTAATGCTATTTGCTATTGCTTCCTAGGAGTTGTTTGACAGAGTTAGTAAGTTGACTGATGCAAACACATTTCTTACTCTCACTAGTGTACCAGCGGCACCACTATACACTTTTCACATAGTGTATACCCGTGCCGTTGGCATGGGTATAGTGGCATCGGCATGCCACCCTGGTTCTTGGGTTGCCTTCGGTACTCCCCAAATGGGCCACTCAATTACTAAATATGAAAAAAAATTATGGGTTACCATTTAAAAAAAAATCAAACCTCTTGTCACATGGTTTACAAAACATACCTCAACATAAAATATTTTCAAGTAATATTATGAGGAACTTTCTTAATTTTGGATCAAGAATGAAACCCAATCTCCAATCTCAATTATGAGGAACTTTCGTTTTTCGAGTTGATTTTGGTCCACCGATTTTAGGAAATATTTCATTTTTTTTATAGAAAACACGTAAAAAATTCGGTTGTGATTTTGCATTTAATAATATAAGTTATGCATTTTAAACTCTTAAATACTAAATAAAAAGTCTCAAAATGACCACTCACATAAGAACCACTCACATAAGAAACTATTGATACTAAAATAACATTATAGCATGTTAAAATATTTATTTCTTTTTTTTTTCAGGAAAATTTCGACATATTTCAAATTTCAAAAGAAATTTTAATAACTTCAAAATAGAAAATATTTCGTGAAATTTTGACATATTTCGAGATATCACATTTCTCGCTCTTGAGCAATGCTAATAAAGTCATCAACAGTGAGATCTTTGTTTGGAAATGATTGTAAGATAAAAAAAAATACATAAAAGATGCTTGGGCTAGACATCATATGTGATATTCTTTGAGGATATTGTAACAACTCCCAAAAGATAAATAGCAAAATCGTGTCAGACAAAATTCACTTTTTATCTTTTTGTACTTGTAAGTGAAAATTTTATTCTTTGACCTAATGTATATAGACTCTTGAATTTTACATCTATCATGATGATTTATACATATTACATATTTTTCATTTTAGTGAAAGGATGGTGGGCAGTTTGCTTTCATGTGGCCAATCACGAATTTAGGCAAGAGTTGAATGGACCAAAACACCCTTACATATTTTCTTGTATTATTTCAATTTAAGTGGAACATAATGGGAATTGCAAAATTTTGGCGAGGGAAAAATCGTTCGTCAAAGAAATTGTATGGGGGCTGTGAAAATTTTCCAATTTGCACAGGGGCATTACGAGAAATGAAAATGTGACATGACTGACAGAGCTGCCTACTTCACTTTTCCGCCTACTTCACTTTTCCTCCACCCTATTTTCATTAAAAAAGAGATTCAGTTTTTAGGTCTGGGTTCCTTAACTAAGTAGAGTCAATGCAGTTGGGATGGATCCAAAATGGGTCGATAGGGGTCATACAATTCCCGTTGAAAAACAGAGTAGAAGAGCTCGACATATGAGTCAATGGCGGTGACTTGTCGGCTGATGATTTGTTGGAATTGATGGCTGATTTTTTGGTGGCCGAAATTGTTGAAGCAGTGACTGAAATTGTTGAAGATAATGGTGGCAACTCCCTCCGCCAATTGTTATAAAATTGAAGGATCCTTTGCTTGAGAAATCAATCATCATGTTGAAGTTCTTCCTCTTGTCTGTGGTTGGGTTTGTGACATAGAAGTAAGGATCTATGAGTTCTCTGGTTGTGTGTGTGAGAGAAAAGAGAAAAGAGAAAAGAGAAAAGAGAAAAGAGAAAAGAGAAAAGAGAAGAGAAAATAAAGAAAAAGTAACATTTGCACTTGTGTACATGCGGTGTCATTTAGACACGTGTGTATTTTTGTAGAACTCTCCCCATTTGTACTCTTTGATCTCAATAGTGAAATTCTTTTTTTTTCCCGTGGATGTAGGCAAGTTTACCAAACCACGTAAATATGTTTGCTCTAGTATTAATTGTTCTCATTTCATTATTTGAAAAGCTTTCGCGTGCAACAAATTTGTATCATAACTGAGGGTTCGATTATTGGGTTTGTTTCAAGGTGCATGAATTGGTGATTGGTGGAAAACATGTCAGATCCGTCAAGTTTTGGATCAAATATGGTTACCGTTACAGTTGGTAAATTTGATGTCGATAAGTTTAATTGGAAGAATAACTTTGGCATGTGGCAATGCAAAGTTCTGGATGTGTTGGTAAAGGTGAACCTGGAAGAGGCTTTGTATGATAAACCAGAAAAGATGACCGATGAAGCCTTGAACAAGTTGAACCAACAACCATGCGGGTCAATAAGGTTGTGTTTAGTGAATTTGTTATGAAGGAGATCTCTGTTAAAGTGTTAAAATTGGAAGATAAGTATATGTCGAAAAGTATACAAAATAAGCTCTTCCTCATGAAACAACTTTTTCGAATGAATATGAGATCTTTTAATACTCTGTTTGAGCATTTGGATGAGTTAAATGGTCTTATTGCCAACCTATTGAATTTGGAAGAAGAATACAATGCTTTTTGCTTTTTGAATTTCCTTCAAGAAGAGTATGAATATATCATAAACCACTTTGTTAACGAGATAGGAGAGTTAAATTATGATGAGGTTCCTATGGCGATACTCAATTACAAATTCAGGAGACATGATCTCAAGGTCCATGGGAATGCAAAGTTTGAAATATTGGTAGCGAGGGAAGATCTGAAAATAAGAATGTTGGAGATGGAAAAATATCGTAGTCAAGAGGAAAATCTGTGGACAGAAGTTTTTTGTTGAATAATGAATGTGCCTTCTGAAGAAGGGCCACTAGAAAATTGACGGTGAGGAATTGAAAGCTGTTATAGAAAAGAAGAAGTTAGATGCGAATGTGGTGCACATTTGGATGAAGATGGGGATGTTGCATATTCTCTGACTGCAACTTCACCAATGGTGAGTCATTCTGATGAATGACTGCTTGATTTGGGTTATATCTATCACATGTATCCTCGTAGGCACTGGTTATCTAACTTTAGAGAGATGGATGACAGTGGTGTCCTTATGGGCACTGATGATAAATGCAAAAGGGCAGGTGATGTAGTTGATTTCTGCTCTCCTTCCTCGCTGCTTACCTAGACCTGCACAGGTAGCAAACGTGGGCGAAGGACCATCGTGTGTTGGCCGATGGCACTCCGATGCTTAAGTTAGATAAGGCTTACGAGAGGCTTAAAACTATAAACTGGGTTATATTGTGTACCTCTAGTTCATCGACCTTATCTTCATTTTATAGTGAAGGAGTCTTCGTTTGGCTAGGCCTTTGGTGGGGTAGTTTAGGGAAAGTGATCTTGTTGTAGATATCCTTTTCTGATTGGGAAGTGCCCATGTGGTGTAGTTTCCCTGCACAACTTGTGCTCCTAGATCCGCGAGAGAGATTTTCCTTTATGAGTGTTGTCCATGCAAGGAAGTTTCCTTATCCGCCTTATACTCTAATATATATTTCCTAGTGGTATCCAATGTGTTGCTGGCCTGCCTATCTTGGATATATCTCTCAGATACTTGCCTTAGAGGTTTTACAAGTATTGGGCCTGATCGCATGACGTGTGGGCTTACTGGCTTATTGCAACTAGGACCCGATTGTCTGGATTCAGCTAAAGATGGGCTTGCTGCTGTTTGGGCCTCGTTGGATTGAGCGTGCAATCGAGCCTGCTTCGTTCTGTTGACGAGATTATTATGACACATGTTTGGTGCTAATTAGAGGACGATTTGGTGTATCATCAACTGCTCCCCCCGAGTTAGTTGGCCATCACATCGGTCCACTAAATCATTTTGACAGACTATAAATTGTGATGATTGAGCCTGAAACGTCGTCTCGAGTGACGCACGTCATTAAATGAATTTGTGGCCGTTCAGTAAGGAGAGAGGGCGTGATTGCCTACTGCTTATATAAACAACCGCTTTTGTGAGAAATAGTCTTTTCACTTTGCATCTCTTCTGCATTTTCTTCTTTCTCTATGTTTTTGGTTGCAAATCTCTAGTTGCTTTTGTAAAAGTAAAAAAATTTCTGTTCATAGCGGATAGCGTCGAACTAACCCCCGGATAGAACAAGTTTTATGCTTGCCATACCTTTTACAGGAAACAAAAGGGGTCCAATCTGGATAAGCTTCGCGAGGAATATGGGGTTCCTGAAGATTTACAGCTTGTCCCATTGAGTGCTACTCACAATCCGTTGACGCCTTTGCAAGGGTTTCAATGCCTTGTACAAAGGCATGTTCCAAGCAAGGCTTCGCTTTCCGGTTTCGGGGGATATTTGGCGCTTTCTTGTGCACATTTGGATTCCTCCCGCTCAAATGGTGTCTGACGGGTTCAGGATTTTGATTGTTGTCCTTGTCAAGGCCAAGTTTTCTAGCCATCTGGTGACTCCGCAGATACTGCATTTCCTGACTTCTCCTCGTCTCAATGCCCATGGAGCCTGTTGGTTGAGTACTCCGAAGTGTTTAGGCTCCTTGTTTGTTGACTTTGAGTCTTTGTAAAATAACTATATTCTGGCTTCTTCTAGTTCCTCGTATTTCAAGGTGGATGGGCGGCCTCTTGTCAGCACTAAATCCGATCTTGGTGAGTGTGGTGCATCTCTTTATGTTATTTTTCCATGTGCTTTTGTAGAAACTGACATGTTGTCTTGCTGTTCCGTGCAGGTAAATTTGTAGCTCCAACTCCTACTGAGGAGGAAAAATTTGTGAGGAGAACGTTTAATGAGCTTCCCTTGGTTGTTGTTTAAGAGGCCGTGGCTGCAGACAACGTCCTGCGGAGTGGATTGTTTAAGCACTTCCATGCAGGCCCTGTTGTGCCTAGGTTGTCCCCGAAGGAGACTGGTATTGGTCGTTCCAGAATAAGAAGGCTCATAATATCAAGCCCTTCGAAGCAGGCTGAGTTGGAGGCAACCATACCGCTTATCAGTCGTCTTAGGAGAAGGCGAACTGGCGACAAGGCTGGTTCTTCCTCTAGTTGATTTTGTTAGAGCAGGAAATGGTGGCTGCGGAATGGTCTGCTACCTTGAGGAGCGGATCTTCTCTTCCACCCTAGAGCCTAATGCTGAGCGTCAGACCAATATTTCTTTTGAGAAGTCTACTGAGTTGGTGTCTCCCAAAGGTTCTTTGTCATTGTTTGCTAAAAGTGATATGCATCCTGATGCTCGTAGCGCAGTTCATGTTGTGGATGGACTTTTTGTAGAACTTTGTAAGTTGTACTCAGACACGATCTATAGGATGGGCCTCTTAAGTGAGCAGTTCAAGGGGTTGGTGGGTAAGAAGCAGTTTCACGAGTCTGAGTTGGCTGCTTTGCACATGGAGTTTGAATTTGATCTGGTCGATGGGTAACGCCGAGTTCAAGAGGCAGAGGCTCAGGCTGCGGATAGTCTGACGGGGCTAAACTTGCTGAAGGAGCGGCTGGCGGAAGAGGAGTCTCATACGGTTGTGCTTTTTCACAGACTATCGGAGGCGAATGCAAGTTTAGCGGGGCCCGAAGCCCATTATGAAACTTCGGGGTCTTCTGATATTCCCCGTGGTAGGCTGGAACTGCTTGAACTAATTGAGGAGGAAAATCCTCATTTGGAGCTTGATTTTGATCGATACCGGAAGGATGCTTTTTGGAATATTGACGATGCAAAAGTTTTCGATCGTGCTTCCCCTTCTGGCAACTCAAGACTGGCTTTAGATAACTCTCTTTTACTTTTCCCAGTCCCTTATGATATAAGTGGATCTTCGGCCTCCGGAGAAATCTCTCCAATACAGTTGTAACTTTTGAATAAATTTAAAGAGTATTGAAGAAATACCTTTTGTACCTGTATTCTTTGTAGCTAGATTGTGTTATGTGCTATGCGCCAGTCTGTTGCTCACATGCTTGACCTTGACACCTTGCATTTCTTTTTTGTAGACCTTTTTTTGACTTTCTTAAGTGCTGGGTCATGGCTTCGGTCTTGATATTTTGTCAGTCGCTGAATTTTTTCAAACGTTGCTTAGAGTACAATGACCCATCGAGTGTACCTCAGGTAATACAAGTATTGATTGTACTATCGTCTTTATTGTCGTCTAGCACTTGTAGGTGGGGTGTTTGAGCGATAATGTCCAGTGACCATGGTTTGCATAAGGACCATGATCTATGGCGAGCTGTCTTCACCAGGCTACGTGAGCACTGACTAAGCTCCTATGCCATCGTCGCCTATTCTATTCGGACTAGGTTTCGAGTAATAAATACAAGTCTGACTATGGCCATCGTAGCCCACTCAACAAGTCTGATTGTGGTCGTCCTGACTTGTGTAACAAGTCTGACTATGACCGTTTTGACTTGTGTCTGAGAGGTGCAAGTCTGAATGTGGTCATCCCGACTTGTGTATCAAGTCTGACTGTGGTTGTTCTGACTTGTGTATCAAGTTTGACTGTGGCTATCCTGACTTGTGTAACAAGTCTGACTATGACCATCCTGACTTGTATCTGAAGGGTGCAAGTTTGATTGTGGCCGTCCTGACTTTTTTATCAAGTCTGAGTGTGGTTGTCCTGACTTGTATCAGAAGAGTGCAAGTCTGAATGTGGCCATCTTGACTAGTGTATCAAGTCTGACTATGGCCGTCCTGACTTGTATCCGAAGGGCGCAAGTCTGACTGTGACCATCCTGACTTGTTTATCAAGTCTAACTGTGGTCGTCCTGACTTGTATCAGAAGGGTGCAAGTCTGATTGTGGCCATCCTGACTTGTGTATCAAGTCTGACTGTGGTCGTCCTGACTTGTATATGAAGGGTGCAAGTCTGATTGCGGTTTGTCCTGACTTGTTTATCAAGTCTGATTGTGGTTGTCCTAACTTTTATCTGAAGGGTGCAAGTCTTACTATGGTCGTCCTGACTCGTATTTGAAGGGTGCAAGTCTAACTGTGGTCGTCCTAACTTGTTTATCAAGTCTTATTGTGGCCGTCTTGACTTGTATCTGAAGGGTGCAAGTCTGACTGTAGCCGTTCTGATTTGTTTATTATGTCTAACTGTGGTCGTCCTGACTTGTGTATGAGAAATGCCTGTTTGACTGTGGCCATCCCGACTTATGTATCAAGTCTGAATGTGGCCGTCCTAACTTGTGTATCAAGTCTGATTGTGGCCGTCTTGACTTTTGTAACAAGTCTGACTATGACCGTCCTGACTTGTATCTGAAGGGTACAAGTCTGACTGTGGCCGTCCTGACTTGTATCAGAAGGATGCAAGTCTAAATGTGGCCGTCCTGACTTGTATCTGAAGGGTGCAAGTCTGACTGTGGCCATCCTGACTTGTTTATCAAGTCTGATTGTGGTCGTCCCGACTTCTATCAGAAGGGTGCAAGTCTGACTGTGGGCGTCTTGACTTGTATCTTAAGGGTGCAAGTCAGACTGTGACCATCCTGACTTGTTTATCAAGTCTGACTGTGGCCGTCCTAACTTGTATCTGAAGGGTACAAGTCTGACTGTGGTCGTCTTGACTTGTTTATCAAGTCCGATTGTGGTCGTCCTGACTTGTATCTAAAGGGTGCAAGTCTGATTGTGGCCATCCTGACTTGTTTATTAAGTATGATTGTGGTCGTCCTGACCTGTATATGAAGGGTGCAAGTCTGACTGTGGTCACCTGACTTGTATCTGAAGGGTGCAAGTCTGACTGTGGTCGCCTGACTTGGATCTGAAGGGTGCAAGTCTGACTGTGGCCGTCATGACTTGTTCATCAAGTCTAACTGTGGCCTTCCTGACTTGTGCATGGGAGTTATATAGAAAAAACCGGTAGTGGAATTTTGGCAGTAACAAATCTCCTTTATTGTTAATACTTTTTAAGGTGTTCTACATTCCATGGCCGCATAAGGCTTCTACAGTCCACATTTTCTAACCAATAGGTCCCTGGCCTATTGACCTCGATTACTTTATATGGCCCTTCACAATTCGGGTCCAGCTTTCCTGCTCTCGGTTACTTAGTGTTTTGCTGAATCTTTTTAAGTACCCATTATTTGACTTTGAATTCTCGTGGCTTGACTTTCTTGTTGTAGTACAGAGCCATTTTTGTTGGTAGGCTGCTATTATAGTAACAACCTAATTTCTTCTTTCCTTGAGGAGATCTAAATTGATGCACAGAGCTTCGTTGTTGTTTTTTCGGTATGAATTTCTCTGCTCGAAAAGTTGATATTTTGAGTTCCACCGGGATCATCGCTTTTTCTGACCCATATGCTAGGGCAAAGGGTGTTTCTCCGGTGGGTGTTCTTTTTGTGGTCCGATATGCTCAAAGTATTCCAGGCATGGCTAGACCTATTTCCCTTTTGCCGCATCGAACTTCCTTTTGAGTGCCTCCAAGATGGTTCTATTGGTGACTTCCGCCAGGCTGTTGGCTTGCGAATGCCTCGGCAAGGAGAAATGGTGGTTGATGTCGAGGTATTTATTTAGTTTCTCGACCTTCTTGCCTTCAAATTTGGTTCCGTTATCACTGACTAGTGTCTTTGAAATACCGAATCTGCAGACGATGGACGTCTAAATGAATTTTTCAATTTTGTCATGTCCTATCTTGGACATAGGCTCAATTTTGACCGATTTAATGAAGTAATCAACTGCTACTATGAGAACTTCTTATTAGTTGAGGTCGGGAGCGGTCCAACGATGTCCATTCCCCACTGTGCAAATGGCCATGAGCTGGTCATTAAAGTCAAGGGATGAGTGGGCGTGTGAGTGTACAACGCGAACCTCTAGCACTTATCGCACTTGCGGATGATGTCTTTCGCATCTTGCTGCATTTATGGCCAGTAGTATCTCAGAGTCAGGACTTTATGGGCCAGGGTCCTTGTGAGACCCTAAGTGGGCGGACCTGAGGTGAGGGTTAGAGCCCAATAGGCCGAGAGAGGTTGGACGAGCTACAAGGGGAATCATAGTCCCACATCGCCTGGGTAGGGGAGGAGGATGATCCTTGTATGTACGAGGTCAGCTCCCCATTGTATCGACGCGTTTTAAAGCCGTGAGGGCCGAATGGTAGCCCAAAGCGGACAGTATTGATACAGTGCGGGAGGGGGTTATCACAGTTTGGTATCAGAGCCTGACCCAGTCGGAAGTGTGCCACATGGAGGTGGGCCCTCGGGCAACGTGGACGTTGTGCCTGTGTGGCCAACGAGGACGTTGGGTCTTAAGGGGGTGGATTGTGAGACCCTGAGTGGGCGGACCTGAGGTGAGGGTGAGGGTTGGAGCCCAATAGGCCGAGAGAGGTTGGACGAGCTACAATGGGAATCATAGTCCCACATCGCCTAGGTAGGGGAGGAGGATGATCCTTATATGTGCAGGGTCAGCTCCCCATTGTATCGACGCGTTTTAAAGCCGTGAGGGCCGGATGGTAGCCCAAAGCGGACGATATTGATACAGTGCGGGAGGGGGTCGTCACAGTCCTACTGCCCGGGTGATTCCCACAGATGCTATCATGGATCTATCGAAGGACTTGGTTTGCTTCTTAAGAGGCTGAGCATCTGAGTAGAGGGGTCGTGGCTGATCTTCTGTAGAGTTTGTTGTTCAGGAAAGTGTACCGCACTGCCTTGTTTTTCAACTTTTTGGCTTTTATTTTTGGCTCGGAGGGCCCCATCTTTGATGTACTCAATGATGGGATTCATCCAGCTTGATTTTGCTTCGACTGTGTAAAGCTCGTTGACCTTTTCTTCTTTCAGACTTGATTGTTCTTGGAATTCGATAAGTCCATTGACGTTTTCTACAGTGGTTGAGACCTGCCTGGCCAGTGCATTGGCTCTCTGGTTGTCGTCTCATGAACATTGTAGAAGTTTGAATTTTCTGAATTGACCTTGCATTAATGACATTTTCTCGGTAGGCTATCATCCTCGGATCTTTACTATTAAAGTCCCCTATAACCTGGTTGACTACTAGACGTGAAGCAGTTAGCACAATTACCTCGATTCCTTTTGTTAGCTTCATGTCGAACATGAGGGTTTCGTATTTTGCCTCGTTGTTCGAGGCTAGGAAACCAAATCTGACAACTTTTCCAAGACGAAGCCGCTTGGAGAGTGGAGTGTGATACCGACATTGCTTCCTTTCTGCGTGGCTGACCCATCGCAGCGTAGGATCCAATTTGGCTCGCATTGTCTCGGCTCTAAGTTGTTCAGCTCCTTTTCTTCGCCACCAGTAAACTCGGTGATGAAGTTTGCTAATGCTTGGGCTTTTATGGCCATTCTGGGCGTGTAGTTGATGTCAAATTGTCCCAGTTCCACCGACCATTTAACCATTATGCCAGACAATTTTGGCTTTGCAGCACTGTGCGAAGCGGGGTGTTTGGTCAGAACTGTAATAGAATGGGCCTGAAAGTAGGGCATTAGCTTCCTAGAAGATATGACTAATGATGAAGCTAACTTCTTTAGATCTGGATAGTTTGCTTCAGCTTCTACGAAATTTTGCTGGCGTAGTATACTGGTCTCTGTACCCTTTTATCAATCCGTACAAGAGCTAAACTGACAGCTTGATCTGAGACGGCTAGTTACAAATAAAGCATCTCTCCTGGGGTTGGTTTTGAGAGTAGTTTGGCACTTCCCATATACGACTTTAGGTTTTGGAAGGCATGCTCGCACTCTTCATCCTAGTTGAAGGCCTTACTTCCTCTTAAGTATCTTGAAGAAAGAGAAACACTTGTCAGATGACTTGGATAAAAACCTGTGAAGTGTTGTCACTCTCTTGGTTAGGCTCTGAACTTCCCTCTTGAAGAAATGGGATTTCATGTTGAGAAGAGCCTTGATTTGCTTCTATTCCTCTTTGATTTACTATGTAATCGAGGAACTTGCCTGATTTGTCCCCAAACGTGCATTTTTGTGGGTTGAGCTTCATCTGATACTTGTAGAGTTGGCCGAAGGCTTCAACAAGTTCGGATATGTGGTCTGCGCTATGGAGGCTCTTGACCAACATATCGTCTATGTAGACCTCCATGTTCTTTCCAATTTGGCTTTTGAACATCCGGTTAACTAGCCGTTGGTACGTAGCGCCCGCGTTATTGAAACCAAATGGCATCACCCGGTAGCAATATATCCCTCTCTCGGTTATGAAGGACATTTTCTCCTGATCCAAGGGGTGCATTTGTATCTGTTATTTTTCGAATAGGCGTCGATGAAGCTTAGGAGGTCGTGTCCGGAAGTGGCATCTACAATTTGGTCGATGTGGGGAAGCGGAAAACTGTCCTTCGGGCATGCTTTGTTCAAGTCGGTGTAATCTATGTAGACTCTCCACTTTCCGTTTTTCTTTTTTACCAAGACGATGTTTGCCAGCTAGTCAGGGTACCACACTTTTTTGATCATATTGGCGTTTTAGCAACCTTTGTACTTCTTCATTTATAACCCGGTTCATTTCAAGAGCCACAAGTCTTTTCTTCTGTCTGAAGTCGATGGGTGATTATGGAGGGGTCTATTCCCACCATGTCTATCATCCAGGCAAATACATCTTGGTTATGTCGTAGCAATGTTATCAACTTTTCAATGAATTCCTTGCTCAGGCGGAAACCTATTTGGATGGCTCTGCTATTACTATGGTTGTCCAGATACCTAGTCACAGGCTCCTTTTTGGGTTGATTGAAATTGGGTCTCCCCTTTCAGGCTAACATGGGCTTCCTCGTATGGGTTGGGAGAGTCCTCTCTCAACTCTAGATCCGAGCTCCGTGGCGTCTCAGTTGTGTTTTCGATCTGCAGTTGGCAACTGCCGAGCCATTCCAGTGCTGAGTAATTGCAGTATCTGGCGGGAGGCTGATTTCCTCTTATTGTGCCCACTGTCTGATTAGTAGGGTACTTAACACATTGGTGTAAAGTGGAACAACTGCCTCTATCTGGTAAAGCCAAGGCCTCCCGAGGATGATATTGTAGGTGGAGGGTGCATCCACCACCACAAAATCTTGGAGGATTAATTTTGGAGTCATGGCTATCCTACCACTACTATTAATTTGATCCTCCCCACCGGGAAGTAATGTTACTCACTGAGTCCGGCCAGGGGATGTGTCCAGGGGCTTATGTTTTCTTCTTTTAACTGTATGTTGCGAAACGTGTTCAAGAACAACAAGTTCGCACTGCTTCCAGTATCCACTAAAAACCATATCACCTCCCAGTTTGCTATGGACACCGATATCACTAGGGCATCATTGTGTGGGGTTCTGACGCCTTGAAGGTCTCGGTCCGTGAAGGCAAGGGAAAAAATCTGTTCCAGGGAGTGAACGGGTTGCATCCGTTGGTCCTCATAGGCTAATATGGTTCGTAATTTGTGGAGCAACCCTTTTCGGGACCGGATGGGGCATTCAGTTTCCGAGTTTACTCCGTGCAGGTTGCATACCTCGTCTCGGTGTTCCTTGTTTTTTTTTTTTCTGCTTCGTCCCTAGGGATAAAGGGCTTCTTATTAGATTTCGCCTTTTTCTTGGTGATTAGTTCTTCGTCTAGGACGATGTACTTTTGTGTTTCCTCTACGAGGTCTGACATATTTTTCGGGGGGTCAAAAGTTAGGAAGTTATACAACTTGTCGTTCCTCTGGCCATCGATGAAGGCTACGATGGTTGTTGCGGCGTTACAAACGCTGATGAGAGTCAATTCATCATTGACGCGCGTTTCGTATGCTTTTATCGTCTCATCCGACTTTTGCTTCATGGATTTAAGTATTTTTACTATTTGCAAGACCTACTGTATATGAGTTGGCAGTAGATTCACCATTGGTTCTGTAGCGGCTACCGCCAGTAACGGGGTATGCAAAGGTTGCTCTTGTGGCTGCGGCGGTACCGGAGTAGGCGATGCTCTGCCATTTTGAGCGTTTGAGGTTTCTGCCGCATCCCCACTATCGAGGGACCTTGTTGTCACCATCTCGCCGATTCTTTGGAAAAGGTGGAACTACTGTTCTTTTTTAGGAACTCTGTCGTTCCCCACGGACGGCACCAAACTGATGTAGTCGATTTCTGTTCTCCTTCCTCGATGCTTACCTAGACTTGCAGAGGTAGCAAATGTGAGCCAAGGACAACCATGTAGTGGCTGATGGCACTCCAACGCTTAAGTTAGATAAGGCTTTGACGATGCTTAAAACTGTAAATTGGGTTATATTGCGTACCTCTAGGTCATCAACCTTATTTTCCTTTTATAGTAAATGAGTCATCATTCGGCTAGGCCTTTGGTGACGTAGTTTAGGGAAAATGATCTTGCTGTGGAGATCCTTTCCTGATTGGGAGTTGTCCATGTGGGATAGTTTCCTTACACGACTTGTGCTCAGAAAGAGAGATTTACTTTTCTGAGTGTTGTCCATGCAATGAAGTTTCCTTGCTCGACTTATACTTTAATATTTGTTTCCTAGTCGGATCCAATGTGTTGCTGGCCTGCATGTCTTGGGTAGATCTCTCAGATACTTGCCTTAGAGGTCTTACGAGTATTGGGCCTGATCACGTCACGTGTAGGCTTACTGGCTCATTTGCAACTCGAACCCTACTGTCTAGATTCTGCCAATGATGGGCTTGCTGCTGTTTGGGCCTCGCTGGATTGAGCGTGCAATCGCGCATGCTTCGTTCTATTGACGAGATTATCATGATACTTGTTTGGCGCTGATCAGATAGTTTGGTGCATCATCGACATAGATAGGTAAAATCAAGTTGAAGCTGCATAATGGAATTGCTCGGATTTTGAATGATGTTCAGTATGTACCCGATTTGAAAAAATAATCTCATCTCCGTTAGTGCTTTAGAGTCCAAGGGTTACAAGGTTGTCGTAAAAGGTGGAGTTCTAAAGGTCATTTCTGGTGCACTGATAGTTATGAAAGTTGTTCGGAAGGGTAACTTGTACTTCTTGCAGGAGAGTACTAGAGGTAATTGTAAAATTGAATTTTGTGGAGCAACTTGTGTTGTTGAAGGCCATGTGTAGATGTTGCTTCTGGTGGAGTTATTGATAACTCCAAGGATGTCTGTATGGATGCCTCGAGCATTTGGTATTTGCGTGCAGGTAGTAAATGCGAGAAGGTTCTGAACGAGTTGTTGAAGAAACATGTTGTCGAAGATATGAAGGTCTTCAATATGAATGTTTGTGAACATTGTGTTTCAGAAAAGTCTAGTTTGAAACTCCATCCTAGCCAAGGTAGAGTTGGTTTGTTAGCTTGAGCATGTTTTGGTGTATGCCTGTATGGCAAATTTGGGTGCATGGTGCCTTTGAGCACGTTTGGAGTGTTGATACCCTCAATCTTAGATAATCAATATTGGTCAGATTATGTTCGTTGGAAATCAATTGTTTGCTTTGCTCGTGTTTGTTGTGGTCGGCTCAGATTTGGAAAATCTTTGCAGAAGTGGAGAATTGTTGAAAAATAGAGTTTGAAAAACAGAGTAGAAGAGTTGTACATGTGGGTTGATGACGATGACTTGTCAGCCAAATTCGGTGTTGATTTGTTAGCAGTAAGTGGAGTTGATGGCTAATTCATGGCTGATTTGTCAGAGGTTAAAATTGTGGAAGCAGTGGCCAAAATGATTGAAAATGATGGAGGCCACTCCCTCCGCCAATTGCTATAAAAGAGAATGATCCCTTGCTTGAGAAATCCATCCTCAAGTTGAAGTTCTTTTTCCTATATGTGGTTGGATTTGTGTGAGAAAGAAGTGAGGATCTGTGATTTCTTTGGTTGTGTGTGTGTGAGAGAAGAGAAAAAAGATGTAGAACACAATTGATAGTTGCAATATAAAGTAATAAATTCAAAATATAATCAAGGCAATGCAAAGTAAATGAAAATAAAATAAAACACTTACCACACAACCGATTATTATGGTTCAACAAGTTTGCCTACATTTTTGGGCAAAGAAAATAACTTCACTAATGAAATCGAAGAATACCTGTGAATGAGTGCGTTGAAAAGTCAAGCACGCATCCCGAGGGATGGACGGTCCTCCTACCTGTGGGATCCCTCGCTGTTTTCCTCGACACTTAGACGGTTTCCTCATAGATACATACACAAAAGGGTTTTGGAAGAACCCTAATATTCAGAGAGAGATCGATGATGAAGATGATTCAAGGTCCCTTTTATATATGAAAGAGGCGGTGGCAGTGAGATGGTGATGGATTCCACCACCTTCTCCCCCCTTCCACAATATTCTTCACTTCACGATCTAGCTATGATCCATCCCTGATCCAGCTCATCCACTGAGGTATCTTCTCTTTGTTCTTCAAATTTGTCTGCTATTTGCATGCTCTATGTGTTTCTCAATAGTTCTGCTTTGCTTTCAACAATTCCCTCAGTCTTTCAATCTAAGAAATGAGTTAGTGAATCAATTGGATTTAAGGTTGAAAACCCCACTGGCTACCGTAGTTGGCATTCAGTAATAGGCTAATGGCTTACTTTATTGTTTTGAATCCAAGAGTTTTGAGGATTTTATTTTACATTTATTAATAAGTTTGATTTGCTAACATTTAGTTTGTGTCATGGTATAGTTCCACCCATACAACCTGGCAAGGTTAGGATAGGAAGTATCCTTGATTTCAAAGTTCTTGGTTCATTTCATTCTCTTTGTTTGGCTATCTACTAAAGTTACAATTGGTGCATTTTCATTTCCACGCTTAAACATGACAATCGAATGTGTTAGTAGTTACAAAGTGGTTCCATCTCATATAAAGAAGGGGGCAAAACTACTTGCTCGTACCTTATCGGTGTTGACAATTTGTCAGATTAGTTGATCACCTTATTCTACAAATAACATATGTATTGTCTTACTGGGCAATGTTTAACAATTTTTTTTTCTTTGAAACAAAAAGATTGTATTTACAAATTCAAAATGCAAAAAGTATAAGTCACCTTATTCTACAAATAACATATGTATTTGCAATCAAACATGCATGATGAAAAGTGAGTATCTTTGAAGATACCCCAAGTATGTCCCCAAAAACATACGAGGTGATTTTAGTCTCTACTCAAAGACTATTTTGGACTCCTAATCTAGAGGATTTCATGCTCCAATGAGAAGTTTTTATACTGATGTAGTTCCATGTCACCCACTTACGTCAATTGCTTTAATAAAAGCTATTTTTCTGAAAAAAATAAATCAATATAGGCCTGTAGATTAGCTCACGTATCACTCTCACAAGCTTCCCTTCCTCCACTTCTGCCTGTTCTCATTCCAAATGTCTCCTTGTTCTCTATATCTTTATTGTGAAGGAAGTAAAACTTAGATGCCTATTGGTTGAT
The DNA here is from genome assembly GCA_963556465.1 of Berberis vulgaris. Lineage (NCBI taxonomy): Eukaryota > Viridiplantae > Streptophyta > Magnoliopsida > Ranunculales > Berberidaceae > Berberis > Berberis vulgaris. The sequence continues at coordinate 58,216,846 of OY747133.1, forward strand.
GGTTTTATTGCTTGTTGGATGTCGGGCTTTCATTAAGCTTATTTTTTAGAGAGAAGGGGGTGGGGGACCCTGTAAACTTAGGTAGATTTTTTGTTAACTATGTTGCCTTGATACCTATTGGACACTCATGGTTTTTTTAACAGGTTTTTGTTATTTGTTTAAATACTCTTTGCCGCCACCTTTCTCTATTGCCCCTATTCCTCCGGAGTTCTCCATCTATGACCTTTACAATTTGGAGAAACCTGTTGAGAATCCGACCCCTCGAATTGATTACAAGCACAATTTTATTATTGGAACAACACCAATTACAAATTACAACTCACAACTCACAAATTACACATCACTTTTCATACACACTTAGAGCACTTTGCTCTACTACACCCAAGCACAAAGACTCACCCCTTATTTATAGGCAGCTTAAATTGGTGGTAACCTTTAGATATTGTTGAAGAGAATTCTAGTGAAACTGTGGAAGCCACATGTTTGGCTTTCTCTATGACAAATATCTATAATTATTTGTTCTTTAGCTATTTCTAGATATCATGAAATATTTGTAAAATAATAAAGAAGTTTCTAGAGAGTTGGTGTTGCCATCTTCTCAACATTCCCTCTCAACACCAGCTCACTATGATTTCAAGGTGGTTTCTTATTAAAATTTCTTCGTATCATTATCTTTATTGTTCCATGTCATGTGAGATGCTTCTGTTTCTTCTGCCACCAATGCGAGCTTTGGTGTCATGTTCGTCTTCTTTGCTGCATTTCCTTTTTCTTTTTAGAGCTTGACAATTTACCTTTCAAATGTCTTCCTTGGATATCCTCAGAGTAGTTTCCATCCTCACCAGTGATGTTCAACTCCTTGGTGTAGTATTTGTTTCTAACACTTGTCTTTGGCTTTATCTTGTTACCGTTTTCTCCATCTTCTACACCCATGGTAGAGTTACTAACAATTTGTTGCACCACTTCAACTTTTCCCTCGTTAGCTTCAACAAACTCCATGTCTCGGAAGTGGTTCCACATCAATTGGTATCTTCACTGCCTCATCTTGACATTCCTAAAATCTTCTTCCACATATTCGGAATCGACTTCCCAATCACTTTCGTAGTTGATCTCTTCCTTGATCATTGATAGAGCTATGTGGTCTTTTAGATCCTCCCATTCTGTGTCGTTATCTTCATAGTCTATGAAGTCTATTTTTTCTTCAACAAAATTTTCCAACTTAGTTGTTGCAAATGCTGTAAAATCCCATTTCTCTTCACAATCTTGGTGATTGCTAGATGTCGCCATGTTACCCTCAATAGTTTCTTCTTCGACCAATATTCTTTTGCATAATGACCTCTCTTACCACAGATGGTGCATTTATCATTATATTCTTCTATGATTTTTGTTTTTGCATTAAGGTGTTATATGACTTGGTTTTTCACGTCTGTTACATGTCCCAATTTATCTATTATTTCGTTTCATGTTACCATTATTGTTTGAGGGTCCCCGCGTGAACTTATCTTGTCAGAAGTCTCTTGACCTTCCACCCTTTATTTTTCCAGAGTAGAGGGCATCCTCATTATCATCCTTAGCTACAACTTTTTCCATTTGCTTTGCCAACGTCTGATGATTTATCAAGAGATTTTTTCAACTCCAATAGTGAGGGGTGTGTGGGCCACCCTCGGATTGCCACAATAAATCCATTGTATTTCTGTTGTAACCCTCGAATAATAATTCTCCTCATGCGAGATTCACTAATCGTCGACTTTGCATCTAATTGTGAAATCTCATGACATATATTTTTAAATTTCATAAAGTAGTCAGAGATAAACATGTTACCTTGTGCAATAGTTCCAATCTCGTTATCCAACAATTGTAATTGAGCATCGTTAGCTCTTGAGATTAATGCAGCAAACACGTCTCATGCTTCTTTCAGAGTCTTCGCATCACAAATATCTCTATTAGATCCTTCTGGATTGAAACCTTGATCGCAAACATAGCCTTTCCAGCTTGTACATTCCACTAAGTAGCTTCTCCACATTCGCTGGAGTATCTTATGGTAGAATAACATCATTTCCACCAACAATCTTTCACAAATCTTCCCTTTTGAGACAGGACTCCAAACACGACTTCCAATAAGTGTAACTATTGTTATTCAACTTCTCAATCCCATTTTGTATGACTGCCATGTCCACCATAATATCGGAAACACCACCACAATAACTCAGCACTAACTCTAGTCTCCTGGCACCTCTCGAGTGCACTATCCCTTGTCGTTGCCTAAGTCGCCTTCAATCGCCAATCACGCTCCGATACCAAATTGTTGAGAATCCAACCCTTTGATCGATTACAAACACACAATTTATTAATTGAAACTACACCAATTACAAATTACAACTCACAAATTACACATCACTTCTCACACACACTTGAGCTTCTTGCTCCCTTACTAGTCACTTAGAGCTCTTTGCTCTACTACACCCAAGCACAAAGACTCACTCCCTATTTATAGGAACCTTAAGTTGGTGGTAACCTTTAGATATTGTTGAAGACAATTCTAGAAAAACAATGGAAGCGACATTTTTGGCTTTCTCTAAATTTCTCTATGATAAATATCTAGAATTATTTGTTCTTTAGCTATTTCTAGATATCATGAGATATGTGTAGAATAATAAAGATATTTCTAGAGAGTTGGTGTTGCCATCTTCTCAACAAAACCATCAGACTTCCCCTCTCTTGCTTCCGCACCAATGGACTGTCAGTAAGCCCTTGACCTTCTCTCCCAGTCCATCTCCTTGATTTACTCGAGGAACCATCGCTCTATCAGTGGTTCCGCAATCTTTAGCAATCACAAATCTAACTTGAGTAGCTCATCGCCCACAAATTAAGCTCTCATTGGTTGTGATGGCCCTTGAAGAACAATAGGTCGGAAGTTCTGCTAGTACTTTACAACAGGAATTCATTCAACCGGATGTGAATGCAGGAGTGATTATTCCCCACAGTGCTGCAGCAGTGGGTTGAATTTTCTTGTGGGTGATCACCTCATCCTATTAGTCAAATCCTTTTTGTGGTTTCGGGCTATGGTGGTTAAAGTACACAAGCTACTAAAGTTTGATGTTTGGGTGGAGCTAGTTGTGCTTGTGCTTTCGTTATCCTTTCCTTCCTCTTTAGTCTTTTCCTCTAATAAAATATCTCTATAAATGAGTAAATAAATATGAAGCTCTTGATGCCTGACCTATCTCCACTAAGGGAAGTTAATGGTTAAAAAGGTAAACAAAACAAAAGAAAGAAAAAAAAGATCCGCAAGATCCCAATTTGTGCAAGGTTTCATCAAACTACCATGCAAGATTGCAAGGTCACCAAAGGCCTAGACTTATAACAAGCCACATTGGAGTCCAAATATGCATGGCCAAGGCTATTGTGGAAGGTAACAAAGATGGGTGTTCTAACTGAGATTGATACCACCCAAGTGTGCTCTAAAATATGTTGGCCATACAAATAATAGATGTGGTGTTTGCTCCCAATGAAACCACAATAGACTAGATGGTCTAAGATATTGGTACAAACAAATAACAAAGAGAGCAATAGGTGAGAAGAGCCTTGGCAAATAATTCCTTGTCACAGAAATGAGCATTAGGACCTTGGTTTCTCTCAGGTACTCAATAGATGTTGGATCCCAAACTGAGGAATCAAGAAGAGCCAACAACAAAACTGATGCTAACTTGAAGCCTTGGCTTTTAGCCAATGAAACGAGGTTCCCATTCTAATGATATTCATATGATAAAGCAGTAGTGCAATCTTCAAAAGAAAACACGTGAAACAATTCTAACTCCATAAATGAAAAGAATGATCAACATAGGTAATGCAGATGGAGGTTAAAGAACTGTTGAATGTGTGAAAATAAGATTATAAATGGGCAAAAATGCTTATAGGAGATGGAGGGGTTTGATACTATGCAGCATGCAATTTAATAGCATCTTTTGTTGAAACCACAGAAAAAGAGGAGAATGATGAAGGTAGTGGAAGCAATAAATGTAACGATTTTGAGGATGAATATGAAGATGATTTAAAGAGAGTTCTTCTTGGATGTTGTAGCTTAGAGAGGTTTTTTTGCTCAACGAAAAAGAATGTGAGTTGAGATGCAGGATCAGAGATGGGACTTTGGTCTAAAATCCTTAATGATAAGCTCTTGATAGACCTATCAGTAGGATTTTCAGACATATTACCCAAGTGTAATGTAGTCTTGTTAATTTGTGGTAGTTATACTTCAGTCTTAGTTGTGTGTTGGATTTGTTTCATTGGTAGGATTTTCCATTCTGTCCGTTATTGTGTTAGGGTAACTATAATTTTTTTTTCCATTTTTGTTGACATCTTGTTTGTGTAAGACGTGCTATCAATTGCATAAATAGTTAATTATTCTTTTTTTTTTTTTTTTTTTTCGATCTTGACTTTGACATAGCTAAAATCATAAACTTATAGACTAAACACGATCAAGTGTCATATTGTAACTACACTTGTCATTTGCATCTCTCTGGTCATATGGTAACTACACTTGTCATTTGCATTTCTCTGGCTTCTCCTGTTAGGAGATTTTGTATATTTTGTCATAATGTTATGACGTCCCTTTATTTAATGTCGAGCCCTGGGGTACCATGTGTTACTGAAGCTTTGTTTCTCGCTAGACAATCTGCGCCAGCACAAGAAAATAGCAAGTTGAATCCAACCCCATGCTATACAGTTGTGAAATTTGTGGGAATGGCACAAAAGCTCCAAGGCTCATGCTCAACATCTTAAGTCACAGTCTCACATTATAAGGATATGAGATGGTTGTAGGAATCTAACAGATCCTAAACCGATTGCATGTCAATAATATATGAATAAAAACTTTATTCAATACGTATTTGAAGTCACCATTGATGAAGAGTATTCTTGTAGCAATCCTCACGAACTAGCAACACGCAACAGAGAGATCTTCCACTTTTAGAGCATTTCTCTTGTGTTTTTCAAACAAGATGGGAAAAATAGAAGATAGAAAATTAGGTTTGGAGTGGGGACCTCAATTGTATGTATAAAATCCTAATTATATTATTAGCCCGTCATCAATAATAGAAATATAATGAGACTTAAATTGGTATCTACACATAAATAACCTCCATACTCAATTTACTAAACATGTCAAGATATACAATATGTAATTAGAAACGTGTTTATGACCATAGTCTTATTTCTTAATGATTACAACTAATCGAGTCTAATCAAACACTATTCACCTATAGTTCGACAGTCTACAACGTATAATAATATGAATTATGTACATCAATCTTAAGAGAATTTTCTAACAATATCTCATTTGTACTACATAGATCATCTATAGATTATACATTGTAAAACTTTATGAGCGTAAAACTTGATTGTTGAGAGCTGTGAGTGTCGTCTCGATCCATTGAAAATATCAATATAGGATCAAAGTGGCATTCACTGCATTTATCGTGGTTGGACCCATCCATGGTCACAAATACCAATACAAACAATGACATAGATCAAAGTATGAATGTGTAGCATGAAATGACATGTAATGTGATCCCGGATCATGTCCATTTTCAACTGGTCCTACCTTATGATTCAAAATCGAATCGCCTTATTCTACTTAATCAAACTGTATATGCGCAACCATAATTGAAAAAGTAGAAATCTTTATTTCAGAATCATCAATAAACTAAAGGTGATCACCAATGACAATTAAATATGGTAATTGATAATACATAAAAATGGTCACATATCTGAGCCATACATGTGTCATGATGATCTCAAGGAATTACGGGCTCCAACATCAGTCCAACACTGATATGGCCCAAGCGGTTCTAAGCCCGCCTGATCTTACAACATGCTAGGCCCACACGTCTCACAACTATCCTCAATACCCGTATATCCTACTAAGGCAAGTATTTCGATGATCAGCTTCAGACAGACAACTACAATAGTTTTTTGCTTTCAATTAGGAAGCAAATACCATAGTACATTCTACATAGGAAAACTTTCTCCTACGGATTGCTCTTGGATTGGGAACTATTTCCCGCGTATCTAGGAGTACAGGGCTAACCTGGAACTTCCCTCCTACAACACAACTAATTAGAGAAGGATCTCTATGAAGATCTCCTTCCTAAACTACGCCTAAGATGGCCTAGTAGAACCAAGACTCCTGCACTATAAATAAGACATGAGGTTGGTAAGCTAAGGTACACTACAAATTTTCTTGTTTACAACATTACGCTTTCCTCAGATCCCCCTGTATGACTTTAGCATCAGAGTGTCATCGGCCACCACAACAGTGGTTCGTGGCTCACGTGCATTACTTGTGCAGGTTAATGAGATTAGGTCAAAACAGAAAGCCGAAATCGACTGCATCAATTTGGCGCCGTCCGTGGGGACGATAGAGGTAACTTTTCACTAGCCTCGTCTCATTTTAAAACCCAGAAAGATGGTGACCATTAGGTCACGCAACAACGGAGAATAAGGGGACACATCACGTGCTCAGGCCAGCGCGGTAAGCTTCTCCGGTCATACACGGGCTGCAGACTCACACCCTTGCGCCAACAACAGCAACGACGGACCCCCGAATCGATAGACTGTCATCTCAAATACAGCAAATAACCAAGGCGATGGAGGCTCTCACGCGACAAAATCTACCACCTGCCAATTGGAAACCAGAAACATCACAGGCCTCCGTCTCCTGAGGATGGCAGGGAGCAAGCATAGGAAAGCCAAGTCCCCGCTTGGCTGTGCGGCTAACTCTGAGCCCGCAGCCAGGGCAGAGAGGCTTTGCCCTCAGAACCACCCAGATGTACTGTACTGCCTCTCCGTCCCACCATTTGTGGAGCGGATCATGAATGAGGCTCTTCCGAGGAAGTTCACTCCTCTGAAGCTCGACTTCTACGACAGAACCACCGATCCATTCGACCACCCGCGTTATTACTATCACGTAATGGCCTTAAAAAAGATCATAGTCGGTGATGTGCAAAACCTTTCCCACTAGCCTGAAGACGTCACCATTGACATGGTTCCACAACCTTTCGCCGAGGTCGATCGACTCCTTCAAGACACTGACACGTTTCGTAGGTAGCCAACATTTTCGAAAAGGCCCAAACATACTCTCTCTACAACAGAGGTCTCACGAGACTCTCATAGAATGTCATACGCTTCAACAACAAGCTGACTTTCATCGACGGAAGGAAAGCTCTACGAAGACCTCACCTTAGAGCCCCCTCTGAACATGACAGAGCTCCTCAAGAGTGTTCAGAAGCATATTACATTGGAGGAGCTGAGAACCATGAATAGGGAAATCGAAGGCGAGAAAAAGCTCTTCGCTCCTAAGGACAAGAAGGAGGAAAAGATACGCGAGGGTGAGGAATGGAGCAAGAAAAAGTGCAATGACAACATGTTAGACCCTAGTCGGTCCAGGCGAGATAAAACATCCAACTATGTTGGATCCAAGACTGTGACACCTTCAATTCCAACCTGTCAGACATACTAAAATCCATGAAGAACTGGGAGAATCTGAAGTGGCCCTCGAAGCAGCACGGAGACCCCACCAAGCGTGACAACAGTAAGTATTGCGCATACCACAAAGAGGGTGGCCACGATACCAACAACTGCAAGAGTTTGAGATATGAAGTTGAGTACTAGATCCGCATAAACAAATTGAAGGAATTCCCGAACTCTGAAAATCGGCCAGAACGAACCAGGGACATGGGGGAGTCAGTTAAAGAGATAGATGACACTCTAGGGTTAATCTGTCTTTCATGGGGTCGAACCGAATGAAGACCAGTCGTACAGGTCTCGCAAGCGGACTTGACTGGAGATGCCGACACAACCCGCGGATGAGGACTGACGCATCTGTTATTCAAGGATTCAGAACCCCATTCCCACCTTAACCTTTACGAACAAAGACCTCAAAGGAGTCTGAGCGCCACATAACAACGCCCTAAATATATAGCAAGGTGGGAGGTATAGAAAGCTCTGGTGGATACTAGAGGCTCGCTCAACGTCCTGTTCTATAGCGTGTATCATAGCATGGACTTCAAGGAAAACCTGACACCCTTGGATCACCCGCTGATCGAATTCAACAGGGAGAAATGCTTCTCCCTCAGAAAGATAAGGTTAACAACAGTGGCAGGGGAGCCACAGTTAAGAAATGTCTTGTTTATGGACTTCATGGTGGTAGATGCACTATCAACCTACAACCTTATCTTGGAAGACCATGGTTCCACCAGATTGAAGCAGTAGTCTCCACCATTCACCAGCGCGTTAAGTATACCGCTAACCATTTCGAAGGGACAATACGTGGAGATCAACCTACGGCATGAGACGCTGCCATTACGCTGCACTAAAACAGATAAAATGCTCCAAGATCCAATAACATCCTGCAAAACAGCCTGAACTAGTGCTAGACAAAACGACGGCGGAGACGTCACATTTAAGCGACACAGGAGCGACAAACTCTTTTGCCCAGCGAAGCGGAGAGGCCATGGTAAGCTGGAACACGTCCCGTTGCGTTTCGTCGGTATAAAGATTAACCCCTCTACAAGGTTTACTCTTCAGTAACCTATGAAGCGCCTCGACAGTCTGCTGAACGATCCACAAAAGCAACCCAAATTCAATTCAAGGCCAGGATCAATTTATCCCCGTCAACAATTAGTTTACTTTCAGTCGATTGTTTCCTTTCCATAGTCAACGTAGAGTTTGAGTCTACTTTCAGTCGTTTGTTTCCCTTTCCATAGTCAACGTAGAGTTTTAGTTCATAAAGACTTATGTGATTTGCAATCATTTAAGAAATAAAGAAAGAATTATGAAAACTAACTCTATTGATTATTGGAAAGATGTAACCACAAACGCCTTGAGGCAGATACAAAAGAGTACATACTACAAACATCATACATCACTCTCCTTGTGAGAGGTCGCGGGTTAGAGACTCACCAATTAGGATTTTGTGAGTTTTCGCCCGATTATTAGGAGCACATTTGCTCCGCCGTTGATAAGCCTTCGGGTATTGAATGCAGCTGCTTAGATGGACTAGACCGGAGCGAAGCGAAAGCGAGTCTTCATGCTAGGTGGAGGCAATGGACCGGAGCGAAAACAAGTCTCTATGCGAGATGGAGGCGACAAAGATATTAAGTGGCAACAATATTGTAGCCTTCAGGCCTGGTTTGGTTTACTCTATAGGATCAGTCATGTAGCCTTCAAGCATGGATTAATAAATAAATAAAAAGGGTCAACGACCCAATTTAAAAAAAAACATAATACAATGCGACATGAAGATCCGCTTAGACGATCTAACTACGTAAAGGTGTCTGAAGGAGGACATGCAAGCTATTTGCAAGTGACAACAAAGATATGCGAACGGACTTCGCTCGACTCCTTCCCAAGATAAAAATAAGGCGTCAGAGGGAATTAAAAGGACTGAGCGGCCAAATTGCTCCGTCGAATCATCCCAGGAAAGCGTCCGTACAACAACATTGTAGACCTTACAATGGATTGTTGATTTTCTCGAGAGACGTCCCATCCCCCTTATGGACTTCCTCAAATGGTGGTTGGCATCCAAGGGGGATAGAAGAAGGCAAATGAGGATGGCCACAAGCGATGAAGCAGACGAGGTCTCACAGTGTTGCCAAGCGAGGCCACTTTTCACATGAACATGCCATGAGTGACTGATAGATACCACACCTGGAAGTATCACATGAACGATGCCATGAGTGACTGAGAGATGCCACACTTGGAAGCATCACACGTCGGCTAACACTTCGATCAGCCATTGGTTAGCAGCAGGATCCACGCACGCACGGACGCAAGAGGCACGAAGTAAGACCAAGGCATTTCCCTTGGTAGAAAATTTGTACTACTTCTCCGCGATATGAGAAGGAATTACGATACCTCAGTAGATCAACTATGTGCCCACCCAGAACAGGTGACCACGCATAATAGCAACTATCGTCGTGCCTGATCAATGCAAATGTCAGAACATTTGAGGACTCAATTGTTAGAGATCTCCCTTCAGCCTTTGAAAAAACCAAAACATTTTCTTCAAACAATAACATTCAGGAGATAAGATAGTGCCTACAACAATTGAAAGACACCATTATATAGGTGTAATGGCTCACCAAACGAGCCTCTTGCATTACTTGCTAAGCATAGAATACCGTATGGAAAATGAAGAAACGACGGTTCCCAAGGAGAGTGCACAGACCACGTTCGCTCAATTAATGGCGCTACATGCAACCTAATCAATTTAGGGGGAGTAATCGGTACTCAATCGTCCCACAACTTATGCCGCCAAATTACCAACCCTGAATTTGTAGACCTCACTGCGTGAGTGTAGACAGTTTAGAAGATGGGAGCCTAGTCAGTCCCAAATGACTTCGATGGCTCGCCATGGGACCACTGCTTTTTAGCGTGGCTGCCAAATCACCAACCCTAGACTTGTTGCCCCCATTGCATAGGTGTAGATAATCTAGAAGGTGGGAACCTAGTCAGCCACAAACTGATTCCTACGGCTTGCCACGGGACTACTGTTTTTAAAAAGCGTGGCCGTCGAAAACTCTCAAATTTGTAACTTGATGCGCATGTGTAGATGATTTGGAAGGTAAGAGCCTAGTCAGTTCCGAACTGATATCGACGGCTTGCCACGGGACCACTACTTTTCAGCCTGGTCGACGAACCCTTTTTACTTGAACTTGTAGCCCCCATTGCGCGATGTGTAGATGGTTCGAAAAGTGGGAGACTAGTCAGTCTCCGACTGATGTCAACAGCCCGCCACGAGACTACCGCTATTTAGCAAAGTCGCCAAATCCTTATTCCCCGAACTTGTAGTCCACGTCGTTCGGACATAGATGATTCAGAACATAAGAGCACCACGCAGCTCACCACGCGACCCCCGCTCTCAAAACAGCGGCCGCCAAGACAAATCTAGCCGTGTTTGTCAGCGTCTTCACGTTCAAACAAACTGGCACTCTATTACCAGCAAAGGATCTAGCTTAGCCGATACATGGATCGTACGACCAGTGCCCAAATAAACGCTACATAGTGTGTCCGCTCGAGTGTACGACATCTGACTTGGCACAAACACTCTAACGTATACGCTCAGCCATTGCAACTCGCCCATAGCAGCAGCTGAAACCGACCAATCAGACAAGCAAGGCAAGCCTCAAGCAACTTACCTTGGGGACAATAGACAGCTCGGGCAACTCGACCCCGAGATTAATTGTCCGCAACATGCCCACTATTGGGCAAGACTACGAAACAATGATTTTGAGTCATTTGCAATATAGAGTGGTCAATTTCTTTATCAAAGAAAGACGACAAGGCGAAACGAAAAATATGCAATAGAAACAACAGACACAAAACGGACAAAACTGTTTTTATTAACGGTCGACAAAATGGGTACAAAAGTACAAAGTTTACTCCTTATCAGAAGAAGGTACAAAAACAAAAAAAGCTAAGCTTAACCGAAGGAGCAAGAGCCGCGTCAGCACGCACCACGACCTGGGCATCAATATCCGAACTGTCCTCATCGTCTGATGATGCAAAGGCAACAAATAGGTCTACATACGACATCTTCTTGTAACGGCTGAGATCCCACTACGAATGTTCCTCCTTCATTAGCGCCAGAAGCTCCAGTCTATCGTGGACAACCCAACAGAACTCTCATCTGCCTTAATCCTGCAAAAGCTCTTCTTTCCGCACCTTCGAGTCAGCAAGTTCACGCTCCAACAGCTCCAACTTGCTAGTCAGCGCACTGACCTAAGACTACTCTATGGCCAGACTGCTTTTCACAACACTGAGCTCATGCCACTCCAGTTTGAGCTAGTCCTCGACCTTCATTGCCTCCTGAGCATTGAATTCCACATTGGATTCCAGTTGCTGCTTCTGGGTAGCTCATTCGACCTCCTTCGAAGCATTCTCATTAGCAAGAGTCCGCAGTTCAGAACACGCCTTAGCTGCAACTTCCTGCGCAACCTTTACATCTAGGAGGATCCGGTTCAACTCTTGCTTGAGTTCGTCTCAGACACCGCCTTTGCCAGATCACGCTCAAGGGCCTCCATACGAGCCTTCTGAGTTCAACGACTACGGTTGACTAATCTAGCCTCTTCTCCTTAACCTGCTTCTGCAGCCGCTTAATTTCATAGAACGGGTCAGAATACAGCGATTGCATATGCGAGAAAACACGATCCATGATGCATACCCTCTCACGATCCACCTTGACTTCCGTCCCAGCAACGACCACCTGACTCAAGTAAGACATACCCAATATAAGGTACTTTAAACCCTTATCCATATATCCTTCCAGCATATCCTCCTCAGGCTTCGGAGCGCAATCCATTAGCCAGCTGTGAGAACGCCTGCTTATATGTTTCCTCGAAGCGTACTCCACATTAACTTCTTGATGCCATACCTGATATTATCTTTAAATGTCTAAATCAAGATATTATTAGTTATTATAGGTCCCCAAGAATCATAAACGCTACTGATGTTTGAGTACATGTAAAAGCTTTATCATATTCCTCAACTTCTTTCATGACTGGTTAGTGGATGATTCAATTCCATTATTCTCAGATTAAGAAAAGGGAACAGTTCAAAGTTCTTTTGAATTGTCATAGAAGAATATGTTGTGGTTTTAGTATGTTCTATAAAGGACTGTAATGAATGATACAACTTGGACACTTAGTTCTCATGTTTCGATGAGATAATGGTTCCTCTGTGATGCTTAGGTGAATATTCTATATCGAGTAATGCTAATCTTTTAGCAAGTGTAAGTGGTAATTGTTATAGATTGTGATCCCACCTTAATTGGATTATGATCAATAGCTATTTATGTGTTGTCTTAATTCAGTGATTCATAATACATATAATGTTTGCAATTCCAATTTTTCTCAACTTTGCCAGTCCCCAATTTCAAAATTTGTGGTATAGTGAAAGAGTTCCTGTTTAAATATTCATCATGATTGAGTCCACTAGCAGTTAACTCTATGATGGAATGAACGATAGACCTCTGCTACCTATTAAATTGTTGGTGATTGTTTCCCATTCATTCAGGTGGAGCAACTGCACAAAATTTTCAAGCTATGCGGTTCCCCTACCTATTAATTTTTAAGCCCCAACAACCATACAAGTGATGCCTAGCGGAGACATTTAAAGATTTTCCACCATCCTTTCTGCCACTAATCGAAACTCTCCTTGCAATTGACCCTGCTGAACGTAGAACTGCCACAGCTGCATTGCGGAGTGAAGTAAGATTTTATTTCTTATCCATTTATCAACCCTCTTTGATAAATATTGTGTGTAAAATATGAACAATAGACACTTCCACTTAAGGTTCCCATGTGTAAAATATGAACAATATGTACTAAATGTCAGACACATTGTGCATATAATGTATCATATTGGAGTATGCTTGAATGCGTCGTGTTCGGGTTACATACGTCTATTTTGTTTCTTTGGGTATAATTTCTATAACATTCATTCAATGCCTCTTGCCCCCATTCTTAAAACAACATCTCTTTTAGCCACTAGGTAGGAAAACAAGCTTTTCTTATGAGACATAAAAATACATATGTCTATTTTTTTCTTTCGGTACAATTTCTATAATTCATTCAACGCCTCTTGCAACCATTCTTAAAACATCTCTTTTAGCCACTAGGTAGGAAAACAAGCTTCTGTTATGAGACATAAAAGTGTGACTATATAAGTATGTAGCGATTATAGCCAACAAGTAAAAGTTTCTGGTCTTGGTGACCACTTAAAATAAGTTTACGTGTGTATGTTTAGGTAGACAATCATATTGTAAACTAGATGGGTGTAGGCTTTTGTGAGGTTTGAACTTTGTGAGGTCCTGCCTCACTATAGTTGGTTTTTCTTATGAATAAAGATTTTCAAATTTGCAGTAGGATTATCTTAGTGAAGTTTTGAACTCCTTATGTTTTTGCTTTTATAATATGTAGGACTAAGACTAACTTAAGTTGTTCTTATTCTCAATTCATTCATCCAGACCAACTTAGCGTTGGTTATCTGCATAAACCAAAGTAGTAGTGTTTTGATGGAATTGAACTATTTAAAAACTATATTTGACAAAAAATCAGATCTCATCAATGAATGTCTCTAAGGATTCAAATATTTTGTTGGTTACCTGCATCTATGTATTGAAGCATGTCAAATATTTTGTTTTCTTTTTCCTTTCCCTCATTTATTTGTTTATTTATTTTTGGAATTTTCAGCTATTCACGATTTGCAGTAGTTGTTCAGCATTTTTCGTTTCCATAATGTTAGAACCCTTTAAACTTGATACCATTTTCCCAAGTTATATTGTCATACTTGATCCTTAAAGACATGGTTGGTTGAGATGCTATTATTACAAGGATATGACTCATATTGTTGTACTTGCAGATGCAAATCATACATTCCTACATTCATACATCATATTGTTGAATAAGATCACTAAAATTTTCATTCTGCAGGATGGCACAATGTAGTTTGTTTTTGTGCTAAAATTTTTTTATACCAATTTTTCGATTTTGGTTCTAAATGCACCCTCTTAATATTCTATCTTATCTGGGTTTTGCTCTCTAGTCTTCTACTTTATATCAACTAAACTAAGGAGGGTGTTATGAGTTTTTACATGGAAGGGTTTATTTTTGTCTACTCAAGGAAGAGAGGGTTTTGTTTCTCTGTTCAGTTTTATTGTATAACTTTTGTCTAATGTGAATTTTGTTGGTCAGTTTTTAATCTTCAATTTAATATTTGAAAACGAGAGGAAGAAGAATGAAATGTTTTCATCTTTCACTAGTGTGAAATTGATTCAGTTTTACCATTGCATTGATCTATAGGTTTAGAGGGGTTATAGATGCTCAAGGGGTAATGGATTGCCGACAGTTGAAGTACATTGCTGTCATGGCATTCATTTTCATTTTCTTCAATGTTTGTTAATCAAATGAGAAATGAAAGAAGCTCCACAGAATATCTAATGTATGGCTACTAGTTACTAGTAGCATGGGCAATAGTATATTACCCTGCATTTTTTTCTCTGTATGCCTCTTTTTATTCTTTGAAACTTTGTTGATTCCTAGAATTGGAGTAAACATAATGCCAACTAAATCAAAATAAGCCATTCCAGAACTCACTTTATTTTGTCTACTAAATTGAATCTTTAGAATTTACTCATGTTTTTTCAAGCTTTCCATTAAGTTGTTTGGATTGGATAGGTCAACGAGGAGGCAAGCGAGAAAGTGTTGGAAGTGGAGCAGAAATATAATGAAGTACGAAGGCCTGTTTATGCTAAAAGGACAGAGATCATTAAATCAATTCATGACCTCTGGTTGACTGTTGTACGTGATAAATTTAACTTCATATTAGCTTGTATCATTTTGTAGGTTTGACTTATTATTGTTTGATGTCTCCTCATATTGTGACCAGATGTTTCATCGAAGCCTGCAAGTCAGCTGGCAGCAAACTAACAAGTTGGATCAACTCCTTATCCTGTACAACCAGGTGTATCTTATGGTCAGAGCACGAGCAAACAGATAACAATTCCAAATAGAAACGTAACAGTTTATCCAACTATGTCCTGCCTTTTTCATTCTTAGAATTCATTTTGTTATCTATGCTCGTGAACCTCTGGGTGCGTTGGTTCCACTCAATCCAACAATCTCTACAAAAAAGAGAAGTCGAGAAACAGCTACAAAGAAGTCATCCACTCAGAAATCCATGTCCAAGGAAAAATCCATCAAGGAGAAATCGGGTAATGATTAGTTATTTATTATCCTACATTTATATAGGTAAGAAAACAGTGACAGAGCAAAAGAATAAAAGAAAGAAGGTGGCATCTGTTCCAACTGAAAAGGAACTAAGGGAGGCAACTTGTGAAATTTTGAAAGAAGTCGACTTCAACAAGGTGAGAATTATTTTTTGATCATTCAATTGTTGAATATAATTTATGAGTAGAAAGAATTCTAAGTTTGAGTAGGAAACAATTGATAAGTTACTGTAGGAAGATCTTATGACCAGTTCACCACTGATTGTGCTGTCGTCTGTCTCTTGTCGACTAAGAAAAGGATTGAATTGACAAGAAGTTTCGAAAAAAATAAAAATTACTGGGTTAATGAAACTGCAATCAGCAGGCACTGGTGTATTCGATGCTTTCTATATCAGTTTTGCATTTGAAGTGTCCTCCCCAATCATTGGGGTTTTGATCTATTCATCTTCCATACTTAAGATTTGCATTGATATCGTCTTTCCCTCTTAACATCACTTTTGCTCTTTTACCAAGTAATGACCATCCTCAACATGATTTTGCATTGCAGGCGACATTTACCGATATTGTCAAGCAACTCGGTATGTCTTTCTAATCTTAGTATGTGCATAGCACCAAATGTATCACATTTCCAATGGTCAAAATGTGGTCATACACTTGTATTTGATAGTACATTCTTGACTCAAATGCTTTCATAGCAGATTGAGCTGTTGGAATAGTTTATGATGGAGCAAATGGAGGAACCAAACCCCTCGTGATTCGAAGAGTAGATTCCAGAAGAAGTTGATGCAAAAAATAATAATTCTAAGAAGAAAGTCAACTCGTTGGAGCTAACTTCTTTCGAGTTGGGAAATATGATGTAGGAGCAAGGAAGTGTTTTACCCATTTTATTAATCTTAATCAGCTTAGGTATTTTTGCAGTTATATTTAGTTTTTTCTTTGTTTTGGAAACTTGGTTATTAGATGTAGGAACTCCTTATATGGTTTTATTTGCTTTCAACTTTCAAGAATCTAGATTAGAGCTCTTTGTTTACTATTCGTATACATTCGTTTTAATACTTTCTGTGACAGTTTTTGAATATTTTGCCAAAGGACATAGCTGCATCGACTTCCTGAGCTATAAAATACTTGTGTAAGGTAATTCTCAAATTTTTTTTTCCTGTACCTTTCCATGTTCTGAGCATGCTATCCAAGAGTACAGTTTCCTCAGTTTGGAAGATTAAAGGCTTTTATCTAGCAGCTCAGTGAAGCAGTTTGGAATATTGCATTGTATATAATGATTTCTGCATCCCATGTTGTCTTGTGCATTTTGGTATTTAATGTTGGTAAGCTATAAGTGGAGATATAATAGTAAGACTTCACTTATTGTATTTGCTGTTACAACATGATGTCTTTCTTGTATGCATTCACGAGGTGGGATTCCTTGGACCTATTGTTTAATTATTCAATGTAGTGAAAAATCATGGAAGAGACAAATATATCTTCTCTTAGGAAACTTCCATGTCTAGCAGTGTCAAATTGAAGTCTTGAACGGTGATGCTGATGCGTGCCTGATTTTGTGGTCTGTCTTTTTCAAGTTGCCTTTTGAATTTGCTGAAATTGATTCTCTTTCCATGGTACATATTTACCCATGAATGTTGTCACTGTGTCAGTGTGCCTGTATACTAGGATATATATGGAATTATGGATAGACAGGTGCATGGATACAACACACAAGAAACTTGCAATTAACTGTTGGGTCCTGGAATTGATGGTGCATGAATAAAGAACACATGGTGTTTTTCAAGGGACTTGCAATTAACTAGTTTTCAAGGGACGTATAAGATGCATGTGTTGATGAATATTTCTAAAAGGGTATTTCTAAATCTACCCTGTTT
This sequence comes from Berberis vulgaris, assembly GCA_963556465.1. Taxonomy (NCBI): domain Eukaryota; kingdom Viridiplantae; phylum Streptophyta; class Magnoliopsida; order Ranunculales; family Berberidaceae; genus Berberis; species Berberis vulgaris. Next base: position 58,234,498 of record OY747133.1, read on the forward strand.
GCACTCTTCACACCAATTATATGTTTGCCCCATCTTTTAGGCTGAAAATCTCTCTACACCTTCATCATTGTAATTTTATCAACGACAAAAAAACACCCACACAGATGGAAAGCCGACTCTCTTCATTGCTTAACACAAGCAATTCTCCCACTTCCAAACAAGAATTTATAGCACCTTTTTATTTTATTATTACTTTTTTATTAGAACCACCAATTTTTAGAATAGTTTGGTTTTACAAACTTGATGGATTCTGTTTGGTTGGTTTAGATTGTAGAACAATCAAAATGTTTTTGCAGTATTTGGTTCTTTCAACCCAACTACAAAGATAATCTGCAAAAATCCATGCAGGAGCCTGTGATAGACTTGCAATTTTCTGGATTCAAGCAATTTTTACTTTGAAGTTGGTTTGCCAAATAGGGCGTGAGGCCCAGTCAAATATAGCATAAATTTACCCTCAACATCGAGATGTGGTAAACAAGAAAAAATGATTGAGAGAGGTTTTCCGTCTCTCACAGAATGTTTGTTTATTAGAACCCTGTCTCAGTAAATCACATGGACTCTTCATTATTTTTCATGAAAGTGTAAGCATGTGAGTATGTGGGACAGTCCTCAAAATCATTCGTGTTGTGTTGTTCTATGCTGTATTCACCAATAAGTGCGCTCCTGATATGGTTGTCATCATAGCATTGCATCTCCTTTCACTAGCATTAGACATCTGTGTCCTGCAAAGAAAATGTGAGACCCTAAGTGGGCGGACCTGAGGTGAGGGTGAGGGTGAGGGTAGAGGGCCCAACAGGCCCAATAGGCCAAGAAGGGTTGGACGAGCTACAAGGGGGATCATAGTCCCATATCGCCTGGGTGCGGGAGGGGGATGTGCTTTAAGTGTGCAAGGTCGCTCTACATGATAACACGCGTTTTAAAGCCGTGCGGGCCGGTTGGTAGTCCAAAGCGGACAATATGGTGTCATGTGGGAGCGGGTCGTTACAGTTGGTATCAGAGCCTGACCCAGCCGAAAGTATGCCACGTGTTGGTGGGCCATCTGGCGACGTGGACGTTGTGGGTGCCTGTGTGGCCAACGAGGACGTTTGGCCTTAAGGGGGTTGGATTGTGAGACCCTAAGTGGGCGGATCTGAGGTGAGGGTGAGGGTGAGGGTAGAGGGCCCAACAGGCCCAATAGGCCAAGAAGGGTTGGACGAGCTACAAGGGGGATCATAGTCCCATATCGCCTGGGTGCGGGAGGGGGATGTGCTTTAAGTGTGCGAGGTCGCTCTACATGATAACACGCGTTTTAAAGCCGTGCGGGCCGGTTGGTAGCCCAAAGCGGACAATATGGTGTCATGTGGGAGCGGGTCGTTACAGAAAATCTGATGATTAGTCATGTAATAATACTTCACCTGATACAGATGATCACCATCATGTGCTAGCTCTTGTTGATGAAGAAGTTCATTTGGGAGCGCAGCAAAGCCCCAAAGCTTGTTGTCATTGCTAGTTACTCTTATGAGAATGCACCAGGAAAAAGATCCGATTGTATATATGGAAGCAGGGCAGAGTGACCATTCCTTCCTTATTGAGAATTTGTTGAAGAAGTTCGCTGAGCTCAGTGATAGTTGCATGACCAAGCTGCGAACAATAGACCAGATGTTGTGTGTTAGTTGCAATCTAATTCGAATGGCAATGAGCAGACATCAGGCTGTTCTTTCAATGAAGACCGCAAAGTGATGGCGTGGCAGAAGCAAGCTGACTCATTGGTGAGATATATTCTCTGTTGTCTGTTTTCATTTTGTACTGAAGCTCTGATAGGATTTGTTAGGTTTTCATTTCCTTTTCATGGTTTGGCTAGCTTTTAGCTATGAGTGGACATGTTGGCACATCAGTAGTTAAGAGTTTAGATTTTGTTGAGATTCTATAATCCTCTAATGAAATTGACTAATTAACATACCTCATAATTTGGTAGCGCATAGTGCATATGGATGGTCTACTGAATATTAATCTGTCTTTTGTATACCTCATAATTTATATAAAATGGACTGTCAATGTATGTTTATTGTGTTACTGAATATCAATCATAAGTTGATAAGTCTACACTATGTTCTTAAGTATGATAGATGTTATTTAATGAAGTTTGATGTTTAGGTGATGGGAAGATCGTCTCCTAATGACAAACTCGTACTAGTGAAAGCACTGAAGAAGAGAGGTCATGTTCTAGTTGTGACTGGAGATGGAACAAACGATGCTCCTGCATTGCATGAGGTTTGAAAATCCTTATATCTTATCTATGTAATGCCATAAGAAGGATGGACTAGAGCTAGAACCCTCAAAGGGAGAAAAGAATTTTTGGAAGTGTAGCTAAAAATCCTTATATCCTTATATCTTATTTAAAAATCCTTATATCTTATATCTTATTTAAAAATTCTTATATCTTATTAAAATTTTTTGGAAGTGTAGCTGAAACATTATCAAAATACCGGAAACGAAAAGGGAAAAAAAAAAACACAGAAATAATTTCCAAATGTGAAGATATGGAAGGCGCAAGGTAACTGTTGTTACACCAATTGAGGGTCCAAAATTTTTTGCATTGAGGCAACTCATAAATGTCTCTATTTGTTGCTAACTTTGCTATTTTCCAATTTGTCACGGATTTTAGGCAGATATAGGTCTTGCCATGGGCATTGCTGGAACTGAAGTTGCTAAGGAAAGCTCAGACATCATTATCTTGGATGACAACTTTTCTTCAGTTGTTAAGGTCAGTCTGAAGATTATAATGTCATGTTACTGTTTTGATGTCTTAAGACAGTTCAAATTTGATGCAATTGCTCATTGTATTGAATAACCCTAAAAGAGCTCATTTTATGCATTTCTCATTTTACACAGGTTTTGATATTTCTCAATGTTTGATATACATGGTGTTAATGGAAATCCTATTTGGACACTTTACCTTTTTTTCATTATGGATTTGTTAACATTTGGTTGTTTCTTCTAGGTTGTACGCTGGGGTCGTTCTGTATATGCCAATATTCAGAAGTTTATCCAGTTTCAGCTCACAGTTAATGTTGCAGCTCTTGTAATAAATGTTGTGGCTGCAATTTATTTCGGGAATGTTCCCTTGAATGCAGTGCAGGTATGTCTCATGGCTTCTTGTACCATAATTTCTCTTTGTTTGATTTTCGTCTGAACTATTTCTTTCTGCAACTTCTTTGGGTCAATCTCATCATGGATACTCTTGGAGTGCTGGCATTGGCCACAGAACCACCAACAGATCACCTAATTCTCAGATCTCCAGTTGGCAGAAGGTAAGATATCAACATGCAAATTGCAATAAGTATGAAATTAAAATAGATGGCCCAGTTTTCTTCTGCAACCTTACTGTATTCAATATGTATTATTGGGATGCCCATAGCATTTCTTATTCTATTCTTCTTGTTTAAGCTGTTCAAAACATTGGGTGAATATGTTGTATTGGTTCGCTAGTGAATTGTGGTTTCCATTAGGAGAACTTGTTTGGTTTTAAAAGTTGTTTACTTCTCTTCACATGGTCCCAGAGTATGTTTTTCCCATTCTAATTGTGAACTCTACCATGTATGTTTTTCCTATTCTAATTGTGAACTCTTACCTTGTTTTTCCAGGGAACCTTTAATCACCAATATCATGTGGAGAAACTTGCTTGTACAGGTTAGAACATGAACACTGTTAATACATCTCATTTCAAGTTTTTCTCCAGGTGAGACCGATTTTTGCATTAATGCTCCCCAAGTCTTTGATTGGTGTCTATGTTTATCGGTTAAATTCTTAGTGCAATATTTTAGATTATGAAAGATGCACTTGTGCTTCCAATGCTAATAATACATTGTCATTGGTTTTGGAACCAGAAATCTCGACTTGCAAGTTTTGCGGAGAGAGGCCCTCTGTTGTGCGAGTACTATTGGTCATGTTCACCATCCAAATGTGTCTTCTTTGATGGGTTGTTGCATTGACAATGGACTATATTTGGTTTTTGAGTTCTCTCTACATGGCTCAGTTGCTTCTGTTCTTCATGGTAGAGTAGAGCCAGTTGAAATTTTGATCGAATTTAGGCAAGTTTTGGTGTGGTGGTTTATCTAATTGTGTGAACCTTTTGTGTACTAGATGAGATGTAATATAGAGAGCTGATCTTTATTATTAATTTGATAGATTTTGTGACTCGATGTAATACATTATCTCATTAATTATATTACTTTGCCTCCATTCATGGAAATGTTTAAGTTTGGCACATTTAAATTTTTATTTTCTAGAAATAAAACTTATAAGATGTAATAAAAAGTCATTTGATAGCCAAAAAAAAAAAAAAAATTTGCTATGTATACTTACCATAGCGTTTCAGAAACGCTATTGTAGAGTCTACCATAACGTTTCAGAAACGCTATTGTAGAGTCTACCATAACGTTTCAGAAACGCTATGGTCGACTCTACCATAGCGTTTTTGAAACGCTATAATAGGCCAACTTACTATAGCGTTTTAAAAACGTTATAATAGACCCTGGGTCTATTATAGCTCCGACAGACATATATAGCGTTTTCTAAAACGCTATGGTATCCTACCATAGCGTTTTCTAAAACGCTATGGTATCCTACAATAGCGTTTTTGAAACGCTATTGTAGGGCATTTGTGTTGTAGTGACGCCTACGATGGCCTGGTAGAACCAAGACTCATGCACTATAAATAAGACATTAGGTTGGTAAGCTAAGATACACTAGAAATTCTCTGTTTACAACATTACACCTTCCTTAGATCTTTGTCTGACTTTAGCATAGGAGTGTCATTGACCATCACAACGGTGGTTCTTGGTTCACGTGCATTACTTGTACAGGTCAGCGAGATTAGGTCAATGCAGGGAGCGAAAATTGATTGCATCAATAATATGGACTCCTACTGATAAAGAACATCATAAGAACTAACCACGCCGTAAACAAACAACATACTCGTTGAACACCTTATGTGGTACATCCTTAATTGTCATAAGTTGATTCCGAACTTTTTTTTAACGACAAAAAACTATAAGCCGAAATAATTTAGAGTCATTCTCTAAATACAATCAACGACTTTATTCCATAACGTTTATCAATGAAACCTATAGAGTGAAACCCTGAAATAAAAAATTCTTTAACCATAATGTTTGATCAAATCCTTTACATAAAAAAAAAACTCTTATGGGAAGTACATTGAAAAAATTAACCTAAATATCTAATTCAATTGATTAGATCTGTAACATGTGAGCATAAACTTGTGTTTTTTTAAAATACTGCAACAACCGCTACTTAGTGATCATTCTTTAGTCTGAATATCTGCCAAAGATTCCAATGATATCCATAATATCCTAATACGGATAAACTTTATCATACATTATACTCACTACTACCTATGCAAAAGAGATAATTTTCATGTATTCATCTCATATGTGAATCATTCTTTAAACATTAGAGAAAACTCAACTTATTACTTGTACCAATAAGTTGTTTACCTAATGCAAAGAACCTACCAAGTATAAAAAATTCAACAAATATATGATGTGATAGACCTATAATACTATGTGATCAGTGCAATTAGTCTTCATGCCTATCACAAAATATGGTTTAACAATAAACCTTAATAAGAAATTTTGCTGAAAGAAATAAACTTATGACACAATTTTCAAGTAGGATTTCATCAACATATAACACTAGAAAATAATAAATTTGCTCCTATTAATCTTATGATAAACACATTGATCAACCGAAATTTCCTAAAAAACGAACATAGAATGGGATTCCAACTTAGCACCTTTTGAGATTTTGATAAGAAATGCTCTTTGTAGAGCGTACATACGACTTTCATCAAATACGACTTTCCACAGAATGTATCTATGAGATTTTATTGAGTATCGAAGAAGGCCAAAATATCAAAAGAAAATAGATCGATTTTTTTTCATTCTCGAGCCACTAAATTAAGTTTTCGTTTAGGTGAAGGAAGTATGACTGCTTTACCAATAGTTGAGACTCAATTAGGAGACGTTTCAGCTTATATTCCTACAAATGTAATTTCCATTACAGATGGACACTGCTTCACACCCAAAAAGAAGCGAGCTACATCTTGGCTAAGCTCAGAGATGGAAGTCTTCTTTCGTTTCTTGATGGTGAAGTTGATGGGGAGGAATTTACTAGATCAATCATTTTATACCATGACGAGATGCATGCTTTAAGCCATAGATGAATTTGTTTAATTTTCAAACTTTATGTTCTGAGTCTTTAATCTCAAAAACCCTGCTCCATTTTCAATCAGAAATGCAGTCTTAACATCCATCTAATGTAACTATAAATCATAATGAGCTACAAGGGCCATAATAATTATAAAATAGTCTTTCGTAAAAACTGGAAAGAAAGTCTCTTTATAATGTATTTCTTTCGAGTAAAGCCTTTAACGACAAGATGTGTCTTATATCTTTCAATGTTAATTTTGGAATCACATTTGGTTTTAAAAAAAAAAAAAACTCATTTGCATCCAATTGGTTTCACCCCCTCGGGTAACTCAACAAGATCCCAAACACTGTTGTCCTTCATAGACTTTAACTCATCAAACATAACATTCATCTAATCTGAAGATTGAGCACTTTGTTTGGTTTGAAAATAAGTGATATGATCATTTTCCATTCCTATATCAAACTCATGCTCATCTAGATAAACTACATAATCATCCGGAATAGATATTTTCTTCCTGTTGGATCTCTTTATCGGCATGTGTAATTGAGGAAGTTGAGGTGCTTTTGGATTAGCAGAAGGCAATCCAACTATATCTCCGTGATTTTCATCTGCATCATGTTCAAGAACATGCATGATCACATTAACAAGTCGTATATCCATCATAAGAATGTCAACACGTTCTTCAAACCAAAAAGTTTTAGAGTCCATTATTCTCAACTTTCTCAATAAACTTGGCATTATTCGTCTCAATTAACGTATTAGCATAGCGGAAATAAAACTTGAGCCCCCTTGATCTTTTCGAGTATCCAATAAAATAGCAACTAACATTTATTGAGTCTAATTTTCCTACATGAGGCCTATAAGGTCTAGCCTCAGTTGGACATCCCCAAGTATGTAAGTGTCTGATGTTAGGACATCTGCCAGTCTATAGATCATATGGGGTTTTGTTGACTGCTTACTAGATAGTCTATTAAGGATATAAACTAAAGTCTTTTAGGTTTCCCCAAAGAGACTCTGGCATGGTAGAATGACAAATCATACTTCTGACCATGTCTTTTAGGGTCCTATTTCGTCTTTCAGATATATCATTTTGACGTGGTGTCCCTGACATAGTGTACTAAAAGACAATGCCACATTTCCATAAGTACCTTGCAAATGGACCTGAACATTGGCATGAACCGTCAAATCTACTATAATATTCATCACCACGGTCAGATCTAATGACCTTAATCAACCTCAGCTTTATAGGCCTTGAACACATCCAATGATTGTGAGTTTTCATGTATTAATTATAGATACCCATAGTGAGAATAATCGTCTGTGAAAGTGATAAAATACCATTGACAATTTCAAGAAACTGTAGGGAATGAACCACAAATATCAGTATGTATAAAATCTAATACACTTGAGCTCCTAACTTCCTAGTGTTTGTTTGTTTCCTCTTTATACATTAAATATGAATTGTAAAATCTATAAAATCAAGGTTACCAAGAACTCCGGTTGACACAAGCTTTTCAATCCTCAGTCGAGAGATATGACTTAGACGCTTATGCCATAATATTAAAGAGTTTTCATTAATTAATTTTCGCCTAGTACCATAATTTATAACATGCAAAGTTTCATTTGACTGTAAGTGGAAAACATCTGAGTCTAACTTATATAGATTATCAATCAGAGATTCAACACCAATAACATTGAATTTTGTAAAAGACTGAAACTTCATTTTCCAAAAGAAAAAGTATAATCGCATTTATCCAAACTGGAAACAGAAATTAAATTTCGCCTAAATGACGGTACATAAACAGTCTCATCCAAATCCAAATAAAAATCGGACTATAACTTTAATCTAAAGACTCAAATTGCTTCCACACAAGCTTTATTGTCCTTCCCCATGTAAATGAACCTTTCGACATCATTTCTTTTCCTTTTCTTGATGCCTGAATTGCGATTGGAAAATGTTATCATGTGAGCACTTTCTGTCTTTTCTCGTTTCAGTCATTCCTCCTTTTTGCACACACTGAGCAATAAGCTCATTAAGATTCCACTTCTCCATTTTAGTATTATATTTGATCTTAAAAGACCAAACAATGTGGAAAGAGAAATCAAAATGAGGTGCACAAGGATATCATTAGAAAACTCCAACTTTAGTGTCCTCATTTTAGAAACAAGATTAGACATTTCCATTATGTGCTCCCCTGTATTTTCTTTGCTTGTATATCGCATGGTAACAAGTTTGCTAAGAAGCGTAATTGCTTCCACTTTTTTTGATGCAACAAATCGGTCTGCAACCTGGCGTAGGAAATCTTTAGCATTTTGCTCCCTAGGCATGGCACCATGAAAAGTTTAAGAAATAGAGTGCTTCATTATGATAAGACTAATGTGATTAAAGCACTCCAACTTTTCATAAGAAGCTTTATCGTCAACTGAACTAGAATCAATAGGCTTAGTGGGTTCATCAACACGAAGTGCATAATCCAAATCCATACACCCAAGAACGATCACTCTATGCTCTTTCCATTTTTCAAAATTTGAACCATTAAGTATTGGAATGTTGTTTAAGTTGGCAGATATGGAAGAAACATTCACTAAATAACACAAAAGTACAAACTCAAATTAATATGTATATCCCTTAAACTTTAATGCATTGACATGATAATAGAAAGATAAATATTGCAATCATCAACATCATGTGAATTTTATCTAATTAAGGAGAAAAAGAATAGATGAAGGGCAAAAATAGTACATATAAATTTACATATTTAATAATGGTCCCTTATGAGAAATCGAGCGCACCATTACAATTCAAGTCTTTGGACAAGCATGGTAACGTGTAAGTTGTTATATTAAAACAACTAAGGCTAATTAATTTAAACAAAATAAAATCGGGCTTGGCCAAATCAAACCTTCCTTTGGGCCTAACATAGAACACATGAGTAAATCTCAAAAATATTTTACTTAAATTAATTACCTTATACTGCCAATGAATTGGCCAAAATCTCAATGCTCAAATTTAGGTTGATTATTATTCACATGGGTCATGACGCAACCATATGCATTCCATTAAATAAAAATTGAAATTCATATTCAAATAAAATTTCATGAAAGAAGCCACTCAGGCGATGTAGCACAAAAATTCACATAAATATAATAAGTTTGATGAGGATTTGGATCCTTGTTGCTTCTATGTGATGCAAATCATAAGGCCATTGAAAGTTGCATGGTTCACGTGCAAAAACAACATGGGTTTTTCATTCCAGATGTTGAATACCTGAAGGATCCTAAATGGAGGACTTGCTTATCTTTGGCGAAAGGTACATAAGACAGATCCTTTAATTTTTATGTTCAAGTGTTTTGCATTTCTAACTGATGCAGTCGTTTTTCGCTCCCTACTTTGACCTTGACCTGCAAACCTGCTGACTTGCATAAGGAATGCGCGTGAGCCCCCGACCACCATTGTAGTGGCTGATGACACTCCGATGCTAAAATCAGACATGGATTTGAGGAAGGTGTAATGTTGTAAACAGGGAATTTGTAGAGTACCTTAGCTTACCAACCTCATGTCTTATTTATAGGGAAGAAGATTTCCGTGGAGATCCTTCTCTAATTAGGAATCGTGGGGAAGTTTCCCTGTTAGCCATGTGCTCCTAGATACGTGGGAGATAGTTCCCGTCCTGAGAGTATTCTATAGGTGGAAGTCTCCATATGTGATACTTGAATATGCTTTTAGTTGGAAGCATAGAGCCACTGTAATTGCCCGTCCAAAGTTGATCCTCGAGATACTTGCCTTAACAGGGCTTACGAGTATTGAAGATAGCTGTGAGATGCATGGGCCTAGCAGGCTGTAAGAATTCGGGTCTGTTTGGCAGACTACATTAGGCGAGCTTAGAGCCGCTTGGGCCGGATCATTGTTGGGCTGATGCTATGGCCTATATTTCCTCAAGATCATCATGACACATGTACGATGCAAAGTTGTGACCGTTTTGGTGTGTCATTAGCTACTCCCTCCGAGTTAGTGAGCCATTACATCGGTTCGCTAAGTCATCTCTTGAAAATACACGCCGCTCATGATGATTGAGTCTGAATCGTTGCTTGAGTCGCACATTTCATTAATTAAACGTGCGTTGGTTCGGTGAAGAAGAGGTGAAAATTCCATCCCTATTTAAGTCATGCTTTGTGCGGAGACTGACTCTTCTATTTTCTTGCTTTTAGAGATCTTGCTCCATTTAATTTCTGATTAAAAAGATTGTTACATCTTCTTCATGACGCAACTTTGGCCAAGGGCCTTGAGTTTTTCGAAGACAGATTGCTTTCTGAATCGGGCCTTGCTGAAATTCGTACAAAGTTTGGGGTCCCTGAGGACCTGCCATTATATGCTCTGAAAGATGACCAAACACCAATGTTGCCACCGAAAGGGTTCATCTTCTTGCATCGCGGGATGCTACAATCTAGAGGTTGTTTTCCTGTTTTGGATGTGAATTGGGACTTATTGGACTTCCTTGGAATGCCTCCGGCCCAGTTGGGGCCTAATGGGTAAAAGATTGTTCTTCTTATTTTGATTAGGGTGAAGGAAGTTGGCATCTGCGTGACTCCGTGGGTGATCCAGTTGTTGACTTCTCCTCGGTTGGACAACAACGTTGTCTGTAAAATGACGCCACCGGCTTGCTTTGAGCATTTTCCTGATAACTTCAAGTCCTGACAAAAGTATTGCTTCTTGGCTCTTGCGGATTCAAAGTACTTCCGGTTTAAGGGTCGTCCGCTCGAACGAGAGTTCAAGCCACTTCGTAAGTACAACTTTCTCTTTCGATTTTGTTGCGCTTTATTGTATGCTAATTGTTGCTCGTGTTCGCAAGACGGTTTCCCACTACTCCTCTTACCCCAAAGGAGCGAAATACTATGGAGACATTCCGCGACTTGCTAACGCAGAATGTGGTAAACGTCATATGTGTCACCAACTTTATTCGCAGTAGGCTGTGGGACAATTGGCATGTGGCCCCCACTATTTACTGATTGTCACGAGTTAAGTCTGAAGGTGGGCCCCTTCTAGGAAAAGGAAAGTTGTTGGAGCCAAGGCTCATGTCTTGTCTGACACGGAGGAGTCGTCTAAAACGCTTGCCTCCTTTGTGAGCTCAAAGAAGTCCCGCATTAGAACTGGGTCGTATTCAAAGCGATCCACTCCAATAAGTGAGGAGCGTGAGTCTAATCAGCCCGTCAGGGCGGAGGCCGATGTATCCGACTGGGAAAATGACTACTTAAAATTAGCAGGGGTTGAAGCTATATCGAATCTTAGTGTCGCGCAAGGGGAAGCTCTTATCGAGCAGTTGATGCTAGCTACAATGGCGGCTTCTGCCGGTGCCGATCCACACAGAACTGTTTCGATAGAAGGTCCCTGTGAGGATCCACCCGAGGTTCTGGAATCCGAACGTCCCATTGGTGGGCAACCCAATAGTGGTCATGGTGACACGGGCCAGGTTTCTCATAGTTTGTATTGTTTCCTGTCTTGCTCCAGACCGTATCTCAAGGTGTTGGAGGGTTCGTTGGACAACTCGTTTCCTTCTCTTCCCTCGGATCCTGCTAAGTCGTCTCGCACTAAGGGGTCCGCTGTTGATGACAAAGGAAAGGCTCTGGAGGAAGGCTTGGGAGCAATGGTGACTACAAAAGGTGGTGCTGGCATAATCCATCATCCGGGAGAGCTTCATTCGGATGCACGGATAAGTCTGTTTGCCTCAGACTTAATAAAGATGAGCACTTAGATCTAACACCGAGAGGTTGATGTGGACTATGCTTCAAAGAAGAAGTATATAAATAGACGTCATAGTTGGCTGATGGACAACGCTCCAAAGCCTAAGGAGGATATGTTAGAAGGGCGTCTGAATAAGGGTTTAAAGTACCTTATGTTGGGAATGTCTCACTTGAGCCAGGTGGCTGTTGCAGTGACGAAAGTCAAGGCAGCTCGTGAGAGGGTGCACGCCATGGATCATGTTTTCTCGCACATACAAATGTTATATTTTGATGCGCTTTATGAGATTAAGCTGCTGAGGAAGCAGGTTGAGGAGACAAGACTGGAATGGTCGGCCATTACTGCTGGGGTTCAGAGGGTTCGTCTTGACGCCCTTGAGGTTGATATAGCAGAGGCAAGGGCCACAAGAGGTAGATTCTAGTAGGAGCTAGATTTGGCCCGCTGGATCTGAAGGTTGTGCAGGAAGCTACGACTGAGGCGCATTCTGAACTGTGGTCTCTTGCTGAGGAGAATGCCTTAAAAGAGGCTGATTGGGCTGTTCAGAAACAACAATTGGAGTCCAATGTAGAGTTCAATGCTCGGGAGGCGAGGAAGGCCGATGACCAGCTCGAATTGGAGAAACATGAGCTTAGTGTTGTAAATAATAGTTTGACTACGGAGCAATCTCAGGTTGATGCGTTGACAACCAAGTTGGAGTTGTCAGAGCGTAAACTTGCTGACACGAATGCACGCGAGGAAAAGCTCGTCCATAAACAAGGCAAGTGTGAATTCCATTGGGTTGTACATGGTAGATTGTAGCTGCTGGCACTGATGAAGGGGGAGCATCCAGAATGGAACCTTTATCACTATAAAAAGGTGTCGTATGTAGACTTTTCAGTGGCATTCGCATCGTCTGACGAAAAGGGTGATACGGACTAGGATGCTCAAATTGCGGCGGACGCGACTCCTACTTCCTCCTCTGTCAAGCTTAGCTTTTATGTTTCCGTACCCCTTCCTGATAAGGAGTGAATTTTGTACACTTGTACCTTTTTTGTTTCAACTATTTAATGAAAACAAGTTTATATTGAATACGGTCTGTATCCGTTTTATGCTCATTATCCCTATTGTGTGTTTTTTGTTTCGCCTCGTCATTTTCTTTTGGCATAGGCTGGTTGGATCAATAGAAATTTGAGTGGTCTGTCTACTGTTGAGAGTTTGACCGTTTGCGTTGTGAGTGGCTCTGAGTCACTGTTGCATAGTCACGTCTAATAGTGGGCATTCCGCGAATGGTTCAAGAGCGGGCTGTGCTGCCCAGCTGTGGCCCATTCTCAAGGTAAGGCGCTGGGGGCTCCTTTTGTATATCTGACTATCGGTCACGTTACTGCATAAGTGAATAGTGGTAGTCGAGCACATGCATTGTGATTAAAGTGTTTGTTCCGAGTCAGGTTTTATAAGATCGGGCTGGCATTCCATGTAGCACTAATTCGCACGTTCGCGGGATGATTTATGGGTCGGCATGAGCATCATTTGTTGGTAAGAAATGTTAGCCCGTGTGAGCGTGAAGACGCTGCTTGAGTTGTGATTTATCTTTGGGCCATTGTTTTAAAAGAAAGCGGCGGTCGCGTGGCGAGCCGTCTAGGGCTCCCACCTACCGTACCATCTATGTCCGAGCATGGTGAACTACAGGTTCGGGGAGCGAGGATTCGGCGATCATGGTCTATTGAAGAGTGAATATCCCGTGGCGAGGCGTCGACATCAGTTCGTGACTGACTAGCCTCCCACCTTTCAAACCATCTACACCCGTACATAGCGGGCTACAAGTTTGAGAAGAGGGGATTCGGCGACCAGGCTGAAGAGCAGTGGTCTCGTGGCAAACCATCGGAATAAGCTCGGGACTGAATAGGCTCCTACCTTCCAAATCATCTACACCCATGTGCATCGAGTTACAACTTTGGGAGTTTTCAGCGACCATGGTCTGTAGAAGAGCAATGGTCCCATGGCAAGCCGTCAAAATCAGTTCGATATTGACTAGGCTCCCACCTTCTAAACCATCTATGCCCGCGCAGTGGGGGCTACAAGTTCAGGGTTGGTAATTTCGTGACCATAGTTTGTAACAGAGTAGTGGCCTCGTGGCAAGCCGTCGGAATCAGTTCGGGACTGATTACGCTCTTACCTTCTAGACTAGACCATCTACACCCACGCAGTGGGGGCCTACAAGTCTGGGTTGGTAATTTAGCGATCATAGTAGGTAAAAGAGTAGTGGTACCGTGGCGAGCCGTCAGAATCAGTTCGGGACTTACTAGGCTCCCACCTTCTAGACCATGTACTCCCGCGTAGTGGGGACTACAAGTCTGAACTTTATAAGAAGTTGTCGTTGCTAGTCGTCACTAGCTAGGCTTACCTGATCGGGTTCGACGATCGTTGTTCGTGAAGGGGGCAACAGTCCATGGCGAGTCGTTGTCATCAGGCGTGATAGCACTGATTGGACTCACACTTCCTAACCCATCGACATCCACACTGGGCGGACTAGGAGTCGGGGTGAACTAGAAGCCGTCGTTTTCAGCAATAAATGACTAAGCTTGCCTGACCAAGTAGGGGCTCCGCCAACTGCGGGCTTGCGAGCTTGTGTCAACGAGCGGAGTGCGTTGTGCGAATGAGTTATGAAAAGGCAAGAGTACCTTTGATCATCTGGCGGTATGTAAGTGTGATAAGTGTGTCAGGAATCACTAGGGTTTCTCATGCTCGTGTTAGGCACGTGGTAGAATACTGTTTGAATAGTGGGATGAACTCATGGGCCCATAGAGTGATCGCTAGGGTTCTCTGTACGTGGACGTTTGATGCAACCTTGTTGATTGGATGAATGTGGACCTGCACAGTATCCTTGGGAACTGTTCTCCTCGTTTTTCATACAATATTCAATGCTAACAATTAATGCTGAAGTGCCCGTTTAGTTAACCATTATGTCTATATAATGATGTTTCTCCATCTTGTTGGCACTATCTTCTGCAGAACGTATCTCCTGTAATGTTCTTACTTGAAGAAAATGCTTTGAATTTTTCAAAGGTTGAAGGGAAATGTCTATCGTTGGAGTCTTCGAATGTTCTAACATTTGTGCCGATGAGGCATAATGAGAATCGCTATTATGTGTGGTCACCTGCTCAGGGTGAGCACACAGTTGTTTTGTAGAGATTCTGTGATTTCTTCTCATATTGCAAAGAAGAAGTACACACTCACTCCCAAAGGATGAGTCTGTCGATGTTACCTTGTGTTACTATGCCCGCATGTATGCGGTTCCTGCTGCTAGCTTATGGTTGATCGAAGTGTTGGCAGACGTGTGATGCTTCCGGGGGTGGTATCTCTCAGTCACCCTGAGTACCGCACATGGAAAAAGTGTCCTCGCTTGGCAGCAATGTGAAGCCTTGACCGCTCCGTCGCTCGCGGCCATCCTCATCTGCCTTCTTCTACCTCCTACGGGGGGCCAAAAGCCATTTGAGGAAGTTTGCAACTCGTTGCAAGGTCTGTGTTGTCGTTGTAGGGTCACTTTCTTTGGGCGGTTTGGAGGAGCGGACTGTTGCTTTGTACTCTCAGCCCCCGCTCGTACCTTTTTTCTTGATCTTGGGAAGGAGTCGAGCAAAGTTTACTTGAGGTTCTTTTGTTCTCTTTGGATCTCCTTACTTGAGCAAAGTTAACAAGTCTTTACTTTATTTCGTAAATGATTGCAAATCACATAAGTTTTTGAAAACTAAACTCTATATTGACTATGGAAAGGAAAATAAACAACTGAAATAGACTTACTGTTGGCAAAGAGAAGTCGACCAGGCCCTGAAGTGAATTTTCATGGCCCTTGTTGGATCGTTGATACTTTCAGCGGGACTGTTGAGCTTTGTTGATGTCACTGAGGCTATTGAAGAGTAAACCTTGTGTAGGAGTTAATCTTCGCACCAAAGAAATGTCGTGGGATTGTACTCTCTTCTGCATTGACCTCTCCGTTCTGCTGGGTTGAAGAGCGGATTGCTTTTGTTCCCCATTTCGGAAATTAGCCACCACTATTGGGATCATGTACGAGTGGAGTTGAGCGTCCACAGTCGTAGGATCTAACTCCATTTCAGGTTGTGCGGTAGGATCCGGTTTGATCTGGGAACATTCTATTTGTTTTAATGTGGCATAATGGCAACCTCTTGCCATAAGCTGGTCTCTGATAAAAACCCAAAACATCAATTTTTACACCCTTAAATATACAATTTTTAAGTCGAATTATCAAATAAAAATATTTCATTACTTGTATTTTGTGCATTTTGTAAGAATTCAAGCACAAATCTTAAATCATGCATAAAGTGGCACAATAAGGCTAAATTCAACAACTAGAAGGCTCAGTGGGAGTTTAAATGAATTTATAAAGATTAAAAAATTTCAATCCCAAGACCCATGAAGTCAAACCCATAAAACAACAACTACGGATCTCGAAAAAATCAATATGAAGATTTGGACGTCCACATGGCTAACTTTATCATAAAAAAAATTCTCTATAAGACATGTTTCCTTATTCAACTCCAACACCATTCCTTGTTTCACTCAACCATGTTTCCTTGTTCACTCAAACCTTTTTTACCTATAAAAAAACCCCATACGTGGAGTTCATAAATGATAGTTTTTTTTTAGATAGTCTTTCTTAGAGAGTTTTTTTTAGTTGTAGTTACTGGCTTTATATTTTTGCTTGGTAAAAAGGTGTATGTACTACATTTTAATTCTATTAAAGAACAAAGTTTAATCTTTTTTTTTTTTTCAATTGTTTTTCTTTCTCCTTAAACTTTTAATTTATTCTCACCATCAATTATTTTACTCTTATCTTTATTCTTTAAATTAAAAATCAGATTTGTCTTCTAATGCATGTGATGTAGTCGATAACCCTTACTTCCATCATGCATTATTGAAGTGTATTGTAGGTTGAAGAAAAAAATAAATAAAAACAATAGTTATTTCTTTGATTGATGTCGTAAATCATGCAACGACATTAATGTCGATTTTTGGCATCAATCAAATGGTGTTGTTGCACATCACTTGGTGAAGGAAAGCATTCTTGAAGATACAAATTTGGAGACAATAGAGAAGATTTTTTTCTTCCCTTTTCTTTAATTTTTTTTGTCATCTTTATGCTTTTTTGGGTAATTTTCAGCATATAACAAAAACAGCACAGCCGCAGATGGCTCAAATAGAGTCCGTTTGACGTGAAACTTTTACAGAAAATTCCCTAACACTCCCCTAAATTTCAGTAATTTTTTCAGATTTTTTTAGGTCGATTGCCCGTTGAACAAATTCGTTTGGAAAAGTGGGTGATAAAGTTGTGAAATTCCCTAAGAATTTCTTAAAGACTTTTTATTTATTTATTTATTTATTTGTAGTTTATAGTGATGAAGAGAGTTTGTTCTTTAATAATTTTTTTAATATGCCCCGATTGGTCAAATGCAACTTGTAATAGTTAGACATTATATTAGCATTAGGTTGATTGTTAGTTTTAGGTTAGAATTAATTCACTTAAAAAAAACAAACAAACAAAAAAATTCTGACTTCTTGACCAA
The DNA here is from genome assembly GCA_963556465.1 of Berberis vulgaris. NCBI lineage: Eukaryota > Viridiplantae > Streptophyta > Magnoliopsida > Ranunculales > Berberidaceae > Berberis > Berberis vulgaris. The sequence goes on from OY747133.1 coordinate 58,252,000, forward strand.
GACCATTAAACATATTTTCATGTGTAATTGTTTGATTGTGTGTTTATTTATTTAGATGGTAATCGAATTCAGAAATAAAATTTAAAAAAAAAATTTCTTTGAAAATGACTAATTGTTTTTTGTAATGGCAACAAGTGGTGTTGTGGGGGAGAAACCAATTGCTTGAACCTAGGAGGAGCACCTCTCAAATAACACTTATCTCTACTCCCACGGTGGAGACCTTGTGTCCGAGCTCATAAGTTAGTATCTTGATAGGAGCATAATTAGGCTATTTTTAGTACCATATTTCTATATGTATTTTTTGCTATTACTTGTTAATTATGGTACTAATTGCTATTTTCTTGTTTGTGTAGGTTTCCAATTACAAGATTTCAAGATAGAAGCTAAGTAAAGCAAATTAGCAAGTGATTATTGAAGATTGATTTATGAGCATATGTTTGGTGCGTGGAGAAAAACCCTTAGATAGTTTCTCATCTTTGTCATCATTTTAGTTTTATTATCTTTACAGTAATTTCATAGTTTTGGCATTCACCTTGGACAATGTCGCAACCTTTTGTATTCAATATCCAACAGCAGCGCAGGGCAAGACAGAGTCATTTGAGCTGAAATCCAGCCTACTTCATCACATTTCAAAGTATCATGGTCTTTCTATGGAAGATCCAAATAAACATTTAAAGTAATTTGAAGTTGTATGTTTCAGTATGACGCCAATGATTGTGGATTGGAACATCCTAAAGCTGAGAGCATTTCCCTTTTCTCTGGCTGATAGGGCTAAGGATTGGCTCTATGAACTACCTTTCGGAACAATATATTCTTGGGATAACATGAAGAAGGTGTTTCTATAGAAATTCTTCCCAACTTCCAAAATTATCTTATTGAAGAAGAAAATAAGTGGTATACAGCAAGGTCCAGGAGAATCATATCTAGCTTACTATGAGCGTTTCAAAACTCTCATAGCATCATATCTGCATCATCAGATGAATGATGAGCTCCTAATTAAATACTTTTATGAGAGATTGCTTCCTCTTGAGTGACAGATGTTAGATTCAACGACAGGAAAAGCTTTGGTTGATAAAACTCGAGCAGCAGCAAAGACTTTGATTGCAAATCGAACCTTAAACGCCCAACATTATGAAGGAATTAGAGAGCCTTTACACCAAGTCAATGAAGTAAGTACTAATTCTAATTTGGAAGCTCAAATGTCTAATCTTAATTCACTTGTGACTCAAGCTCTAGGGAAGCCAAATGTGCTAGGAGTTGCACAAGTGTGTGGCGTGTGTACAAAGCCAGGACATCCATCTGATCAATATCCTCAACTGATTGAGAATGGCGGTTGGGAGAATGTCAATGTAGTAGGTTTTAAGGGAAAAATCACAATAGGAATAACCTTTATTCAAACACTTACAATGAAGGTTGGAGAAATTTAGCTTCGAATTGGCCTCCCTCTGGTTTCTTTCAAGGACTGCCTGAAACATCTGAGTGCAATTCAGGTATGCCCCTTAATTATGATGAAATTATGAAATCGTTAACTATTTCTCAGAAGAACCAAGCAAAAGATATAGCAGATTTGAAGCTACAGATGGGACAAATAGCTGAGTTTATTGGAAAAATTCGCAAGCAAGGAAAACTTCCTAGTTCTACCATTCCAAATCCAAAAGGCAGGTTTGAAAGCTAAAAGACAATTACATTGAGGAGTGGTAGGCAAATTGAGAATGAGCCAATAGTCCCTAAACAGAGTCGAAATATGAAAGCTGAGTTACAGAAGGATGATCTAGCCATCGTTGAAACACCAGACCTCCAAGGAAAGAAGGTGAGCATTCCAAATTCAGTTTCTGCTAATATTTCTCCACTTTTTGTGCCTTTTCTAGGTAGGTTTGCCAAATCTAGGAAAGATGAAAAGGATAAGGAAATTTTGGAAACCTTCCGAAAAGTCCAAGTCATTATTTCGCTTCTTGAGGCTATTAAGCAAGTGCCTAAGTGTGAATTTTTTTTTTTAAGAAGCTTTGCACAACAAAGAGACGACTTTGAGACAGAGAAGTAGTTAAGGTGAGTGAGAATGTCTCTGCGGTTCTTCAAAGGAAATTGCTGCCGAAGTGTAAGGATCTGGGTAGTTTAACTATCCCTTGTGTTATCGATAATACTAAAATTGAAAATGCAATGCTAGACTTAGGTGCTTCAATTAATGTTATGTTGTATTCTATTTATCGATCTATGAATCTTGAGAAGCTAAAAATTATGGTGTTATTATTCAATTGGCTGACCATTCTAATGCATATCCTCTAGGTTTGTTGGAAGATGTGTTGGTGTAGGTTAACCATTTGATATTTCCGGCAGATTTCTATGTGCTTGAGATGGAAAATTCAGAATTTTCAATACCTTTGCCTCTTTTTTTAGCGCACCCTTTCATGAAAACTGCGAAGACAAATATTGATGTGCATGCGGGGAAACTGACCATGAAATTCGATGGTGATGTGATTGGCTTCAACATCTTTGAAGCCACGAGATATTCTACTAAAAATCATTCTTGTTTTTCTATTAATGTGAATGACAATTTTTCCCAGAAATTGTCAGACGTCAGAAATGAGGATGAACTTGCAACCACCATCACTACTGCCGTTGGATATGAGAGCAATAGAGTTCCCTATGACACAAAGAAGCGGAAGAAATTTCATTTCAATGAGCTTGCAAAGATTCAGGATGAGGCCTATGATAGTAAAAACCATTATAAGGAGAACACTATAGTTTTTCATGATCAGATGATCAATAGAAATACTTGTCGTTGGAATTAAGTCTTGTTTTTCCAATCGTGTCTTAGAACTGGTAAGTTGCGTTTTAAATGGGTTGGTCCTTTTATTGTTACTAATATTTTTCCCCATGGTGCTATCCAGGTTAAGAGTGTCACAACCGGCAAGGAGTTTAAGGTGAAACATCATCGACTTAAGCCATATTATGAGTCATTTGTAGAGCATGACGTGGAGGACGTATCACTCCATGAGGATTGATTGGAGATACCGTCAGGCTGCACGACGTTAAAAAAAACGCTTCTTGGGAGGCAACCCAATCAGATTTGTTTTCTCTATCCTTTTATTTTATTTTTGTTATTTTTGCTTTTGTTTGTTAGTAGTTTGTTTTTCCGTTTTTAAATCTTTTATTGCATGTGCTATAATCTATTAACATTGAGGACAATGTTAGGTTTAAGTGTAGGGGGAACAAACGTTGTTTTTATTTTGAAAATATTTTTTATTAAAATTAAAAAAATAAAAAGTGTCAGTCCATTAAAAAAAAAAGTGTTGGTTTTTGCTTTATTTGTTGAATTTAGTGTCATTAAAAAAAATAGTTGTTTTGAGTCTAAAGATACTTTCCAACACAATGATGAGATTTGGTTTTTAATTGCATGACTTTAAGGTGATTTATATGCATGATTTAAGATCTAATCTTATTCTTTGGTTAATGCTTATTCATTGTCATCATATGCAAATTCACATGTAATCAACTTAGTAATTGGTATTCGTAGCATGCTTAATTGAATTTAACTCATTATAACCCATATGTGAGTTTTGAGCCTATTGTTCTTTTGATTTTGAGAGTTTTGAGCCTATTGTTCATTTTGTCAATAATAATTCGTTGCATGATCTCAATTTTGTTTGCTTTGGTTGATACTTGGATTGCTTTCATAATTAAAGATTAAACACTAGAACTTGTATTAATTTCGTTCAAAACATTATATTGAATTGCATAACATGCTACATGATAAATGCACCTAGTTTCTACTATTGCCAAATAAGCCTATCCATGATATATTTCATTTAGGTTAACCCCATTGCGCCTGTTATTAAGCCTTTTGTGGTTCAAGGTATGTTGAAAAACAAGTGTGGGGGAAAACTCTTATGGTTGACAATTCAAGAAGAAAGAGTTGCAAAAAAAAAAAAAAAAAAAAAAAAAGGTAAAAAAAGTTACAAAAGGGTTACAAGTCCTTGTATATATTAATTCAGTATTTCAGTACCATACAAATAGTTTAGTTCTTTTCATTCAGTAGATACAAAATAATGGTTGAAACTCTTCATTATCAGTGGGCCACCTCTTCATTTTCTTACTTATGTCTTTAACCATATGATTCTTTGCTAATGTCTCTAATCTTATTGCATGCTTTCACCATTTCTTTAAGACTTTTGAAAATTTCCTATCCGTTTTTTCTCTTCACTTGACCCATTGGCCTTATTACAACATGAATTAAGACTTTTTGATTGAGTGTGTATTGCAATGTCACGTTGTGGAGATTCGAATGAGGTATGAGCATATGGTGTCACTAATTCTAGCATTCAAGTAGTAGCATTCCATCCATGAGATCATATATCTAAAAATAAAAAAAAAAAGGGTCAGAAAATGACTTTTTTCTTGTTATATCACATGTGAGCTATTTGTTTCCCTTTTACATCAATCCTATCACATATAACTAAAATAAGAAGAGTGATTTTACCAAACAATTAGTGAAAAAGAAAAGAGTGCACCCAGTGAGACTTTTGGGTTAATTCTTTTTGGCACGCGCTTGAGTTTCACAGTCACTCGGATTGATTTAATTGTGAACTTTTATATCATTGCTATGACCGTGTATTAATTTTCAAATGATGTGAATTTAATCTTGTGTTTAGAAAAAATCTTAACATGTTATGATCCGTTGAAAATCTCTGAGACAAATGTTGGAAAGTATAGATTGAATCATTTGAGTCTTTTATTTTTTGTTTCTTAGATTTGCTCGAGGACTAGCAAAAGATAAGTGAGGGAGAATTTGATAGGAGCATAATTAGGCTATTTTTAGTACCATATTTCTATATGTATTTTTTGCTATTACTTGTTAATTATGGTACTAATTGTTATTTTCGTGTTTGTGTAGGTTTTCAATTACCAGATTCCAAAATAGAAGCTAAGTAAAACAAATTAGAAATTTAGAAATACTAATTGCAAAAGAAAACCACGCAATGAAGAAAATTGAGAAAAAAACAATTATAAAAGGGACAATACCTGCAATGAAGACAACATCCTCAACGCATCCATCCACAACCACGATCCCTAATCACAGTCGCAAGCCTCCATCTCTGCCTCTGTTCGTACCCACACCACCATCTTCCTCTTTGCATCCATCAACCAACATCTCCGTTTACCCTCACGCAGCCACACAACCATCCGCACTTAGCCTTCTTCTCATTCTCCCTCACAGACAACAAACACACAACACAAAACCCAACCATCGATCCACCCTTCACCGTCCTCTCATCACCATCGCAGACCTGATCGTCGCCAACCCTCCTTGCACAACCCATTGTTCCATTGCCATCCCCATCAGAACCTTCGCGCATGAAAACCCTCGTCTCAGTCACTCTTTCTCGCTGTCCCTGATCGTCGCCACTCATCGTCAATGTCGTCATATAGAGAACTTTTCTTTGTATGTTTGTTAAGGTGGCCAACTTAGTAAGCATGCTAGGATCTGAGGCTAGAGTATATGAGAATTTCACCTAATTGTTATAATCTTGTACTCAAAAGTAGTAAATATCAAGGAATGTTGGTAAGATTAAGTATAAACCTAGGTAAGAATAAGATGTTGATCATACTTTTAATTGCCTAGTCATTATTCATATTTTTCACAAAACTTAATGATCTTAGATTGTTATCTAACTTGCGATTCTTGATTAGATAACATGATAGAATAGTTTGAAAGCGACGCTAAGTTTAATTCAACAAATTTGGAAAAATAATAAGATTAATGCAGTGTTGATCACGGTTAATCTTGAACATTGTCACTCACGATTTAGCAAGTGATTATTGAAGATTGATTTATGAGCATATGTTTGGTGTGTGGAGATAAACCCTTAGCTAATTTCTCATCTTTGGCATCCTTTTAGTTTTATTATCTTTACAGTAATTTTCGTACTTATTTTCATAGTTTAACTTAGAAAATCCAATCCCCCAATATTTACTTAATTAGGTTGTAGTTGTCTTTTAGTTATTCTTAGTGTTAATTGGCAAACCCTTTAATCCCCGGTCCAGAACGATCCCTACTTATTCTATACTACAATCATAAAGGAGGGTATTAAGTTGTGTGCTAATAAAATAGCGCATCATATCTCTCTCAAACACATTGTTTTAGTGGCTTGAGTGCTGAGTGAAAATCGATTGGACATTGCTTGGTGTTTATTTATGTTTCTGCATCTTAAGAAGTTGTGTGGTTGCTTACGTTAATAAACTACCATAAACAGAGATGACAGACTTATCCATGTTGGGTTTAATCATCACCAACCTCATCACTCCAGCTGTGTGAAACCAAGGCACATAATAAGTCAACTAAGATTAAAGCGAACTAAATCGGTGTTCATAGGACAACTAAGACCAAGGTTATTCTGCTGAATATTATGTGTTGACTAAAGCTAAACGTGATGTTGGGTTTAATCATTCAATGGACTTTGAGAAGCCACTGCCACATGGGTAACTCACCCAATACGCCAAGTCACTAGTAAGATGCGGACTGCAGAAGGACGTGGGGTAACTAACAGTTTTGGCTAGGAACACACACCCTAAGTACGTATTTGACACGCATCATTTTCATATCAATCGGTCTACGTAGCGGTAGCACAAGTACAGTTCTTAATTAGACCACATGATCACCTGTCACTTGTGCAATAATCTGACTTCTTGCAAGCGTAACTCTGACCTCCTGATTTTGGACTTTGTATTGTTGGATACAATATTTTATGATAATTTGTTAGCACCCTATCTAATCAGGCAATAATAGATAACAGCGTAACGCCCGCTGGGTTCAATCAATCTTGTCCCTCACAGATTAACAAGATAAAATCCCATTAAAACGTTGTTTGCTTAGATTTGATATTTGTGTGGTTCAGAAGTAATTGTTGCTTGTGTATGTCTTCTTAGCAATTGACTAGGGATACTTGATCTTGTGCTTTGTCACTGTCATATTTCCAATCCATTTTTTTCCTTTTTATGAAAGTTTGGGAATGACCCAACAAACGCCTGGTTCGTACCCAAAATTTTTCTAGCCACCCTAATCCGCTCTTTGCTTCTTCACCACACTCATCTCTACCTACCTCCCCTCACTCTCCAATCAACACTGAAATGGAAGAATGTCCAATTTGGAAATACAATGTTTCCCTTGCATCTAATGTGAACAGATGCATTGAGTTGCCCCATATCACAACAGCTCAATTTGAGATTAGACCAACTATTATTAATATGTTGCCGAAGTTTCATGGGCATGATCGAGAAAGCCCATATGTCCATCTTGGAAAGTTTTTTGAAGTTTGTAGTATTTTTAAGAACCAAAACATAAATGAGGAAAATGTCAGACTTCGTTTGTTTCCTTTCTTTCTTGATGACTGGGCCACCTCATGGCTAAATTCCCTCCCTGCCAATTCCATCAAATCATGGAAGGATTTAGTTAGAAAGTTTTTAGCGAAGTACTTCCCCATGAGAAAGACCCTAGAAGTTAGAAGAGAAATTGATGAGTTTACTCAAACACGTGAACTTTTTTATGTAGCATAGGACCGCTTTCAAGATTTACTCATCTAGTGCCTCCATCGTGGTTTTGAAAAATGAGTGCTAGTGCAGAGTTTCTGTAATGGATTGATTATCGAATCTAGAAATATGATCGAATCCATGCATCAAGGGAAATTCATGCATAAAACTGGTACTTATAAGCATACCTTTCTAAGTGAACTTGCTGATGATTCTCGACAATGGACTGCCCCTAGAGACTTGAAACCTAGTTCTTCTAAAAAATCACGTTTATTTGTACCAAAGGAAGATCCCGAACTAGACATCAAAACCTTCCTCATGGACTTTGCTAAGGAAATTAAATCTATTGTGACAAAGTCTACCTCTGAAGCCAATGAGCAAACTTATAAGCCTTGTACATTTTGCTTCAAAAGAGATCATATAGATTCTCTATGTCCGAGCATGGTGAACTACAGGTTCGGGGAGCGAGGATTCGGCGATCGTGGTCTGTTGAAGAGCGATGATCCCGTGGCGAGGCGTCGACATCAGTTCGTGACTAACTAGCCTCCCACCTTTCAAACCATCTACACCCGTACATAGCGGGCTACAAATTTCAGAAGAGGGGATTCGGCGACCAGGCTGAAGAGCAGTGGTCTCATGGCAAACCATCGGAATAAGCTCGGGACTGAATAGGCTCCTACCTTCCAAATCATCTACACCCATGCGCATCGAGCTACAAATTTGGGAGTTTTCAGCGACCATGGTCTGTAGAAGAGCAATGGTCCCATGCCAAGCCATCAGAATCAGTTCGATATTGACTAGGCTCCCACCTTCTAAACCATTTATGCCCGCGCAATGGGGGCTACAAGTTCAGGGTTGGTAATTTCGTGACCATAGTTTGTAAAAGAGTAGTGGTCTTGTGGCAAGCCGTCGGAATCAGTTCGGGACTGATTAGGCTCTTACCTTCTACACCATCTACACCTGCGCAGTGGGGGCCTACAAGTCTGGGTTGGTAATTTAGCGATCATAGTAGGTAAAAGAGTAGTGGTCCCATGGCGAGCAGTTGGAATCAGTTCGGGACTTACTAGGCTCCCACCTTCCAGACCATGTACTCCCGCGTAGTGGGGACTACAAGTCTGAACTTTATCAGAAGTTGTCGTTGCCAGTCGTCACTAGCTAGGCTTACTTGATTGGGTTCAACGATCGTTGTTCGCGAAGGGGGCAACAGTCCATGGCGAGTCGTTGTCATCAGGCGTGATAACACTGATTGGACTCACACTTCCTAACCCATCCACATCCACACTGGGTGGACTAGGTGTCGGGGTGAACTAGAAGCCGTCGTTTTCAGCCATAAATGACTAAGCTTGCCTGGCCAAGTAGGGGCTCTGCCAACTGCGGGCTTGTGAGCTTGTGTCAATGAGCGGAATGCGTTGTGCGAATGAGTTATGAAAAGGCAAGAGTACCTTCGATCATCTGGCGGTATGTAGGTGTGATCCGTGTGTCAGGAATGACTAGGGTTTCTCATGCTCGTGTTAGGCACGTGGTAGAATAATGTTTGAATAGTGGGATTAACCCATGGGTCCATAGAGTGATCAGTAGGGTTCTCTGTACGCGGACGTTTGATGCAACCCCGTTGATTGGATGAATGTGGACCTGCACAGTATCCTTGGGAATTGTTCTCCTCATTTTTCATACAATATTCAATGCTAACAATTAATGTTGAAGTGCCCGTTTAGTTAACCATTATGTCTATATAATGGTGTTTCTCCATCGTTGTAGGCACTATTTTCTGCAGAGCGTATCTCCTGTAATGTTCTTACTTGAAGAAAATGCTTTGAATTTTCAAAGGTTGAAGGGAAATGTCTATCGTTGGAGTCTTCGAATGTTCTAACATTTGTGCCGATGAGGCATAATGAGAATCGCTATTATGTGTGGTCACCTGCTCTGGGTGAGCACACAGTTGTTTCGTTGAGATTTCGTGATTTCTTCTCATATTGCAAAGAAGAAGTACACACTCACTCCCAAAGGATGAGTCTGTAATTTATTTGCTTGCGCTTCGGTGTTACCTTGTGCTGCTATGCCCGCATGTATGCGGTTCCTGCTGCTAGCTTATGGTTGATCGAAGTGTTGGCAGATGTGTGATGCTTCCGGGGGTGGTATCTCTCAGTCACCCCGAGTACCGCACATGGGAAAAGTGTCCTTGCTTGGCAGCAATGTGAAGCCTTGACCGTTCCGTCGCTCGCGACCATCCTCATCTGCCTTCTTCTACCTCCTACGGGAGGCCAAAAGCCATTTTAGGAAGTTTGCAACTCATTGCAAGGTCTGTGTTGTCGTTGTAGGGTCACTTTCTTAGGGCGGTTTGGAGGAGCAGATTGCTGCCTTGTACTCTCAGCCCCTACTAGCACCTTTGTCCTTGATCTTGGGAAGGAATCGAGCAAAGTTTACTTGAGGTTCTTTTGTTCTCTTTGGATCTCCTTACATAGTCGGACTGTTTAAGCAAGTCTCTACTTTGTGTCACATCAGATTCAGATGCTCATAGTATGTAGTTTTTGTTTTTTGCCTCAGGGCGCCCGTTTTTCCACTAATCAATAGAGTGTGTTTGCGTAATTCTTTCTTTATTTCGTAAATGATTGCAAATCAAATAAGTTTTTGAAAACTAAACTCTACATTGACTATGGAAAGGAAAATAAACAACTGAAATTGACTAACTGTTGGCAAAGAGAAGTCGACCAGGCCCTCAAGTGAATTTCCATGGCCCTTGTTGGATTGTTGATACTTTCAGCGGGACTGTTGAGCTTTGTTGATGTCACTGAGGCTACTGAAGAGTAAACCTTGTGTGGGAGTTAATCTCCGCACCAACGAAATGTCGTGGGATTGTACTCTCTTCTGCATTGACCTCTCCGTTCTGTTGGGTTGAAAAGCGGATTGCTTTTGTTCCCCGTTTCGGAAATTAGCCACCACTGTTGGGATCACGTACGAGTGGAGTTGTGCGTCCACAGTCGTAGGATCTAACTCCATTTCAGGTTGCGCGGTAGGATCCGGTTGGATCTGGGAACATTCTATTTGTTTTAATGCGGCATAATGGCAGCCTCTTTCCATAAGCTGGTATCTGATAAGAACCCAAAACATCAATTTTTACACCCTTAATTATATAATTTTTAAGTCCAATTATCAAATAAAAATATTTCATTACTTGTATTTTGTGCATTTTGTAAGAATTCAAGCACAAATCTTAAATCCTGCATAAAGTGGCACAATAAGGCAAAATGCAACAACTAGAAGGCTCAGTGGGAGTTTAAATGAATTTATAAGGATTAAAGAATTTCAATCCCAAGACCCTTGAAGTCAAACCTACAAAACAACAACTACGGATCTCGAAAAAATCAATATGAAGATTTGGACGTCCACATGGCTAACTTTATCATAAAAAAATAATCTCTACAAGACATGTTTCCTTATTCAACTCCAACACCATTCCTTGTTTCACTCAACCATGTTTCCTTGTTTCACTCAAACATTTTTTTACCTATAAAAACCCCGAACGTGGAGTTCATAAAGGATAGTATTTTTTTAGATAGTTTTTCTTAGAGAGTTTTTTTTAGTTGTAGTTACTGGCTTTATATTTTTGCTTGGTAGAAAAGTGTATGTACTACATTTTAATTCTATTAAAGAACAAAGTTTTATCTTTTTTTTTTTTTTTTTTCAAATGTTTCTCTTCCTCCTTTAACTTTTAGTTTATTCTCACCATCCATTATTTTACTCTTATCTTTATTCTTTAAATTGAAAATCAGATTTGTCTTCCAATCCATGTGATGTAGTTGATAACCCCTACTTCCGTCATGCATTGTTGAAGTGTATTGTAGGTTGAAGAAAAATAAAATAAAAACAATAGTAATTTCTTTGATTGATATCGAAAATCATGCAACGACATTAATGTCGGTTTTTGGCATCAATCAAATGGTGTTGTTGCACATCACTTGGTGAAGGAAAGCATTCTTGACGATACAAATTTTGAGACAATAGAGAAGATTTTTTATTTTTTTCCCTTTTCTTTAATTTTTTTTGTCATTTTTATGCTTTTTTGGGTAATTTTCAGCATATAACAGAAACTACACAGCAACAGATGGGTCAAACAGAGTTCGTTTAACGTGAAACTTTTACAGAAACTTCCCTTACACTCCCCTAAATTTCAGTAATTTTTTCAGATTTTTTAGGTCGATTGCCCGTTGAACAAATTCGTTTGGAAAAGTGGGTGATAAAGTTTTGAAATTCCCTAAGACTTGCTTAAAGACTTTTTATTTATTTGTAGTTTCTAGTGATGAAGAGAGTTTATTCTTTAGTAATTTTTTTTAATATGCCCCGATTGGTCAAATGCAACTTGTAATAGTTAGACATTATATTAGCATTAGGTTGATTGTTAGTTTTAGGTTAGAATTAATTCACTTAAAAAAAAACAAACAAAAAAATTATGACTTCTTGACCAAGACCATTAAACATATTTGCATGTGTAATTGTTTGATTGTGTGTTTATTTATTTAGATAGTAACCGAATTAAAAAAAAAAAAATTTTAAAAATTGTTCTTTGAAAATGACTAATTATTTTTTGTAGTGGCAACAAGTGGTGTTGTGGGGGAGAAACCAATTGCTTGAACCTAGGAGGAGCAGCTCTCAAATAACACTTATCTCTACTCCCACGGTGGAGACCTTGTGTCCGAGCTCATAAGTTAGTATCTTGATAGGAGCATAATTAGGCTATTTTTAGTACCATATTTCTATATGTATTTTTTGTTATTACTTGTTAATTATGGTACTAATTGTTATTTTCTTGTTTGTGTAGGTTTCCAATTACAAGATTCCAAGATAGAAGCTAAGTAAAGCAAATTAGCAAGTGATTATTGAAGATTGATTTATGAGCATATGTTTGGTGCGTGGAGATAAACCCTTAGATAGTTTCTCATATTTGTCATCATTTTAGTTTTATTATCTTTACAGTAATTTCATAGTTTAACTTAGAAAATCTAATCCCTCAATATTTGCTTAATTAGGTTGTAGTAGTCTTTTAGTTATTCTTAGTGTTAATTGGCAATTCCTCTAATCCCCGGTCCAGAATGATCCCTACTTATTCTATACTACAATCACAAAACAGGGTATTAAGTTGTGTGCTACTAAAATAACGCATCAATTTTTGGCGCCGTTGCCGGGGATTAGTAAAATTGTTAATTACTTCATTAGTTTTTTTATTTATTTATTTTTCTTTTTATTGATTTTTTTCTTCTTTCTGTCTTTATCTCAGGTACTAGTTCATGCTCAATAGGAAATCCACCGAAAATTTATTAGAATACGATTCAGAGCCTTATAAAACATTTAGAAGACGAAGGAGAGAAACAAAATAGCACAAACATCTAGCTCTGAATATGAATCTGAAGAGTTCGACATGGGAGATAATAAATCTATTAAAGAACTTTCAGCATTCACCTTGGACAATGTCGCACCCCTGTGCATTCAATATCCAACAACAGCGCAGGGCAAGATAGAGTCATTTGAGCTGAAATCCTGCCTACTTCATCACATTCCAAAGTATCATGGTCTTTTTATGGAAGATCCAAATAAACATTTAAAGTAATTAGAAGTTGTATGCTTCAGTATAATGCCAATGATTGTGGATGAGAACATCCTGAAGCTGAGAGCATTTCCCTTTTCTTTGGCTGATAGGGCTAAAGATTGGCTCTATGAACTACCTTTCGGAACAATATATTCTTGGGATAACATGAAGAAGGTGTTTCTAGAGAAATTCTTCCCAACTTCCAAAATTATCTTATTGAAGAAGAAAATAAGTGGTATACAGCAAGGTCCAGGAGAATCATATCCAGCTTACTATGATCGTTTCAAAACTCTCATAGCATCATATCCGCGTCATTAGATGAAGGAGGAGCTCTTGATTAAATACTTGTATGAGAGATTTCTTCCTCTTGAGTGACAGATGTTAGATTCAACGACAGGAGGAACTTTGGTTGATAAAACTCCAGCAGCAGCAAAGACTTTGATTGCAAACCGAACCTTAAACGCCCAACAGTATGAAGGAATTGGAGAGCCTTCACACCAAGTCAATGAAGTAAGTACTAATTCTAATTTGGAAGCTCAAATGTCTAATCTTACTTCACTTGTGACTCAAGCTCTAGGGAAGCCGAATGTGCTAGGAGTTGCACAAGTTTGTGGCGTGTGTACTAAGCCAGGACATCCATCTGATCAATGTCCTCAACTGATTGAGAATGGCGGTTGGGAGAATGTCAATGCAGTAGGTTTTAAGGGGAAAATGACTATAGGAATAACCTTTATTCAAACACTTACAATGAAGGTTAGAGAAATCATCCCAGCTTTGGATGGAGAAATTCAAAACAACCACAACAACAAGCTTCAAATCGGCCTCCCCTTGGTTTCTTTCAAGGACCGCCAGAAACATCTCAGCGCAATTCAGGTATGCCCTTTAATTATGATGAGATTATGAAATCGTTAACTATTTCTCAGCAGAACCAAGCAAAAGATATAGCAGATTTGAAGCTACAGATGGGACAAATAGCTGAGTTTATTGGAAAAATTCGCAAGCAAGAAAAACTTCCTAGTTCTACCATTCCAAATCCAAAAGGCAGGTTTGAAAGCTCAAAAACAATTACATTGAGGAGTGGTAGGCAAATTGAGAATGAGCCAATAGTCCCTTAACAGAGTCGAAATAGGGAAGCTAGGTTACAGAAGGATGATCTAGCCATTGTTGAAACACAAGAGCTCCAAGGTAAGAAGGTGAGCATTTCAAATTCAGTTTCAGCTAATATTTCTCCACTTTTTGTGCCTTTTCTAGGTAATTTTTCCAAATCCAGGAAAGATGAACAGGATAAGGAAATTTTGGAAACCTTCCAAAAAGTCCAAGTCATTATTTCGCTTCTTGAGGCTATTAAGCAAGTGCCTAAGTGTGAAATTTTTTTTAAGAAGCTTTGCACAACAAAGAGACGACTTTGAGACAAAGAAGTAGTTAAGGTGAGTGAGAATATCTCTGAAGTTCTTCAAAGGAAATTGTCGCCGAAGTGTAAGGATTCGGGTAGTTTCACTATCCCTTGTGTTATCGGTAATACTAAAATTGAAAATTCAATGCTAGACTTAGGTGCTTCAATTAATGTTATGCTGTATTCTTTTTATCGATCTATGAATCTCGAGAAGCTAAAAAATTATGGTGTTACTATTCAATTGGCTTACCATTCTAATGCATATCCTCTAGGTTTGTTGGAAGATGTGTTGGTGCAGGTTAACCATTTGATATTCGCAGCAGATTTCTATGTGCTTGAGATGGAAGATTCGAAATTTTCAGTACCTTTGCCTCTTCTTTTAGGGCACCCCTTCAAGAAAAGTGCGAAGACAAATATTGATGTGCATGCGAGGATATTGACCATGGAATTTGATGGTGATGTGATTGGATTCAACATCTTTGAAGCCATGAGATATCCTACTAAAAATCATTATTGTTTTTCTATTAATGTGAATGACAACTTTTCCCAGAAATTGCCAGACGTCAGAAATGAGGATGAACTTGAGACCACCATCACTACTGCCGTTGGATATGAGAGCAATAGAGTTCCCTATGACACAAAGAAGCGGAAGAAATTTCATTTGAATGAGCTCACAAAGATTCAGGATGAGGCGTATGATAGTAGAAACAATTATAAGGAGAACACTATAGTTTTTCATGATCATTTGATCCATAGAAATACTTGTCGTTGGAAAGAAAGTCTTGTTTTTCCAATCGTGTCTTAGAACTGATAAGTTACGTTTTAAATGGGTTGGTTCTTTTATTGTTACTAATGTTTTTCCCCATGGTGCTATCCAGGTTAAGAGTGTCACAACCGGCAAGGAGTTTAAGGTGAAACATCATCGACTTAAGTCATATTATGAGTCATTTGTAGAGCATGACGTGGAGGACGTATCACTCCATGAGGATTGATTGGAGATACTGTCAGGCTGCACGACGTTAAAAAAAACGCTTCTTGGGAGGCAACCCAATCAGATTTGTTTTCTATATCCCTTTATTTTATTTTTGTTATTTTTGCTTTTTTTTGTTAGTAGTTTGTTTTTCCGTTTTTAAATCTTTTATTGCACGTGCTATAATCTATTAACATTGAGGACAATGTTAGGTTTAAGTGTGGGGGGAACAAACGTTGTTTTTGTTTAAAATTTTTTTTTTTGTTTTTGTTTTTTTTTTTAAATTTTTTTTTTTTTTTTTTTATAATTAGTGAAAATAAATCTTAAATTCAATTACACCACTACCTTCCCCGGCAACGGCGCCAAAAACTTGATGCGAGTTTAACTAACCTAGATTAATAGGTTAATTCAGCCCACTTGTAATAACCGCAAGTGCACGGTGCCTAACTGGTAGACAACGGCAAGTACGGGTCGATCCCACGAGGAAGATGGATTAAATTGAATTTTAGAATTTAATTAAACTAATTTAGAGAAAATGGGGTTACAGCATTTTTAAAGCTAAACTAAAAATAAATTAAAAATAAGAAAAATAAAACAAAATAAAATGATAAGATGGATGGAATGGATTTTGTGTGGCTTGGATTCACTGAGCTAGCAAAAATATATTTAAATCTAATTTACTGAAATATTAAACGAAAAGCTTTAGGGATGAGAATCCCTTGCTTACACCGAAGATGTGATCATTAAAACTTCAATTCCAATCATATCAAGTTTCTTTTAAACTTTAACAATTTATCTCAAACAATTGCACTTTCACCAAGCATTAAGTGTCTTTTTAGGGCACACTTAATCAAAGTTAAGTTTAAAACTTTTTAGCAAATGCTTTGAATATTAATCAAAGGTAAATCTAACTACCAAACATATCAATTTTTAATTGAACATGAAAGGTGAAAGCAGTTAATCAATATTCAGAAATAAATTGTTGTTAAACAATAAAACCTTAATTCAGTAAAATAAATTTAAAATAATTCATAAGCTTGAGATGGTGGCACTCAGCAAATCAGCAGGTGGGTGTGCACGAATCCCGAGGAAATGGCCCAAAACTGCTCTGTGGTGGTACAGAGCAATTCTGTGGGTGGAAATAGCCAGAAAAATCGATTTAAAACCAATTCCCGCCCTGCTACAGTACTGTAGCGCCGGTCATCTTCTCCAGCGAGAACCGTCGCTTTTGCGCAGCTTTCCGTCGCTCCTCGCGTCTTCCCTCGACTCCTATTGATCCTAGAACCTGCAAAAGACGAACAAAGGTGAGGAAACAGTTATAAAACAGTGAAAACAACGAAGGAAAACGAGGACAGGAACTCCCTGTTTCAGCCGGTTGCGAGCTCTGTCGCGAGGTGGTGGTTGCGGTGCTTGGTCTGGTCGTGACGGTGGTCGCGAGAGAGGGAACTCGAGACGAAGAGAGGCCGAGAGAGGGGAGGAAAACGCGCTGTCGCGAGGTGAAACAGAGTCGCGGTGCGGCTCTGTTCCGCGGCGAGGATGGTGCTCTGTCGCGGCTGGTTCGTGGCCTGTTGTGGTGGTGGGACTCGTGCGAAGGTGGTGGTGGT
Organism: Berberis vulgaris; assembly: GCA_963556465.1. Classification (NCBI taxonomy): domain Eukaryota; kingdom Viridiplantae; phylum Streptophyta; class Magnoliopsida; order Ranunculales; family Berberidaceae; genus Berberis; species Berberis vulgaris. The sequence goes on from OY747133.1 coordinate 58,269,072, forward strand.
TGTGTGGACAGGGGAGAGGAGCAGAGGGTGGTGGCGATGGAAAAGTTGAACGCTAAACAGGGTTGTCACGCCCCTGTTTTGCGGTGGTGACGCGAGAACGGTGGCGGAATTGGTGGTGGTGCTCGGTGGTGGCGATGGCGATGGCGATGGCGAGGAGACTGTGGTGGCGAGGGTGTGGTGACTGCTGAGTGAGTGGAAGAGGGATAGGTGGTGGCGGTGAGGGTGAGGTGAATTTGAGAGACAGAGGATTGGTTTTTTCTAGCTGGCTCTTTTCCCTTCTCTTTTCTCTCCCTTTTCTCACCCCCATTATCCTCTATTTATAGAAAATAGCCAAGATGAATAAGGATGAGATGAGGGTCAGATTCATCAATGAGGGTAGGATTGGGTTTGGTTTTAGGTTATGGATTAGGTTATGGATGGGGTTTAGGTTATGAATTAGGTGTTGGGTGTAGGTTTGTGGATTTTAGGTTAAGAGATAGGTGTTGGGTGTAGGTTTGTGGATTTTAGGTTGTGAGCTAGGTGTTGGGTTTAGGTTTGTGATTTGTTTTATACCACCATTGAAATTGCCTAATTGTCGTTTGTGACTGCTTAATATGGATTCATCGTTTAAGCTCAAATTCCTGCAAAGAAATTAAAACGAAATAATTACTATAAAATATAATAATCGAAACACTAACATGTACAAATTAAGGGATATATTCTGTAATAATTATGTGAATATCAGAGTGTCACAACCGACAAGGAGTTTAAGGTGAAACATCATTGACTTAAGTCATATTATGAGTCATTTGTAGAGCATGACGTGGAGGACGTATCACTCCATGAGGATTGATTGGAGATACTGTCAGGCTGCACGACGTTAAAAAAAACGCTTCTTGGGAGGCAACCCAATCAGATTTGTTTTCTATATCCCTTTATTTTATTTTTGTTATTTTTGCTTTTTTTTGTTAGTAGTTTGTTTTTCCGTTTTTAAATCTTTTATTGCACGTGCTATAATCTATTAACATTGAGGACAATGTTAGGTTTAAGTGTGGGGGGAACAAACGTTGTTTTTATTTTGAAAAAAAATTATTAAAATAAAAAAAATAAAAAGTGTCAGTCCATTAAAAAAATAAAATAAAAAAGTGTTGGTTTTTGTTTTCTTTGTTGGGATTAGTTTCATTAAAAAAAATTAGTTGTTTTGAGTCTTAAGATATTTTCCAACACAATTATGAGATTTGGTTTTTAATTGCATGACTTTAAGGTGATTTGTAAGCATGATTTAAGATCTAATTTTATTATTTGGTTAATGTTTATTCATGGTCATCATATGCAAATTCACATGTAATCAACTTAGTAATTGTATTCGTAGCATGCTTAATTGAATTTAACTCATTATAACCCATATGTGAGTTTTGAGCCTATTGTTCCTTTGATTTTGAGAGTTTTGAGCCTATTGTTCATTTTGTCAATAATAATTCGTTGCATGATCTCAATTTTGTTTGCTTTGGTTGATACTTGGATTGCTTTCATAATTAAAGATTAAACACTAGAACTTGTATTAATTTCGTTCAAAACATTATATTGAATTGCAATGACATGCTTGACATGATAAATGCACCTAGTTTCCACTATTGCCAAATAAGCCTATCCATGATATATTTCATTTAGGTTAACTCCATTGCGCCTGTTATTAGGCCTTTTGTGGTTCAAGGTATGTTGAAAAACAAGTGTGGGGGAAAACTCTTATGGTAGACAGTAAGAGTTGCAAAAAAAAAAAAAAAAAAAAAAAACGATACAAAAAGTTACAAAAAGGATTCAAGTCCTTGTCTATATTCATTTAGTATTTCAATACCATACAAATGGTTCAGTTCTTTTCATTCAGTAGATACAAAATAATGGCTGAAACTCTTCATTATCAGTAGGCCACCTCTTCATTTTCTTACTTATGTCTTGAACCATATGATTCTTTGCTAATGTCTCTAATCTTATTGCATGCTTTCACCATTTCTTTAAGCCTTTTGAAAATTTCCTATCCGTTCTTTCTCTTCCCGTGACCCATTGGCCTTATTACAATCTGAATTAAGACTTTTTGATTGAGTGTGTATTGCAATGTCACGTTGTGGAGATTCGAATAAGGTATGAGCATATGGCGTCACTAGTTCTTGCATTCAAGTAATAGCATTCCTTCCATGAGATCATATATCTAAAAAAAAAAAAAAAAAGGTTATAAATTTTTTTTTCTTCTTGTTATATCATATGTGAGCTATTTGTTTCCCTTTTACATCAATCCTCTCACATATAACTAGAATAATAAGAGTGATTTTACCAAACAATTAGTGAAAAAGAAAAGAGTGCACCCAGTGAGACTTTTGGGTTAATTCTTTTTGGCACGCGCTTGAGTTTTACAGTCACTTGGATTGATTTAATTGTGAACTTTTATATCATTGCTATGACCGTGTATTAATTTTCAAATGATGTGAATTTAATCTTGTGTTTAGAAAAAATCGTAACATGTTATGATCCGTTGAAAATCTCTGAGACAAATGTTGGAAAGTATATATTGAATCATTTGAGTCTTTTATTTTTTGTTTCTTAGATTTGCTCGAGGACTAGCAAAAGATAAGTGAGGGAGAATTTGATAGGAGCATAATTAGGCTATTTTTAGTACCATATTTCTATATGTATTTTTTGCTATTACTTGTTAATTATGGTACTAATTGTTATTTTCGTATTTGTGTAGGTTTTCAATTACAAGATTCCAAAATAGAAGCTAAGTAATACAAATTAGAAATTTAGAAATACTAATTGCAAAAAAAACCACGCAATGAAGAAAACTGAGAAAAAAAACAATTATAAAAGGGACAATACCTACAATGAAGACAACATCCTCAACGCATCCATCCACAACCACGATCCCTAATCATAGTCGCAAGCCTCCATCTATGCCTCTGTTCGTACCCACACCACCATCATCCTCTTTGCATCCATCAACCAACATCTTCGTTTACCCTCACACAACACACAACTATCCACACTTATCCTTCCCATTTTCCCTCACAGACAACAAACACACAACACAAAATCCAACCATCGATCGACCCTTCACTGTCCTCTCATCACCATCGAAGACCTGATCGTCGCCAACCCTCCTTGCACAACCCATCATTCCATCGCCATCCCCATCAGAACCTTCGCGCACGGAAACCCTCGTCTCAGTCACTCTCTCTCGCTGTCCCTGATCGTCGCCACCCATCGTCACTGTCTTCATATCTCTCAGTCTCTCGTCACGCACACAACCGAAGTAGCGGAAGAGGGAAGATCGTAGTGAAAGAAGAGGGCAGATCACGAAGAGCAAGATGAGAGATTTAATTCTCTTCTTAACGCTATTTGCACCACCAGTTCCATTTTCTACCACCATGCACGGCGATAGTGTTTTGTTTCTTTTCATCTCTTTACTTATTTTAGTTTGATATTTGATTATGGATTACTGTTTGAACATAATTAATATGTCTAGCTAAACTCTTCTTAGTAAGGGGTGGATTCGAAGCCCCGAACATGTGTTTTATAAATTAATTGAATTTAATCTTTCTTGTTGATTAGTGATTGTGTTTTGCTTAATTGCTTTATAGAGAACTTTTCTTTGTATTTTTGTTAAGGTGGCCAACTTAGTAAGCATGGTAGGATCTGAGGCTAGAGTATATGAGTATTTCACCTAATTGTTATAATCTTGTACTCAAAAGTAGTAAATACCAAGGAACGTTGGTAAGATTAACTAAAAACCTAGGTAAGAACAAGATGCTGATCATACTTTTAATTGCCTAGTCAGTGTTCATATTTTCCACAAAACTTAATGATCTTAGATTGTTATCTAACTTGCGATTCTTGATTAGATAACATGATAGAATAGTTTGAAAGCGACGCTAAGTTTAATTCAACAAATTTGGAAAAATAATAAGATTAATGCAGTGTTGATCACGGTTAATCTTGAACATTGTCACTCACGATTTAGCAAGTGATTATTGAAGATTGATTTATGAGCATATGTTTGGTGTGTGGAGATAAACCCTTAGCTAATTTCTCATCTTTGCCATCACTTTAGTTTTATTATCTTTACAGTAATTTTCGTAGTTATTTTCATAGTTTAACTTAGAAAATCCAATCCCCAAATATTTACTTAATTAGGTTGTAGTTGTCTTTTAGTTATTCTTAGTGTTAATTGGAAAACCCTTTAATCCCCGGTCTAGAACGATCCCTACTTATTCTATACTACAATCACATAGCAGGGTATTAAGTTGTGTGCTACTAAAATAACGCATCATATCTCTCTCAAACACATTGTTTTAGTGGCTTGAGTGCTGAGTGAAAATCGATTGGACATTGCTTGGTGTTTATTTATTTTTCTGCATCTTAACGAACTGTGTGGTTGCTTACGTTAATAAACTACCATAAACAGAGAGGACAGACTTAGCCATGTTTTTTAAACTGGTGCGATTTCATCACCAAGCTCGTCACTCCAGCTGTGTGAAACCAAGGCACATAATAAATCAACTAAGATTAAAGCCAACTAAATCAGTGTTCATAGGACAACTAAGACCAAGGTTATTTTGCTGAATTATGTGTTGACTAAAGCTAAATGTGACGTTGGGTTTAATCATTCAATGAACTTTGAGAAGCCACTGCCACATGGGTAACTCACCCAATACGCCAAGTCATTAGTAAGATGCGAACTGCAGAAGGACGTGGTGTAACTAACAGTTTTGGCTAGGAACACACACCCTAAGTACGTATTTGACACACATCGTTTTCATATCGATCGGTCTATAGAGCGGTAGCACAGGTACAGTTCTTAATTAGACCACGTGATCTCCTGTGCAATAATCTGACTTCTTGCAAGCGTAATTCTGACCTCCTGATTTTGGACTTTGTATTGTTGGATTCAATCTTTTATGATCATCTGTTAGCACCCTATCTAATCCAGCAATAATAGATAACAACGTAACGCCTGTTGGTTTCAATCAATTTTGTCCCTCACAGATTAACAAGATAAAATCCCATTAAAACGTTGTTTGCTTAGATTTGAGATTTGTGTGGTTCAGAAGTAATTGTTGCTTGTGTATGTCTTCTTAGCAATTGACTAGGGATACTTGATCTTGTGCTTTGTCACTGTCATATTTCCAATCCATTTTTTTTTTCCTTTTTATGAAAGTTTGGGAATGACCCAACAAACGCCTGGTTCGTACCCAAAATTTTTCTAGCCACCCTAATCCATTATTTGCTTCTTCACCACACTCATCTCTACCTACCTCCCCTCACTCTCCAATCAACACTGAAATGGAAGAATGTCCAATTTGTAAATACAATGTTCCCCTTGCATCTAATGTGAACAGATGCATTGAGTTGCCCCATATCACAACAACTCAATTTGAGATTAGACCAACTATTATTAATATGTTGCCGAAGTTTCATGGGCATGATCGAGAAAGCCCATATGTCCATCTTGGAAAGTTTTTTGAAGTTTGTAGTATTTTTAAGAACCAAAACATAGATGAGGAAAATGTCAGACTTCGTTTGTTTCATTTCTCTCTTGATGACTGGGCCACCTCATGGCTAAATTCCCTCCCTGCCAATTCCATCAAATCATGGAAGGATTTTGTTAGAAAGTTTTTAGCGAAGTACTTCCCCATGTGAAAGACCCTAGAAGTTAGAAGAGAAATTGATGAGTTTACTCAAACACGTGAACTTTTTTATGTAGCATAAGACCGCTTTCAAGATTTACTCATCTAGTGCCTCCATCATGGTTTTGAAAAACGAGTGCTAGTGCAGAGTTTCTGTAATGGATTGATTATCGAATCTAGAAATATGATCGAATCCATGCATCAAGGGAAATTCATGCATAAAACTGGTACTGATAAGCATACCTTTCTAAGTGAACTTGCTGATGATTCTCGACAATGGACTTCCCCTAGAGACTTGAAACCTAGTTCTTCTAAAAAATCACGTTTATTTGTACCACAGGAAGATCCCGAACTAGACATCAAAACCTTCCTCATGGACTTTGCTAAGGAAATTAAATCTATTGTGACAAAGTCTACCTCTGAAGCCAATGAGCAAACTTATAAGCCTTGTACGTTTTGCCTCAAAAGAGATCATATAGATTCTAATTGTCCTTTAACTTCTTGTGGTAATGAACCTCCAAAGGAGGTGTGTGTATTTAACAATGAACGTGAATCAAACACATTCGATCAAACATACACATCTGCAAATCGACATCACTCTAACCTTTCCTATGGTGGTGACTTTTATGAACAACCACCCAGAAGTTTAGGGAATCCTCCTGGGTTTCAACACCCTAGGCAGCCTAGCGGACAAGCCCACAACTCACGCACTTATCCCAGACAGGTTCAATATGGACCTCAATCTAACCAATTACAACAGAATCAATATCCACCACAAGGAGGACATCTTTCATACTGTCAAAATCAACCTGTGAACCTTTCTATGGTACTTGTCTCTCATAATTCCTATGGTCAACCTCAACTTGGCAACTTCCAGGATTTGGTACCTCAAACTCAATATGTTTCTCCTTTACTACCTCCAAAACCATCATTGGAGGATATGATGCACCAATTAAGGACAATCAATGCTGCTAATTCCCAAGCCATCCACTAGCTTCAACAACACTTTTTCATTGCAGGAACAATACAAATGTTCAACAAATCACCTGAGGTAATAAGTTCTAATTTTTATTTTTCACTTTTCATTCATTTGTTTAACACTGGGAACAATGTTCTATTTGTTTGGGGGTTGAGAGATTTATCAAAATTCATACCTCTTTTGAAAATCTTTTTCTAATTTTTTTTAAAATGGTGTGGTATCCTAGCTATGATGAGATTGGATTACTTGATTCATTACATTTAAGAAAAGAGATGTTGGAACTTTATTACTAGAGTAAATATTGCATTTGAGCATTCAGAAACAAATAATGTTTTGCACAATGACCACAGATGTAGTTTGGAATATAGAAGTAAGTAACTTCCTGAGAGTCTAGAGGAATAATAGTGGAGACTTTAATCTTGTGAGCTATAAAAATCTTTAATTTTATTCAGAGTGTTTTTACACAACTCCGAGTCATATGATGACTTAAAATTTTATTGGACATTAACTTGTTTTGAAGTCTCATTATTCTTCTTTTTAGTTAGTCACTGAGGATGAAATCTTTTTCGAGTTAAGAAAAACACAGGTCTTGTAGTCTATTTGAGACTTTTAACAATTACAAAACCTTAGAAGGTAAATTAGGCATCTCTTGATTATCTGAACCTTCTCAAAACCATCTTGCTAAATATTTCATCCAATACCAATGTGAGCCTTTGTCTTGGTTTATTCGATATATATAAAAAAACCCATTTTACCCTTTATGTTTCTGAAAAACGTTAGGAAGATTTATGAAGAAAAAAGGGAGTGCAAAGTGAAAATTCAAGGTCCAAGGTACTTCAAAAAAAAAAACAAAGAGGTTCTGAAGAAGGAAACAAAAAAAGGGGTTGTGAAGAAAGGAAAATAAAATGAAGTGATTGATGAGTTCCTTATTAAGCTATTTGAAAACCCTACATTTTCAGAAACATTTTTTTACTTACCATCTACCCTTATGGTAAGAAGTGGAGAGTAGATGAGAAGACGCTATAGTGGGTAACTCGACATTCTTGCAAGTGATCAACATTCCTTCCATGAGACTATTATTCTCTTTCATGTCCGTTTATTCTTATGAGCATGTGAGAAGTTTGAATTTTCGCATTTCCTCTTTTCTTCACATGCAAGAGAGAAATATTTTACCCAAACTCAGAGTGGTCATTTCAAAGAGATTAACTAGTGAGTTTTGAAGTCAAAACGGCTATTCCAAAGGTGGATTAGGATGTACGTTACTTTGACACGAAAAGTTGCATTTGTTGGTTATTCACACACACACACACCTTGTTCCAAAGCTGTTAACTTGTAATGTGCATTTTAGTAAGAAGTTACATATGTCTCTTGTCTTCTATGTGGTTGAATAACAAGGACACTCTCTGAGAAAAATAAGACACGCATCAATTTTGTTTCATATAAAAAAATAAAAATAAAATGTCTGTGGGTGTCTTCTTGGATAACCTTCAGGAGCCTAAAACTCATCTTTTAGTGTCATGCTAGAGGTTCAAGGCGTTGTTGCATATTGTAAATGCAACCGAGTCATACCAGCGAAAGTAGCATTGATTTCTTTGAGAAGTTTAGGACAAATACAAATATTTTGTTTTGTGTTCTTATCTTTCTTTTCGTTGTTCTTTGCTAGAGGACTAACAAAAGGTTGTTTGGGGGTGGTGTGATAAGCACCCAAAACATCAATTCTTACACCCTTAAATATACAATTGTTAAGTCCAATTATCAAATAAAAATATCTCATTACATATATTTTGTGCATTTTGTAGGAATTCAAGCACAAATCTCAAATCATGCATAAAGTTGCACAATAAGGCTAAATTCAACAACTAGAAGGCTCAATGGGAGTTCAAATTAATTCATAAGGATTAAAGTATTTCAATCCCAAGACCCATGAAGTCAAACCCACAAATCAACAACAATTACGGATCTTGAGAAAATCAATATGAAGATTTCGACGTCCACATGGCCAACTTTATCATAAAAAAATCTCTACAAGACATGTTTTCTTATTCAACTCCAACACCATTCCTTGTTTCATTCAACCATGTTTCATTGTTTCACTCAACCATGTTTTCTTGTTGACTCAACCATGTTTATTTATTTCGCTCAAACCCTTTTTTTATTTATAAAAACCCCATGCATGAAGTTCATAAAGGATAGTTTTTTTTAGATAGTCTTTCTTAGATAGTTTTTCTTAGAGAGTTTTTTCTAGTTGTAGTTATTGGCTTTATATTTTTGTTTGGTAGAGAAGTGCATGTACTACATTTTAATTCCATTGAAGAAGTAAGTTTTATCTTTGTTTATCTTTTTCAATCGTTTCTCTTTCTCCTTTAAATTTTAGTTTATTCTCACCATCCATTATTTTACTTTTCTCTTTATTTAAATTGAAAATCATATTTGTCTTCCAATCCACGTGAAGTAGTCGATAACCCCTACTTCCACTATGCATTGTTGAAGTGTATTGTAGGTTGAAGGAAAAACTAAATAAAAACATTAGTTATTTCTTTGATTGATGTCGAAAATCATGCAACGACATTAATGTCGGTTTTTGGCATCATTCAGTCTCCAAAGATAATTCCTTCAGAGTGGTTAGCAGTGTACTTAACGCACTGGTTAAGGGTAGAGACTACTGCCTCCATCTGATGGAGCCATGGTCTTCCCAAGATAAGGTTGTAGGTAGACGTTGCGTCTATTACCATGAAGTCCATAAACAAGACCTTTTTGAGTTGTGGATCTCCTGCCACTACTGCTAACCTTACCTTCCCGGCCGGGAAGCATTTTTCTCCGCTGATTCCGATCAGCAGGTAGTCTGAGGATAGGAGGTTCTCCTCCTTGAGGTCCATAATGCGGAACGCATCGTAGAACAAGACGTTGAGTGATCTCCTAGTGTCTACCAGAGCTCTTTTTACCTCCCACCTTGTAATGGAGATCGAGATGACTAGGGTGTCATTGTGCAGTGCTCGGACTCCTTCGAGGTCCTTGTCTGTAAAGGTTAAAGTGGGAATGGGGTTTTGCATCCTCGAGTAGCAAACGTGTATGTCCTCATCCGCGGGTTGTGTCTGCATCTCCAGTAGAGTCTGCTTGTGGGACCTGTTAGATTTTCTTCATCCGGTCCGACCCCATGAAAGACATAGATTATGCCTAGAGTCCCCTTCCCTATTTCTTTGACTGACTTCCCCCGGTCCCTGGATTGTTCTGGTGATTTCTCAGAGCTCAGGAATTCCTTTAGCTTGCCCTTGCGGATCCAGTACTCAATCTCATACCTTAGACTCTTGCAATTGTTGGTATCATGGTCACCCTCCTTGTGATACGAGCAATATTTGTTGTTGTCATGCTTGGAGGGGTCCCCGCGCTACTTTGGGAGCCACTTCAGATCTTTCGAGTTTTTCATGGAATTCAGGATGTCGGACAAGCTAGAATTGAGGGGGGTCACGACTCTGGATTAAATGTAGTTGGATGCTTTCTCTGGCCTGGCCCGGCCAGGGTCTGACCTATTGTCATTGCACATTGCATCTTTCTTCATCCTCACGCCTCCTTCCCTTCTTCGAGTGGAGGGTCTCTTATCTCCTTCCATTTCCCTCTTCACAGTTTTCAACTCCTCTAAGGTGATGTACCTCTGGGCATTTTTAGGAGCTCTGTCATATACAAACGGGTTCCAAAGTGAGACTTTCATAAAGCTTTCCCTCCTTTAGGCCCGCGGTAAAAGTCGTCACGGCTGTGTCGTCGTTGCAGCCATCGATGTGTGTCAACTCATCATTGAAGCGCGTGACATACTCTATGAGTGTCTCATTAGATCTTTGTTTAAGAGATAGTATGTAGTGTGGGCCTTTTCGGAGGCACTGACTTTCTACAAAACAAGTCAGGAACTCCTTAGCCAGTGCCTTGAATGAGTCGATCGACTTCGGCGGGAGGCTGTGGAACCATGTTAATGTTGATTTTTTTTAGGCTGGTGGGGAAGGTTCTGTACATGACCAACTCGGATCCTTCTTTGAGCGCCATTATGTTTTGGTAGTGGCATACATGGTCGAACGGGTCGGTGGTCCCATCGTAAAAGTTGAGCTTTGGAGGCGTGAACTTCTTTGGAAGGGTTTCATTCATGAAATGGTCCATGAACTGTGGAACAGAGAAACGATACAACACGTCTGGGTTGTGCGCCCCTCTGCGAAGGGGTTCTGAGGGTCGAGCTTCTTCGCCCTGAGAGTTGGTTCTGCGTTAGCTGTGCTGCCTCCTCTAGTCCAATGGGAACTAGCAGGGGCTTGACTCTCTTGTGCTTGCTCTATGTTGTCTTACAAAGACGGAGGCATGTGTTGCTCCTGATTTCCATTAGCGGGTGGAGGGTTTTGCAGTATGAAAGCCTCCATAGCTTTGGTGATTTGTTGTATCTGAGATGACTGCAAATCCATCCTAGAGTATGTCGTATTCGTGGCTGGCGCGGGGGCGTGAGCTTGTTGCTTGTGTGCCACTAAGAGCGGTGGTATAGTGCTAGTCTGGGCGTTTGACGTGTCCCCTTGTTCTTCATTGTTGCGTGATCGGGTGGTTACCATCTCTTAGTTTTATGAGGATAGATGATGCTAGTAAAAGATTAAGAACTTTGTCGTCCCCACGGACTACGCCAAACTGATGTAGTTGTTTTCTGTTCCCTGTTTTGACCTTGACCCTCACAAGGAACGCACGTGAGCCCCGGACCACCATTGTAGTGGTCGATGGCACTCTGATGCTAAAGTCAAACAAGGATTTGAGTAAGGTGTAATTTTGTGGAGATCCTTTTCTAATTAGAAGTCATGCTATGGAGGGAAGTTTCCCTATTAGCCATGTGCTCCTAGATACACAGGAGATAGTTCCCGTCCCAAGAGTTTTCTATAGGTTGAAGTCTCCATATGTGATACGTACTTTGTAAGATGCTTCCTAGTTGGAAGCAAAAAGCCGCTATAACTGTCCGTCCGGAGCTGATCCTCGAGATACTTGCCTTAATAGGGCTTACGGATATTGAAGATAGTTGTGAGACGTCTGGGCCTAGTAGGTTGTAAGAATTCGGGTCCGTTTGGCGGACTGCATTAGACGGGCTTAGAGCCGTTTGGGTCGGATCAGTGTTGGGCTGACGCTAGGGCCTATCTTTCCTCTAGATCATCATGACACATGTATGACGCAGAGTTGAGACTGTTTTGGTGTATCATCACTAACCATGCATTTCTAACTACTTTTCAAGCCACGAGGGATTTCATTTATTTGTATTTCAATGATAGATGTCATCATTTAAATAGAAGCTAGGAAGCATATCGTGGAAAATGTCACTGCAAAGTTTTCTATGGCAATGGTGGTGATGATGAGGAAGCTGGATTGTAAGAGTTTTATGATTATCTCAGCAAGTACTGAAACTTCTCGACACGTGATTATTTGTTTGTTCTATTTGCTCATTTCATTGATTTTGGTTGTAAGCATTTGCTTGAAATCTAAGTTACTAATTCTTTTCCGCGGTTATGTGGATGTAGATGGGAAACAACTTGTTTCTGCATCTGATTATATGGCCAATGTTGAACTTGGACGTGTTGGAGCTGAGCTTATCAAAATAAGAAAAACAGATAGTGGGTCTACTATCATAACCCTTGGGTCACGGGAATATCTTCGCTATTACCACCAGAAACTCGCCCCTCTCCTACAAAGGATATTGCTCTTGCCCTGGCTTCAAGGTTAGTTTCATATCTAACTTTTAGGAAGAACTTTCTTCTAAAAAGGATAAGCCCGACGAATAGGGGGATTGCGGGTACGTGTAGGTATAAGAGCATAGTGAGGATACATCAAACAACCATTCGAGCATGGTCAAATACATAGCATAAATCGTCTCTCATTAGGGACAATTAACATGTTCGACCACCAAAGCCCATAGAGGCATTAATGATGGACCGCTACACAGACTAAAGGCCCAAACAAACTTCTCCACAAGAGAACTGAGATGTTACAAAGGAAACAAGTCATGAAAAAAATATTTCCCCTAAGGACGTATCTCAATGAAGGAGGAGTCGTTATGAGAAACATCCCTCTTTATGCACCATGATGCTTAAGTCACGTACAGAGTTGATTAATCTTATGATATAAAGTAAAGAAAGAAAAAAGAGGAAGGTACATATGAAAAGAGGAAGTTAAAAAATCTTCGTATCCGACCACCAAGTCAGATAACGAAGTGTATTCAGCTAATCAGGACCACAAAGTCAGACTAGATATTTTTCTTCTAAAATAGGAGAATAAATTGAACAACGACATATGTTTCGCCAGACAGGACCATCAAGTCCGCCCTTACAAAATTTTATTAGTCTAAACTACCAAGTTGGACTAAAGTATCTATGAAGCCCGAACATCAAAATCAAGAAGTCTAAACTACCAAGTTATACTAGAATATCTATGAAGTCGAACATCAAACTCAAACTACACCTATTATATCTTCTAAGTCTTAAATATCAAGTTAGACTAAGGTATCTATGAAGCCCATATCTCCAAGTCAAGCAACACTTATTACGAGTGAGGAAGGAAAAACAAAAAGAGGCAAAAAAAAATTGTTGCACCAAAAAATATAAATTATATTATTCATGATTCAATCAATTACATCAGGATAAGGGATTCCAGGAGGAACAATCAGAGGTGAAGAAACATCTTCAAATATGTGGTCAGTTATCGTACGATACTTGGCGAAGTCCCACCCCTCCTCCACCTCCATATATTCGAGAAAGTCAAGTCTACCAGCAACAACTTTACTGAACTCTACTGCATCTGTGTTAGACTTAGACAGCTTTGCAAGTACAAATATTTCTTGCATGCCTCGAACAAGCTTTTCTTCAACTCCAGAGAGCTTCTGAGATGCTTGTTCTTTAACGCTCCTCTCCACAACAAGTTATTCCTTAACAGAAGCAAGTTTCGCGTAATCTGCTCCACTCACCTCTCAGTAGTCTCGTGGAGAGCAGACTGAGAGTGAACCAAAGTTAATGTTTGATCACAAGCTGCCTTCGTGACATGCAACTCACCCTCCGTAGCAAATAATTGCTCATGAAGGCGACCCATCTCCTTCTTCGCAAGCCACTTCAGAAACATACTTATCCCTGATGGCCTCAACTTCCTTGAGAGTATCCTGAGAAGCGTCAATCATCTTCTTCTGATAAGCATACTCCTTCTTCAACTTATCCATCTGAGTCAAAGCATCAGAAAGTTGCAGCAGCTGCTGCGCGTACCTCCTCTCCAAGGCATACACTTGTTCATGGGCAGCCTGATACTCAGACCCCATCATCCCAACATAAGTGAGACGGGACATCTCCATGTTCAGAGCAAAGGAAAAGTCAAAAAAAAAAACACGAGGTGAACTCTTTACCTCCATTATTTGTTTCACACCATTGTCAATGTGCTCTTCAGCAACACAAACATGCATCAAGGCTTTATTCATCAACCATTTATGCCATGATATGATTACATGCACTCACTTGCAAGTCAACCTCCGAATACCAAGAGAACCCACCATCTGTATTGATACGGATAGCCTCAGGAACGAGCTCCTTCTAGTTGACTTGTGGTGGAACACAAAGGGGTTAGGGATGATCAAGGGGTGGGATCCGGGGACCAATATTTATGACAAAGAATTGACACACAATATTTATCATCGAATAACATATAATCCAACGGGTTAGATTTACAATAAGTTGTCACCTAATAACTAACTATTGGTGGAGCCAAGTCAAGCCAAACTGGATAGAATAAAAATATTATTTTATAAGGAGATTAATAGCTTGTCAAACTCCCACAAATCATGCAACTTGCTAGCTCTAATTGGTTCCTTCATTCTGGCTCTATCTATCAAAACAAATCTTCAAATTACACCTTAGTCCAAAAAACAAGACGATGCCATCACATGCCTTTTGGAATGAATGAATTTAATTGGAAGCTAGCTAATGCGCGATTGCTTTAATGTATTTCTTAGTTACATTAGGGGTGCTCAAACTTGACACACACGACATGCATCCATTTCTACTAAACATTTTAAAGGATATTTTGAGTAGAGTCTAAGCTCAATTATAAGTGGGGTATAAAGTCTAACTTGTCAACATTTACACTAATAAGAAAAAAAAGAAAGAAATAGAGAAAGCAAAGTATTAAAATCCCATATTATTTATGCATCAATGAATTTCGTTCACTCAGATTCATGAAATGATTATTTTACGTCTCATATAAAACATTGAAGGAAAACATGTTACTTTAAAATAACACATCTTAATTAAGTTGTCCCAAAGTAATCGATGAAATAGATAAGTGAAAGAGATCAATGAAAAATACGGTTAACCTGAGTCCACTTTAAAGTGCGAATAGTTGAAAGGTTTTCTCTAAACAAAATGTGGGCACAGGGCTGCAACATAATTAGACCAATGGAAAAAAAAACATTGTTTTAAATTTAATGGAAAACAAGGATAATAGCTTAAACAAGAAGATTGAATTTACAAAAAGCAAGAAACAAGAAACAGAAGTGATTCAGATCTTTCTTTAAACTATTCTCCTGGGTAAAATTGGTATCAGAGCCATGTTCATCTTCTCCGGGGGGGAAGTAGTGTTGTGAGTCCTAGGTACTGTTGATCAGCCGTTGATGACGTTGGTCAGCCTTAGGGTATGTTGGTCAGCCGTTTGACAACCTCAGTAAGTCGCTTTGTTTGCGCCATGGTCGGGTTAGGTGGTCCCATATCGGTGGTCTAGTCATAGGTGGTCCGAGTACAGTGTTCCAACCCTTCAACCTCCCTGAAATCTTGAAAATGTCTTTTATTTCAAAATTAACCCGAGCTTCTAGCTCTAGACAAAGAAACCCGAATTTACAAAATAGAATGGAATTTCGAATTTCAGAAGTTGAACAGAATTTACAAAAATGGTCCATACCAAAAGTTCCTTACAAACAAATTTATCAAGTTTCACAATCCATTTTTTCATAAAAATCTGAAGACCTGATAGACATTGTCGAACAAACATTGCCTCTTGATGGTTCTTTAGAATCAAAACAATTGATTTCTCCAAATACACTAGAATTTCTTCAAAATCAAGAATACAAGTACATCTATATCCGTCAGATCCAAGTAGGAATCAAACCCCTTACAAGAACAAGCCTAGACACATGTGCCTTAATCGCTATTCGCGATTGTAGACACAATAGATTCCACGATTCTCTGCTTGGAATTGCATAATCTACCTTGGCCATGGGTCTGGTCTATTTTGACCGTTACCCCAATTTTTCAGTGTCTCTTAAGGATCCAAATGTCCTTGAAACACTAACTCTCAATATTCAGACCTCTGGTTTCGATATGTTACCATGATCTGAACCACTTGCTCTTATTTAAAAAATCACTTACAAAGCCATGAAGACTCAATTAAGTCTGAAAGCTTTGATAGAGTCTGAAAAGGGATACAATATCCTGTTTCAGGCTAAC
Source organism: Berberis vulgaris (assembly GCA_963556465.1). Taxonomy (NCBI): domain Eukaryota; kingdom Viridiplantae; phylum Streptophyta; class Magnoliopsida; order Ranunculales; family Berberidaceae; genus Berberis; species Berberis vulgaris. Next base: position 58,285,184 of record OY747133.1, read on the forward strand.
AAAGACAAAACCAACGTTATTGTCCCAAAGACAATTCATTGGAATCAAGTCACTCTGCCTATGACTTGGCAAGTTCAATCATCTCCTAGAAGGCCCCTTCCTAGTCAACTCAGTCAAGTTCTAACTCTTGAAGATGGAACAGTTGAGTTACAATTTTCTGAATCCCGGAAAACTAGGTTACAGCCTCTAGATTTTCAATATGGACGTAGATCTGAATCATCATTCAGAACTGCTCCTACAAAAATCCCAAGGATACCTACTCCAAATGTCCTTCCTCATCTTGACCTCACAAACCTAAGGGCTAATCCTTATCATCCTCAGATTCCTCAACTGATTTACAACCATCAAACTGAACCAGAACATCCTTCTGAAAGATCACCAACTCGATCTGAGATGGATGATCCTTCACAGTCGAATGTCCTGTGAACTGAATTTATCTTAGATAAACAAAAAGTAAAAACTGAATTTCTACAAAGTTATAATTCTAACAAACGACAAACATTTTTTGATCAAACTACTCCTGAACAAAGGATTAGTTTAGGTAAATTGTTTTACCAATTCTGTGAAGATATCAAGGACCATATGCCATTTTTAGAATGGTATGAATCCATTTATTTTTCAAAAATTAATGTTGTTAGAAAAACTTCTAAACCATGGCATCTGAAAAACAACTCTGTTGTCGAATCAACCTTGCCTCCTTTAGAAGAAATTCATATTCAAACTCAAGGACAGACTGTTACAGCCTCTCCTATTAAAAATCCCATTTCTCTTTTTAATTCTACATGAATTGCGAAGATTATTGAGCAAAATAATTATACTAATGTTTTTCTTAATGAAATTGGTCAACAATTGACTTCTCTTCCTGTTCCAGAAAGTGACTCTTTTACAAATCAAAAGATTGAAAAACCTGTTACATTTTTTCAACCTTCAACAATTGATCATGATGCTCTTTCTACACCATCACAAATTGTTGATGAAATTAATCGAAGACTTGCAGCCTTAAAAATACAAGATGCATCTGTCTTCGAAAAAGCTTCATCATCAAAAAAATAAATCAATACTCTTTCTCACATTAATTCAGATTCTTCTGACAATGAACCAGACATTATGTTTGAATTGGATAGGCTTCAAATTCTTGAAAGATTTGAATCAATCCACTTGTTCATCCAGAACACAAAATACCAATCCTTTACCAACAACTAGGAATTATTATCCTAAGCCAACTTACCCTGATATGCAATATGAAGAAAAACATTTGCAAACATTTGATTATTTTTCTACAGGAAATAACTATACTTGGAATATAGATGGATTAACTGAAGAAAACATTATCGAATTAATGCAAGAAATGGTCATGATGGCAGTTGCTCATCGCAGTGAGGGCAAATCATATCAAAGTATTGCCGGGGTAATTATTGTTGAATTTGCAAGACAAATAAAAGGATGGTGGGATAACTATCTCACTTCTTCTGAACAACAAGGCATTTTTCATGCTGTAAAAACTGATTTCAATGGTCAACCTATTAAAGCTGAAAATGGTGAAAATATTCCTGACATTGTCAACACTTTGATTTTCGCTATTCTTAAGCATTTCATAGGTGATCCTTCAAAATTTCAAGACAAATCTCGTGATCTTCTTATGATCATTAGATGCAAAACTCTTAGTCATTCCTAAAGAAAGTCATGCTTCAAAATGATGCTAGCAATCCTTTCTGGAAAAAGAAATTTCTTTCTGGGTTACCTCCTGTTTTTGCAGATATCGTTAGAGATAAGCTGTAATCTGAATACCATGGTGATATTCCTTTTGAAAGACTTACATTTGGAGATTTGATTGCTAAGATCAATGAAGTTTCTTTACAACTTTGTAATGATCTTCATCTCAAATCCCAACTTAAAAGACAAAATATTTTAGGTTCTCGCGAACTAGGATCTTTTTGTCAACAATATGGGTATGAGCCATTAGCAAATCATTTTCCTAAATCCTCCAAACAAAAGTATCGGTCTCATCCAGCCCGACATTTTAAGTCCAAAAGGCCTTATGGCCCAAAACAAAACAAACAGTATAACAATTACTGCAAAAAGCCCAAGAAACATGGCACGCACAAGCCCACACAATTCTTCAAAAAAAATGCCCTATAGTTCAAAAATCCATTTGTTTCAAAATGTGGAAAACCTGGCCATTATGCCAAAAACTGTAGAACAACCCAAAGAATTCATGAGCTTGATGCTGATGAAAACATTAAACAAATGTTCACAACTATCTTATTCAATTTTGAGTCTAATTCTAACTCATCTGATGATGATCTTCAAGTCTATCAAAAGCATTATGATTCAAATTCTTCTGATCAAGAAGATTCTGATCAGGATCATTGTGCTAAGGCTTGCATTTGCAATGCTTTACACTCTATCAATATGCTATCAAAAACTAAAGAATCAAGTATTCTTTTAGATTTTGTTGATCGTATTGATGATCCTAAACTCAAAACTGAGTATTTAACTCATATAAAAAATACTATTACTCAAAAACCAGCTCCTGAAATTATGAATCCTTTTTACAATCATAAGGACATTATCAATAGATTCGGAGCTCCTTCACAACACTCTGCCTCTCTTCCTGATCTTCAATTAGAAATAAATATCATGAAAACAGAAATTGCTCAGCTTAAGCAAGGTCAAATTTGGCTTACTCAACAGCTGTTGAATCACCAGATTCAAAATGCAATCTCTATTCCTGATATTCCTTCAACTTCCAATGTGGAAGCACCACCAACTGACCCAACTTTTCTCAATGAATTAAATACATTCACCTATCACAAATGGTATATCAATGTAACCTTAGTAATTAACAAAAATTACACAGTCAATACCTTTGCTCTTGTTGATTCCGGTGCTGATTTAAATTGTATTGCTGAAGGATTAATCCCTTCCCAATATTATGAGAAAACAACTCAACAGCTTTATACTACCAATAGTAAACTAGCCGTTAAGTACAAACTTGTTGGTGCTCACATTTGCCAAGAAAAAATTTGTATACAACATGATTTTTTACTAGTTAAGGATATGACTCAAAAGATGATTTTGGGAACACCATTCTTAACTACTCTTTATCCATTTGATGTTACAAATGAGGGAATTTTTACCAATATACTTGGCAATAAAATCATTTTTAAATTTTTATGCAAAACAAAAATTGCTAAAATTAATTCTATAAAATTAGACAAAATTTTCTTAAAAATGAAATAGCTTATCGTAGAATTGATGATCAGCTCAAAGATTCCCAAATCAAATCCCGCATTATCCATTTTCAAGAACAATTAACTTCAGAACTATGTTCTGACCTTCCCAATGCCTTTTGGAATCGCAAGCATCATATCGTTCGTTTACCTTATGATTTTTCTTTTCGCGAGTCCAAAATCCCTACTAAATCTCGTCCTATTCAAATGAACTCCGAACTCATGGAGTATTGTAAGTCTGAAATACAAGGCTTACTTTCCAAACAATTGATTCGACCCTCCAAGTCTCCTTGGAGTTGTGCAGCTTTCTATGTTAGAAAAGTTGTTGAACTTGAACGTGGTTCTCCCCGACTTGTCATCAATTACAAACCTTTAAATAAGGTTTTACAATGGATTAGGTATCCTATACCTAATCGTAGAGACCTTATTAAGAGATTTCACACAGCACGTGTTTTCTCTAAATTTGATCTCAAATCCAGATTTTGGCAAATCCAGATACATCCTCATGATAGATACAAAACTGCATTTAATGTTCCATTCGGACATTATGAAAGGAATGTTATGCCTTTTGGTCTAAAAAATGCTCCTAGTGAATTCCAAAATATCATGAATGATATTTTCACTCCTTTTTCCCATTTTACAATTGTGTATATCGACGATATACTTATCTTCTCCTGTTCCCTTGAGGACCATTGGAAACACTTGTATCAATTTTACAAAATTATCAAAGAAAATGGTTTGGTTCTTTCCCCAACAAAAATTGACCTTTTCCAAACAAATGTCAGGTTTTAGGTCACAAAATTCATCATGGGATGATCACTCCAATCTCTAGAGCAATAGAGTTTTCCGATAAATTCCCCGATGAAATTAAAGACAAAAATCAGTTGCAACATTTTTTAGGATCATTAAATTATGTTGCCGACTTTTACAAAAATCTCCGAGTTTTACTTAAGCCTCTGTTTGCAAGACTTAAGACAAACCCTGGTCCATGGACTGAAGCCCATTCTCAAATATTCAGACAAGTCAAAGCCCAAGTCAAGAGTCTTCTTTGTCTAGGGATCTCAAATCCTGAAGCTTTCAAGATTGTAGAAACAGATGAGTCTAACCAAGGGTATGGGGGTATCCTTAAACAACGTCTACCTAATTCTACACAAATACAATTAGTCTGATACCATATATTATGGTATTTGGAATTCAGCCGAATTTAATTATTCAATTGTCAAAAAAGTTTTATCAATTGTTCTGTGCATCATGAAATTTCAAGATGATGTTTTCAATCAAAAGTTTTTACTACGTGTTGATTGCAAATCTTCAAAAGAGATTTTGACTAAAGATGTTTTAAATCTCGTTTCCAAACAGATTTTCGCACGATGGCAAGGACTTTTGTCACTTTTGATTTTGATATTGAATATATAAAAAGAGAAGACAACTCTCTTGCAGATTTTCTGACAAGAGAATTCTTACAAAAATGAGTTCTCAAAGCTCTTCCTCTTCTCATCCTCCTTCTAAACCTCAATCAAAAGCCCAGTATGCTATGAAGCTTTCTGTTTCACAGCCAAAGCCTCCTTTTTTTTTATGTTTTATCCCTTACAAATCATTTTCAACCTTTGACAACTGCAGAAGCATCGAGTTCTGCAATGACAAGCTTTCAAAAACCACAAATTTCTCTTCCAAATGTTTATCTTACAAAACATGGTTTGGATCCGATCACAATGATTGATCCATGTTTTTATTCCCTTACAAAAGACACTCACTCCATTGCAAAAAACCTTTTCAATACAATAGCCCGTTTTGAGGAACCTGATATCCTCAAAACTTAAGAGTTCTATGAGTTCATACTGGTCGACACTGACTCAGTAGTGATCACTCATCTTAGAGATCCTTATCATCCTGAGAAGATTTCCCATTCAAAATATCAAATCCTTAAGGTTCTGTCCGAAGCTGATTGGAAACAACATCCTCGTTTCCATAAGAAGTTTTCGGTCAATTACCTTCCCACTTCCTACAATTATCTTAATTATAAGCAAGCTTGGTCCATAGCTTTCTTTCTCTTTTCTCAAAATTGTTCTCATTCTTGGTTTTTTCTTTTTTGTAAAAAATTTAATCAAAAGTATGTTCCCCTTTGGTTCCAACACTCCTGGTGGAATCATTTCGGTCCTTTACAAGAAATCTTGCCTCCTGCCGTCAATGAAGGTTGGCAAGTTTTAAAATCACAGTTCAATCCATCAATTCTAGTACCTCAACAGGTATTGCCATTTTGGTTTTTTGTTAAGTTCAATCTCTCTTGGATCTGTTGCTGGGACTATACTGTCACGACCCTTACAGCCACAAGTCAATCAGCTCAACCTCCTCTCTGGTTCTGTCGCCGCTTCAAAGTCAAATGGTGGTCCTCTTTTAATCACTCTCATGCTACAAAGGAAGTTGTTACCAAGTTCTTTTAAGTTAAATAACAGTCTCCTGCTCAACCCTTAGTTAATCCAATTCAAGTTCCTTCTGAAGCAAAACTTCTACGACAGTTCATCAAGAAGCAACTTCAAAGAAAACCTACAAAAACTCAACTGCTGGAAACCATGTCAAAAATCTGTGCAGAAGATTCAGATGATGAAGACGAAGCACCAACAGTTCCTCTCAATGAAGATGATTGCTATGGCATCTGTTCGCCACGTGCATGAATCCGACCCTACAAGCATTATTGTGTTTTGAGTCATCATGATTCTCACCACAATAATTTCAAAAGCATCTGCCACCTCCATTACAAGACAAAGTTACTTTCGGCCAACAACATCTTTACAAAGCAACCACGTGCCTCCATTTACAAAAGTCAAAAGTTCCACCAACCACAATTATTTCATTACAAGACAAAAGCTTCTCCATTCAGCTCTTCTATCATTATAAAGGACAAGTTGTCCACCTCTCACCCACTCTCTACTAGCCACGAGAAGCTTATCTTCTCAATTAGTGTATGTTTTAATTTTCTTATATAAGCAAGTGTGAATTCTGTCTTAGAGGGCAAAGTTTTTCTTTTCATGTAATCCTCTCTGAATTCTCTCTCAATCCTGTAAGTTTCTATCTCCTGTATTTACTATTTTCAATAATAAAGAATGCATTGTATATCTTATTTATTTTAATAAAACATTTCTAAGAACTAATCTTGTTAGACTATCTCGTTAAACTGGACTAAATCCCAGTATCGACACCAGTCTCTTGAATAGTTTAAAGAAAGATCCGAATCACTTATGTTTCTTGTTTCTTGCTTTTTGTAAATTCAATCTTCTTGTTTAAGCTATTATCCTGGGTAAAATTCAAGTGTTTATTTATATAATTTAAGATTTATGTTACTTGTTAGGACTCAAAGGAACAAAGTAATAATAATTCAATAAAATAGTAGTTAATTACCAACTTTTGATACAATGAATATCTTAAGAAAGTGAAGTGAAGAAGAAAATAATTGTATTAAAAATATATATATATATGAAGACGAATAGGTGTTTGGTTGTGGAGTCGTCTCCCACTTGCAATCATTTGGAAGTTGAGAAATAATATCGTTTTCAACAATGATCACTAGCTTGATTCAGAGCATAAAATCAGTTGTGGAATTGGAAGTATATCATATGGGGGGCAAAACTAATATATTAGGTTCCAGCTTTTCCTGTTTGGGTGGCATCAATTGATAACTTAATATTATATTTCTTTGTATTGGATTTGGCCGTAGTTAACCTCTTCTTCACTGACCTTTCTACTTATTTTGACTTTAGTTATTTTACAATACTAATTGTTTTACTCGATTAAATAAAACAAAATAACAAAATAAAAAAATAAAAAAACTCTTGAATTGTAATTGTGACTAGGGAGGGCTAACTAATATGCAATGTATTTGGAAAGTTAGTATTGCTATGTAAACGAAGAGGGATCATTACAACAAAATATAATAGGGACCGGATTCGGAGACTCGCGTATTTGACTCAAATACAAACCCAAATAATTGCCCATTAATTTGTTGTTGATCCTATGGTTGATAATAACAAACCAAGCTAAAAAGATTAGTTTCCTAAAAAAAAAAAATACAAACCAAGAATCCATGGTTTCTTTTCTTTTTTTCTCTTGCTTTCCCCTCTTAGTCATACCTACGTATTCTAAATAAAATACAAACCGAGAATCCATTATTTCCTTTTTTTCTCTTACTTTCCTTCTTTTTCTTCTTCCCTAAGTATGCTAAAATAAAATACAAACCGAGGATCCATTATTTCCCTTTTTTTCCCTCTTATTCTTCCCTAGGTTCTTTTCTTCTTATTTCTCGTCTCTTTGTTCCTTAAAATTTTGAATCGTTGAAGGATTCAAAGTAATGTATTTAGCCATTGTTTTTCTTCGAATTCATTGAAACGTTACAAAATTGAGCTCGGTTTGTATGAGAGATTGAATTTTATCAGAGATTGCACCCATCAGAACCTATTTTATGAGAGATTCCCTTTTGTTTTTCTTCCCATTTTTTCTTTTGATTTTTTTATGGAGAGATTTTTTTATGAGAAATTGAAACCTTACAAAATTGAGCTTGGTTTGTATTTTATTTTACCATGCTTAAGGAAGAATAATAAGGAAAACAAGAGAAAAAATCATAGATTCTCGGTTTATATTTTATATTTTTAGGAAACTAATCTTTTTAGCTTGGTTTGTTATTATCAATCGAAGGATCAACAACAATCTAATGGCCAATTATTTGGATTTGTATTTGAGTCAAATACGTGAGTCTCAGGATCCCGTCCCAATATAATATACCCTGAACTTGAGATTAATTCGTTAACTCGTAGATTTATACATCATATGCCAGAACTCAAATTGATAGTTTTGATAAATTTCTATCAATTAGAAATTGAGAGTATAAATTAGGTTTCTGAAGAAGAGAAGATCCAACAAAACCATACATAAACCCTAACATACTTGCATATGAATAACTAAAAAAGAAAATAGGGAACTGGTGAACCCTAAACCTCAATTTACTATCAAATGGATAAAGAAAATGGAATAAGATATATGTATCAATGCATACCAATATCTTTGCTTGATTCCTAGTGAAGGAGAATAAAAAGTTTAGAGAAAACTACGGGAATAGAAAGAGGAAAATGAGAAAGAAAAGCTTAAGATCAACGAGGGAGGATGAAAATGAACCTAAAATAAAGGGATATTTAAGGCCTTAAAGTGAAACGTAATTAGAAATTACATGATGTGGGATTAAGTGAATACAGATAATAAACAACCAATATAGATAAGATATTATAGATAATGTTGGGATATTGTTGGCTTGAATAGTCTTACATCAAGTAAGGTTTAGTTGTCACTAAGGTTTATAAGAAAGTGGTACACTCCCTAATAGCAACGATAAAACCCCACACCACCTAGGCCCAGATGGAAGGCCCAATATGGTGGTTTTTAAGTCAGGGACAATGTCATTGCTATGTATAGTGGACCAAGAGGTGCGCGCATGCGCTTGGCGCGCCAACAAGTGGTATCAGAGCCAATGGTTAGATGGGAACTTGGCAAGGTGGAGGTGCAGGTGGCACATTGTTCAAGGAAAGTAACGCAGGGCAGCGAGCCAAGTCCAAATGGAGCGCAGTACCTCCAGGTGAACGATCAAGGATTAGGCTTCAGATCCACCCCAAAAGGGAGTGTCCTACAAGTTCGGACGAGGTGGAGTTAGTGCAATGGTTGCGACTAAGTGGAGCCAACAACGTCGAAAATAGTTGAGCCCGTACACCGAGTACTACTCTAAGGATCGTGGTTGCGCAAGACACTCAAGGAGGAGATTTACTTCGAGATGTTGCAGAATCAAGTGGATGGATTGTAGGATGTGTGACGATTCTTAGCGCCAAAATTGGAGATTGTTGGGATAATGTTAGCTTAAATGGTCCCACATCAACTAAGGGGTAGTTGTCACAAAGGTTTATAAGGAAATGTTCCATTCCCTAATAGCAACGAGGCCTTTTTAGATAAAATCCCACACCACCTAGGCCCAGATAGAAGGCCCAATGTGGTGGTGTTTAAGTTGTGGGCAATATCGTTGCTATGTATAGTGGTCCAAGATTGTGCGCAGGTGGCGATGCCCCAACAAGTGGTATCAGAGCCAATAGTTTGGCGGGGACTTGGCAAGGTGGAGGTGAAGGCGGCATATCGTACAAGAAGGAGCGCAGGGCAACGAGCCAGATCGAGGTGGAGCGTAGGTCCTATAGGTGAACGATCCAAGATGAGGTTCCAGACCCTTACCAAGAGGGAGTACCTACAATTAAGGGAGAGGTCACAATGTCGAGAATAGTCGAGCATGTACACCGAGTGCTACCCACATGATCGTAGTTGTGCATGACACTCGAAGAGGAGGTGTACTTCGACATGTTGCTGACCGGGCAGATAGATTGTAGGATTTGACAATTCGCGCCAAAGGTGGAGATTGTTGGGATAGTGTTGGCTTGAATAGTCTCACATCAAGTAAGGAGGAGTTGTCACTAAGGTTTATAAGAAAGTGGTACACTCCTTAATAGCAATGAGGCATTTTTAGATAAAATCTCACACCACCTAGGCCTATAGGTGGTGTTTAAGTTGGAGACAATATCGTTGCTATGTATAGTGGACCAAGGTGCACGCACGTGTCGAGCGCGCTATAACAAGTGGTATCAGAGCCGACGGTTCGGCTGGGACTCGGCAAAGTGAAGGTGTAAGCATCACATTGTTCAGGGGATATGCGCAGGGTAGCAAGCCAAGTGGAGCATTGCAGGTGCGTGGTCTGCAAGATGGATGATCCAGATTAGGCTCCAAATTATTGCCGAAGTGGTGTCTTACAAGTCCGGACGAGGTGGAGTAGTGCGGTTCCAGATCATTGCCAAGGTGGTGTCCGGAGGTGTTCTACTAGTCCAGACGAGGTGGAGTTAGTGCGGTGGTTACGACTAGGTGGAGCCAACAACACCAGGAATAATCGAACCCATACACCGAGTGCTACCCACAGGATCGTGGTTGCGCATGACACTCGAGGAGGATGTGTACTTCGAGATGTTGCGTACCGGGTGGATGGATTGTAGGATGTGTGACGATTCGCACCAAAGGTGAAAATTGTTGGGATAGTGTTGGCTTGAATAGTCTTACATCAAATAAGGACAAATTGTCACAAGGTTTATAAGGTCCACTCCCTAATAGCAACGAGGCCTTTTGGAAAAAATTCCATACCATCTAGGCCCAAATGAAAGGTTCGATAAGTGGTGTTCAAGTTAGAAACCATATTAAACCAAGTTGTTATTTATAGTGGACCAAGTTGCGCGCACGTGCTGAGTGCACCATAACAGATAAGATTGAAGTCAGTAAAAAATGAAGCCGCAAGAAAAAGGTTAGTCCAAGCTTTAAGGTTTTCCATTAAGTTTGAAATGTCATGTCATCCACATAAGCTCAATAGTAGTGTAAGTTCACCATGGATACGTTGGTAGTTTAGCATGTCATATTAAAGCAAATCCAATACAAATGAGCATAGATGGTAAGTCTTTAGTTGAACAGGTTCAAGGTTTAAACCCTATCAAATACACTAATTGAATTTTTATTTTTGAAAAAAAAAAAATCCAATACAAATGCATACATACCATATTGTGATAGAGGAAGAGCCTCTCTCTCAGATATGTAAGATATGAAGTGACGTAGCAACTTACGGATCTACTGCAGCGTAACCAGGACGTCTTCGCCTGGACTATCCAGGATATGGTGGGGATCGATCCATCAATAATCACCCATCCTCTCGAAGTAGATCCCTTGAAGAAAACTGTCAGGCAGAAAAAAAAAGGTCGTGGCACCTGAAAGGAACGCTATCATAAACGATGAGGTACATATTTTACTCGACGCGAACATGATCAAGGAAGTACGATATCCCGACTGGCTAGCAAACACCATTCTTGTAAAAAAGAAAAAATGAAAAGTGGAGAGTGTTCGTAGACTACACCGATCTAGACAAAGCTTGCCCGAAGGACAATTTCCCACTCTCCCAAATTGATCAAATTGTAGACACCACATCGGGACACACCTCCTCAACTTTATGGATGCATATTCAGGCTACAATCAAAGATTAATGCATCCCCCAGATCAAGAAAAAATCTCTTTCATGACGGAAAGAGGAATATATTGTTATAGGGTGATGCCATTCGGCTTAAAGAATGTTGGGGCTACTTATCAACGGTTGGTTAACCAAATGTTCAAACAACAAATCGGTAGAAATGTGGAAGTATACATCGATGACATGCTGGTCAAAAGCTTTCGCAGCCCTGACCTCGTACGAAATCTTGCCGAAACATTTGACCAACTCAGAAAATACCGGATGAAACTCAACCCACAAAAGTGCACGTTCAAAGTCGAGTATGCGCAATTCCTAGGCTATATAGTTAACAAAAAAGGAATTGAAGCCAATCCGAAACAGATTCAAGCTCTTCTCGACATGAAGTCCCCATCTAATATCAGAGAAGTTTAGAGCCTGACTGGGAGGGTAGCAACACTCAACAGATTTATATCTAAGTCGTCCGACAAATGCCTTTCCTTCTTCAAAATACTAAGAGGGCCAAATGATTTTTGTGGAATGACACTACACCAAAAGGCCAGTTTAGCTACGCCGAGATGGCCATGGTTCTAAACTGTTGGTTTATTTTCCACGGCAAAAAACCGTAGCTATAATGACCAATGGCTTAAAACCGTGGGTAAAAAAAAATTGGCCACGGCTGAAAACCGTTGGTTTATTGGCCACGGCAAAAAACTGTGGCTATAATTAGCAACGGCCTAAAACCGTGGCTAAAACAATTGCCACGGCTCAGAACCGTTGGTGTATTTGCCACGGCCAAAATCCGTGGCTATTAGTACCAACGGCCTAGAACCGTTGCAAAAAAAAATTTGGCCACGGCTCGAAACCGTGGCTATTAGTAGCAACGGCTCAAAACCGTGGCTATTAGGAGCAACGGCTCAAAACCGTGGCTACACTAAAAAACTGAAAAAAATTGGGCGGGCTATTTTGGCGCTCGACGAAACCTTCCCACCACTCGACTTCCATCGACTTCCACCTTCCCTCCACTTGACTCCACTCGCTTGCTCCCTCCACTCGACATCGACCCTCTCTGCTCCCCTCCACTCCACTTGAAGCTCCTCCTTCCCTGCTCCCTCCCTTGACTCTACTCCACTCGCCTGTTCACTCCACTCGACTTCCCTTCTCCCCTCCTCCCCTCCTTCCCTCCTCCCTCGACTTCCCTGCTCCTCCCTCGACTTCCCTCCTCCCCTCCTTCCCTGGTCTTCCCTCCTTACTCGGCGTCTTCAACCTCCAAACCATTTGCAAAATCGATCAGCGACTGCAACCTCCAAACCATTCTCTCGTACATGTACTCTCTCTCTTTGCTTTCTTTTTAATGAAATTAAGGTTCCTGAATCTAGAGTTTTTTTATTTAGAGGTTTTGAATCTCTAGGGTTCGAATTGTTTTTTGAATCTGTAGGTTTTATTTAGAGGTTTTTTGAAATTAGGGTTTGAATCTCTAGGGCTCAAAACCGTATGCCTGATAAATTCCTGATATAATTTTTTGAATCTTTAATTTTTGTATGAAATTCCTGATATAATTTGAAACCAGGAAATATTCGTGTTCCCTGTTCACTTGTATTATAACCAGGAAATATTAGAGTAGAAGTAAGTCATTGCTAATTTATAAATTAGTTTAAAACAATAAACCTACTATGATGGTTGACAATGGCTATTATGTGTGACTGTGCACCTTAAGCAAATCTCAGAGAAAGAACAGAGTTTCGAGTTATTCTATAATTATATCCAAAAAGCAGGTCACCTTGTTCCAGGATAAAGTTAAAGTGTGTCAGCCCATGTATTAGATTGGATGAATCAATTGGTTTTCTGAAAGGATCTATTTGTTATGGCTTTGTTACTCTTTTTTGATGGAAAACTGTTGTGTAGGTCACCATTTGATGAACCGATATAACACTGTAGTGTGTTTGTGTTGAAACCAACAAAACCTTAAATCATAATGTCATAAATTGTAGCTTTGTTTAAATCATAATATGGGTGGTTGCTTTGGTTGGTAGTGTATTCTTCCCCCTTGCTTGAAGTAAGTTAAATGATTTTATTATTAGTTGAATAAATTACCTGTAATCTACCATCAAGAGATCTTTCTTTGTCTTCTGTCCCAGCCTCTCTTTTATCATCGCCATAACCTGAACTTTCACATTAATAAATCAAAAGCCCCAAGCATATCCACAAAAAGGTTAAGTGAAAGGTTCATCCATGCACACCATGAGCAGATATGACATGAACATTTGGTAACTCAAGAGAACTATTTTGTAAGCCACCACAATCTGGTTTAGCACTATCATGGCCTTGCAAGCATTAAGCATATTGAATTACAATGTTATTATTCTCGGGAGATCGTAAACGAGATCTGTTTTATTTGGCGGGTTCTTCTACTTATTAGGACAATTATTACAGACAAATGACAAATGCAATTAAATAAAAGCTATAGCTTTCCTTAACAGGTGGATGGGTTCAACAAATTTCAGGAATGTTTTTACAGTGATAATTATATGAAGTTGGCAGATGCACTTTTAAGGAAGGAATTACTAGGCTTCTTCGAATATTGGCCAGATTTCCTTGATTGTGGATTCAATTCCAACTCATCAAAAGCTAGCCTAGGCCTGATGCACAATCTAGCTGCCTTGCTTAACACAGTTACTAACACCTAGGCGATCACAATTTCCCATCGCTGCCAATGCCTAGTGCCTCAACATGAGACAAAATATTTAAAACAAATAATAGTGTAAAATTCCCAAAAAGGTTTGGTGTATAAACCCTTGGAGACCCCACTTCAAGGCAAAGAACAGGCCTGCGGCTTTACCTTGCCCTAAAAATACAAATTTTAAACAGAGGAGAAGGAAGACTATATACGAACCAGTAGAATAGATATGTAATACATATTTTGAGATATTGATTACTTGACCATTATGATTGCATCATCTGCATGAATTATTATATCATTTTATTGGGTATAATTTGCATTTTGAGATACAAAAGTTTGATATTTGAAATTATTTTAAAATGCTTTTATAAAATGCAACTTATAATGTCTTAAGAACAACTTTAATAAGATTTCCAGAGTATAGTACAATATTACATTCATCATTTTATTGGTTTGCCCCCTAAAACTAAAATAGATTCATTTTATTACATCCTTAGTATCTTTTTTTTCAAGAAATTCCATTCGTGTAATTTATTTGTTTGCCCCCTAAAACTAAAATAGATTCATTTTCCTCCTGTTGTAAGATAATTGCCTTGCGGAAAGCAGAAAAGGAGGAAGAGAGAAAAGCAAGGGAGAAGATCCGTCAGAAACTCGAAGAGGATAAGGTATATGTTGAATTCTCAACTTATCTTTTATTGCGGTATGATTGAAGAATAATACACATCATATTAGAACATTCTTCAACACAATTCTAAGAACAATTCTTTATTTCTATTTGTTTTCTCAAAACAATTCTAAGAACAATTCTTGGATGAACACCTCGTTATACTAGCGGTAACCTAGTATCGGCACCGTTCTCTTGAACTGTTCAAAGAATTATCTTCAAATGATTATTGTTATTCTTGTCTATTTTTATCTGTGTGTTTTACTATTTCTGTATGTTCTTTCTCCTGTGTTCAACTATCTGTTCTAGACTGTAAGTTTAGTTTGCTTTTTGAAACCTAGTAGTCCTGGGTGCAAAATTTGTATCAGATGAACTGAAACTGATTGGAAAGATGGAGGTAGTGTCAATAAAAGCATATCTTTATTTCTATTTGTTTTCTCAAAACAATTCTAAGAACAATTCTTGGATGGACACCTCGTTATACTAGCGGTAACCTAGTATCGGCACCGTTCTCTTGAACTGTTCAAAGAATTATCTTCAAATGATTATTGTTATTCTTGTCTATTTTTATCTGTGCGTTTTACTATTTCTGTATGTTATTTCTCCTGTGTTCAACTATTTGTTCTAGACTGTAAGTTTAGTTTGCTTTCTGAAACCTAGTAGTCCTGGGTGCAAAATTGGTATCAGATGAACTGAAACTGATTGGAAAGATGGAGGTAGTGTCAATAAAAGCATATCTTTATTTCTATTTGTTTTCTCAAAACAATTCTAAGAACAATTCTTGGATGAACACCTCATTATACTAGCGGTAACCTAGTATCGGCACCGTTCTCTTGAACTGTTCAAAGAATTATCTTCAAATGATTATTGTTATTCTTGTCTATTTTTATCTTTGTGTTTTACTATTTCTGTATGTTATTTCTCCTGTGTTCAACTATATGTTCTAGACTGTAAGTTTAGTTTGCTTTCTGAAACCTAGTAGTCCTGGGTGCAAAATTGGTATCAGATGAACTGAAACTAATTGGAAAGATGGAGGTAGTAGGGTACTCCCATGTATTCCATGTCTATTGAATACTAGTTGATTAAGCAAAAACTCTTAGATATTATTCTAGTAAACTAATTTGCTTCTTATGCCAATTCATGGGCCTCAAAGGGAGATGATTAAGGGGAAGATAGCCTCCTCATGATATGGTTCCTATGGAGGTTATCCTCGTAAAAGTGTCACTCTCAATCTTTTAATTTTCATGAGTGTTTGACTAAAGTTAATATTTTAATTTTTTTGTGTGTAGAAATGTCAACAATTCCTTTAGGTAAGTCATGGATGAACAAACGGGGAAGTGCAATGTATATAAACGGCGTTAGACAATTCCAAAAGTTTGTTGAGGATAATGCAAATGGAGAGAGTCTTTTTCCTTGCCCATGTGTTCGATGTAGGAACTCGAGGGGAAACATTAGTGTTGACGACATAGGTGTTCATTTGTTAAGCCATGGCATTGATACCAATTATGTCACATGGATACATCATGGAGAGAATATAAACAAGCATGTGATTGGTGTACCTATGACAGAAGTGGTTGAACCTGATGATGCCTTTGAATATCCTAGGATGAGAGACCTAGTTGATGATGTATTCCTCAACATGCAAACTGTGGAGGCTGATGATGGGATAAATGACTTGAATGACACCGTCGAAGAATGTTTTGGCGGTAATCCAGAAGGTGGTCCGGAACTTTCTTGTGAACCTGAGACAGTTATGAACAAGAAGTATCAAAAGTATAAGGAAAAAGCGACTGTGCCTTTGTACAATGGGTGTCCTAAGGATAAGACCATGTTGTCCACCATTATTGAATTGCAGAATTTCAAGACTCGTTTTAGTTGGAGTGGTAATAGTGTGACGATGTTGTTAAAATGGCTAAAAACCTTATTGCCGGATGATTGTAATTTGCCAGATAACTACCCAAACATGAAAAACACAATTAAAGATATGGGGATGGAATGTAAGACAATACATGCATGTGCCAATGGATGCATACTCTATTGGAAAGAATATGAGGGTCTGGTTACTTGTCCAAAATGTGGTTCTGGTAGGTATAAGGTTTATGTGGATGTCGATGACAACGAGTCCGACAAGGTATACAGGAAAGAAGCTAAAAAGGTTTAAAGTATTTTCCATTGATTCCAAGGTTGAAAAGATTTTTTAGCATACCGTGGATTGGTGAAGCAATGACTTGGCACAAGGATGCTTGTTCAGATGGGAATTTGATGAGACATCCATGTGATTCAGCACAATGGACTTCAACAAATATGAGATGGCCAGAGTTTGCCTCTGATAGTAGGAATTTGAGACTTGCAATATCGACTGATGGTTTTAACCCACGTGGAAATCTAAGTAATGCTTATAGTTGTTGGCCAGTAATAATAGCACCTTTGAATCTTCCACCTTCTTTATGCATGAAAAAGGAGTTTTGTTTGTTAACCTTGTTAATATCAGGGCCAAAAGCACCCGGAAAGAATATTGATGTTTACCTGGAGCCATTAGTAGAAGAGTTGAAGGAATTGTGGGCAGATGGTGTTTCAACTTGGGATGTGTGTACTAAAAGCAATTTTCGATTGAAAGCAATGTTGTTTTGGGGTATCCATGACTTTCCTGCTTATGGGACTCTAGCTGGTTGTAATGTTCATGGTTATAATGCATGCCCTATTTGTGTTGATGATGTAGAATCTGAACGTCTTTCAAACAGTCAGAAGATATGCTATAGAGGCCATCGACGTTTTTTACCTACAAAACACAAGTTTAGAGATGACAAGGGATTCAACAAAGATGTTGAACATCGTCGTGCTCCACGACGGTTATCTGGCGAAGAAGTTGAACGAAGGATAGTGGAAATTTTGGAAGGTAGTTCTACACAAGGTAGGGTTAGTGGGCAAAAGCGCAAGAATATGGTTGATAATGATAATGTCAATGATGAACCAACCAATAACATTGCGCCACCGTGGTCTAGAAGGTCCATTTTATTTGATTTGCCGTACTGGAAGTTTGTTGAGCTACGACATAATATTGATGTGATGCATACTGAAAAGAATGTCATTGAACACTTATTGAACATATTGTTGAATGTCTCTAAGAAAACAAAGGATGGTGAGAATGCTCGAAAAGATATGGAAGACATGGGAACTCATAAGAGATATTGTTTGAGCCATGACAATGAAACGGAAAAAACTTCAATGCCAAAAGCATCATTTGCCTTGACCAAGAAGAAAAAAAAGTATTTATGAATACACTAAAATAGTTGAAATTGTCGAGTGGATTTTCATCCAAGTTGAGTAATTGCATTCTTGGCAATCCCCTGGAGCTAAGAGGACTGAAGTCACATGATTACCATGTCATTATGCAACATTTACTTCCAGTTTTGCTTAGACATGTTTTTCGTGACAAGAAGGATAAAGATTTAAGAATTGTTTTTCAAAGAATTAGCTTATTCTTTAATATCTTATGTGCTAAAGTGATCAACAAAACAGATCTTCAGTTGGCACACAAAGGTGTGATTGAGGCAATTTGTGTCCTTGAAAAGGAGCTTCCGCCTTCATTCTTTGTTATAAGTGTGCATTGCATGGCTCATCTAACCGAGGAAGCGATGCTTGGTGGTCCAGTTCGATATCGATGGATGTATCCCTTTGAGCGGTAAATAATTTTTCTAATTTTAGTGCACGTCATCACGTTATCTAATTATATTATATACTAATTTATCATTTTATTTATGATTGATAGGTTAATGAAACGATACAAAGACTATGCTAAAAATTTCAGATACATAGAAGGATCAATAGCATAATCATACCTTGTAGATGAATCTGTTACATACTGCATGGAGTATATGACAAAGCCACGGTTCGGAACTCACAAACACAGTCAAGAGGAGTGGCTTGATGTGGATGATGAGTATGTCGATGAAAAGCCATTGGATAAAGGAAAAAACTATATGCTAAATAATGTACAATTTAAACAAGCTCGAAGATGGGTTTTCAATGCACTTGCTGATTCGAGTGATTGGGAAGAGTAAGATATATAATATTTTAGTTTTTTTTTATAACTAGAAATATAGAATTATGATAATATGGTAACTTGTGCAGAAAATACAATGAATATTGCATGGAGTTGGCTACACAAAGTAAAAAAAAAAGGTCAAGGAAAAATGTTGAGAAAGCCACAGATTTTATTCCTTGGTTGTGTAATGAGGTATTTTATAATGTGTATTTATTCATATATATATATATATAATTTTTTTTTATTTTCAGATTTCAGTTCTAAGATGATTTGTTTTACAATGTAGTTGGAGAAGGCTGGGGAAACAAATACCACACTTTGGAGGTTAGCCAATGGTCCACAATTTTTGGCAACCCGATATCCAAAATATTGTGTAAATGGTTTCACATTTGCGACAAGTTCTTTGGATGAATGTTTGGTGACACAAGATAGTGGTGTCTCCATGGATGCCATTGCTCATTTTGTTGCTAGTAAGAAAGATAAGAGGCCAAAGGACCAACTAGTCAAATGGTATGGAGTTGTTAGAGACATAATGGTGCTAGACTACATAAATTTCAAAGAAACTGTCTTCTATTGTGATTGGGTCAAAGTGGAAGATAAGAAAAATGCATATAAGGTGGACCCAATTTGGAACCATGAGATGGTAAACTTGTCGAAGCTAAAAGACAAAAGAAAGGTGGAAGAGGATCCATTCATTTTAGCTCAAGAAGCAAGTGGGGTATTTTATTCTAAAGATCAATCAAATGACGGGTGGCATGTAGTTCTACATACTCAAAGAGGCTTGAACACTAATGTCGATAAAAAGGAAACTCCCACTGTATATCAAAGCATCTTGAAAGACAACCCCAACCTGAAGAGCTTACTGGAATTTTAATTGACTATGCTACAATATTTTTGATGCATTTCTAATGCTATTTTAGTCATCCTCTTTGGTTGAGACCAATTATTTTGTCTTTGTTTCTTATTTTGACTTTTGAGTTGGGAAAGGGAAGCTTTGTAGCTATGTATTCAGATTGGCTTTTCCAATGCTTTATAAAAATCTATTTGTGGTGATATGTTGTGGAAGGAAATTATCTATAAATGTGGTGTATATAGTTGTTTTTTATTTCTTTTTGTTTGATAATGGTTAATATCTATAATGTCATTGATAGAAATGGGTAGTACTCGCGGCAATCTCTCCACCAATGATGCACTACATCTACAAATGATGACAGTGAAGTTAAAAAGACCATACAGTTCAATGTCCATGGTTTAGCAGTTGGACCTGGTGCTAGAAATTTCAATAAAAACATTGGAAAGCTTGTTGAAACCCTTGTGCCCATCAAATTCAAGGGTTGGCACCATGTTACTGACAACTACAAAGAGGATGTGTGGAATGGCCTCAAGGTGAGATTTTACATCATTGATTTTCATAATGTCTTATTTTATTGTCAACTTATATCTCAATGGCTTATTTGTAGCGTGAATACGACATTCCAAATTATGTGAAAAGGAGTGTGCATTTGAAAATGCCTGAATATTATAGAAGGTTCAAGGCAGATCTTAGGAAGAATTATTTGGATAAGTATCCTACCATTGAGGAACAAGAAAAGCATGTTCCAAATGGTGTAAGAGAGGAGGATTGGAAGGAGTTTGTTCGCTATGAGAGCACCCCTGAAGCGAAGGCAATTAGAACCCAAAATGCAAAAAACAAAAAGGCTTCAAAGTACGTATGGGGGTGGCCAAAAGAGTGCTGCAGAAGTAGAGTATGAAATGGTAATTGAGTTTCTAGCTACTAGTACAATAATAACCATTTAACTATATAGGCTGAGACTAATCTTTCAAGTATATAGGTTGAGAAGAACCCTGATGGGGAACCAGTCACACGCACTGACATATGGATTGCTTGTCACACGGGAAAGGATGGAAAACCCACGCATGGTGCTGAACTATATATGGTATGTGCCCAATGATGTCTTTTATACACAATTCTTAATTTACTTTGTAGTTGTTTTAATATTATTTGTGTCCTGATTTATTTTATTTTTCATTCTTTTGAAGGAACAAGTTAAAGCAAAAAAAACCGCCTTACAAGAATCTTCAACCCAGGGTACCACTGACCTCACTATTGATGATGATCCTCTAAGCCAAGTGTTTGGCCAAGAAGAAAGGGGACGTACTCGTTGTGTTGGAACCACCGTCTCTAAAAGGAAGTATGATGCTGCACTTCCCGCTCGTTCATTGCTTTTGGATAAAACATTGGAAGTAAAAAAATTTAGCGAAAAATATGATAGATTGGAAGAAAATGTTAGATGGATACGAGAGAGACTTGAAAATGGAACTTATGTGAGACCATCAACAAGTGAGGGAACACAAGTAGGGACACAAAGAACTGAAGATACACCTTCATCCCGTGCACAATCGACAAGGCAACCAGAAAATCCATTACCTCCATCTTCATTACCACCATCTTCTCAAGGTGTTGCGAGGTTTCCTTCTCCAAGCAATCCCGTTCCTTCAGTGTCAAGGACTTACAAAGTTTGTGATTGGCATAAGAATGTCATTGAGATAGCAATAGAGGTTGTAGATCCTATCCATCGATTCTCTTGCGATTGTCATGGATCATTGAACCCTGCAACAGAGATCAGACTTTCCTTATGCTTCAAATATAGGACTGAGGTGAAACTTTACAAGAGTGATCCAAAAGGAGACGTGATGGGGGATTTGGACGTTGGTGATTTCTTCGTATGGTGTAAAAATCATGTGGAGCTTGATGATTGATAGTTACTGAAAAACACCAATGGATCTTTGCTGATAGTCCTTCTCATTCTTGGTTATCATCAGAGGTAAAGATTGCTCTATTTAATGGATGCAATTTGAGCCGATGTTTGTTTTAACTTTTAATTATTAATTATCTTTGGTTGTTTGTTTTGGTGATTCATAGTGTTGTGATGGATGGAAAGCTCAATTTTCAGCTGGGATCAAGGTATGATTGTTTATATTACTATGGAAACTGAGTAATGGTATATTGAGTACATAGTTCGACACAAATGCATGTTTATTCTTTATGTTCATGGTCATGGTCAGTTTCTCAAGTGTGCCTATGATGGTGTGTATTTGATATGATGTAATGCAGGTTTGTGTAATGCTGATGTCGTTGAAAGCTGGAAACCTTTGTCTGAACATGATTGCTGCTTGTCATGTTATTCTTCTCGATCTTTTGTGGAACCCGACTACTGAGGATCAGGATATTGCTGCTTGTCATGTTATTCTTCTCTATTTTGTTGCTAAGCTAGAAATGATGGAACCATGCTCCAGTCTTAAGGACAAGTATTAGTTTCATCTCAGTTGAATGGTTGTCTTTTAGCGCTAGTAAATATGAGATGTTGTTCTTTTTGGGCATATCTGTCATTGATGTTTAAGTCAATATCTGAAAGATTGGGAATCTTGATAATTGGTCTTTATCTATGAACTTTGTGTATCAATGAACATTGTTGAATGATTAGATTTAGTTCTATTAAATAAACTAGATGATGTTGTTTTGTGAGCTAACTGCTACTTTACTATTTCCATTTGAATATTAGATGAACGTCAGTATGGCGTGAACATCGTTAAGCTAACTGCTTCTCTTAATTGACTGCCATGTACTGCTGCGTAGATTTCAAGTAACCCACAATCTCTCATTGGATGGAGTTATAGACTTCTTGAACTCAATAGACGATTCTTTCATTTTCGATCCCACTGATCTTGACATAGATGTTACACCAGAGGTACTTGCTTGTTTAGCTTGCACATTATTTCTTTCAGCTATCTTTGTCTTAAGCTTCTTTGTTCCAATGCACTGACTATTCTAGTATATGCTATTATAGTATATGCTATTATGTTCCCCAAACTATTTAATATTGCTTTGTGAGTTAACAATTGTTTATTATGGGCCTTTAACCTTGTTTTTTTGTTTGGTTAAAGTACCACAGTTGTTGCTTGTTGTTGCTTGCAGGTACATAAAGCTGTGTGGAGCTTGTTATATGTTGCAATTATATAGCATTGCTTAGTGCCACAGTTGGCCTTCCGGTATTTGCCATTTCTTGACAGAATATCATGTTATGGTTCATTATAGCAGAATGTTAAGTTACTTGGAAGTTCAAATGCTGGAAATTTCTGCATATATTGTGTCTGCCATGATATCTTCTGATGTTAGGTTTTGCTTGTAAATTTTTGCCATTTTAATGCTTCCTAACCCCAAATTATGGTACCCTTCACTCAAATTTGAATGCTTCACATACCTGATATCTTTCCAAGTGTAGGGTTTCAGTTGTAATTTTTTATCTATTGATTTCCAAGGTTGAAGTTTTACCTTCTTACTATGATTTTTGGTATTATGCTTAGAGAAGAAATCTTTTCTCATCCAATATATAATTTATTTTACGGTAATGGAAATTTAGGGTTTCAAATTTGTTGTGGTGGAATTGCAGAATCCGGGACAGATGAGAGTTCATTCAGGGGGAATCGCATGGAAGAAATCAGGATGTGGGAAAGCAACTGAAGTTGAAAAAGCTGATGTTGATGGTGTGACATGGATGAAGGTTCCTAGGAAGGGAAAGTCCTGGAGCAAGTCCCTAAGAAACTCTGTGGTGAAATTATAATGGTAAAAGATTATGCAGCCTCAGAGAAAATTGCTGAGAAGTTCAGAGAAACTTACTAACCTGTCATTGTGTAAGAAGGTCTTCTCCAGATATCCTTGATAGATTTTAAGGACTTGAGCAAGTGCTTTTGTTGCCGTTACATGACCTCTCATTATTGTAGAATTCTCCTCTTTCTAAGGTTGAAGTGAATGTTGTTGTACCTCTGAGAATTATGGAGTCTGTATCTTATGCTTAATTTTGAATTTTCACAATTTTGATGAGATACTATACATTTATGTTTGGGAGGCCAAAACTTGCAGCACCTCTTATGGGAACTAGGATTCCTTTCTTGTCCTCGCACTTGCATGAAGGACTGAGAGTTCATATTCAGTATGTGAGACTATATGTGTTGACACACTTTTTTTTATTAGAATAGAATGTCGTTGTTGCATAGTTTAAGAGTATTTTATTTGGATGTGTGATTGTAGAAGCGGTAATTATTACACGTTAAGTTTTTCTAGATTCTGAGTTTTTAATACCTCTTTTCTTGTCCCAATTCAATAGTTTTCTTGAATTTCTGACCATTTGGTGTGGATGCTGTTCAGGACCATGGCCTGGATAAATTTCTTTAAGAAGGTACACTCTACTCTCTAGTTTGTAGTGAGCCCTTAAAGTTAAATTTTTTTTGTTATTCTCATAATTTGTTGTTTTCTTTATATTACATATTTTCATTTGATCCTTCATGCATTTCAGGCCATATTTCGCTGTAAAGATGGGCGGACTTGTGGAAGGATAATTATTGGTACGTGTGATTTCAAAATATCTATTTTTATTTTTCCTAGACTCGTGAGAAAAAGTGTTACTGAAATTGTCTGTTTCTGAAATTCAGCTGTTATATGTTGTATCTCAGTTTTTCACATCGAATCTAGAAATACAGATCTATGTTGACTGCGTTAATATTTTGCTTCCATATTATGTTCAATAATTTTACTGAATCTGCATATCCAATCTTGTGAGGAGAATGTGGTGTCTTACTTCAAGAAGCATGATTTTGGGGTGGAGAAATGGGGATTGTGTTTGTTATGCATTCACTTTGATTGTATTGGAAGGACAAAGGAGAAAAAGGAGTGGGTGAAAAGGGATTTTGGTGAAGTGAGAATTTGAGTTCATCTCCTTGAGGCCCCGGCTTCTGATGATGGGTTTCCATTGGGGTTCTTGAGGATATCTTAGTACCGTACTAGTTGTCTGTCTAGGTTCAATTACGTGGGTCAGTGTATTACATGTTATTTGGGTAACATAATCGTTCAATTTTAATTGGGTCTTATTCTGGAAATTATTCTCACTTGTCATCATATAATCTATCTCGTTCAGGTAGCTTCTTGTATAATATCAGATTATTATTATTGGGTTGAGAGTTGAAGCCTTTTGTAGTAATGCATATTAATGATGGCTAGAACTCAGTTTAACCATTGGCTAGCATATTCAGGTGGTCCAGTTCTTTCTGGAATTGCAAATTCCTATAGTCCATTGTACTTGACCATGAGAAAACATGAGGAAGTAATGGCAACTGAACAACCTTGTGACACATCATATGAATTTGGTGATGGGCTATTGGATCTAAAAGATTTCTCAGGAGGCTTCCCAAGACCAGGTGAGTTTGTTTCTCTTGTCTAGTAGTTAAATCGTACTTAAGGTCTAAACTTCACTGTTTGCAAATTCATATGTTGATATGCATCATATGTTCTTTACCTTATTTGTTAGACAAGTGATGTGATTAGTGTTGCATGGACTTCATTAATTTTTTTTTATTTTTTTACAAACTCCCCTGGTTACTATTAATTTGTTTTAAAGGTAAAACCCCAATGGTTATTGGGTTATTCTGTTCATTTTGTTAGATGCAGTTCTTGTTATGCTGATGGTGTGCCCAACATGGGTCTATTGGTTATTATTTTTATTTTATTTTATTTCATTTCATTATTTATTTTTATGTTTTATGTTTTATTTTTATTTTAAGGAAACAAAGTATGTGATAAATATGGTATGTAGCCCAAAATACTACGAAAAATTTAAAATACCTCTCATTATTTATTATTTTTATCCTCTTTGGTTCACTTGGAACTTGGTACAATCGTAGTGTTTACTCTTTATTTTGATTATTATTTCATTAAATTTAAAATACTACGAAAATTTTAATTAAACTATGCCAGGTTAGTGAGATGAGAAATGGAAAAGAGAGAATGATACGCAATCATTATTCATCAAAACTTGGAAGATACAAAATCTCATATCAGGAACCATACAATAACACTATAGTTCATACTGTTGGGCAATGTATCAATTTTGTTGTTGCAGCTGAGCATTTTCAAATTTTGTAGTACTATCAGGATTCTATATTGACCTCAAGAAAGGGTAAGTGTTTGTGGTGGGTAGGGATAGAAAGTTCAAAATGTCTTACCAAGCAACTTTTGAGATAAAGAAAGAAAAGCGGATAATCATAGTGTTTTGCAAAATCATTTACTTTGCTATGTATAGCTAGTTTCATGAACCAAGCCCCAATCATGGATTTTGCTTTGCAGTACTAAGTCCTGACACATAGGAATCAATATTCTATTTTGTATTATTTGGAGGTTAAACTACTAAATATTGGGATTTCTTATTAGTGGTGAGTCACTCAACCTTGAATTTCATTTTCTTCTCAGTTAGAAAGGGAAATCAGGATCCATTTACAGGTCTCAACCCTTGAGAGTATCCTTTACTGGGGATTATCAGGCGGTCTTAGAATTCACATGCCTTTTTATGGTCGTTGAGTTTGTTATTTCCCTTTTGCAGGACGTCAGTACCTTGACAACATTTTTCCAAAATAATTTTGGGATAACACCAGCAGAGAAAAAACTTTCTGTCAGTGGCCACAATTGGGGAGAAGTTGATTTAAATGGTATATATAGGTTCTTGCTCCTCATGTTATTGTGTTATCTTGTCTTTACAGTATCTCTATTTTCCTTGTTATGAAATATTCTAAGGGATTCTTTAGAAGATTTTATGTTAGTTCATTGTGGATTGACATTTTGAAACTTTGTTGAACATCTTTCTATGAAATCATTTTCCCTATGTCTTCATAATGTTCCGATATGTGTGGTAACTGATACTAAACTATTTATATCACCATTATCAGTTATCAATTGTATGTCTTTAACACGCGAAGTCATGACATCTTTGGTTGTGGCACCTTACCTTTCCCATGTTTATTTGACGGCACATTATTTCATTGTTAGTTATCAATTACATGCAAGTATTTTTTTAGCAGAAAAAAGAAGAAGAAAAAACTGATAATTGAATCAGTTGGAGACAAAATCTATAGTCCACATTTCTTTGTTTTTTAATGTTTTTACGAGTTCAGCTTGCCTTGGGCTAGAAACAGCTACCATTAGTGGTAGATGTTATGTTTCATTATCAGTTGATATTTAATTTAGACATGGAAATAGCATATTCTGTGACTTATAGCTTGTTTGTGTTCATAGATGTGTTGGGCGCAAAACTTCTGTAAGCTTGTTTGCTTAGATTATTTCTAGATTTCTAACTGTTTGCTGTTTGTTTATTCAGCACTAACATTTACTGTTCTCTGTAGTTTATATTACTAGTAATAGATGATTGCTTATTATAATTAAAAATCATTTCTTGCATATATTTAAGCAACCTTAAAATGCAGTGTGGTTCCAGCATTCAAGTCTGCAGCTGAAGATCTTCTGAGTTCATCTGGCCTTTCAGCACTGGAGCTGCTCGCAAAGGCACTTGCAAAGACAGTTGTAAGTGCTTTAAAATTTATTTTTTTCACAAGTGAAATAAGCAAAATAAGAGTATTAACTTGAGGTGTGGCTTGTGCAGGGTTAAAATTTATCTTACAGCTGATTGGAAGGGTGTTGTGTTTGATGTGCCAGCTGAAGAGCTGGATGCATTTCTTGCAGGCATACTCATGTTGTATTTACATTATGGTTGGTTAGCAGGTCTGTTAGCAAGTGGTTAGCAAGCTTGGAAATCTGGGGGGTTATCTGTTAGCAAGTCTGGAAGTCTGGATGGTTACACAAAACTGTTGTGGCATTGTTGCTATATCAAATGCAGTGTTGTCTTGTGCTTTATGGAGAATTATAAAGGCATTAGGAACTGATATAAGTAGGGGAGTCTGTAACAGAAAGCATTGATTCATTTTTGTAAACACATTGTACAAGTGTAGGAGATTGGCAATCTCGAATTGTGCCTAATACATTCTAGTCTATCAGACCATTGTAACCTTTACATTCCAATCAAATAAATCTTTCCTTCCTGTGAATTCTTTGTCTTCCCTTTCTGTGATTCTCTTGATAATTCTTGATTGCTGAAACTTCAATATCATCTTTCAGTATTCTCTGTGATTGCATTATCAGTTTGAAATTGGATTGTTCCAATTCTGCAGCAGCAGCAAAAAAAATTTTAATTTTTTTTGTATTATATTATTTTGCAACGGTTTCAAACCCTCGCAACAAATTAAACCAGATTTTTTTTTTTGAATTTTGTTTTAAATGCCCACGGCTTACAACCGTGGCCATCATTTACAACGGCTGAAACCCGTGGCCATAATTTGCAACTGTTTAAAACCGTGGCCAGTACTTTCCACGGCTTAAAACCGTTGCTAAAATTGTTGCAACGGCTAAAAACCGTGGCCACTACTTGCCACGGTAAAATCGTTGCTAAAATTGTTGCAACGGCTGAAAACCGTGGCTAACACTGTTGCAATGGCTGTACACCGTGGCCATAACTTGCCACGGTTTTATACCGTTGCTAGTACTTGCCACGGCTTAAAACCGTGGCTAAAACTTTGGCAACGGCTTAGAACCGTGGCTAAATCATAAACCGTCCTCGAGTATAAAATCGTGGCTAATATGTTTTGCCACAGTTTCTAGCCGTTAATAGTGATTTAGTGACGCCTCTACAGCCCACGGCTCTAAGCCGTGACAACTAGTTACCCCACGGTTCCAAACCGTTGCTGATGGGTATTTTTGGTGTAGTGTGAGGATTGCAAACAAGTCTTTCAGAACTTTAAAGCATACATGTGGAGTCCAGAGCTACTCTTGAAGCCCACGATAGGTGAAACACTATACTTGTACCTATCTGTTTCCAAACACGCTATTAGTTCAGCTCTCATACGTGATAACGATGGAACCCAGAAGCCAGTATACTACACGAGCAAAACCTTCGTAGAAGCATAAACACAATATCAGGACCTGGAAAGTTGGCTCTGGCGCTAGTCACATCCTCCAGGAAATTGAAGCCCTATTTTCAGGCCCACTCCATAATGGTCCTGACCAAGCACCCATTCCGCTCAGTATTACATAAACCTGAGCTATCTGACAGGATGGTGAAATGGCCAGTAAAGCTCGGGCAGTTTGACATAAACTACGCTCTAAGAACCACCATCAAAGCCCAAACACTCGCGGATTTCATTGTTGAATTCACCAGCGGAGAAGAACAAAAAGTAGGCTACCAATTCACAGAATCTGATGTCCAAGCTTGGACCCTGCGTTGCGACGGATCTTCAACTGATAAGGCGAGCAGAGCCGGGATCACTTTTCGCTCCCCTTGCGGCTTCACCCTCGAAAAGGCCGTCAGATTCAATTTTCCCGCTTCAAACAACGAGACCGAATATGATGCCCTCCTATCAGGCCTAAAGCTAGCTTTAGGAATCCGCATAGATCGCCTAACAGCATACAACGACTCAAGACTAATAGTCAACCAGATCAAAGGAGATTTCAATAGCAAAGATCTGCGCATGATAGCCTACCGCAACAAGGTACTCGGCATATTGAGCAAGTTCAAGAACTGTCAGATCACACAGTGTCCTCGAGACGACAACGAGAGAACTAACGATCTAGCGAAAGAAGCCTTGGCCTTCAACGAAGTCTCCAGTGGCCTCATCGAATATAAGGAGAAATCAAGCCTCAACAAATAAGAACACAGAAATATCTGCGCTGCGAAGACACAACCCAATTGGATAACTCCGATAATAGAATATATAGCATGAGGAACCTTATGAAAGATAAGGATGAAGCACAGAAACTTAAAAACAGAGTAGCAAGGTACACTCTCCTAAATGACAAGTTATACAGGAGATCGACAACAGGGCCACTGCTCCTATTTCTATCGCCCTCAGAGGCTAGCCAAGTCTTGAAAGCTATCCATAGTGGTATATGCGAGAATCACCCAGGTGGGAGAACCCTCGCCCACAAGGCCCTGACTTTAGGGTACTACTGGCCAACCATGCAGCGAGACGCCAAAGATGTAGTCCGCAAGTGCGACAGATGTTAAAGGTTTGCACCATACACCCATATGTCGGCCTAGTCACTAACTCTAATGCCTAGTACACGACCGTTTGCGCAATGGGGAATGGACATTGTTGGACCGCTCCTGGCATCGGCTGGTAAAATTTTCCTTATTGTCGCCTTCGAGTACTTCACCAAGTGGGTCGAAGCCGAGCCCCTATCCAAAATAGGGCAGGTCCAGATCGAAAAAATCATATGGGCCGCCATCGTCTGCAGATTTGGCATCCCTAGAGTATTGGTCAGTGACAACGGAACCCAGTTCGAAGGTAGCAAGGTAAAAAAACTGTGCAAAAGCCTGGGAATGAAGCACCACTTCTCCTCGCCAGAAAACCCCAAGCCAACGACCAAGCGACAGTTACCGACCGGACGATCCTAGAAGACATCAAAAGAAAACATGATGCAACCAAAGGAAAATGGGTTCCAGAGCTATCAAGAATACTCTGGGCATATCGAACAACCAAAAGAATCCCTACCGGAGAGACACCCTTCACCTTAGCATACGGGTCAGAAGCTATTGTTCTGGTAGAGTTTGAGGTGTCGACCTTCTGGACAGAAGAATTCAGACCAGACGGTAACGGGGAAGCCTTGTGCGTGGGACTAGACCTCCTCGATGAAAAACGTGATTTGGCCTCCACCAAGATAGCAGCCTAACAACAACGGATGACTCAATACTACAACAAGAAGGTCAATCCACGCGAATTCAAGGTGGGAGACTGGGTACTACGGAAGACCCAACAAAACACCAAACAAACCGGGGTGGGAAAGCTAAATCCGAATTGGGAAAGGCCTTACAGAGTTGCTAAGGTTAACAGGTCGAGAACATACTGGCTGGAAGACGCCAACGGCGACGGGTTAAAACGACCATTAAATGTAGAACATCTAAAAAAATATTATCAACAAAATATTTTGCTTTTACCAAAACTTCCACTGCTGTCCGTTACAACCCTCGATAAACTCGGTTATGGCCAAACTCGAACATCTGCCCAAAGTCTAATCCGCTTCGCGCGGGTCGCGACGGCTGAGGATGTGGGAGTCTAGTCAGTGCTTGTCCGCTGATGATG